>OW443326.2:30017500-31217500 GCA_937001555.2 Hypsopygia costalis | reverse complement strand
ATATATAGCTCAATGTAGCTTTTGTCCATGGAAAACACCAGATTCTGTAACAGTGGTAAACACCAGTTTTGTATGGAGATACCCGCGTACGTATCTCCATACAAAACTCCATTCAACTTTTAGAGTCTATTCAGCTTTCACGACAAATGTGTATTTTCTCGCACATGCTAATGCCAGTGTTCAACGCTGTTCCGCCACGTACACATCTCCATACAAAACTATGTTTTTTTTTTTATGAACAACAGCTGAATTAAGTGTGGTTAATGCCTTACGCGGTTGAAAGGAGCGGAACTGTACATCAAACTGTATGAATCAAAATCAGCACACCCGAATAGACATGAGATATGTTTGTATTACCCAAACATGCATTAACCATATATTTGCAATACAACCGACCCCAGCGGCCAGGATTGTTTGTTATTTACAGCAATAATAAACAATGCTCTCGATGATCATCTGATTACTGATTTTGCATTAATGATAGGTAACGAGTACTATTCAGACACAAGCAGGACTGTGCATAAATATGATAATAGCAAAATCAAATTATTACTAGGTGAGACTGATTGGAGCCAAGGCTTAATTTATAATGACCCTAATGATATACTCAAATTTATTATAGATAGCTTTGATGATATTATGAGAAATGTAAGTACAAGATCCATACTAGTTCAAGTATGTGTAAAAAGAGGTATGAACTATTAAAAATATGGAAAAAGGACCTAAGTAACTCAAAAAAATAACCTGCTTTATAACATCTATAGAAATAAAACAAATAAATATGTTAATAAATTAAAAAAATAATTATTTTAAAAAAAATTGGTTGCCTGTAAAGTCGGTATACGGGCGAAAGTTTTACGTGACAACGACTTTGAGTGGTAAAATGTTTTCGAGTGGAAGGGACGCATGCCTTTCACTTTTTATGTCTGTCTCTCTCGCTCTTAGGCGGGCTAACCATGCCCGAGTGAAAGGGACGCGTGCCTCTCACTCGCTCTCATTGTAAGCGCATAACGTGAGCGCGTTTCTTGAAGTGTCACCCGGCTAACCAATTTATAAGACGTTGTCACGTCAAAATAACATTAGTCAAAACTTTCGAAATTCAAAAAAGATATGGTGAATTGTAAATAAATTATGTGGGAGGTTATCCAAATCTATTGATGATGATTATTAAAAAATCTTTTGATAAATATAACATTAGGGAATTAGTTAATAATTTTAGTAAAGAACTTCGAACTGGTGTTAAAAATATCTGCAAAAATGCATCATGTGCTAAGCCGTTATTCGATGACAGTGAATATAGTAAAAACCCCGAGTTTAGTATGAGATTGGCTAGGGCGAGACAAGAGGTGATTTTGTCAATAATCAATTATTTAAATGACAAAAAAAGCCCAGGATCTGACGGTATTCGGTCTGCCGATATTAAGAGTTTTAGTAAAGAAATTGCACCTATTGTAACACACTTAATTAATACCTGCATTAGTACATCTACATATCCAGAAAATAGGAATAGTAAGGCCCGTACATAAAAAAGGCGCTTACAATGACATGAACAATTATAGGCCTATTACTATGTTATCCTGCATAAATAAAATTATTGAGAAATATCTAAATCTTGAAATTAGTAAATATTTATACTCCAACAACATATTAAACGATAGGCAGATCGGTTTTCAAAAAAAATTAAAATTGTTCTCAATTACTATGTAAATTTACTAATGAGGTTAACAAACATTTGAATAATAAAGAGCATGTAATTGCAGTTTTTGTGGACTTCAGCAAGGCTTTCGATGTTTTAAATTATAGCACATCACTACATAGTATAAAACAAAGTCGCTTTCTCTGTCCCTATGTCCCTTTGTATGCTTAAATCTTTGAAACTACGCAACGGATTATGATGCGGTTTTTTTTAATAGATAGAGTGATTCAACTGGAAAGTTTATATGTATAATATATGCATAACATAGTAGAAAAACACTGATAATTTAGAGGTTTCTAATGTGATGTCGTAAATAAACACATTTTTTTGCTCTTTCATTGCAAACGCTGGCTGAACCCAACGAGATAGATCAAAATAATGTAGTACAGTATTGTTCACCTTAAAATGGTCTACAAAAAAGTTCGCGATGGTATATGTCTATCTCTTAGTGGTAACACACAATAACCGTTATTTTATCCTTTGCTTTTTACAAGAAATAATGCCTTATTTACGAAGCGATTTTAAGCAATACAGAATTAATTCTTATCCAATTAAGTACCTTAAATACATTGCGCATTTAATATAGATCAATATGGCCCTTCACAGCATGTAATTTAAATGAATAGTTTAGAAGATATTACACATTTAAAATGCAGGGACATAACGGCTGTGGCGGTACCGGCCGCGGAGCCGGCGGCGTGTGCCTATAACTGGGGAAGGACTGGATAGGACAAAGCGCAAAGACCTTCTGTAGTACATTTAGTATCAGCACTGCACCCGTGCGAAGCCGGGGCGGGTCGCTAGGTATATATATACTAAACTAGTTCGAAGTGAAGTGAAGAAACAGGGACCTTTTCTTGAGCTTTTAAAAAATTATAACCGGAATCGTTTCACAGCAGTAAAAATAGATAATGAGGTAAGTGACCTTATGGCCACTGAGGAAGGAACGACTCAAGGTTCGGTAATTGGGCCTCCAGAATACTTGCTCTATGTTAATGACATGTGTAATATATTCACAGAGGGTTCTGTATACCAATTCCCAGACGATACCTGTCTATTGGTCGCAGATAAACATGTATACAAGGCTGAAAGTGTGATGCAAGCCAACTTCGATCTGCTATGTAAATGGGCTCATGATATGAGTTTGATTATTAATTACCAAAAATCCAAACTCATGCATATTCATTCACCATTCATAAAGACTATAGCGAAACCTATTGTGATAGCTCATAAACACCAATGTTTACATAGAGATAGCAACAATACTTCACATGTGCATATGCGCACTGGCTGCTCGTGTGGACATTTGGAAATGGTTCCACAACATACCTATCTTGGATTGATTATGGACAAATATCTAAATTGGGGACATCATATAGGTCATCTAAGTAATAAAATAAGAGCAGTACTGTCTAAATTAATACTATTAAGATCTAAATTACCCTTTTGTATCTTAAAAATGTTGTATAATTCACTGACAGATTCTATAATTACATATGGTCTGAGTAGTTACGGTAGAACATATAAGTCCTACGTCGACAGAGTCTACAGTTTGCAGCTGAGATTACTCAAAAATATTGTACCTTTATCCATTAGAAACAAAACACGTAACAATGACATAGAACTTTATAAATATTGCAATGTTATAAATGTACACAATAAAATTAAAATGTCAATTGTATGTGATGAAATCGAACACGTGAACAACCTTACTGAAAGAACAAGAGATTGTAGGCTACGCAGACTGTCGTATCTGTCGACGTATGTCTTACTAAAATATACCAACGTATACGGGAAGCGTGTATGGGAATATATACAGCCGGAAATCCTTAATACAAGTGATGTACTTAGTAAATTATGTTCAAACCCACAAAAATGTAAACAAATACTAAAGTCTGCATATCTGCCAGTGAATTATACAGCTCGGAATGGTTGCAGGCATGACCGTAGGTGGCGCCCGTAATTATTTCTCTCAAAATATGATTATATATATTATATTGAGAGAAATAATTACCATAATAATAACATTTAATATTGTTGGTTAATTTGCATATTTGTGCACTTGATGTTGTTCATCACTGATTGTTTCGGTGCTGTAGTGTTGAGTGAGCGGAGCAACAGAAAATAAAAAATAATAAGAATTGAGTTTATTTACTTTGTATGAAGTATCAGTATGGTAGAGGTGTAGCTAAATTCATCCAACGAAACTCGCATATAGATGAATATACAATCCATTTTATTAATAGTCACCTGGAGTGTTATAAAAAAATATAAATAACATATTTGCTTTTAACAGAGTCATCGTCCTGACAAGAGATTCGCCACACCAAGCTCAATGAAAAACTTAGTAAGATGCAAAACCCTGGGCGAGTGCATCATCAAAACCTTCAAAACCGAGGGAATCCGGGGTCTCTACGCCGGTTGGACTATCACCATGTACAAAGCTCAGGCCAGCAGCATCATAACCTTCACCACGTATGAGCTCGTCTGCTATGCAATGAGGGAGTACGGATATTCATTGTGATTTCTTTCATTCCAATTGAGTAACTGTCTAGTTACATTATCGTAACTCGTTGAGGAAAATATTCCCATTGAGTAACTCGATGCTACGGTGCATAATGGATATATCAACCAAGTGATCGAAGTCTTTTTTTTTTTTTTTTTTTTTACAAATTACACAGCGCTATCTAGCCCCAAAGTAAGCGAAGCTTGTGTTATGGGTACTAGACAACTGATAAACATACGTAAATACTTTTTTTTTTTTTTGTAAATATATACTTATGATACATAGAAAACACCCTAAGATCGAAGTCTCATTCTATTGGTTACGTTGTAAACACTTTTAATTTACTAGCAAAATGTAAAGGAAGTATGTAATTTAGATTGGGATTCTATAAAGAAAAAACTTGACGGAATGATGTAAAGATTTGAATAAAAATGTCAAAAAAGTTACCCAAAATGTAAGTAACATTTTGGGACGCTTTTTTGAAGGCTTGCTTGTGAATACTGTCAAGTTCGTCTCATGGCAGTTCATACTAAATTTGTCGTTCAAAATTTCCTTTTGGATGGGATTTTTTTCACCAATGTTACAATATACAAGATTATAATATTGTACAGAAGAGAAGCAAATTGTGACTGATGGGAAGAGTTCCAGGATCACTGTGACATGAGAAAAAAAACCGTGTATTTCAATTGTGTATGTTTTATTGTGAAGTTTGATATTTATTGATTTGTAAATGATTGTTGTTGATTGGTCTTATTATATTCCTTTTCATGTCCATATGTACATTTTTATTTTTCATAATTTCACTCGTTAAAATTTCTCGAACAAAGTATATTATTATTAAGTATAAGAGAGGATGAGGGGGGGGGGGGGGGATGGGGGAAAGACAGAGTGAAAATAAACAAAGCGATATACCTACACACTCTCAGGAGGAAGAAACAGAGAAATGAATATAACACAGTCTTGCAGAGGGAGAGTGAGAATTCATCTCTTATTCCCTCTCTTCCTCTTTATGCGTGTGTGAGAATACCTTGGGAGATTAAAAAAATCTCAGCAACTGTCTAAGTATGTTGTTTTTTAGACATTGTATACAGGCCGGTTGTCACCTAATCTTGCTACTTTGAAAGTTATGTAACCACAACTTAGTTCTTGTTGGCTTGAGCATTAATGTCGCATGCCATCCATTACGGGGGAGGTAACGCGGGAATGTGTTATGCAATTTAACCTATCATTTACCGGTAATGGTCAGCAATTTACGTGTTTATAAGACGTATGATATAGAAGTTTTGCAATATACTCGTACAACTCGCAGCTTAGATATTTCGATTGCTACAAAAGTAAGATTGCAGCGAGCCGATAATCTGAATACCTCAATATCGATTGTTGTTGAAATATACTGCTGCCCTAGCCAAGTGTAATTCGTAGCGTAACGAACGTTAGATAAATCACGTGACATTTGTCAAAATCGAACATTTTAGTATGAGAGTTGACAAATGTCACGTGATCTATCTAACGTTCGTTACGCTACGAATTACACTTGGCTAGGGGGGCAGGAGATATGAAGTAGCGAATGTTATTGGATTGAATTGAATTGAACCTACATCAGATGATGACTAATCTACCTCACTAAATACATAAAACTAGTGTAAAAAGCTCGCCACTATCTTTGAGATTAAGCCAATTTCACCTAAACGTGATGCCTGCCTAGTAGCTAAACAGGTTCTGGCGAAAGAGTATGGTATGACGAGGTCGATTTGGTGATATGTCTACACCTCCCAGAAGACCATAAAAATACCCTAGAGGATTGTTGTGTGCTAGTGCATGAGGTCACCAGGTAGGATGGAGTTGCTACACTGGCAGAGGGGGTGGCCGTGCGCGAGTAATATTTGCAATATCTCAGTACTATGGGTACTAGACGGCAGATAAATGTACTTAAATATATATATATTTTGTAAATACATACTACTTATAATACATAGAAAATACCCAGACCAAGACAAACAGACATGTTCATGCACACAAATGTTTGTTATGTGCGGGGATCGAACCCGCGACCTCGGAGTCAAAGTGGCCATTGCTAACCATTGGACCACCGAGCTCGTCGGTAATATAATTATGAATCAAATCATGCACCGATGCACCTGTATATAGGGTTGCCAATCGTTCTATAATATAATATTGTACTATATTTCGGGTCTGCGTACTATATACTGTTGAATTAATATATAGAACGCAATTAAAAAAATAAAAACCGACTTCAGTTGGTGAGCGCAACTTATTCGTGGGATACCCAGGGAGACGCTGCTGCCCGTCTTCCGGGAGAAAAGTTATTGCGTCACAGAAGATTCCTTTTTACGACATCCAGCGCAGAGGAATAGAGTAGCACAATTCTATTCTGCAAGTAACCACAGGGCAAATTTAAGGGTTTCCCTCGATTTTTCTGGGATCCCAACATCAGACCCTGACTTGGTTAATATGGGACAACCTCGCAATCATACGCTTTCAAATAAAAAAATAGAATTTGACCCGTATGGTCAAATTCTATTTTTTTATAATACTTATAAAATTTAAGGGTTTTCCTTGATTTCCCTGGGATTTCATCATCAGATCCTGACTTGGTGAATATGGGACCACTTTGCAATCATACCCTTTCAAATAAAAAAAGAATTTTGAAAATCGGTTCAAAATTCGCGAAGATATCGAAGAACATTCATACAACAAAATAAAAATTGAGTCGAATTGAGAACCTCCTCCTTTTTTGAAGTCGGTTAAAAAACTATATTTTCAACACCGAAATCTAACCAACAAATCCTTAATTTTAAAATTTATGAACGCGCTTTTACATTAACTTTTGAATGAGGCGTTCGTTTTTCCATAAAATACTGTGTTTTTTAGAAGTGCACTATATTTTTTTACTATATTTTGAAAAATACTATATTTCGCCGAAGAAATGTTGACAGCCCTACCTGTATGTAACTGGGACGACCGTCGCAAGTCACTAGTCGATGATGATGTCACCCCACGACGCGTCATGTCCAGATCACAGTGTCGCAACATGACGCATGACTTACATACCATAGTAAATACAGGAAATTTCTCCTTGCTGAAGGTAAGCAGTTGAAGATGTTATTTTGAATCCAGTTGAAGCATAACATCGTGCGTGCATAGAATGATGGAACTCGATGCGTCGCTGTGTTTGTCAGTCTATATCAAGTTAAGCAACGTTCGCCGTAGTCTATCTATGGATGGACATTAAGCTGTCGGTCTAGACCGTTATTATTAGATATTAGTCGTAAAGTCGGTGGCCTTTGAACAGTTTTTTGTGGTGTAAGTGGTTCATCAACATCTTGGAACCAAAGCCAACCTGACCTGCACGTGGTACACCCTGCTGGCTCTGGCGAAAAGAGCAAATAACAATTCCCTTGAGGGTTGTTGTGTTCTTGCGGGTGAGTAAGGTCACCATAAACAAAGAATGGATGGAGTTTATGCTGCTCTCCATGGGCAGTGGTGATTGCTTTCCATCAGGTGACCCACATTCTCGTTTGCCCGCCTCTCATATAAAAAAGAAGTTTGCCAACTTTTGCTTTTGCCGGGCGACAAAGTTGCTTAGTCGCCCGGCAGTTAAACTGCGTAAATCGATATATAGATAGATTATACGATCTAAATACCTTCGATTGAGGGGAGATCTGTATCTCAGCAGCGGAATGAATAATGGGATTTAATTGGATGATGCAACATGCATGAAATAAATAAAATCTAATCTGTTTTCTTGCGTGTAATATACATAAGAAGCTGTTACCAGAACCTCTAGTAATACTTACAAGAAGGTAGCACCCCCGCTGCTAATGCAGTGTCTCCTCACGTACTGAGCTCACTCACTCTCGCATGAATACCCGCTCTTATGCCCCCCACGTTGAGCCCCCCGCGCCCCCCCCGCGCAAAAACGCGGCGGAACAATGCCCATTTGTTTTTTGTTTCTACCTGCCCGGCGCCGCGGGTGGTCGGGGCCCCATAAAAACGGTCATTGAGACGCAACTTTGTTATTGAGTGCCTACAAGTGGTGTTTTTTACGTTTACTAAGAACAGCACTATACAATGCCGTCTTTTGTTGTTCAACACTCGACTATAGTGTAGAATTACGATGGTCTAAACATTCTCAAGTGGTGTTTCATAGCCCTACATGTATTCAAAAAAATACCTTATGAACTAAGGCGATAACGTATAGTTTTTTATTTACAAATACGCTAGGGAGATAAAACCCGATGTTAATAAACAAAAACCTACACTTACCTAAACAAAATAAGTTTTTATAGCACTTGACACCGGCCCGAACATCTGGCGCCGTTAAGGCGAGTCTCTTAAACCCCTTTTTTTATTTTTTTTTCCATTGAGTTTATGATTCTTTGGCCTTAATCCGATAGCTAATATGGCGGAGAAACGAAAAAAACATAAACAAATGGGCCTGAATGTATGACAGATGAGTATTGTTCAATGTGCCCAAAACTGAACGCCAAACTGCATTTGTCGACCGTAGGTCGACACGGGCAATTCAAGCGTTTCAAGGTCGTGACGTCACTGTCGACCGTAGGTCGACAGGGGCAATTCAGCGGATACAACAATTTTAGGAGTATTTTATTTGGTTAAGTCTTCTGTGAAGGTACTTCCCCAGTCAGGTTCTATATAGGTACCCTATCTCTCTTTCACCAGAGCCTTATTTGCTAGTCGACAGGATTCACACGCAAGTAAGAATAGCTTTGGCTCTAAAAAATGGTGAGTCATTTACACCCATTGAACATTGTGAAGGGAGGAAGTGCTTTCGCTGCCGGACCATAATGATTGGAAGTAAGTGGTTCCCCACTTGTTGAATTTTCGAAATGAATTCTAAAAAGGTTCAATTTGCGAAATGTTTAATCGCATAAAGTTGAATTCTTATTATAAATTATGAAAATGTTAAATACACTCATTGTATTATTTCAGTAACTTCTAAAATTGGCAATTATGTTACCTATTTGAGTACAACTAAAAAAAAAGAATGACATTTGCGCTCACTTATTATTCTATGTAACTTTTTTCCTACACCAATACTTGGTGACTACGAGTCCGGACCCATGCTTCACCTAAGTTCTCCACCTGGGTGAATCACGGGGACTTCTAAGGTCCCGTGCTCCAACTGATGATGTTATTTGTACAGTGAATCAATAAATAGTTTTCCCTATCTGATTCAAAGATCTAAACAATTCTTTAATAGGAGTTAATTTATTAACTACATAAAACCTCTTTACATGCCTACTTATCCAGCTGATATGAGATGAAAGTGTTTAGACGGAAGATTCCATTCTAATTCGATCCTCGTATTGACATAACGGTTACGAATGGACTGAAGGTACAAACATTCTTGTCGATACAAATGGTAATCAAATCCAACAGTTTGGGATATTACCTAAATTCAACATTTTGCAAATTCATCTTTAAGGCATTCAAAATATTGCGAATTCAACATTTTATGAATTCAACATTGTGATCCGAAAGGCCCAAAGCATATGTTTTTAGGTTTTTATTCATCTAACCATCGCTTGTCAGCCTGTATTATATTTGTTAGTCAGTCCAGCCCCCTAGCCAAGTGTAATTCGTAGCGTAACGAACGTTAGATAGATCACGTGACATTTGTCAAAATCGAACATTTTATTATGAGAGTTGACAAATGTCACGTGATCTATCTAACGTTCGTTACGCTATGAATTACACTAGGCTAGGGGGGCAGGCTGTTATGCGGCTTGAAAACACCGCCAAGCCGCAATTGAGCAGCGTGATGGATACGCTCTAAAGTTTAGATCTCTCAATCGAAAGGGATTTAGAGTCTCAACTGCTTTCGATTGATGGGAGTTGCGCGTCCCAGAAGTGTAAGGAATATTCATTAATTCCAACTTTACTAAAAGTCTGAACTAGTAGAAACGCTAAATCACACAATGTTCCTACGCGTCTGAAAAGTTTCATTCCTACTACCGGACGATGCTTTACGAGTGTAACTGGTTCATCAACATCTTTGAACCAAAGCCAACTTCACCTGCACGCGGTGTACCCTGCTGACTGACAAACGCAGCTCTGGCGAAAAGATATCTCTTTTAAGCGTAATTGTAAGCTACCCGAATGGGGAATGTACCTCCACCTCACAGAATACCGCAGCCAAATAAAAATTCCCTTGAGGGTTGTTGTGTTCCTGCGAGTGAGTGAGATCACCTGAAGGGAAGGAGATGCTGCGTTGGCAGCGGGGGTGGCGGCGTGCGAGCGATATTTTATGTTGCGAGCGTTAATATGGCTTCGATAACCGTATTCAGATCAGGCGGGCTGTATGCTTTTCTGCCATCCGACGTAGTGTATAAAAAAAAAAGTACTTTGGAGAGAGATGGTTGACTTTACTGATTTTCCTATTTTACCCAGGTGGGAGGAATTTACAGAACTGGCAATCAAGGCCCTAGGCAATGTAATATTTTTACCCGACTGCCGAAGGAGGGTTATTTTCTTTGCTTGTTCTCTTCGTTCCGTAAGTTCCCTTAGATTACTTTATCATTATGAAATGCAATAAAACAACACAATTAAAAAGGACTGTCGGTTTGTTTATTTCTTTGGCTCTTACGTCTATTTACATTGCTCGATATGTTCGTGGTAACAATACTGCGTTGTAATGATGAGGCATCAGTCGATGGGTTCCATCATCGGTATGTCCTTAACTTATTTTAAACTGCAACAAACATAAATCGTTGTTAATAAAACTATCAACATAAATGTAATTACTGGTTAATGTAACCTATATGTATAGGTAGTACAAGAACAGTAGATGATCATATGATTAGATAATTATTATTTTTAAATAGTTGAATTTATCCAATTTGCCAGAATATTACAAATATTTTAAAAATGGAAAAGTTCACCTCCCCCGCTTGATAACACCAAACTTATAAATTTTTAATAAGTTTGGTTTACAAAATATAGCCGAATTTCATCTGCAACGAAGGACTGCTATGCCTTGTTTAGTAGTGTAATACTTAATAGGTAGATGGCGCCACACTGTGACTTCACAGCAGTAAAATATCATTGTCATCATTATCATCAGGTCATTTTAGTCTCCACTACAGGAGCACGACCCCTCTCTCGTTCGTCCAAGACAGAGGGAGGATAGTGTGTAGTAAAATATAAAATTCAAAAATTAGCCACCATCACAACACCTTCCCGGTAGCTCAGTTGGAAGTGCACTCGATCGGTAATCGAGAGATCGTGGGTTCAAAACCCACCTAGGCGAGGAGGTGATTTTTTTCATTTTTCATATGATTAGGTTTGGCTCAAAGTACACTATATTCACTGCCGAACTAAATGCGTAAAATAAGCTCACCTTATCCTAAAAATTTGCTTATGAACGATCAGTGCCAGCCGTGCGACAACGACTCGCCCTCCCAACCATGCGACTCCTCAACGTGGTGGCTCTCGTGATGGTGTACAGGCACGTACACTTTCTTCTCCACGATCTCCTTCTTATAGATTGGCACGTGCACGTGCTTCACTACTGGCACGGGCACGTGCTTCACTATCGGTACTTCTTTGATCACAGGCACCTCCTTGACCTTCACCACGGGCACGTGAACAGGGTACGGCACTTTTGACACGTGGTGATGGTGGATCGTGTGTACTTTGTATGGCACGTGGATAGTGACGTGTTTGCTGGAAAGAAAAAGGAATGTTACTAATAAGAATTTATATCATTTTTCTAATACTGTGTGATCGTTCTAAGCTAGCGGAGTAAGGAGATTTTCGATATAACAAGGAAAATAAATGTCGGTCTTCCAGATCAGGGAAGGGCTATATCTAGCAGTGAATAAATGAAATTGAAGGGAGACTATGCCGGTTCGAAATTGAATATGGCTTGATGAGACTCGATAATCGATAGCATAAGTTTATTGTAGTTTTTGTTGACATCTTTTGGAATTTAGCAATTTTTCTATAAACACAGCCTCTGATCCAATGCCCTTGTATTCGTATCTCGACAACAATATTGCGTCCCATTAAATAAAGTCAAAGTCAAAGTCAAAATTCTTTATTCTGTGGGCCCTCGCGGGCACTTAGACACGTCTTTTACAATTAGGTATATTTTTTTATCTACTAGCATTTCGGAATGACCATTGACGAGAAGAAATGCCGAAAGAAACTCTGTCAATATAGGTCTTTTTTAAATAGCCATACAATATTATCATTATACATAATACAAAGTGGTACAGTTAACTCTTATTTCGTCCAAACTGTAGGCGATAGAAATATGTCACATGTACTAAATTGTTACCGAACATATAAATAATAATAATTGGCCGTACGGTTTCTGGCAGACTAGAATAGGATCACTCCGTCTCTTCCCGTGGATGTCGTACAAGGCGACTAAGGGAAATACATTATCAAACATAGATCCGGCCTCCCCAACCCGTCTGGCCAGCGTGGGGAGTGTAGGCCAAATCCTCCTGTCTGGGACGGGGAGGAGAGAGGGTCGTGCTCCTATAGCGGAGACTAAAATGACCTGATGATGATATAAATAATCATAAATAGAAATGGAAGTCATTGTTATATATTTTTTACAATCTTAATCATTTGGAAAGTTATTCTGAAAATGAAATGTTATTGGCCCCAGATGTGTCCCAAAAATTGTCTGAATTACAGTGATGCTGACATAATTGTGATTACCATAATCATCGTAATATGACTGTAATCTCATGTTGTGATTTTATTGTAATTCTAGCGGAACAATGCGACGCTGGACGTGAATATATGCGCTCTGAATACGAATTGTACGAATACTTTCACTTTGATAGTGAAGGAAATGGATAGTTTACTTGGCATCCATGGTCACGTTGTAATTGGCAGAAGGTTTCTTAATGTAGTTTGTATTTTTTTTTATTTATATATTAAGTTGAACCACAGGTTCACAATCTCTACTTATTCACTAATAAAGTGTGACACGATATACATTGTGCGTTACACAAATATGATTATGTTCATAGTTATTGCATAGAATCTCTCTTAAATTTCTTTTATTTCTATCATAACAAGATAGACATATTTTTATATTTAAAGTAGGAATTCATTTTGTTAAATCTATCTTTTGGGCGTCTACAACCTTAATTCAATCTGCATCTGAAGTTATAATTGAAACTATATTGGATCAAATACTTTACGATCAGACCTTTAAGGATGGAGTCTTGTTTCCTTGCTGCTAACGTATCGGCGATCATTTGGTGTGGCTGATTTGTATGGACGGTGTTGATTATGTTCCATTAGATGACACTCATGCCCCCCCCCCCCCCCATTCATAAAAAAAAGTCGCTGATGTAACTATGGAGATGGGACATTTTATGACCAATTTGTATGCTTACAGGGTATACTGACAGCACAAAAGCATGAAAATCAGGGCGAAGACGGATTAGTGTCATCACATTATGTCTCAATTGAGTTGCGTACATGACATAACGTCATCCATAATATATTTATCGGAAACCATGCAGACACGATATTTTATCTAAATTATCTATAGAAAGTCTTAATAGTCTGTATATCACGCATAGCTTAAACAGCTGACCTGAGAAAGTTTGTAGTAAATATTTTATATATAAGTTGGTACATAAATGTGAAATAGGAAAGAAATGTTGCAAATTCCTAGGAGATACGTAAGTTTCGATTCACTGATCGAATGAATAACGTCTAACTCAACTGAAAATTTTGTGAAAGTCTTCCTTTTGTAACGTAGAGTTGAAGATAGTTGAATATTATAATGGGATACTGGGATAAACATGGACGAAATTGCGAGTGAAAGCCTGTACAATATTATGAATTATTAACTACATTGCACACTAATACTGGACGCAGGAAAGCTCTGATCTCCTGATGAACATATAACTCTTAATTTTATAATCCTTTAAAAGGTACACGTTTTGAAATTAATCCTAATTCTAATAAAGTCTGATGTATAGAACGTTGTAACTATTACTGCTATCACACCCCGGTCAGTCCATACAATTGTCGTGTCATGATCAACTACATAAACAATGATGTCTGTGTGTGTTTGCGCTCTGCAAATGAGCGTGTATGCGTGAGGCGCCATACAAACGGTTCCAGATTTGTCTCAGAGGGGAGGTGAGGTCGACACGAGAGAGCGGCAGGGAGAGGCCATACTGTACGTAGTACTAATACTTATACTGTGCTACTATGACAGTAACGTAGTAACTGCAATGAATGATACTATTGAGATCAATAATCTGATTACTTAATAAATAATTATAACAATCGACCGACATAAAAGTAGCGTGTGAGCTTTAAAACACGGCCTTTACTTACTTTCCACAGTAATCGTCCGTAACCGCATAGGCATGACTAAAGAGTTTAGTCGTTATACTATGATACAAATGATACAATCCTATTTTTTCGGCAGATTAAGTATGTCACACTTAATTGTTATTTTGTTTTTGCCGATATAATAAGTTACCGACAGAATAAGCCAAATATAATCATTGCACCAAACAACCGTAGCGAAGACAACTCAAAAGACAAAAAAAATGACTTGTCCTAAGAAAACTAACTACCTACTATAGCTAGCATCATGGTAATGATGCCACATGGGCCAAACTTTTTACATTTATTTTAGTTTTAGATTAGTTTTATTTTAGTATTATTTAGTTTTACCTAATTTAATTTTATAGTTGTATTTTAAGTATTATTATGTTGTTATAAATCACTACTATATATCGGAGGCCTAAGAGTGGTCCAAGGATAGTCCCCTGGGGTACGCTGACATAAACGTACTAACCTATCAACTATTTGGTACACAAAGCTAATGTGTAAAAAACTTCAAGTAAATCCACTTAAGATGGAACTACGCGACAGTGTGAATCTAGAAAAAAATATCTGTTTATAAAATTACTTTAAATACATGCTAAATAGCAATAGATGAATAGCTAATCTACGCACATAACCTTCTACAATATGCCAATCGCTAGCATGAACCTAGAAAACAGAGAGGAATTGTGATATTCCAAAAAACATCCGCATCTCGATGCGGAGTACGTTTTAATTTGTTTCGAAATGAGAGCGATTACGCAGTTGTGTAACTTATGTTATCCGCTCTGTCTTTAGTTCGACACAGATTGTTGACCGAAATCAGACCTTGTATGTAATTACAACATGGTCTAGTAAGAAACTACTGGATTTTAACCAATACTCGTTGTTTTATGTAACTCCTCTTGTGCGCTTTACAATGAATTTTCTTAACATTGTCTGAGAACAGACAATAATAAGTAAATGCAACATTATGCACGCCATTGTTGAAATTATTTATAAATAAATTATCTTCTATCTATCTAATATACATATAAATTCTCGTGTCACAATGTTAGTTACCATACTCCTCCGAAACGGCTTGACCGATATTTATGATATTTTATATACATATTCAGTAGGTGTGAGAATCGGCTGCTATCTATTTTTCATACCCGAGATAAAGGTTGTCCACCCCTAACATTTTTTTTTTTTTTTTTATAATGTGGCATTAAAAATACATACAATTTCAAATTTTCACCTCTAAATTTATATGGCAACACAAGGTTTGCCGGGTCAGCTAATAGTAGGATATATAAATACCACATCATTAAAATGAAACTGCAGTGCAATATTATGACCCGATGAGAAGTTTTAAAGGATTAATATCGTCGTAATAACTCAATTCAAGAGGTTTAGAGCATACTCTACCAACTGCGGTTTGGCGGAGGCCAGTGTTTTAAGCCGCCTAAAGGAGCACTGACTTGGCTTAACGACTGACATCTATAATGACAACAGCCGGGACCGATGGCTTAACGTACTTAAATAAACCCATCCATGGACAGGCTACGGTCTTCGTTGCTTAACTTGCGTGTTCGATTAGACTGACACGAGCTACGACGCCGTCGAGGTCCTCTAAAGGATTAATACAGTGATTATATTAATTAGTAAACTGTCTATTGATGATTTAATAACAGCTGTCGGTAGAAAGAGGGCTATTAAAATTGGAATTGATTTATTACTTCTATAATAATTATTTACATCTGTTTTGTGGCATGTAATCTAAGACTCTATCTTTGAACTCAACGCAACACTCTATTGTCTAAAATTTAATTAGTTAATATCTCTATTTATTGGATAAATCGCTTAAAAGCTAACTCGGTAATTATTATTTTGGTTTTGGTTTAGTGCGTAACAACGCGCAGCCTCATCACAGATTTTAATTAAGATATTAATTAGAGGGAAATTTCACTCACGCGGAAGTGAAAATAGAATTTATACTGCAGTTACTGGCCGCTACCGTAACTTCGCAATGCAAATACTGGAAACAGATTGTCAGGTTTGATTTTATTCCACGTCTTGGATAACATTTTGACTAACGATGCGAACGTTTAAAAAAAATTGTAGCAATTGAATGCCTCGTTTTTTTTCATTAACAATATATCTTTAATTCGTATTACGTAGGTGTTTGTTTATCTTAATTTGATTTGTCCTCATTTGATGCATCAACTGAGCAACCTAACGAGGCAGTAAACCATTAAACAACAACGAACTTCTAAAAGTTGTTTTTGCTACACAAAGTTGAATAGATAGTTAAGCGACTACTCTTCAACCGTCCGCGCTTATAGGTCAAAGGTACATTCACCAACGCTGACAGAAAAAAATCAAAAGTCAAGTGTTTTTAAAGTAAATTTAAAGGTGTGGTCATATCTTGTTATTTCGTTATCAGACTTTTATACCTTTCCTTTATCATTGTTTGTCTCAATAATTGAATAGTTATTAAATTTGGATTAGTTACATGGTTAGATATATCCAGAAATCAGCAGAACAATATCGCATAGTAATTAAACTATATCGCTAGTAGTTGTAAGAAATCGTAAAAAAATATTTTAGAGTAAAGCATAATATAAACTTATTTTATACTAACTCAAGAGCTTTGCTTCCGAGGGGTTTGATTTTAACGCACCCCGCGTCACTCTCCGGCTATTGTAATATAAATGTGTTGCATCATTTTAACATGAAATGAGTACGAATACACTTATACATTATAAATATACTATATACATTTCATATAAGCTATTGCGATTAAAAAAATTTGTCTAATAAGAACTTTACAGAACTATCAATCATACTTATAAAAGCGACCGGTCTGTAAATTATATTGTGTTGCAAGCCGAGGTTCGCATAGAATCACGCGGGTATGGATCACAGCAAATTTCGAAATATGTCTGAACCTTTACTGATCATTTAATACTTGGGGCTCTTGGTGTCAGTGCAGTGTCGTAATAAGTACCTAGTATGGCAAAATAGTTGCAGCGTCATTAACGAGATGCAGCGGATTCTGTGCATCGTTTATTAAATTTCGTAATCGACTGTTTTATAAATTAAAGATGATTTTACATTATTTAACCTGGTTCAGAATGGCAGTGAATTGCACAACAAACGGAGGTATCCGCGTTATTTAAAATTAGATAATCAGTTCATTCAAAATTGGGTTGAATTTTTGAAAATAAATGGGAAAAAATATAAAATGTCATAACATATCTTGTGACGTTCAAAAACTAATTAACAGATTCTTGCAACCAACTGTTTGCCTCTTTCTTTACTGTCCGGCATGATGATTTCTTAAAACATCATAATCGTTTCCCTGGGCCTGTCCCGAATATAACTATCCAAATATGAGCTGCTCGGAAACATGCCTGCTTAGCAAGAAGACTCGACACGGTGGGTGACCGTGTCGAGTCTTCTTGCTAAGCAGGCTACCATTGGTCAGGGGTAGGCATCTCCGGGCACGGGAAGTGAGCGTGCCTTACAGCTTCGGTACCTGTCATGGTCATCAGGTAGCGAGCTATCTGGGGCCCAAGTGTGGGTACAATTACACTATGCGTACAGAGTGCTTCGGGAAGTGAGCGAGCGACCCTCTTTAGAGGAAGGCGCATTACACTATCCGCCGGCGCAGTACCCATCATGGAGATTGGGGAGTAGTGGTAGAGTCCCGATGTTTGAACAACACGAGCTAATCGACTTACAAGTGCCTAAGTAGTCTGCTTGCTGGTGAAAGGGGCGTAAGACCCGATTGAGTGCCTGGTTGGTTTACTGGGCGCGATAGCGGAGCGGGTAAAGGTCCTCTTGCCTGGTTGGTTTACTGGGCGGGAGACTCGCAATCCTGTGATATTGATGCACAGGGGAGCATAACGGTAACAGCGGGGAGGAAAACGGTCTCAAGACTCGAACACCTCAAGGGAACGGCCCGAAGCAGCTAGATGCGGAAAGTTCAGGATCGCATATGGTGGAAGGCATTAATGAAGGCATATGTCCAGCAGTGGATAAATACATGCTGATGATGATGATAATTAAGTTGTAATCATTACCATAGGTTAATTTTCAACGAAAGTTGGTTATGGAAATTATTTCACTTAATTGCTTGTAGATAGGGATCACTTTAGCATTATAGTCACTAGCATGTTTCAAGGGGCCGTGATCACGAAAATGGCGCCCATATTTAACATAAAAATATCGCACGCATACGGCGTATTGTTTTTTTAATATATTTATATCTGAGAAACTTCCTTATCAAAAAGTTTCGCAGATAAAAATGATGATGATATTCTGAAGTCAGACCAAAACAAACAGACATGTTCATGCACACAAATGTTTGATCAAACATTTGTGTGCATCTAAAGATTTGTCAAAACAAATCTTTAGAGCTGAAGTCAACCTAGGCTGCACGTAGCGCATCCGGCCGACTAGCCAAAAAGGCTCTGGCAAAAGAGAGATAGGGTACAGGGTACAGCCTATTTGTCCGACTGGGGAAGTATCTCCATCTCACAGAATACCGTAGTTTGAATTCCCTTGATTGTTGTTGTGTTTCTGCGAGTGAGTGAGGTCACCAGAAAGAAAGCAGTTTGGGTTAATATGGCTACGGTAACCGGCTCACATCAGGCGGGCCGTATACTTGTCTGCCACCCGACGTATTTTAAAAAAAATGTTCGAACTATCATCCAAAATATTAATGGTACGTACACCAACCAGAGCCTATAAAATACCCAAGAACACTTTCCATTATAAATAAAATATAACTCTAAGAACCGTAGAAATTAACACAAAAAGTGGTTTTATGTGCGTTAAAAAATAGTGTTGTATGGCCGTCGACTGTCTACACTCTAGATCAGAGGTTCCCAACCGGTGGTCCATCAAAGGTAAATTATGGTCAGTGATACAAACTTATAATGCAAGAGATGGAGCACTATTATACAAAATACTCAAATATCGAGTTATAGAATAATGGATTTATATGACAGGTGGAGACACGCAACAAAAACCTCGTAGTGGTCCGCGAACAAACAAAAGTTGAGAACCACTGCTCTAGATGGTAAAATAATAAGCAGAGAGTTCTTTTTAGGCTGGCCAGACTAACTTCCCAGGTCTAGTGATTCATTGCTGAGAAGTCTAGGCATATTTCTGAATTCCTAAGCTGGCAGGTTCTTTATGACTATGAAACAAGCCAATGTGTAGGAAGAAAGCACATTTTTATACCATTGTGGTGACAAATCACGGTCCGCCTGATAGAAATCAAATGCTTTATTAACCGCAAATCTTTTGCGACCACTAAAGATTTGTATAAAATTTAATAAAGTTTTTTAATGCTAAAGGGCAAATGAGCATACGGCTCTCTTGATGTGAAACCGATTCCACAGCCATAATCACGCGCAGCATGAAATATCAATTATTAATTATGTACCTATTATTTTTCTTTTTTTTTATATGTCTAGCATAGACGAGAAAAATCAGTATAGATATTTTTAATTACATAATTTTAGAGATGACCCATAAGTTTTTTTTGTCTAATTAAATAAATTGACACGATAAACGGGATCTCTAATCCAAAATTCATAAAATTACCACAGCGTGCTAATTGCCTAATTAAATATTTTCGCAGTAGGGCGTACTAACATGTTCGTTAAAATCATAAAGTGTGAACAATTGTGATTGTTTACTATGTATAACAACAAAACAACTCATATTAGTTAACATTACTTGCATTCTCAGTATTATCCCATAGAATGTGAGTTACGTATCATAAATTCCTATTTCTATATACTTGATTGTTGGAGTATTACCACAGTATAAGTAATAGTACTACGTAGTATTATAACATATCTAGCTGCTTCTAGAGCTGAGATATAGTTGAGGACTATGGTTAGCATTTATGGCGGCAATAGTTTATGGTATCATTGATATTTTCATTGGTGGCAAGCAATTGTCACTCAATGATTATTTTAAATTATTTATAACAAATAACGAATATATCTCTAAAAACGAAGCTCGGATGGATTTTGGAGATGTAACTTTTAAAAGATAGTACCTACGAATATCGCATTCTCTTACGATCATTTCAAAATTTGGTAGGATAGATAATGTACGACTATAAACGATGGTACTATTGTTTCTCTCAGTAGAAAACTCTCAATTACATTTAAAATTTCAACGACAAGTGAAATCAACAAACTAATTCCAAAATAACACTTTTCGTACAAAATTTGAATGAAATATTTAGTTTATAGAAATTATTCAAGTAATAACCGAGTATAGCTATTGAAGTGTTGCCACAAATATATCATATTATTCCATTCAAGAAAAACTGTGAGAAAAACTAGTAATAGTGATGTAAAAATTTTTTTTAAAAAAGTGGAGATTATTAATACCTATATAACAGTGAATGCGAATACGGCTTGTTATTATGTAATATTTATGCCGAATTTTTATAAATGTTAGTCAGACGATAAATGTTTATCAAAATGTGCGTGATAATCTAAATAACTTATAGGTAGTATACAATTTTATTTGTTTACAAGTTTATTTTGCGAACAAAATATGTTATTTTATTATTTGTGTTGAAATGTTGTGTACTGAATTTTTTTTTGTAGACATACAAAAGCAGAAAAGTCTTAAGACGCCTACATGCCTTCTGTAATACATAACGATGGAAAATAACATATAAGCTTTTTCTATACCCTACCTACACATGCTATATAACAATAGTTGTTTATCAAACTGCTCCTTAAATTTGCTATACCACACTAAGCCGAAATTTCGCGGCCGAAATTCCGCGTGGTTAGGATTGGCATGTAAAAAACACAATGTAATTTTAAGTCAAATGTGTCGATAGTAATTGAAAAAGTATTGCAGGCGTAATGACGGCGAACTTCGGTCGCGTATATTCGGTATAGTGTAATTAGACACTAAATCTTTATTCTTCATCCTCTGATAAACAAACTAAATCTTTTAGCATGTACAGTTATGTTCGAGTACAAACTTTATACCATGTGCTTGCATGTGAAAGGCCGCTGACTAATTAACCAATAAAGACAATGCTAATCGACTTCACGCTAATAAAGATAAAGTCACGTAACAGTTTTAATAACTAGTTCCGATATGGCCTTGACTGAGTTGCATAACGATATAACATACGAGAGCGATACGTTGCACTATTTTTACTATTTTTAGATTCCGTCTTGTGTTGCGGTTGCTGTGAATGGACGCTTTTTGTAAAAAAAACTGCAACTAAGTTCACTGTCACTTATTCTACTTTTTTGTTTCGCTTATGATCTTGAATTTTTTAAAGAGATATCAATTGGGTTACGTTACGATAATTCTTTATTTTTATCTTTTATAGTTTAGATAGAGTGCTAGCTTTATTTAAAACACTTAGATATAGTACTATTTTAGATTATTAAATGTTAATGCAATCAAAACAACGAATATTCATACATTTGCATAGATAAGAGAAAACTGTGCTGTCAATAAATTATTGATAGTCATAATAAAATTTATTGAAATAAGTACTCACTGATGACCACCAGGGGTAGGGGAAGCAACAACGACGGCGACGAGGACGGCGATGAGCTGAAAAAAAAAACAATGTTCGTAACCAAATATCAAAAATAACATTAATATATTTTTCAAGTAACTGTTATAGATATCACATTAGCTGATTCCTTTGTCCAATCTCTCTCAATCAAAAAAAGTCAATTCTCTAAACTATAATTCCAAATTCAAATGCTAGAAATAATATTTTGAACTTCCAAAAAATTCATTAATTTTTTTGTTTACACTTGAGGTATTTTAATGTCGATTTTTTCCACTCGAGGCTCTTTTACATGACAAATCGATTCTTGATGATACACTTACAGCGAGTTTCGCGTACATCTTGCTTGGTTTGCTGGACTGATTCTAAAGATACAGCGGGCCTGTTGAGACTGGCTTGCTTTCTACTGTTTCCGAATGGTCCACAAGCTTATATACTCAGCGGTTTGCGATTCCAAGAGTTGCATAATAGAGCCCCTTGATTCATCCCTACTAACCCGTATTATCCAGCTAAATTAGAGAGGTGGACGTTGCTAACGTTTTGGTAGTAAAAGGTGGCTCTTGAAAATAGTGGGGATCGCTCAGGTGGGGTAAAACATAGAGAGGTTGTAACGAGAAACGCATCGGTCGTGTAGTAAGAATTGTTTACTATCAAAAGTTTGACAACTGTGCACAGTGTTGTGATACCGTATTATAGAAAATGTATTACAGTAGAATAAATATGAATATATTCATTCTACTGTGATCATTATTTTAACATGGAGATAGATGATTCCGTGGGATTGCCAAGGCTTTAGCGCGGATAAGTTCTAGCATACGCGGCCCAAAATCTATTATCTCCTGTTATTTCAATTCATGATATTTTTATTCTATAATTTTATTAATATTTATGTCTTTACAGTTACTTTATGTAAGTATATTGTATAATACATGAAACGAGCTAGTTATACATATATTTTTTCGTTGCTCTGCGAATAAATTATTAATTAATATATTATTATATAAGCTAAGCGATGCGAAATTATTTATATGTTATTATATAGGTATGTTGTCGCGTATGGTATGATGTAGGCTTTTGTTTTTAGTACTGTCAGGTTTAATCTAAAGACTTCTCGTAATTATTTGACGATCGCAGATTGAAAGTTGACCTAATCGAAATTGAATTGTAAATTGACTAAAAATTATATACTTGATTTCATTAATTAATTATTATTAATTTCTATTGTTGGTAACAATACATTCTTAGTTTGTTTAATTCTCGGTCATATTTCGATATAATTAAACTTTGAAGTTTCATATTGTGATACGAAAATACCAAATTGACATATTTCTGAGATCGACACTGAATCTTGACTACTTTTTAATTACAAGAATAGGCATGACGACAATGATCTAAAATTATACAAAATATTTATCAGTATCGTAAAATATACAAAACTAGACATCTGCGATCTTGAAATTTTAATAATTTATGTCCGACTTGTTTTATGGTTGTTCTAAATTTGGTGGGAAAGTCCAATTTAAAAGGATGAAATTGTTAAAAAATATATCAACTTTGGAAATACAATAAAAAATACGATAACTTTTATTACGGCACTAGCCACATAAATGCAGTATTCACATGACTGTTTGTCTTAGTCTGGGTGTTTTCTATGTATCATAAAAAATGTATTTACAAAAAAAGAAATGTATTTACGTATGTTTATCAGTTGTCTAATACCCATAACACAAGCTTCGCTTACTTTGGGGCTAGATGGCGCTGTGTAATTTGTCTGCCAATATTTATTTATATTTATTTATTTACTTCAATAGCATAAAAACTTCTCGAGATATGATAACTTGAAGATCACAATTGTCGACTATCCCGAAAACGCTCCGCCACCACGTTATGACGTCACACCGTGCTATTTTATATGCAATTAAATCAGAAATTTGTACGACAGCTATGTTAAATATTGCGTTTATGTAGCCAGTGCCGTAACAAAAGTAGTATTTTTTATTGTTTCTACAATGGTAATATTTATTTATTTAATTTCAGACCTTTAAAATGGACTTTCCCACCAAACTTTGACCGAACATAAAACACGTCGGCCATAAGTTAAAAAATTTTAAGATCGCAGATCGTTCTAGTTTCATGTATTTTACGTTACTGATAGAGAGTTTTTATAATTTTGTAACATGGGCAACAAGCCCATTGTCATTTTAACATGATCAAAGATCTAGAAGTCAAGTAAATAAATATGTCTACACTAACAACATAATGACATACTGATCGTATCATCATTATGTTGCTATTACACTATCATTGTCATATTTATTTATCACCTGGATATCATAATATGTTTGTATGTCGATGAAACTTTATTTATATAAATAAACATGTTTTGAGGTCACCAGAAAGAAGGAAAGGAAGGAGAATTAGGCTGGCAACGGATCCGCGACCCCTTGGTGTTGCTGAACTCCATGGGCGGTGGTGATTGCTTTCCATCAGGTGACCCACATGCTCGTTTGCCACCCTCTCATATAAAAAAAAACAAATGTATGTATGTATATATATATTTCTGGTCAAATTACACACTTCTTTAAGTCCCAAGCTAAGCAAAGCTTGTACAAGCTTTGCTATGGGTATTAGATAACTGATATAATACTTAAATACATCTTTTTTTTTTGTAAATATATACGTAATATAATACATAGAAAACACCCAAACCAAGACAAACAAACACGTTCATGAACATAAATATTTGTGTTTTTTTTTAATTAAAGTACCTAAAACTAAACAATATTAAAATAAAAGTAACCTAAAACTAAAATATATGTAAAAAGTTTGTCCCATGTGGCATCGTTCCCAAGATGCTAGCAGCATTACCTCGCTGGATGGCTAAACCGTTCCTTTGGGCGAGGAGTGTGCCAGATCTTGGGTCACCAGTTACGTCGACCAATCTCTTTTCTAATTCTTTGACGAGCTCGGTGATCGAATGGTTAGCAATGGCCACTTTGACTCTGAGGTCGCGGGTTCGATTCCCGCACATGACAAACATTTGTGTGCATGAACATATCTGTTTGTCTTGGTCTGGGTATTTTCTATGTATTATAAGTATGTATTTACAAAAAAAAATGTATCTAAGTACATTTATCAGTTGTCTAGTACCCATAACACAGGCTTAGCGCTTAATTTGGGACTAGATGGCGCTGTGTTAATTGTCCAGAAATATTTATATTTATTTTTTATATTCTCTTATAAAGTTTTTTGTGCGGGGACCCCATGGACCAATTGTTTCGACCACGTATGGAACAATTGAGTATTCGGGGCCGATAACACTATATTTGTCTTGTGCGAGGATCGAACCCGCAACCTCAGATTTAAAGTGACCATTGCTAGCCACTCGACCACCGACCTCGTCATTAAAATTAAAGAATATGGGTCTCACCAACAACAACAACCCTCAAGGGAATTCTTATTTGGCTGCGTTATTCAGTGAGGTGGAGGTACATTCCCCAGTCGGGTAGCTTACAATTACGCTTCCTACCTCTCATTTCGCCAGAGCTTCGTTTGTCAGTCAGCAGGGTGCACCGCGTGCAGGCACAGTTGGCTTCGGTTCAAAGATGTTGACGAACCACTTACACCCCAATAAATAGTAGTAAGGAAATCGAAATAGTAAACGGTCTACCCGATTCTACGGCACGTACAGACAGACCTGCTGTTAACATATGTATGTTTGTGTATGACCACTTCCCATGATAACTGCACGACTTTCACCATGCACATAAGTGTCTATTATGTACTGTCTTAAAACTTTACGATTGCTAGGAAGTTATTAATCTGCCAATAAACATCAAGATATGTTAATCCCACTGCTGGATACGATTGTACCAACAATGACTAAAATATTATTTTTTTTTGAAAAAAATTAAATGATTAATCAAAAAAACCTGATTTGCACATAAAATTAATCTGATCGCACATCAAATCCTGCATTTGCAATGTATTTACTTGATGTTACATTAAATAGTATCCTTTTTAGGGTTCCGAACCTCAAAAGGAAAAACGGAACACTTATAAGATCACTTTGTTGTCCGTCTGTCTGTCTGTCTGTCTGTCTGTCTGTCTGTCTGTCAAGAATTTCTATGTCGAGAATGCGTGGAGGTATCAAGCTGAAATTTGAACTGTATACTCAGGTCTACGGTCCCATGAAGTTAAAAAAAAATCAAACTGCTAAGTTTACGTAGAAAAAAGTTACGGCCGTTTATTCAGCAAAAAACGCATATTTCGACACACTCAAGGGAATCAAAACCTCTATGGTACTTCCCGTTGACCTAGAACTATGAAATTTGGCAAGTAACATCGTTATAGACTACAAGTACAGGAATAAATCTCAAAACTATACATTTGTAAATAGATCTTAAAAAATAGGGGGTCTATATTTTTTATAGGGTGTCGAAATTTCAAATTGAAACTACTAGTTCAAATGGGGTATCACATGAAAGGGCTTGATGTACACATTGCAAAATATGTATATTTTATTTATTTTTTTCGACGCATTATTTCTTATTTATAATGAAAAATATCAAATTTAATAATGATACTACGTACCTACGGAACTCTCGGTGGGCGAGTCCGACTCGCACTTGTCCGGTTTTTTTTTACTAGATCCCTACGATACAGTCCTAGCCTAGTGTGGGGGTCGTCGGAAAATTCTCTTTAAACTTAACAAAAAAAATAATAATAATAATAATGGAAATTTTGTTAGATATATAGTTTGTTGTCAGTAAAATTAAAAACAATAAACGTGTGGAAATTACAATAACTGAACATGCTCCATTCAGGAGGCCACCACTTTGTGACGTCACACCTCTTATTCTGCATGCATTAAATCAGAAAACTGTACGACTGCTATTAGTTAACTAATGTATTTTTGTGGCTGGTGCTGTTAGAAAAGTTATATCATTTTTTGTTGTATTTCTAGTGGTAATATTTTTTTTTTGCATGAGATGGGGGCTAACGAGCATGTGGCCCTCCAGATGGAGAGCAGCTCATGCACCACCCTTGAATATGAGCAACACCAAGAGATCGTCGATCCGTTGCCAGCCTATACTCACCCTTTTTTAGGGTTACGTACCTCAAAATTAAAAACGGAACCCTTATAAGATCACTTTGTTGTCCGTCTGTCAAGACTCTTTATCTCGAGAATGCGTGGAAGCATCAAGCTGAAATTTGAACTGTATACTCAGGTCTACGGTCCCATGAAGTTGTAAAAAAAACAAACTGCTAAGTTTACGTAAAATAAAGATACGGCCGATTATTCAGCAAAAAAACGCATATTTCGACACATTCTCCAGGGAATCAAAACCCATAGGGTAGTTACCGTTGACCTAGAACTATGAAATTTGACAAGTAACATCGTTATAGACTACAAATACAAGAATAAATCTCAAAACTAGGCATTTGTAATTTAATCTTAAAAAATAGGGGGTCTATATTTTTTATAGAGGGTCGAAATTTCAAATTGAACTACTACTAGTAGTTCAAATGGGGTATCATATGAAAGGGCTTGATGTGCACATTGCATAATATATTTTATTTATTTATTCCGACGGATTAATTCTTATTTATAATGAAAAATGACAAATTTATAATGATCCTACGTACGGAACCCTCGGTGGGCGAGTCGGACTCGCACTTGTCCGGTTTTTTCTTTCTGGTGACCTCACTCAATACTCAATATCTTTATTGCATTTCATATGTAGTACATAGTTATAAGGATGTTTATACAGTATACAGATTATTACATACATATGAACCCTGTTGGGCATTGCAAAGATGTGTTAGCGGTTTTTGAGGTACGGCAGATGGATTTAGGCGTTTCTCTGGTTATTAATTTTTATTAAAAAAAAATATTTATATGACAATTAATCTTATATTTATGTAAAGAATGTGTTTGCTAAAAAAAAATACATTTAGAACAAAATTAAATGCTTAAATAAGTTTTGATGTCAATCATTGTCTATTCATTGTTTATATCAATATTTTGTCTATTTATGAAGGTATTATATGAATGTCTATAATTTACAATAATCATATTATTTTAGTCATAAAGTATATTAATTTAATTTCAATGAAATGTCAATAATAATAATATCATTAGTTTATAAAATATATTTAAATATTCGTATGTCAAACAAAATTATTTGATCTTGTTTAATAGTAGTACTAACGTTTATTTATTTACATAACTTTTTGTCTTTATCGTTTAGAAATTCGTCTAAGGAATAATAGCTTTTCTGTGTTAAAAAGTGTTTCAGTTTATTTATGAATTGCTTCTGGTTGTCTTCTGTTTTGAACTCGTCCGGCAACGCATTATAAATATTTGTAGACATAGACAGTGGACCTGAACAGACTAGTTGGAGTTTCGAAGTTGTTCGTATTAATTTGTCTTTGTATCGGGTAGGATAGCGTCGGGGTAAATCTCCTATTTTTGTGTAAAAATGAGGATACTTTTTTACGAATTTACAGGCTCACTCACTCGCTGGAACACAACAACCCTCAAGATAATTGTTATTTGGCTCTTATTTCTTATTCTGTGATGTGGAGGTTCCCCAGCCGGGCGACTTAAAAATTACACTATGCCCTACTTCTCCTTTCGCCAGAGCCTCGTTTGTCAGTCAACAGGGTGTACCACATGCAGGTGAGGTTGGCTTTGGTTCAAAAATGTTGATGAATCACTTACACCCCAACTAATACAACAAATAATGTAATAAAACCAATAATGTAACTAAGAAAAATATATTTAGATTATTATCATCAAATTTATCTTCGTCGTCAACCCTCATTCATACCACAGCGGGATACCGGCCTCCTCTCAATCGAAAGGGTTTAGAGCGTACTCCACCACGCTGCTCAACTGCGGGTTGGCGGAGGCCAGTGTTTTAAAGCTGCCTGACGGCCATTTAACGCCTGACATCTAATGACACCAGCCAGGACAAACGGCTTACAATGCGCTCCGAAGCACGGAGGAGCTCGAAATAAATGGACGAGTGTCCAGACTCGTCCACTGCTCTCTCTATCGCGATTATCTAATCCTGCCCGTTTAATAATATCTACAACTTTAATGTAGGTATTCAGTTTTCACACGTGTGAGAAATACCCCAATTGAAGCTTTTGTATTATTTTCCTCATGTGTTAAGAGGTACGAGTATATATATATATAAAACTTCAATTGTGTAGTTATTGGCGACCGCGTTACCTACGCGGTTGTTATCACCTAGATGATTTTATACGACAAATTTCGGCCCGCCTGATATATTTTTTTATATGAGATGGCAAATGAACATGTAGGTCACCTGATGAAAGCTTTCAGCATCGCCCATGGAGATCAGCAACACCAAGGGGTCGCCGATCCGTTGTCAGCCTATATCACTTCCTTTCCATCTTTCTGGTGACCTCACTCAATCGCAGGAACACAATAACCCTCAATGGAATTGTTATTTGGTTGCAGTATTGAGGTGGTGGTGTATATGTCGCAGCCAATTCGTAGAACCCGCCGCATTACATAACGGCTAACTGTTTTATAGAATGGCCAAGCCATTATTTCAAACCGCCCTTTTATCATATTAGGTAGTAAATTGTCACCAGATATGTGGCCAGCTATCAGGTGACAATTCACTTGGGTATCGACCAAGTTTGTGGAACCTCGCATTTCTAATTAATCACAAGACAAACCTAACCGAGAGATTATTTAAAGACAATCCGCCTTAAGTTAGCCATTATGTATTGTGGCGATTCTACGAGTTGGCTGCGACCTATACATATATAGAGGGGGAGGAGATACTTCCCCAGTCGAGCAGCTTAAATAATACGCTATACCCTACATCTTCTTTCGCCAGAGCCTCATGTGTCAGTCAGCAGGGTGCACCACGTCCAGGTGAGGTTTGCTTTGATTCAAAGATGTTGATGAATTACACCCCGATGAACCACTTACACCCCAAAGTATATGATATAAAATGGTTACCGCAGACATATAGATGCTCGTAATGCAAAGAGTATTGTAAAGTTGATACTGTTGATTGTTGGCACTTGGTGGAACATTATTATCATAATGTTATAATAAAACACTTGTACTGTTCCACTTTATTATATTTAAAACTAGCTGTCCCGGCGAACTTCGTACCGCCTAACAATCAATGAATGTCGTGGTACATATTAGCTGAACTAAATTTATGATTTTATGGAATTAAAACAATGATTAAGTTTGGTTTATAATAATTATGATGATAATATTTGGGTGTAAGTGGTTCATCAACATCTTTGAACCAAAGCCAACTTCACCTGCACGCGGTGCACCCAGCTGACTGACAAACGAAGCTCTTGCGAAAAGAGAGGTAGAGAGCGTAATTGTAAGCTACCCGATTGGGGAATGTACCTCCACCTCACAGAATACCGCAGGCAAATAACGGCTCCCTTGAGGGCTGTTGTGTTCCTGCGAGTGAGTGAGGTCACCAGAAAGGAAGGAGATGCTGCGATGGCAGCGGGGGTAGCGGCGCGCGAGCGATATTTTATGTTGCGAGCTTTAATATGGCTATGATAACCGCTTCACATCAGGCGGGCCGTATGCTTGTCTGCCACCCGACGTAGTATAAAAAAAAATAGAAAATAATAGAGAAGCTCGATGGCATAATTGCGCGTGTCAGTCTAATTGAACACGCAAGTTAAGCAACGTCGACTGTAGCCCGTACACGAATGGGTTTATATTACCTCGAGCTCCTCCGTGCTTCGAAAGACACGTTAAGCCGTCGGTCCCGGTTGTTATCATTAGATTATCTTGAACTCCTCCGTGCTTCGGAAGGCACGTTAAACCGTCGGTCCTGGTTGTTATCATTAGATGACAGTCGTTAAGCCAAGTTAGTGGCCTCTACGCGGTTCGAAAACACTGGCCTCCGCCAACCCGCAGTTGAGCAGCGTGTTGGAGTATGCTCTAAACCCCTTCGGTTGAGGGAAGACCCGTATCCATAAAAACTGAAGATTTCGTAAAAATAAAGATTTCCTTGTGGTTTAATCAAAAAAAATAAAAAAACGTTTTGTTTTATTTATTAGTTTTGAAATCGGTTTAATCGTTTTGGTGATTTGTAATTGTCATTTCTTTTGTTGTTTACTCTGATTTGATTCTTGCCCTCGGACTCCATGGGCCAAGCGTTTTCACCCCAATCCATTTAACATTTTTCAATTTTCAAAACAAATCACAGACAACTTTCGCGACATAAAAGTGACACCAATCGATTTGACATTTTGATATTTGACAACCAATAAATATCGCAATGCTTTTTCAACTGACACTTTTATTTGTATGGGAAAATGTTTATCCTTTTATTTTATTCTTTCGTCAATTTTCCAATGTTTTTCATAGTTATTCTGCTATTCGGGACGGAAACAAATCCAACAAATCAAAAACCATGGCAATCGGTCCAGCCGTTCTCGAGTTATAAGTGTTGTAACAAACACGACTTTCTTTTATATATATAGATTACCGACCGGTTTCGCCACTAAGGCATTATCAAGGTAAACAGATGGTGTTTGTGTTTCAACAAAATATTTTTCAAAAAAGAAAAATGTTTTGTGTAACTGTGGAATAGTACAAGTGCTTTATTATAACACTAGCGGCCGCCCGCGACTTCGTACGCGTGGAGTTAGTTATTTGCAAATAATTTTTAATTACATTCGAACAAGCTAAATACCTAATGAAAGGAAAAAAATAAAAAAAAGTTCAAAACAATAAATATCTAGACGAATTTTTAGAATCAATGAAGTCGACGGATATTACTTTTTAAAACCTCTTTGTAAAACCTAAAGTACTTTTTATTGTTATAATAAAACATCCGCGCTGGCAACGTAGCATTTAGTCATGTCTGGTGAAATCACTCACTCGCAGGAAAATAGCAACCCTCAAGGACATTTTTATTTGACGGCGATATTCTGTGAAGTGTTATACTCTACGATGCGGCGAGCGTGCTCCACGACGTTGCTCTACTGCAGGTTAGCGAAGGCTTACTTGATTAACTTGGGTGTGCGAGACTGACACGCGCAGCGACGCCTACGAGCTTCTCTGAAGAAAATACTAGTATCATCATCATCAGCCTGTATCTACCCACTGCTGGATATTACCCTTTCCCAATGCTTTCCGCCATATGTAAGTTTTGGAGTGTAAGAGGTTCATCAACATCTTTGAACCAAAGCCAACTTCACCTGCACGCGGTGCACCCTGCTGACTGACAAACGAAGCTCCGGCGAAAAGAGAGGCAGGGAACGTAATTGTAAGCTACCCGACTGGGGAATGTACCTCCACCTCACAGAATACCGCAGCCAAATAACGGTTCCCTTGAGCGCTGTTGTGTTCCTGCGAGTGAGTGTGGTCACCAGAAAGGAAGGAGATGCTGCGATGGCAGCGGGAGTGGCGGCGTGCGAGCGATTTTTTATGTTGCGAGCCTTAATATGGCTACGGTAACCGGTTCACATCAGGCGGGCCGTACGCTTGTCTGCTACCCGAAGTAGTATATATAAAAAAAAAATATATGAGATCCTTCGCTTTTCGCATCTAACCGCTACCAGCTACTTTTTTGAGGTCGTCGGTCCATATAAAGAGGGGCGCCCCACGCTTCGTCGCCCCGTACGTGGACTCCACTCTAGGACTTTCATCCCCATCTGCCATTGTTTGACGAACCAACCAAAACGTAACGACTAAAGAAGTCAAGTCAAGTCAAGTCTATTTCAAATGCAATAGAGTCGCTTATTAATTGATATGAATAAGCAATCGATTCAATTACTGAGTCGCAATAAGAGATGGTGGTAAGGGGGCAGGTCAGGACAACGTCTGTCGGCTCAACTATTATATAATACTAAAACTGCAATGAACTCATTTCATATTTTTTTGATATAGTTGCATCCATTATACAATAAAACGGGGCCGACTAACCGGTTGTTTGTGGGCACGATGAATCTTCCTGAAAAGGTAACTTGTATTACATGTCGAGTAGTTAAGTAGATTGAAATATTTACAATGACTTTTGAAAAAAATCTGGAAATATTGAAGTCAAAATGACACGAAAATATATAATTTTCAAGTATTTATTTTAAAAAAAAGAGTATGACATTACGTTCCTACTTTTTTTAAAATAAAACATTCTTATAAATAAATAAATAATAAATAAATATTTCTGGACAATTTACACAGCGGTATCTAGTCCCAAATTAAGCGCAAAGCTTGTGTTATGCGTACTAGACAACTGATAAATGTACTTAAATACATTTTTTTTTTGTAAATACATACTTATAATACATAGAAACGCCCAGACCAAGACAAACAGACATGTTCATGCACACAAATGTTTGCCTTGTGCGGGGATCGAACCCGCGAACTCGGAGTCAAAGTGGCCATTGCTAACCATTCGACCACCAAGCTCGTCAAATAACTTAGTGTCTTTAATTTATACCATATTTTTTTTTAAAAGAAACTCTTATAAATAAAACCACAGTATACATAATAGTACTAAGTACAGTATGGCCACTCCCTGCCGCTCTCTCGTTTCGACCTCACCTCCCCTCTGAGACAAATCTGGAACAGTTTGTATGGCGTCGCACGCACACACGGTCAGTTATGCTCTGCACAACATTTGCGCGACATTTGTATGGAGTGGCCGAGGTGTGATAAAACACAAAGAAGTGGTTATATAAATAATACATTTAGAACTTACCCTTTTTGGAGGTTAGCATTATTAACAGAACATCTACTTGCATTTTTAAACTTGACATACTTTATATATGTAGTTCTCCGAGTCACAAGGGCAGGCAGTGGCGTAACTATAGTGTGACTATAGGCAGGGCTGGTAAAATGCCACGGGCTCCCGACCCAAGAGGGCCCCGTAGGGTTGCCAACCATACTGTTAAAAACAGTATTATACTGTTTTCTATGCTTTAATACTGTTGAAAAAAATTTCATTTGACCATAGCACTGTTTATTGTACTGCTCCGCATGAACTGGGCCTTACTATACTGTTTGTTTTGCTACGCAGCTTTTAATATACTGTTTTTCTTGTAAATAAAAGTTGGCAACCCTAGGGCCCCGACCATTGATAAAATTTTTATTAGTGTTGGATAACTACTCGCACTTCAGTGGTTTATTAACATGGAGATTTTTACTGATAGGGCCTTATCAAAAAAATTTGCCACTGGCCCCAGATATAGTTACACGCCTCTGAGGGCATGGGCAGGCCACTTTATTTATCTCCCGGCTGCTATTATTCGATGACAGTCGTTAAGCCAAGGCAGTGGCTTTTAGACGGCATGAAAATACTGGCTTTCGCCAACCCGCAGTTGAGTGGCGTGGTGGAGTACTCTCTAAACCCCTTCGTTTGAGTGAGAGGGGTGACACATATTTTTTGTGTACATTTGCCGTATTCAATATCAATGACCCAAAAAAGACGGGAATATTGCTTAAATATAGGGTATTTTTTATACTACGTCGGGTGGCAGACAAGCATACGGCCCGGTTGTGAGTGCTGATGTGAAGCGGTTACCGTAGCCATATTAACACTCTCAACAAAAAATATCGCTTGCGCGCCGCCACCCTCTAGCGTTTCTGGTGACCTCACTCACTCGCAGGAACACAAAAACCCTCAAGGGAATTATTATTTGGCTGCGGTATTCTGTGAGGTGGAGGTCCTTCCCCAGTCGGGCAGCTTACAAAATACGCTATGCCCTACCTCTCTTATCGCCAGAGCCTCGTTTGTCTGTTAGCAGGGTGCACCACGCGCAGGTGAGGTTGGCTTTGGTTCAAAGATGTTGATGAACCACTTACACCCCAAAGACAAAGGGTAGACATCATGTGACATGTATTTACATGTATGTACTAAGAATTTAGGTGAAGAAGAGCGGGATCCCCTGCTACAGGCTTTAATAAGTCTACTAGGTGGGTCTCAGTAACATTTATATTTAGCACAGTAAGGCTGATAATTATAGAAGTTTGAATTTATTTTGAATTTTTTGAATTTAGGTTAATTAACTTTAAAAATGCTTGCATGCCTATACTAAAGGTAATATATGTTGTTCAACTGTATACACATTTATAAGATCATTGTTACTCATATTTGGCAAGAAATAAATGATTTAATTTATTTATTTATGATAAAATATTTAGTTTGTCTTCCCCCGCTCGAATGTCCCTACCAACAGAACAGCCCCCTTACCACCAACTCTTATTCCGATTCAATAACTGAATAATATAATGCTTATTCATACCAATGAATAAGCGGCTCTATTTCATTTGAAATATAAGCATTATATTCAGTTATTGAATAGCAATAAGAGTTGGTGGTAAGGGGGCTGCTCCAAGGTAACATTATTCCCAAACAATACTATAACATCCTTCAGTATCGAGATTTACACATCAAAGTAACAAATGTCTAGCTGAAAAGATGTTCGTAAGAATGGCAACATATTATCGAAAAACCCAGCCTACGTAACGGCGGGAATAGAATATTGGAATATGTAGAAATAAAAAAACCGGACAAGTGCGAGTCGGACTCGCCCACCGAGGGTTCCGTACGTAGGATCATTATAAATTTGATATTTTTCATTATAAATAAGAAATAATCCGCCGGAAATAATAAATAAAATATATTTTGCATCAAGCCCTTTCATACGATACCCCATTTGAACTTGAAATTTAAATTCGAAATTTCACCCCCTATAAAAAATATAGAACCCCTATTTTTTCAAGATTTAAAACAAATGTATAGTTTTGAGATTTATTCTTGTATTTGTAGTCTATAACGATGTTACTTGCCAAATTTCATAGTTCTAGGTCAACGGGAAGTACCCTATGGGTTTTGATTCCCTTGAGAATGTGTCCAAATATGCATTTTTTGCTGAATAAACGGCCGTATCTTTTTTCTACGTAAACTTAGCAGTTTGATTTTTTTACAACTTCATGGGACCGTAGACCTGAGTATACAGTTCAAATTTCAGTTTGATACCTCCACGCATTCTCGAGATAGAGGGTCTTGACAGACAGAAAGACAGACAGACTGACAACAAAGTGATCTTATCCCTTATAAGATCACTTTGTTGTCCGTTCCGTTCCGTTTTTCCTTTTGAGGTACGGAAGCCTAAAAAATCCATGTTTTTGTCGAAACTCCACACAGATTTTCACGGTAAACATGTTTTATAAAGAAGCCGATCATTACTACTCGATTGGCTTGAAGAAAGACTTCCAAGCTCTCATAGTAGTATCGTTTGAATATTCGTATTTATATCTAATATATTGAATTCTGGCTAAGGAAAGGCAATTAAATAGCTCAATTTGCTAAGCTCATATAATGGAGCCCAACTAATTCTTATTAGAAAAAAAATGAATCTTTGTAAAGTTTACGGTTTACGGACGATAATTTTACGTGATAACGTCATAAGAAACATAGGCCGATCGTGCCTCTCTATCGCTTGTTCCGCGTTCTCGCTTGCACGCCCGGCTCAGACGGAACGGAACAATGAGTCTTGCCTTTTCGTCGACGTTATCACGTTAAAATATTCATTACTATCCTCATTATTATGTCCACGTCATCGTCCGCGTAAAATTAGCTAAGTTCTATTATTCACTCCACTTTGACAAATTTCTCACCGAGATTAAAAAAACAAAAGCCTGATCAGTGATCAATGAAATGTTGCTCGAGCAGCTGTTAGAGTGACGATTACTTTATTTATGAAACCGCAAATAAATCTGTTCAGTAGTTTTGGAGATTTGCGTGTACATACAGACGGACAAAAAATGTATTATTCCAAATCATATAACATTTGCATGTTACAGAAAAGTAGAACGCGAATAAGATATTTTTATTTTTGATAAATGTGTTAAATGGGACACGCAGTTTAAAACTTTAAGATGTTATTCTGTGATTTAAACAAAAAGTAACCTAAATCGCTCTCCAGTTCTTAAACTATCCCGTTATAAAATCATGTTCGTTCCGACGTGAAAGACGGGCAAACAAACAAACAATTTGTCAAACAAATAATTTCGTCGGCATTATTGTCATTATTTCAATAAAACTTTTTTCCGTGGAAATATTTTCTGGGATAACAAGCCAAGGTTCTTTTCGACATGAAAGAGGGACAAACAACTAAATAATTGCGACCTCCAAGATAATCCAAAAATAATCCCAAGATTTTTAACCATTCCACTGAAAGGAATGTAGATACTATCAAACACAACTGATGGGTTTTAAGAAACGGTAAGCCTTGAAATAAACGCCAGACTACCTAAAATAAAGGACTATTGGATTCACTTTCAGCCTTTCAGATCATCTGAAAAATGACCTGAGGAATATTATTTTATCTATAGTTTTAAAATATGACAATCTCGATGGTCGAATCTGCTAGCAATCGACACTTTGACGAGGCCGCAGGTTCCATCCCCGCACAAGACAAATATTTGTGAGCATGAACATGTCTATTTGTCGTGGTATGGGGTGGTTTCTATTTATTATATGTATGTATTTACAAAAAAAATGTATTTAAGTCTAATATCAGTTATCTACTACCAATATATAGTACAAGCTTTGCTTAGTTTGGGACTGGAAAGCCGTGTGTCATTTGTCCAGGAATATTTATTTATTTATTACATATTTATTTTAGTGATCACGAAGGGAAGCATAATGGGACGGAACATAAAAAACATAGGAAACCCTGCGTATCGATAACTAAATAAATTTACGTATGGTTTCATAAAATTAAAAAATATATTAATTTTATGAAACCTTCCATTTCCAATAAATGACTTTGCTAGTTCGCTTTCAATGGCCGTAGAATTAATTAGATGCGAAATAATCACAAGACTAAATAGAAATATTTTTTTATTCGCTACCTATGGGAAAATCTGAAATTGTTAGGTAAATGGATCGCCTAGTTACACGTTACCGCAAATACTATTAAAGCCCAGTATTGGAACGGAAAATATGGACATTAAATATTATTACAGCTTTCCCCGGGAGTCATTTTTCGACAAGACAAGCTCGGTGGTTGAATGGTTAGCTATGGCCACTTTGACTCCGAGGTCGCGGGTTCGATCCCCGCACAAGACAAACATTTGTGTGCATGAACATATCTGTTTGTCTTGGTCTGGGCGTTTTCTATATATTATAATATATTTTTTTGTAAATATATACATATTATGTATATATTTACAAAATACATATATTGTAAATATATACTACTACTACTGGCATAATACTTAAATACATTTTTTTTGTAAATATATACATAATATGTATATATTTACAATATATATATTTTGTAAATATATAGTATATTTACAAAAAAAATGTATTTAAGTATTATGCCAGTTATCTAGTACCCATAGTACAAGCTTTTCGCTTAATTTGGGACTAGATGGCGCTGTGTAAATTGTTCAGGAATATTTATTTATTTTTAAGGACTACGGCAGGCCTGTTTCACTTCTCACTTTATGTATAAAAAGACACGATTGCCGATCGAAGGGACTAAGCGGTCGGTTGGCACTCGCTCACTCCCTCACCGTAAAGGCGCGAAGTCTGTGTCGTCGTTCGTTTTAACAAGACGAATTTCATCTAAAGTTATTGAAATAATTAAAAAATAAAGTTTTTCATACAACACAGATTGTTTATATTTTAAATAAAAACACAGATTGTTTATATTCTAAATATAAAGTCAAAGTCAAAGTCAAAATATCTTTATTCCTTGGACTTTATAAAGCACTTAGAAACGTCATACAAATTAAATATAAGACATGTATCTAAATCAATACTACTCTAAATCCGCAGAGCTTAGATTCACTTTCATCACACTATCTGTGAAAGTGAATTTAAGTTGTAAACAATCTGTGTTGTATGAAAAAGTTTTTTTTATTTATATGTGAGGCGGGCAAATGAGCATGTGGGTCACCTGATGGAAAGCATTCACCACCGCCCATGGAGATCAGCTACTCCAAGGAGTCGCCGATCCATTGCCAGCCTATACTTCTTCCTTTCTTTCTCTCAAATTATTTGGTTAGCAATGGACACTTTGACTCCGAGGTCGCGGGTTCGATCCCCGCACAAGACAAATATTTATGTGCTTGATCATGTCTGTTTGTCTTGGTCTATAGTTTTCTATGTATTATATGTATGTATTTACAAAAAAAAAGTATAATATCAGTTATCTAATACCCATGGTACAAGCTTTGCTTAGTTTGGGACTAGATGGCCGTGTGTACGTAAATAATTTGTCTAGGAACATTTGTATATTTATAAAATAGCACAATACACTTACGTTAACTTGATAGCGTACTTAAAAGGCATTGTACACGAAAGAATAATATACTCGTATGTATAAACTAGTTGACAATAATTTTAAATCTAAATACATAACAATAAAATTGTAACTAGCTATTGTGTTATACCTAAGACATATCTTTAGGTTTTTCAAGAAAAGCTGTAATAAGCTGTAAAGGAAGTGTTTTTCCGGTATCTTTATTCTATACTTCTGTGAAGCTAACTAACCTTTCTATATTTAGAGCCTAACTCGAGTGCTGTAGCACCCGAGCAATGTCGATTATTTAACAAGCTAATACAAATAGGGAACCATGATTTTGGGGTGTAAGCGATTCATCAACATCTTTGAACCAAAGCCAACTATCACCTGCGCGCGGTGCACCCTGCTGACTGACAAACGAAGCTCTGGCGAAAAGAGAGGTAGCGAGCGTAATTATAAGCTATCCTGCTGGGGAATGTACCTCCACCTCACAGAATACCACAGCCAAATAACAATTCCCTTGAGGGTTGTTGTGTTCCTGCGAGTGAGTCAGGTCACCAGAAAGGAAGGAGATGCTGCGTTGGCAGCGGGGGTGGCGGCGCGCGAGCGATATTTTATGTTGCAAGCGTTAATATGGCTACGGTAACCGCTTCACATCAGGCGGGCCGTATGCTTGTCTGCCACCCGACGTAGTATAAAAAAAAACATGAATCGCATCTAAAATGATTAAAAAACCCGACAAAGTCATACCACAGTATAAGTAATAGTACTACTTCCTTACTCTATGGTACTACGTAGTCATACGCAACGTTAGCGTGTGACGAATACAAAACCAAATGCAAATTCGAACTTAAAGAAAACAGCGGCAAGTGACCATAAAACATTCACGTGAATATAAATAAATTAGAGGAAATAAGACTTTATGCCGAACAAAATAAGGTAACTACAACTACATACACGTAATAAATCATACGTGACAGAGTCTTGACACTGCTGTAATTAGGAATGAGGTCAAAAAGGTACGTAATTTTTTATCACTCCTCACAGCACTACACTACACTATAGACACTAGAGTCACTAGACATTATGTCATCGTTACCATCATCATCAGCCTGTGTCTACCCACTGCTGGATATAATCCTTCCCCAATGCTTTCCACCAGATACGATCCTCCGCCTTCCGCATCCTGCCGCTCCCAGCCGCTTTCTGAAGGTCATCGGACCATCTAGAAGGAGGGCGCCTAACACTTCGTCGTCCTACGCGCGGCCTTTACTCTAATACCTTCCTCCCCTATCTGCCATCACTTACTCGGCAGGTGTGACCGGCCCATTGCCACTTCAGCTTGCAAACTCTGAAGGCTATGTCGACAACTTTGGTTCTCCGTCGAATTTCTTCGTTCCGGATTCGATTCCGTAAAGAATGTTAAGAAAGACATTATGTAGACAGAGAAAATTATAGACTAATCGTAAACAGAGAAAGCTTCTGACAAATTGATATTTTCCGTCGCATTCACATTAGAAAAAGAGCAACTTACGCCATCATCATGTAAGGAAATGAGACAGAACGACACGACTTTTTGCTTCGCATATCATGCTGATTGTTTCTACAGAAGGCTAACTAATTCGCTAAACAGATTGTATTACCGCGCTATATAAAATTTGACATTTATGTTGTTTTCAACGTTTGCTACGCCTGACATGCGTCTATAAAAAGTTGTGTATTTTATGTCTATGGGACTAATTAATATATTTCATCGCTGTGGCAAGAAAGAGAATAACTTCAGCCGGGTTCCCTGCAAGTGTATTAACATTCAAAACATTCAACAAAAAAATCTAAACAAAGAGGCAAAAAAATCGAAGCAAACATAATGTAATGAAACGAGACAAATTGATACGTTTCGTGCTGATTTATTTAAAGGATAGCACAATAATGTGCGAAACCGTATGACAGTTTTATAATAAATCTACATTTTTTTTATATCATGTCGTAATCGGATCAATTATCAGTATTATGAAATCCACATGATTCAAGATCACAATCCAAACTCCATGCACCCCCGATACCCCATTATCCCGAATCAATCCAAATGAAATCCACTGCATGCACCCTCGATACCCTGATCACCTAAATCTCAGCCCAAATTTTGTATTTAGTAATCTGATCTATTAACCCACTAACATTAAATTACTCATTTTTTTATTCACTAACATAACAAACCAATAATCTTTTAACTGCACAGCCATTACAAAAACTAATAAATATGCATACGCTTTCCATACATGCATTTTATATGTAAATAAATTGCATTATTCAGAAAAAATATTGCAATGAATTATATATATATATACCTATATATTGCAAATATACTATAATAAAGTATGTTCTAAATTCTATACGGATCTCCACTCAAACCAGTTTCCATTTGCGTTTCCAGAAGGCACATTAAGCTGGGTGTCGGTCCGGCTGTTCTCATTAGATAACCAAATCCGTGGCGTTTGAAAACAGTGGCCTGCACCAATAATACAACAATATAGTACCACAGTATAAATAATAGTACTATACAGTGACAAGAGACACGAGAGAGCGGCAGGGAGTGGCCATAGCCACCTCACCTCCCCTCGAAGACATCTGGAACAGTTTGTATGACGCCGCTCGCACACACGCATATTCACGCTCTGCACAGACGTCATTGTTTACGTCAGACGTCATAGTAGTAAACGCGGTGTGATAGTACGCTCTAAACCCTTTCGATCGAGGAAAACCTGTATCTCACCAGTAGCAGAATAACGGTTGACGACGACGAAAATATATTATACATGAATTAGTATGATTATTAAAATAAGACGTTAGATAATTTTCATCGTCTCGTTACCATGGCGTCTAAAACGTCGCCGAAGTAACGGGAAAATAATATTAATAATCTATATTTCTTTCAGTTAAGTATAGTAGGTTCATTAGATTTCATCAACAGTAATTCAACAGAATATTTAGTTTATACACGTATGTATGTATTTACAAATCTTTCAGATATAGCAGGTTCATTAGATTTCATTAACAGTAATTCAACAGAAAAGTTAGTTTATACTAGTATGTATGTATTTACAACTTAATGTTTTAGGCCCCCATTAGTGTTAGATACATAAAATCCGTGTTGCACGGCAGTTGAGCTTCATTTGACTAGCCATCTATTTACGCTTTTAATGCCTTGTTTGACATATTGCTTTCTCTCACATTGCTAAGAGGGGAAGTGAAATTCCAAAAGCTTCCTACTCCTGATAATTTCTTCTGATCAAATTCGTTGTGAATTCTAAGACAGCCGTAGTTTTACCCCCGGGACTGCAATGGACTTCACTGTTCATTGCCTTTTTTAGGGGGTCGCCGCTGTTAATCCTGGCTACACAGGAGACACAGTGGAGGGAATGTGTGGTGGGCCCCCGTCCCGTTACATGTATGTATGTACTTAATTCAATTAAAGTATAAATAAAAAATATAAAAATTGAAGCCGTGTGGTTTCTGGCAGACTAGAATAGAATCACTCCGTTTCTTCCCGTGGATGTCGTACAAGGCGACTAAGGGAAATACATTATCAAATATCGATCAGGCCTCCCCAACCCGTTTGGCCAGCGTGGGGATTGTAGGCCAAATCTTCCTTCCGTCTAGGACGGAAGAGAGAGGGTCGTGCTCCTGTAATGGAGACTAAAATGGACCTGATGATGATTATAAAATATGGAGATCAAGACCTATCCTCTCAAACTAGAATACCCTGTGCTATGAGAGGGTAGGCTTTACGGTCACTGTGTATATAATACTAGAAAAGTAATGCGCATTTGGAATTTTTGATTTTTTTACTGTACACGCATACACATCTTATCTTAGAGTGGGTGCAGTGCTGTAGTACCGGTGACACGTCAACCCTATGCCTATTCTAGGCCTATGTATGCCTTTCCTAGGATTTTAATTCGTTTGCGTCACATTGACACATCAAGTGTTTCATGGTCTCGTTAGACCCTTTGCATTACATTGAAAATCCATTGAAAATTATTTACGTACAGAACTTTGGTCTGGATGTATAAAATCGGACGTGGTAAGTCGCTTATTTTACGCCCCGAGACATCGCCTTCAACTTTATAAGAACCAAGTTCGTCCTCGCATGGAATACTACCTACTCATACACGCGGATCGTATGCGTGTTTGACACCTGAATTTGTAAAAAAATTCAAAATATCCTCATAGATAGTTTTCGTGGAGCGTGTCTGAAATGAGCCACTGGCCCTTGCGGGCACTTTGACTTGTCGTACAAGTACTGACGAGTAGATTTTTTTTATCCTACGTCGGATAGCAGACAAGCATAGGGCCCGCCTGATGTGAAGCGGTTACCGTAGCCATATTAACGCTCGCAACATAAAATATCCCTCGCGCGCCGCCACACCCGCTGCCAACGCATCTCTTTCCTTTCTGGTGACCTCACTCACTCGCAGGAACACAACAACCCTCAAGGGAATTGTAATTTGGCTGCGGTATTCTGTGAGGTACATCCCCAGTCGGACAGCTTACAAATACATAGTACTTCTCTTTTGCCTGAGCCTCTTTCGCTAGAGGGTGTTGTATTCCTGCGAGTGAGTAATCACTACAACACCCTCAAGGGTAGGTTGTAGGTAGGTAAGGGTAGTGACCTTACGGTCACCCGAAAGGAAGGAGCTGCTGCGTTCGATATTTCAAGTTGCAAGCATTAATATGGCTACGGTAACCGCTTGACATCAGGCGGGCCATACGGTTATCCGCCACCCTACGTAGTATAAAAAATAATATCGGCACAGTACGCTACTCTTTGACATGCTGCTATGCAAAGCACTAGAAATCACTAGTGAAATTTTATATTTAAAAATTCCATCTCTGTACTTTGAATGTCCATCGAAAACAGTACTTGACAAGCCACTTGGCATAGTTTTAACTAATACAATTTACAAATATTATTTCATTTCAGTTCCGGTTGTGAGTACGGTTATTTAATGCCGTCCGATTTATTTGTACGTTTATGAAGCAATGACATAATCGGATATATGGAGTGCGTAGTTGTGTACAGTCGATGGACGTTTAGTTTGCAGATGGTTATGAAATGAACTCCCTGCCAAGGCCACGATTTTCCCAGGAGACTATGGGTTTGTCAAGAAATGTGCTAACAGGATTTTGATTGGCAACGCATAAGTAATGCGTCCGTATAGGCTGTGATTACTGCCTTTCGTGCAGGTCATACGCTTGTTTGTAACTCTAGTATTATTTAAAAAGATTCCGTATCTTGTCTCGTATCCAACACAGAGATAAATTAGCTTTTATACGTATTTTTATATTAATTTACATTTGTTAATATTGTGTTACATAGTTACATTAATTACTATAAAGATATAATAAACAAACAATGCTTGTGAGAATTGTTATATTCCTGCGAGTGAGTGAGGACACTTGATGTGAAAAGGTTACAGCGTTAACAGCGGAGGTACTAACCTACGAAAATGCTACTTCTATTGCAAGGGTCTTTAAGTTACCGATTTAATTAATTATAATACACATTTTTTTCAAAATTTAAAAGGTAAAAACAATTTTCGAGCCCGGTGGTAGAATAGCTAGCTATGGCTACTTTGCCTCAGAAGTCGCAGGTTCTATCCCCGCACAAGACAAACATTTGTGGGCGTAAGCATATCTGTTTGTCTTTGTCTGAGTATTTTCTATGTATGTATTTATTTATTTACAAAAAAAGTATTTAATTTAAAGTGTCGAAGGTAGTGATTGGTAATTTGTCCTGGAATATTTAACGTAAAAAAAATCTTGACGACGACGCGACGACAGTTTGACATGCGTCGGATGTGTCAAATCTTTTGTCAATCACTGTACGCACTTCAGCAAGAGTCGCGGAAGTTGTGTGTGCATTCGAAAACTGTACCAATCATATACTTCTAAGTACTTGCCTCGACTTTTCATACAATTAATTTATTTATGTAATATTTGTAGTTTTGTATGTATACCTATTAATTTTAGGGTGATTAATGACCGGACAGAATACAAACTGACGTGGTCAGTTAATTATAACTATATTGTTGCTTATAGTTAAAATTGTATTCAAAATAATAAACTTTATTTTCCTTTTCCTCACAGGTTAGAGCCCAAGTGGACACATACTGTGCGGTTTCAGAGAGGTTTTCTTCCACGTAGGTACTATCAAGCTGTAGAATGAACTGCCTGTCGAGGTTTTCCCAGGAGACTGCAGCATGGGGTTCTTCAAAAAGGGCGTCAAGAGATTTTTACAGGGCAACGGGCAAATGATGGCCCTGGTTTGCATACGTTCATAGGCTACGGTAATTGCATTCTATCAGGCGGGCCGTATGCTTTTCCATCTTAATGGTATAAATTAAACGTAAAGCTCGACTGGGAAAGTAACTCACAGAATACTGCAGCCAAATAACAATACCAAAGCGACAGATATGAAGAAATGCTACGTCAGCTGTGGGGAAGTCAGTGCGCAAGCAATACCCCTTGTGTTACAGGCGTCTATTGACTACGCTAACCGCTTCACATCTGGCGAGCCGTATTCTTGCTTGCCACCCGACGTAGTATAATAATGTAACTATTCATACGAAGTCACGTATTAAAAAATTAGACCCATGAACATCGTTAGCAGTTCATACATTTAATTAGTTCATGAAGGCTCAAGTTACACTTCAAAAGAATATGGAAGCCATTGCAAGTCGTTTGAGAATATCATAAAACATTTCCCATAATCAATTAATTATATCAAATTAAAAAAGAATCATCAATTCTAGGGAAAATAATTATTTATTGAACACGAAATTCCATGAAATTAGATTTTTCAACATTCAACTGAAATTGTATGGTAATTAGACGTATCTTTTACTTATTAACAAAAATTATACTAAAGATAAAGGTAATATGACTCGAAAGGTATTAAGTATTTATTTATTTAACAGGACGGGGGCCCACCGCACGTTCCACCACTGTGTCTCCTGGGTAGCCAGGATTAACAGCGGCGAGCCAAAAACAGCAATGAACAATGAAGTCCATTGCAGTCCCGGAGGTAAAACTACGGCTGTTCTGGAACTCACAACGAATTTAATCAGAAGAAATTAGCAGGAGTAAGAAGCTTTCGGAATTTGACATCCCCTCTTAGCAATGTGAGAGACTGCAATATGGAAAATGAGGTTAAAAGTGAGAGCTATTTATTTATTAGATAGATATTTATTTATTTTGACGAGCTCGATGGCGTAGCGGTCAATGACGCGGCTTCGACACAAACGCTCATGGGTTCGATTCCCACATAGGACAAATATATGTGTGCATGAACATGTCTGTTTGTCTTGGTCTGGGTGTTTTCTATGTATCTATTTTTTTTTTTGTAAATACATACTTATGTATGTAAATAAATATTGTAGTAAATACATACTTATGTAAGTATTTACAAAAAAAATGTATTTACGTATGTTTATTAGTTGTCTAGTACCCATAACACAAGCTTCGCTTACTTTGGGGCTGGATGGCGCTGTGTAATTTGTCTGACAATATTTATTTATTATTATTTATAAACTTTATTGGTCGGCAGTGACCTATGGTGCAGAGACTTGGACACTGACCATCGGACTGGTCCACAATCTAAAGGTCGGACAGTGAACGATGGAGAGGAACAGTGAATGCTCGGGATTTCTCTGAGAGATCGAATGCGAATATATAGCTATCAGACGTTACAAGCTGAAGTGACAATGGCCCGGTCACATCTGCCGAGTAAGTGATGGCAGATGGGGGAGAAAGGTATTAGAGTGGTGGTCGCGCGTAGGACGACTAAGCGTTGGACGCCCTACTTCTAGATGGTCCGATGATTTTAAAAAAGCGGCCGGAAAAGGTTTATTGCTGAAAGCGGTGGATCGCATTTGGTTGAATTAATGCTAAAAGCATTCTCTGCCAGTCATCCTTCAGGACAAGCAGAAAATCACGAACGCGGTTCTGAAGAAGCAAAACAAAAGCAGATTTAAGTAATAAAATATAATTTATCTACGTCTAATAAAATAGTATTTATTAAACAGCAGAAAATAAATTAAACATACATAGCATAATTATATATTTAACTAGCGGCCCGGTACGTGCTTCGCTACGTATAAAGTGAAATAATAAAAAAAATTCATTGGAACACCAAATTCATTTATTCGTACAAAAAAATATTTTATTAATTTCTAGCTATTTTAAAACTTAATCCAAAACATTTGGATAAACAATATTTTTTGTTTTTCCATTTTGAGCATGAATAAACAAACGGCTAGTGGTACCGACTCTGGAACAGGCAACATAAAGTCGAAGCACGTCCAAAATGAAATGACCGCATGAATGACATAACAATATGCTTGTACTGTCAACACTGAAAGAAGTTTCAATTTGACAGCACAATCCCCATCTGAAAAAAGTTTCAATTTGACAGCAAAATCCCCATTAACAAAATGATCTGCCATTTATTGAATTCATTTGTAACAAAAAATGTGATAAATGAAGAACCGCTCTACCGATTTTGTGTAAACTTCACACAAACCATCTACTAAATAGTCCGAATAAACCCTAAACATTTGGTTTGGATAGGTGAGCCCGTTCTTGAGTTATAAAATTACAACGAAAAGTGGCATTGATTTTTATATATATAGATAAACATACATAGAAATACATAAATACAGCGATGATCCTGATAATGATTTAGTGCTAATAGTTACTATCCTTAATTTAAATATAAAATGCAAAAACTATTGTATCTAATTTACGAAAGCAAAATTAACAAATAAGAATTATTATATTATAAGGGTTATTTATAGAAAAATTAACTTACTGTATTACGCTCATTAAGCCATTTCACTTGATATCCGCATCGTAGTGGTAAATGTGAAAATTAAAAATTTAGAGGCATTTAGATAATTTTACATTGTCACGACAACTAAACGAGTGGACCTAATTTTATCTCAATCGGATACTGAGAATTGGGTCAAATTTAACTAGCAAAATTTAATTAGACACCGATTTCAATTTGAAACTAAAAATTAAAGTTTGTAAAAGGTTAGATCAAGTTGATACTTTTTTATTTATTTATTTGTATAATATAATATAAATGTTTGTATGTTTCTGGCACGGTAACTTCGGAACGCTGCTCCAATTTTGATGAAATTTGGTAAGTGTGTAGGAAATGTAAATACTTCATCTTAAAGTTTTTAAGTTGGGCAACGAAATCGATTTGGTAGTTTATGAGACATATATACATATAGTTTATATATAACCATGTGAAAATATATATTGCTTTATTATTATTACCGCTAATCCGATTTTTGAATAAACTTGGTACATAAATGGATTATGTATGTACATGTTCGTGAAGCATTGAAATTGTAATAAAAAAGTATTTCAGATATATAGAAATTAATTAAAAAATACTTCGAATTGTATTTAATGTTTAAAAACGAAAAATTTATCTGAATTTGAGAATTAAAAAAAATAAAACGGGTAGCAGAAATAATAGGTTGGCAGCTACGGTGAAGGATCATTTTAAATAGTAATTAGCAGCATAATAATCAATTATTGCCAAAATGCTAAATCACTACCTAGTATTTTTTTTTTTTTTTTTTGTAGCAAATAGTCAGTCGCCCTTTAAGTTATTAGTCGGATCGAAAATAAATTTCTGAGCTAATCTTCGAGACTATTCATGTAATTTAAAAATTCTTTCATCATTATAATACTATATTATAATTGCATTTCATTCAATTATAATATATTTAATTTTTAGAAAACAATCAACTCCGACAGCTTGGTCGGTCGCTCAAAATGCCACCGTCGTATTTCATTTAGTTGACCTCGAACTAGTACAAAATAATAATATGCAAACATTTTAGTATGTTATCTTAGTACACATTTTAATGTCTTGACCGCGCAACGCCACACCGCTCTCCGTGAACTAAGGCACTAAGGCGGTGTACACACTAAACGTGTTGAACGCAACGAACTGTGAGCGCTCGTCATGCAGTTTACCGCTTTTCCGTACATATTCAATTTATCGTGCACATTGAACCGACGCCACTGCGTTCACGTTGTCCGTTGCCGCTGACTCTCGGTGACCTATTAGGCTGCTTGTCCACTGAATCGAAGCTGGGAGATAAGCTGTGTTCTCAAACTTTTCACAACTCGCTAAATGTGAAATGTATAAAAACACGGCTCATTTGCACCTAACTTTGAATGAAAACACAGCGTTATGGGGTTACGTCTTTACACACCATTTACATAAAAGAGTGTTGGATTCTAAAGGTGACGTATTGCTAAACGAAATATTCCTTGACGATAATCGAAAAATTACACCTATTATTTCAGAAGAAAATTAACGCGGGTTTTTTTCTCATAAAAACCTTTTTTAAAATTCCATCTAGCGTTTTGGTGTTTATGCTTAGAAGCTGACTAGGAATTAATCTATATAGGAAATTTAGAGGAAATATAAATACAAATAACAGTTTACAAAGGGGTTACTTTGCGATTCTCTGTCAACCCGCAGTTGAGCAGCGTGATAGAGTACCTATGCTCTAAGCCCCTTCGATTGACAAAATGTCATTACATGAAGTATCAAGTAGTTTACTGACGAACGCCGACTACTGAATAAAAAAATTCGACGTCTATTAACGTCAGCGCCTACTGCGTTTAGTATGTACGATGCCTAATGCCCCATCACTAGCACTTTCATCGGGCATCTGATACTTTTGTAAAAGTAGGCCACACTGTCAATTTCATATAAGTTGCACAGCGCGGGTGTAACATGCTGTTGTCCTTGTGGGTACTATCTCCTTTCAACTTCAAAATCATATGCATAAATAACATGCTTAACGCAATTTAATAAATTGCGTTAATCATGTGTAAGCTTTGTGCAGGGAAACAACTTTTACTAGAGGAATCACATATTGGGGTGTAAGCGGTTCATCATCATATTTGAACCAAAGCCAACTTCACCTGCACGCGGTGCACTCTGCTAACTGACAAACGAAGCTCTGGCGAAAATTTGGCAAAAAAATAGGCTTCAACTTCGGCGGTAGGGCCCCGGGTCGTCGTCACTGGAGTGAAGACTGGGGACTGAGGACTTTATAAATATTTTTGAAAAATGGAAAAATCACCTGCCCTCTAGGTGGGATTTGAACCCACGACCTCTCCGGTGACCGGTCGAGTGCTCTTCCAACTGAGCTCCAGCTCCAGGAAAGTTTATGTTGCTGACGAATTTTTGCATCTTATATTCAACTGCGTTAGTCACACAACTGGGTGTCATTTGTTCAAAAAACAGCCTACACCAGCACGATTGGGAGGGGAAACGCAGCCAGTGTTCCTGCCTCTCTGCCGTGTGGACTTTTTACATAAACATTTGTGTGCATATCACATATCTGTTTGTCTAACTTTATCTACTTAGGTGTTTTCTATGTATTATATGTATGTATTTGTAAAAAAAAAATAGGTATATTTATCGGTTATCTAGAAACCATAGTAAAAGCTTTGATTAGTTTGGGACTATGTGGCGGTGTATAATTTTTGTTCAGAAAAATATTTATTATTAAAACGACGTTTTTTTTATTTAGTGTTTATGTTTATAACTTTTTTTCAACTATGTAGTTTTAGAATTGTTTAATTCAGATTTGTTTTTGCCCATAATTTTATGTATTTTGAGTAAATAAAGTGTATAATAAATGACCTGTTCATTTTTATTGTATCACTAGCGACCCTAACCCACCACCTCCCATGGCTCCACCGAGCTCGCGGTCATATGAGCCGAATCGCGAGAGATGCGCGCAGCACCGTTGCTCTAAGGCTCTTTTGTGCCGCGGGCAATTCTTGACTCTCTACAAATTATTTAATCTATTTCCTTTGTCCCATTTGTGCCCTCTCCACCTTCTGGGGCGGCGACGAATACGTTTACGGCTCCGCTGCCATCCGTTGGCGCACCCACTCCACTCTCCATCCTTTCTTCGGCACTCCTTCGTGCGTGCCATGCATGGGCGAACCTACGTAAGGCCGTGAAGTTCGCCTCCAACGACACGAGATCCTGAAAATACACTGCACCCGGGTACTCTTCGCTGCTCTGAACCATACCAAGAAGCTCGCTGCGCAGGTCCCCGTATCTAGGACAGGACCACAAGATGTATCACTAGCGGCCCACCCACGCCACGCTTCGCTAGGGCTTAATCTTCCGTCGGATTTCCCGTCCAATGAGCGGAGCGAGCGCACCGAGCGGAACGCTTATGCGAGTATATGCCGAAAAGTCACTTTTGGAAACGAATACGCTCCAAAACCACTGAACCGATTTTGATGAAACTTGTCACAATTAAAGACCTCGACATGCTTGAGGATTGTGTCGAAAAAAAATTGAGATCGATCATGTCCTTGAGGAATGATCATCAAATACATTTTCCATTGAAGTCAATGGACTACATACACACAGCGAATCTACTCGCTCCACTCAACCTTGATTTCGGCCCCGTGGGCTAGAATTCTGCCTAGTATGAATAGCTATTCTGCTTTTTTTTTATACTACGTCGGGTGGCAGACAAGCATACGGCCCGCCTGATGTGAAGCGGTTGCCGTAGCCATACTAACGCTCGCAACATAAAATATCGCTCGCGCGCCGCCACCCCCGCTGCCAACGCAGCATCTCCTTCCTTTCTGGTGACCTCACTCACTCGCAGGAACACAACAACCCTCAAGGGAACTGTTATTTTGGCTGCGGTATTCTGGGAGGTGGACGTACATTCCTCAGTCGGGTTGCTTACAATTACGCTCCCTACCTCTGTTTTCGCCAGAGCTTCGTTTCTCAGTCAGCAGGGTGCACCGCGTGCAGGTGAAGTTGGCTTTGGTTCAAAGGTGTGGATGAACCACTTACACCCCAATATTGCTATTTGAAATGGAAACCAACAAACCAAAGGTCTCAACTCTTCTGAGGAGTTCGATGGCATCGTTGCGCGTGTCTGTCTAATTGAACACGCAAGTTAAGCAACGTCGACCGCAGCCCGTCTGTAGATGGGTTTAATTATCTCGAGCTCCTCCGTGCTTCGGAGGGCACATTAAGCCGTCAGTCCCGGCTGTTGTCATTAGATGACAGTCGTTAATTCAAGTCAGTGGCTTTTAGGCGGCTTGAAAAAACTGGCCGCCGCCAACCCGCAGCTGAGCAGCGTGGTAGAGTATGCTCTAAACCCCTTCGATTGAGAGGAGACCCATATCCCAACAATGGGTTGATGCCGGGTCCAGCTGTTCTTGAGTTATAAATGGTACAACTAACCCGAATTTGTCGGAGAAGATTCATCGAGCTAAGCTCGATTCCGCAGGTACATTTGCGATGTCCCGTGTCTTCGTCCGTGGGAACTTTAATTTAATTATTATTTATTTCATATGCCAGTTCACGGAGTAGCTGTCTCCAACACACCATCGGCTGGACGCGTCAAAACACTCACCCTGATGAAGGTCTCAGTTTGAAATCGAAACTGATCGGCTTTCCCAACAAATATACATGAATGACTCTTTGAATATACTTAATTAATTAATTATAATATCCACGTGATTTTTAATAACATTACCTTCTCTATTTCATTCATCATCATCATCATCAGGTCATTTTAGTCTCCACTACAGGAGCACGACCCACTCTCGTCCGTCCCAGACAGAAGGATTTGGCCTACACTACCCACGCTGGCCAGACGGACTGGAGAGGCCTGATCGTTGTTTTCTAATGTATTTCCCTTAGTCGCCTTGTACGACAGCCTTGGGAAGAGACGGAGTGATTCTATTCTAGTCTACCGGAAACCACACGGCCATTTCATTAATTCATTAATCGGGTAAAAATATAATCGCGAGCTCTCAGTTCGTGGTGAACGATTAGCTATTTCATTCCTTCTGCATCAACCCGTGATCATTCCACTGCTGGACTACGGGTCTCCTCTAAATCGAAGGAGTTTACACCATATTTTATCACGCTTCTCATCTGCGGGTTGGCGAAGGGCAGTGTTAGCAAGCTGCTCAAAGACAGTTAACGACTTGAGGCTTAACGACTGTCATCTAGTAACAACAGCCGGGACCGGTGTTCCCGTGCCTACTGAAACACGGAGGAGCTCGAAATAAATATAAATAAATAAATATTTCTGGACAATTTACACAGCGCCATCTAGTCTCAAATTAAGCGCAATGTATGGGTACTAGACAACTGCGTAAATGTACTTAAATACATTTTTTTTTGCAAATACATACTTATAATACATAGTAAACACCCAGACCAAGACAAACAGACTTGTTCATGCACACAAATGTTTGTCTTGTGCGGGAATTGAACAAGGTCGCGGGTTCGATCCTCGCACAAGGCACATATTTGTGTGCATGAACATGTCTGTTTGTCTTGGTCTGGGCGTTTCTATGTATTTAAGTATGTATTTAAAAAAAATGTATTTAAGTACATTTATCAGTTGTCATAACACAAGCTTTGCGCTTAATTTGGGACTAGATGGCGCTGTATAAATTGTCCAGAAATATTTATTTATTTATTTATATTTCAAACAGCTCGATAAACAATCAGCTGTTCTAAAGTTAACGAGCCCGGTGGTCGAATAGCTAGTAATGTCCACTTTGAATCCGGGGTCGCGGGTTCGATTCCCGCACAAGACAAATATTTGTGTGCATGAACATGTCTGTTTGTCTTGGTCTGGGTGTTTTCTATATATTATCTGTATTTACAAAAAAAAATGTACTTACAGTGGAATCCCACAAATCCGGCACTATTCAAAACCAGACGGCTTATTGGAATGTTCGGATTACTGGACTGTATAGCACAAGTCATCTATATATATAAAACAAAGTCGGGTTTGTTCGAACACTTATAACTCGAGAACGGCTGGACCGATTTTCATGGTTTTTAATTTGTTAGATTTGTCTCCGTCCCGAATAGCAGAATAACACTATTGAAAACATTGGAAAATTGGCGAAAAAATGAAATAAAAGAAATACATTTTCTCATATAGTGACAGTTGAAAAATGGATTAAGATATTTATGGGTTGTCAAATATTCATGTGAGCGTAAATTTATACCAAGCTCCTAATGATTTAATTTAAAAAAAAACGATCTAATCGATCGATCGAAAGAACTCACTTTGACTAACTTTTAGGCGGTACGAAGTTCGCCTGTGAGCTAGTAATAAATAAAATAAAGCATTTTATAAAGAAAATACGGTGTATTTGGGTTCCTGTTCTACAAGTTTTTATAACAGTAACATCACAAAATTAACTTGTAATTACATACATACATAGTTTTGTAATAAATAATATTTAAATTTCAAATTTCAAATCATTTTATTAAATTTTGTTTAAATTTTACCTAATAATCTATCTAAAGTACTTACCAATAATTAAAAATATACAATTAAATTAATAACTAAATATGGCTAACTATATATAGAAACAAAACGTAAATGACAAAAACTAATTAAAAGTAATACAATATAGTAAAATAAATATTCTTCCGCATCGCCGTCAAAAGGTAACGTGGCCAGAAGGCTAGCAGCATTGCCACGCTGGATGGCAATGCTTATTCGCTGAGCGAGAAATAGGCCAGCCCTCTGGTCACGGGAAGAGTCGACCAAACATTTGGAGATACCTCGAAATAATAATTAAATAAATAGTTTAATTGAAAAGGGGCGGGGAAGGTGCGAGGGGGAGTGGCGGGGGGGGAATTGGACGTGTCGATCTATTGAAGTGCCGGATTAGTGAGATTCTACTGTATTTAAAAATTATATCAGTTATCTAGTACCCATAGTACAAGCTTTGCTTAGTTTGGAACTAGATGGCCGTGTGTAATTTGTCCAGGAATATTTATTTATTTACACCATACTCATACTGGGTCATGTAGTGACTGCTGACCTTACTGGTTTTTTTTTTATTTCCGAGTTGCATACATAGTAAAAGTTGTTTATTCATGAGTACATTCACCTCATTTCAGCTTGTTCGATATATAAAAAAAAAATCGTTCTGTATATTGTGAATTTTTTTTATGTATAATAGGCTATTTTCCAATGTTTAAAAATTGTATAAATTATTTAACAATATCGTAAAATACACAAAACTATAAAGATCTGCAAACTTTCATTCTAATATCTTCCGTCCGACTTGTTTTAGGATCGATCAAAGTTTGGCGGGAAAGTCCATTTTAAAAGTATGAAATTATTAAAAAATAATATTACCATTGGAGAAGCAATAAAAAATACTATAACTTTTATTATGATACTAATTACATAAACGTAATATTTAACATAGCTGTCGTACAAATTTCTGATTTGATGCATACAAAATACAAACCTGTGACGTCATAACTCGGTAGCCTTTTGTATGGAGCGTTTTCGGGAAAGTCTCAAATTGTGATTTTCAAATTAACATATCTCGAGAAATTTTTGTGCTATCGAAGTAATTCTTTCACCTATGGTTATATTATTGAGATGTCCCTACATATCAAACCGAAAAAAATGTTAGTCAAATAGCCTAATTAATTTTTGTTAATTTTCAAAACAAAAAGTCAATGATATTCAACTTATTAAAACCACACGCATAAATAATATATAAAATACTAGCTTTCACCCGCGGCATCGTCCGCGTTTACTTTTTTAAAATAAAAAGTATCCTATGTCCTTCCTGATGATCGGTTGAGTAGTGTGACGACGTCAGAGCTAACAAACAAACTCACATTCACATTTATAATATAACTACCTAACCCGGCAAACGTTGCAATGCAATATAAATTTAGGGGTTGATAAATAAATAAATAATAAATAAATAAATATTGTCACACAAATTCCACACCGCCATCTAGCCCCAAAGTAAGCGAAGCTTGTGTTATGGGTACTAGACAACTGATAAACATACGTAAATACACTTTTTTTTTTGTAAATACATACTTATGATACATAGAAAACACCCAGACCAAGACAAACAGACATGTTCATGCACACAAATGTTTGTCCCGTGTGGGAATCGAACCCACGAGCGTTTGTGTCGAAGCCGCGTCATTGACCGCTATGCCACCGAGCTCGTCACCGAGCTCGTCGTGATGGTAGAAGGGTGAAAATTTGAAGTTGTATGTATTTTTCAATGGTAAATCATAATGAAAAAAAAAAGTGTCTAGGGACGGGGGCCCACCACACATTCCCACCATGTATCTCCTGTGTAGCCAGGATTAACAGCGGCGACCGCCAAAAATGGCAATGAACAATGAAGTCCATTACAGTCCCAGGGGTAAAACTACGGCTGCCTTGGAACTCACAACGAATTTAATCAGAAGAAATTAGTAGGAGTAGGAAGCTTTTGGAATTTGACTTCTCCTCTTAGCAATGTGAGAGACAGCAATATGGCAAATAAGGTATTAAAAGCTTAAAGAGATGGCTAGTCAAGTGAAGCTCAACTGCCGTGCACCACGGATTTAAAGTTTCTAACACTATTATATAGTCTTAGAAAAAAGTGTCTAAAAAATAAACTAAAAAATTTAGGGGTGCACCACCCTTAACATTTAGGGGAATGAAAAATAGATGTTGTCCGATTCGCAGACCTAACCGATACGCACATAAAATTTCACGAAAATCGGTCGAGCCATTTCGGAGGAGTTTAATTACAAACTCCGTGACACTAGACTTTTATATATTAGATTAAGTAGTAAGTAGATGTTAAGTAGGAATTAGTAGAGATAACTACACTCCTAATTAATTTAATACAAAATGATTAATATATAATATAATTGTATTAAATTATCTTTTTTTTTTATACTACTTCGGGTGGCAGACAAGCATACGGCCCGCCTGATGTGAAGCGGTTACCGTAGCCATATTAACGCTTGCAACATAAAATATTGCTCGCGCGCCGCCACCCCCGCTGCGAACGCAGCATCTCCTTCCTTTCTTTCTGGTGACCTCACTCACTCGCAGGAACACAACAACCCTCAAGGGAATTGTTATTTGGCTGCGGTATTCTGTGAGGTGGAGGTACATTCCCCAGTCGGGTAGCTTACAATTACGCTCCCTACCTCTCTTTTCGCCAGAGCTTCGTTTGTCAGTCAGCAGGGTGCAGCACGTGCAGGTAAAGTTGGCTTTGGTTCAAAGATCTTGATGAACCACTTACACCCCAAACTAAGCGAATAGGTACTGTACGGTACCAGAGGTGTTTTCTGCTTTGAACTCTCCAGCCCACTTAATAATTGAATAGATTGCTTATTCGTACCAATGAATAAGCGACTCTATTTCAAATGAAATAGAGATCGCAATAAGAGATGGTGGTAAGGGGGCAGATGTTGTATGAACTCCCTGGCAACATTTTCCCAGGAGGTTTCAGTATAGTGTCATTTAATCCCTCGGGTGCCACCACATGTCCATTATGTATCAAGCGCTATATTAACGCTGTACCCACCAAGGCACCGCAGTACGCTCTAAGGTAAAGAAAGGCATAAAGGGATTTTTACAAGGTCGACAACAAGTGAGTGATGCCTCTAATGTCGCAAGCGTGTATCGGCTTCGATGACTGCTTACCATCAGGCAGGTCGTGCGCATCGTGTGATAAAATCACAATATTACTCATGTTGTGACCTATCACATTTAAGGGGACGGTAGACGTCAAAGTCGAAGTGAAGGGTTTTGTTGTAATCATTTTTTTCGTAACATAATACATAAATAGTATGTATTGTATATATTGTGTATAACAGTTAGGCGTGTAGTATATGCTCGTGTTTATTATATCTAATTAATGTATATTTTTAAGTATGTTTTATTTTGACCTCTGCACCCCAGAAATTCTATTAATGTCCCAAAACTGATATGGTAGACAATGCATATGATAGCATTAAATTTACCTTTGTATAAAATACTTATTTGTATGAATGAATGAACGAATGAATACTTTGTATTGCACCAAAAAAAAATACGTAAAAACTAGTACAATGCCGGTCTAATTGCTAAAGCAAACCTTAATGCCAGGAGAGACATAAAAACAAATACTTAATATGGTAGGTGGCGCAAAACAAGGAAATCAATCCGAATATTTGTATTGTGTGCACGTACCCTATACCTAACAGCTAGTGCGCCCCGTGTGCCAACCTTCCGGTTATATCACTGGATGGCGAGTCTCCCGTCCAGTAAATCAACCAGACGAGAGGACCTTTACCCGCACCGCTCTTGCGCTCGGTAAACCAACCGAGCACGCAAGCGGAACATTTGTATTTTTTTTTTTTTTTTATACTACGTCGGGTGGCAGACAAGTATACCGCCCGCTTGATGTGAAGCGGTTACCGTAGCCATATTAACGCTCGCAACATAAAATATCGCTCGCGCGCCGCCACCCCCGCTGCCATCGCAGCATCTCCTTCCTTTCTGGTGACCTCACTCACTCGCAGGAACACAACAGCCCTCAAGGGAACCGTTATTTGGCTGCGGTATTCTGTGAGGTGGAGGTACATTCCCCAGTCGGGTAGCTTACAATTACGCTCCCTACCTCTCTTTTCGCCAGAGCTTCGTTTGTCAGTCAGCAGGGTGCACCGCGTGCAGGTGAAGTTGGCTTTGGTTCAAAGATGTTGATGAACCACTTACACCCCAAAAAATTGTATTGTGTGCAATAGAGATTATATAAATAAATACATACATTATTAATCTAGGCCGTTTTTTAGAATATTAAAAAAATCAAAAGAAATATATTTGTACCAAAAATACCTGTGGTTGTACATAGAACATAGAATGTACATAGAATGTTGCGACATAGAAGTATTCTAGAATTATCTAAAGTGACTTCATTCCTTTTTTTAATTCGCTAAAATTTAGGAAATTATGAGACTTTTATTGCAGTTCACGCAGACGACATACAAATTTGTGTTGCTAGGTGGCATCCCACATTTTTTTTCATTTGTATGCGCTATTTACTGATCACTGTTTAAAGTACTAACACCCGTATTGCATAAAATATAAACTAGCTTTTAAGTTTCTGTATTTACAAACGCTAGTCATCATCATCATGAGCCTGTATCGATCTACTGCTGGATATAGTCCTTTCCCCAATACTTTCCACCAAATACAATTCTCCGTTTTCGATTATAAATATAAATTTCCAGCCTTCTTTCTTGTGGTCATCTGACCATCTAGAAGGAAGGCATATGTACAACTCTTCGTCATTCCACGTGCGGCCTCCACTCAAATACCTTCATCCCCCATCTGTCATCACTGACTCGGCAGATGTGGCCGGCCTATTGCCACTGAAAAATTTAGTTCACCGTCGAATTTCTTCGTTCCGAATTCGATACCTTAATGAAACCACAAGCATTGCTGAATCCAACGCTCGACCTTAAGTCTGTTAATTAAACGGTAAGCAAGCAAACGATAGTAAACCAAAATAAGTAATAAATAGACAAACTTAGATGACAATAAATAAATAAATATTTCTGAACAATTTACACAGCGCCATCTAGTCCCAAATTAAGCGCGAAGCTTGTGTTATCGGTACTAGATACTGATAAATGTACTTAACTACATTTTTTTTTATAAATACATACTTATAATACATAGAAAACACCCAGACCAAAACAGACATGTTCATGCACACAAATGTTTACTGGTAGAGATTGCTTTTAGCGTTAAGTCCGCCTTTTGTACCCTTATGTAATTTTGTGGTCAATAAAGTTTAAATAAATAAATGTTTGTCTTGTGCGGGAATCGAACCCGCGACCTCGGAGTCAAAGTGGCCATTGCTAACCATTCGACCACCGAGCTCGTCTGTAATCACACCATTAATTAATGACACCGCTGCTGAGGTCTTATTTTGCTACTTACGTAACACTATTAACACTGTGTTACGTTACGGCTTAATGATTTGCAATAATAGCATTCGGAGATGTCGATTGAGGATGACGCCGAAGTGAAGGTGACTGGTGCACACACATAATACTTACTTAATACACGCTAATGACTATAAGCGTGATTATTTGCTTTAAATTAAAGTTCATACTGACCAGTGACCGTCCTGCTACTGCTACGCTTGCGTGCTCGGTTGCTTTACTGAGCGCAAAAGCGGTGCAGGTAAAGGTCCTCTCGTCTGGTTGATTTACTGGACGAGAGATTCGCAACCCGTGATATAACCGGAAGGTTGGCACACGGGGCGCATTAGCTGTTAGGTATAGGGTGCGTGACCAGTGACCGAAACAATCGCCCACAAGTGGCATGCGCACCGGAGTGCCAGGCAGAGGGAGGAGAAGAAGGGAGGAGGGGCGTTAGAGGCCTGCAGTGAAGGCGTAGGAGTTTTGTCGCCGCCCCAGAATGGGGAGATGGCGCAGGGACAAGGACAGAGAATTAAATAATTTGTAGGAAGTGAAGACGTGCCACGGCACCACGAGCCAAAGTGCAGTGTGCCGTGAGCATCTCCCGCGATTCGGCTCAAATGACCAGGAGGCCGATGGAGCCATGGGAGGTGGTGGATGACCACTGACCGAGGGCGTCGCCAGCCGATGGCCCAGGGAGGGACAAGTTGATATGGAGAATGAGAAAAGTATGAATTGTAGGTAAAGCCAAGAGCTCATGAAGCTTTTCACTTACATCTACAGCGATTGTAATAATAACGGTACAGAGCCCAACGTGTAAAGCTTCTCGAGAGACTTTACAATAAATAAAACTTATAAATAAATAGAATCTTTGGGTGGGGGGGGGGGGGGGCAGCTGCCCCTCCTGCTCCCCCTTGGCGACGCCCTTGCCACTGACCACGTATATAGTAGACGTATAGAGTAGTTTTGGGGTGTAAGTGGTTCACCAACATCTTTGAACCAAAGCCAACTTCACCTGCATGCGGTGCACCCTGCTGACTGACAAACGAAGCTCTGGCGAAAAGAGAGGTTGGGAGCGTAATTGTAAGCTACCCGACTAGGTATGTACCTCCACGTCACAGAATACCGCAGCCAAATAACAATTCCCGTGAGGGTTGTTGTGTTCCTGCGTGTGAGTGAGGTCACCAGAAAGGAAGGAGATGCTGCGGTGGCAGCGGGGGTGGCGGCGCGCGAGCGATATTTTATATTGCAAGCGTTAATATGGCTACGGTAACCGCTACAAATCAGGCGGGCCGTATGCTTGTCTGCCACCCGACGTACTATAAAAAAAAAAGACATGGGATGTATACGTGGCGAGCGTGTCAACAGCTCACGCACTTTCGAACTCTTAATTTATATGGATTTTTATCGGGTACCTTCAAGGGAATTGTTATTTGGCTGCTGTATTCAATGAGATGGAGTTACTTCCCCAGTCAGGCAGCTTACAAAAATACGTTGTACACTACCTATCTTTTGCCTGAACCTCTTTTGCTAGGCGGCAGGGTGTACCACGTGCACGTGACGCTGGCTTTGGCTTACACTTACACCCCATTACTTTTGTCAGAGCCTAGTGCATCTTGATGATTAATTATCGAATTAATCAGCAGGTTGCCCTAGGTGCATGTGAGAATGATAAAGGAAAACATATTCATAAAATAATGCACCAATTTAGTAACTTACTCACCCCTTTATTTTATACTAGCTTCACCCGCGGCTTCGCCCGCGTTTATTTATTTATTTTTTAGTAAAAAGTATCCTAAGTCCTTTCTGATCTGATCTGATACCTTTGAAAATATGTGCACAAAGTTTCAGTATGATCCGTTGAGTAATTTCGGCGTAAAGGTTAACAAACAACTCCCATTCACATTTACAATATTTTATTTACTCTATGGTAGGAAGTAGGATTTCATATGATTAAAGGGACCATATATAGCACGACGATAACTCCAACGACTCAGTACGATTTGGCCTAAAATCTAGGATTAGAACATATCTGGGTCTAGACATCTAGCTGTTAATGTCTTATTTTTGGATATAATGAAAGAACAGATCAAGGATTTCGGTATACAATAGAATAAAACACTTGTACTCGTAATCTATATCCACGTACTCGTAATCTATATATATATATAAAAATCAATGCCACTTTTCGTTGTAATTTTATAACTCAAGAACGGGCTCATGTATCCAAACCAAATGTTTAGGGTTTATTCGGATTATTTAGTAAATGGTCTATGTGAAGTTTGCACAAAATCGGTATATCGGATCTTCATTTATCACATTTTTTGTAACAAATGAATTCAATAAATGGCGGATCATTTTGTTAATGGGGATTTTGCTGTCAAATTGAAACTTTTTTCAGTGTTGACAAAACAAGCATGTTGTCATTCATGCGGTCATTTCATTTTCAACGTGCTTCGACTTTATGTTGCCTGTTCAAGAGTCGGTACCCCCCAGACGTTTGTTTATTCATACACAAAAAAAAAATGTTTATCCAAATGTTTTGGATTAAGTTTTAAAATAGCTAGCAATTAATAAAATATTTTTTTGTTTGAATAAATGAATCCAATTTTTTTTATTTTTATTATTTCACTTTATACGTAGCGAAGCACGTACCGGGCCGCTAGTTATATATAATTTTACCGATCGGTTTCGCCGCTAAGGCATTATCAAGGTAATCAGATGGTATTTGTGTTTCTACAAACTAAATATTGTCAGACAAATTACATAGCGCCATTTAGCCCCAAAGTAAGCGAAGCTTGTGTTATGGGTACTAGACAACTGATAAACATACGTAAATACATTTTTTTTAGGGTTCCGAACCTCAAAAGGAAAAACGGAACCCTTATAAGATCACTTTGTTGTCCGTCTGTCTGTCTGTCTGTCTGTCTGTCTGTCTGTCTGTCTGTCTGTCTGTCTGTCTGTCTGTCAAGAATTTCTATGTCGAGAATGCGTGGAGGTATCAAGCTGAAATTTGAACTGTATACTCAGGTCTACGGTCCCATGAAGTTAAAAAAAAATCAAACTGCTAAGTTTACGTAGAAAAAAGTTACGGCGGTTTTTTCAGCAAAAAACGCATATTTCGACACACTCGAGGGAATCAAAACCTATAGGGTACTTCCCGTTGACCTAGAACTATGAAATTTGGCAAGTAACATCGTTATAGACTACAAGTACAGGAATAAATCTCAAAACAATACATTTGTAAATAGATCTTAAAAAATAGGGGGTCTATATTTTTTATAGGGTATCGAAATTTCAAATTGAAACTACTAGTTCAAATGGGGTATCATATGAAAGGGCTTGATGTATACATTGCAAAATATATTTTATTTATTTTTTTCGACGCATTATTTCTTATTTATAATGAAAAATTTCAAATTTAATAATGATACTACGTACCTACGGAACCCTCGGTGGGCGAGTCCGACTCGCACTTGTCCGGTTTTTTTTTTGTAAATACTTACTTATGATACATACAAAACACCCAGACCAAGACAAACAGACATGTTCATGCACACAAATGTTTGTCCTATGTGGGAATCGAACCCACGAGCGTTGGTGTCGAAGCCGCGTCATTGACCGCTACGCCACCGAGCTCGTCAAATTCGTCAAATTCGCTCGTTTCTACAAAATATTTATATAATATGTACCATCTGTTTACCTTGATAATGCCTTAGCAGCGAAACAGGTCGGTAAAATTATATATAATTACGTGGAACAGTACAAGTCTTTTTACATTATGATAACAATGTTCCACCAAGTGCCAACAATCAACAGTATCAACTTTATAATGGAACTTAGTTCACACATTTACAATAGGGGGAGAAGTGCAAAAAGAATAGTGATAGGTCGGCTATGCGCCGAGTGAAACATGATTGTTTACCAAACGACATCAACGGGCTCGTATTCTTCAACATTTCTTGGCGTTGTTTCTTGTACCCTCCAAGTCGAGATGCCCTAAGCAATTGCTTAATTTGCTTTAGGTCTAATACAACTCAGCCCCCTTACCACCATCTCTTATTGCGATTCAATAACTGAATAGAATGCATATTCACACCAATGAATAAGCGACTCTATTCCATTTGAAATAGAGTCGTTGAATAAGCATCTATCCACTTATTGAATCGCAATAAGAGATGGTGGTAAGGGGGCTGTGGCCCTACCTTCTGAGCTGAAGCCGATTACCATCGGTTTTTTGATCGCCAAAATATATCTTAGGTTTAAGTTAATAACAAACATATTCAGCTTAGTCGTTAGAGTTGTTTTCCACCAGCTAAGCTTAACAATTGCCGCCGATCTAAGTTAAAGTTAGATTTTCGCAATAAAAAAATTCGATGGTATTACTTACATACGTCTGTACACCCACAATCCTACATAAATGAATTACATTTTTACAAGAGAGTGAATTTTTGAAATTAAAACTGTATTAATAGTTATGTCCGGGTATTACAGTTACAGGGCATTATGTACTTGTTACAGGGGATATGCGAGTACTAAAAATATAATTTTAAAAGTAAGGTCCGATGTCTCCCCAGCCTTGGGGAGACGCCAGTACTGTAGAAGTCCTGATGTCTCACATGGCTTCAGCTTCGACAGTAGGGCCCCTGATTCGAAGTAAGAAGGTACATATAATCTTAAAATAATTAATATACTAACGCACGAGCACAAGTATAATTAATTAAATAGTACCGGACTTACATAACATTACATTTTACAACCCGGACATAACCATTAATATAGTTTTAATTTCAAAAATTCACTCTCTTGTAAAAATGTAATTCATTTATGTAGGATTGTGGGTGTACAGATTTAATGAGCGTAATGTGAGGGCGCTTATGTAACTGTAATTTGTATTTAAGTTTGTAATAAATCCGTAATTTATTGGGTCCCGTAGGTTTTTGAAGTGAAAACTTCAATCATAGTCATGGTAAATATTACATAAATACTTATTTAATTATAAGAATAATCAATATTATTATTTATTTGCAAGTGGCTAGTTACAGGGGATATACGAGTACTAAAAATATAATTTGAAAAGTAAGGTCGGATGTCTCTCCAGCCTTGGGGAGACGCCAGTACTGTAGAAGTCCTGATGTCTCCCCGAGAGGGGGCCATCAGGGGAGACAGGAGTCCGAAGGTGAGATGAGACAAAACCATTGAAGTCGCGTCACTGTTACCGTAACCGGCACCGGTCTATTTGGTGCGGTATGAGGTAGGGCGGGGCGGGCGGTTCGCGCGCCGTATTCTTGCCTGTGCGCTATTGGTTTGTTTGTTTGTTATAACTTTCATCATCATCATCCAAGCGTTAAATCCCGGTTGCATCCTAAGCTTGCGCTTCGGAGCCCAGGGTCCGCTTTCTTATTTTTTCTCCTCCACTTCGCCCGGTCTTCGGCATCCTTTTGTGTTGCGTGATAGCCCAGAGTCCAGAACATGCAAAGGGTCTAACGAGTCCATGAAACACTTGATGTGACAATGTGACGCCCTAGCCGGCAAACGAATGGAAATCCTAGGAAAGGTGTACCCGGACCTGGAGGACTACAGACTCTTCCCAATAAGCGGCATACTGAAGTACATGGAACATGTCTCCAGACAGTCAAGGGAGAGTGACTAAAGGATTTGGGAGAGCACAAAAGATCCATGAGGGTCGACGTGTCACCGGTGCTTCAGCACTGGACCCACTCTAAGATAAGATAAGATCCTTTTGTGTGAGACCATTGGCACGCATGTCATCCACTACGACATCAAGCCAGCATTTCTTTGGCCTTCCCCTTCTACCGGGTCCCGGCGGGGGCGGCATAGCTAGGCATTTGTTTGTTTGTTATACCTAACTTTATTGTACATAAAAAAAAAATAACAAGAAATAAAATATAAAATAAAGTAGTACAAAGGCGGACGTATCCCTTAGAGGGATCGCTTCCAGTCAATCTTAGAATATCAAAGGGATTAAAATTAAAGTTGGTTTGTCAGTCGACCTTTGATCTCTGCATTGTGCCCACGCTACTCACGTTCCCGCAATACACGCGATTCTATTCAAATTGAATAGAGTCGCATATTCATTGGTATGAATAAGCATTCTATTCAGTTATTGAATAAGCGACTCTATTCAAATTGAATAGAGTCGCTTATTCATTGGTATGAATAAGCATTCTATTCAGTTATTGAATCGCAATAAGAGTTGGTGGTAAGGGGGCTGATGATTCAAAAAATAAACACGTAATTGTTGAAGTTTCCACTTCTGTCGGAAACCTTGGAATACAACTGTTTTTTAGGGTTCCGTACCCATAGGGTAAAAAGGAACCATATTACTAAGGCTCCGCTGTCCGTCCGTCCGTCCGTCCGTCCGTCTGTCAACAGGCTGTATCTCATGAAACGTGATAGATAGAGAGTTGAAATTTTCACAGGTGATGTATTTCTGTTGCCGCTAAAACAACAAATACTAAAAAACAGAATAAAATAAATATTTAAGGGGGCTCCCATACAACAAACGTCATTTTTTTGCTCGTTTTTGCTCACAATTGATAACAGCATTAGGTAGACGCTTGAAATACTCACATAATATTTAGTTATATATATACTTTAAAAATAAATAATAAAATAAAAATAAAACAAATATTTAAGGGGGGCTCCCATACAACAAACGTGTTTTTTTTTTTGCCGTTTTATAGATAATGGTACGGAAAGCTTCGTGCGCGAGTCCGACTCGCACTTGGCCGGTATTTTTATATTCTACGTCGGTTAGAAAACAAGCATACGATTCGCTTGATGTGAAACGGTTCTCATAGCCATATAAACGCTAGTAACAAGATATATTGCTCGCATGCTGCCACCGCCGCTGCCAATACAACTATTTCTATCCAGGTGACCTTACTCACTCGCAGGAAAACAACAACCCTTATGGGAATTGTTATATGGCAGCGGTATTCTGTGAGGTGGAGGTACTTCCCTAGTGGAGCGAATTGAAAATACGCTGCCCTAGCTCTCTTTTGCCAAAGCCTCTTACGCTAGTCGGCAAGGTGCACCACGTGCAGGTGAGGTTGGCTATAGCCTAAGATGATAGCGAGTCACTTACACCCCAAAATTTTATATGAATCTGTAAATAGAGCAACATAAATTTTAAAATCATCTTTACAAGAATAATAAAATAAACAAGGGTATACTTATGCATTTTTTTTTCAGTTCTTTATTAAGAACATCACAGTAAATAAAACTATAAGTGAAAGCATGGTACAAACATCGGACGCACAGCATGCGTAACCATAGCGAAATTTATTTATTTTATTTATTTATTTATTTTGGCCACTTTCCCGAATTGATATCGGAAAACCAAGGTCACTTTACATTACTAGTATTTGATGCTCTACACGAATCCGAAGTCAGAATTTCGAAATTTTGAGTTTGGCGACTTTGAGATGGCAACGGACGGACAGACAGAATGACCGGGCGATTATATAAGCTCAATAAATTTCGTTGAAAATCCAAAGTACTTAATTACCTACCTATGTTCTTTAGTGTCAAATGTGGTCACATGATTTGAACTTGCCGACGTCATCAGATGTATTTTGTATGGAAAATGATAGATTTTGATAAGCAAATTAGTGACTTTGACTTGGTAACAAATGGGAAGAACATACTTCTGAATTTATACCAAGGTTTAAACATACTACCATCATCATCAGGTCCATATTAGTCTCCACTTCAGGATCACGACCCTCTCTCGTCCGTCCTAGACGGAAGAAGGATTTGGCCTACTCTCCCCACGCTGGCCAAACGGGTTGGGGAGGCCTGATCGATAATTGATATTACCCTTAGTCGCCTTGTACGACATCCACGGGAAGAAACAGAGTGATTCTATTCTAGTCTGCCGGAAACCACACGGCTAAACATACTACCAGGATAAAAAGTATTCGTATATTTTGTATGGAAGAATGTATGTATACGGGAAGAGACATTCTTAGTATCTTTCTACTATGGGTGAAGGAATTATTTTTTCGATACTAGATGACCCGGTGAACTTTGTTTCACCTACATCTATCTACATAATAAATATATACGATCTACGATCTGTGTCTCTTTAAGAAGAGCGTACCCTGTGTGCCCGAACCTGGATGTGCCATTGCAAGACATTTGTTTCCTAACTTGCCGCTTTCCATAAAATTTTACAATATCAGCTTATTGCTTATTGCTTATTTGACAATACCATGATGTTTAATGCCGTTTAAACCTTCCCTGGGCTCAAACATTTCAAAACTAAAATCAGCTAAAACGGCCAAGCCGTTCTCGAGTTTTAGCGGGACTAACAAAACGCAATTCATTTTTATATATAAGATTCTGGCGAAAACTAAATTAGTACTCTCCACGCGAACTGTAACAGAGTACGAGTATGTTATTATGCGAGTGACATTTGCATGCGATGGACGCTGGCTGGCTGTGATGCAACATGAATGGAACGCATTATTCAGCTTTTTAGAGTTCCGTAGTCAACAAAGAAACTTCTACAAAATCACACTCAGTGTGATAATATCTTTTATATTGTTGAGTCTTTTTTTAAACTACGTCGAGAGTGGCACACAAACATACGGCCAGCCTGATGTGAAGCGGTTACTACCTCACTTTCGCCAGTGCCTTTATCGCTAGTCGACAGGCTGCACTACGTGCAGGTGATTGGCTTTGCCTCTAAAGATCGTGGTGAGCCACTTACACTCCAAAATATTGATAATTCTTGACACTTGGTGGAACTTTGTAGACATTTTGTATTAATTGAATTACTTGCACTATTCCACTTAATCAAATTTATTTTACCGGCCGGTTTCGCCTTATGGTTTACATTGATAATGCCCTATGGCGAAACCAGTCGGTAAAATATAATTAATCACGTGAGACGCTAAAGTCAGATTTCATTAAAGCAAAATGCATTTTTTATATTTACTTTTATTTTAGGGCATTCTGGTAACCAGCTAAGTTCAGGAAATCGCCATAACCTGTAGTTGGGCAGCGTGTCAATATCTCAGTTATAAACCGCATCGATCGAGAGGAGACCCATGTCCCCGCAGTGGGCTTACGGGTTGATGCCAATACATAAATATTAATCTATTTATGCTTCATCGTACGTCAGATATATTTTACAAACACACACTCAAAGCCCGTCTCTGTACGGATAAATAGGATATACTTTATAATTTGTCACAAACATGTGAATGCAACAAGGCGGCCTTATTGCTAAAAGCAATCTTTTCAAGACAACCTTTAGGTAACGGATATGTGTATGAATATGGGCAGGTTTCGCAAGATAAGTAAAGGAGACATACAAATCGGAAACGGAGTTTAGTTTCTGTGCTTACCATCAGGCACGGACCATAGATTTGTTTATTAAGATGTTTGTTTATTATTTAAGTAAATTATCAAGGATAGCTCCGAGTGAGTTAGCGTAGCGTCACATCCGTCGTATCACACGACAGTGTCTTGTAATGTTCACGCTGTTTTCATAAAGAGGTTACCGACGAGTGAAGAAATAGTTTGTGCTCGAGCATGACGCCATTACTAACTCGCACCACTGATACACATACGCAACTTCCGGCCGCGGCGCTATAATTAGATTAACAATATTACAATTATACAGGCTGTATAACATTTATTTGTTGCTATTTAGCAACAAAAAAAATGTTTGCACGATTAGCACATCTGCATATTTTCTAAAAGTGTATATTTAATTAAAAATAACGTAAAATTTATTAACATATCATTGTCAAACCAAAATCTGCTATGTGCATTTTTTATAATTTTAACATTTTGACAATAGGCTATTTGACTAACATTTTTTTCTGTTTGATATGTAGGGTCGTCTCCATAATATAGGTGAAAGAATTACTTCGATAGCACAAAAATCTCTCGAGATATAGTAATTTGAAAATCACAATTTTTAGACTGCCCCAAAACGCCCCATACAAAAGACTACCGAATTATGACGTCACATGTTTGTATTTTGTATGCATCAAATCAGAAATTTGTACGACAGCTATGTTAAATATTACGTATAAGTGATTAGTATCATAATAAAAGTTTTTTATGGTTTCTCCAATGGAAATATTATTTTTTAATAATTTCATACTTTTAAAATGGACTTTCCCGCCAAACTTTGATCGACGCTAAAAAAAGTCTGACTGAAGATATTAGAATGAAAGTTTGCAGATCTTTATAGTTTGGTGTATTTTACGATATTGTTAAATAATTTGTACAATTTTTAAACATTGGAAAATAGCCTATTGCGACTGGTAATTGAACCAATCTATCGTATGAAAAAACTGCTAGGTGCTTAATAGTTGTCATAGTGCGTCGTATAGTACTTATAAGCACATAGCAGTTTTTTCATACGATAGTTGACAACCACATAAACTATGCTATGATCTATGTACGAAACTTAATATTTACAAAGAAATAGAAATAAAGGAAGAAAAGAAACAAAAAAAATTATAAGTGAAAAAATTCCCCCAAATCGTTGCCCGTCGGTAACGTACCAAGAATCCTGGCAGCATTACCGCGCTGAATAACAATGCTAATCCTCTGAGCAAGGTAATGGCCAGCCCTCTGGTCACATGAAGCCTCGACTAACCTCCCGCATATCTCTTTTAAAATAGTGCGAGCTGGTGGGGCCCATGGTCCCCATGCATAGACGTCACTACATAACGGACATACGATTTTTGGGGTGTAAGTTGTTCATCAACATTTTTTAACCAAAGCCAACATCACCTGCACGCGGTGCACCCTGCTGCTTGACAAACGAAGCTCTGGCGAAAAGAGAGGTAGAGAGCGTAATTGTAAGCTACCCGACTGGGGAATGTACCTCCACCTCACAGAATACCGCAGCCAAATAACGGTTCCCTGAGGGCTGTTGTGTTCCTGCGAGTGGGTAAGGTCACCAGAAAGGAAAGAGATGCTGCGATGGCAGCGGGGGTGGCGGCGCGCGAGCGATATTTTATGTTGCGAGCGTTAATATGACTATGGTAACCGCTTCACATTAGGCGGGCCGTATTCTTGTCTGCCACCCGACGTAGTATAAAAAAAAACAATCTTACGCCCGTGATCAAAGTTTTGGTGGGAAAGTCCAATTTAATTAGAATGTATGTAATTATTTTAAAGCAACATACTTAATCATTATTTAAATAGTTCATTTCGTCCAACTTGCCAGTTTATTATCAATAACTGCGACTTCACAGCAGTAAATATAAAATGCAACAATTCGCTACCATCACAAACCTTCCTGGTAGCTCAGTTGGAATGAGCACTCGAGTGGTCATGGGTTCGAATCCCACCTAGCTACAGAGGTGTTGTTTTTTTTATTTTTAAAATATTTATAATATTGGAAAAGCAATAAATATAAATACTATGATTTTGTTGCTGTTTAAACGCACTATTTAACATAGCGGTCGTACAAATTTTTGGGTTAGCGGAGAGAATTGGATGGAATGACCCCCAGAGTTCTCGTCAGCAGTAATTTTTTTTCCTTAGAGAGCGAAAAAAGAAACACCGGTTTTTTTTAATCACTAAAGAAAAAAAACCGGCCAAGTGCGAGTCGGACTCGCCCACCGAGGAGGGTTCTGTACGTAGGATCATTATAAATTTGATACTATTCATTATAAATAAGAAATTAATGCGTCGAAAAATAAATAAAATATATTTTGCAATGTGCACATCAAGCCCTATCATATGATACCACATTTGAACTAGTAGCTTCAATTTGAAATTTCGACCACCTATAAAAATATAGATAGATTTAATTACAAATGTACAGTTTTGAGATTTATTCCTGTACTTGTAGTCTATAACGATGTTACTTGCCAAATTTCATAGTTCTAGGTCAACGGGAAGTACCCTATAGGTATTGATTCCCTTGAGAATGTTGAAATATGCGTTTTTTGCTGAATAAACAGCCGTAACTTTTTTTTTACGTAAACTGAGCGGTTTGATTTTGTTACAACTTCATGGGACCATAAACCTGAGTATACAGTTCAAATTTCAGCTTGATACCTCCACGCATTCTCGACATAGAAATTCTTGACAGACAGCCAGACAGACAGACAGACGGACAACAAAGTGATCTTATAAGGGTTCCGTTTTTCCTTTTGAGGTACTGAACCCTAAAAATGATAAGATACCTGCATGAAATTAATGCAGGCAGGCACAGAGCAGTTAAGTCATTCTAACCAACTTCTAAAGAACTTGTTTGAGCTTTTATCAATGACTGTAAGGTTGATAGGTAGAGATCTCTATTAGGCATAAGTCCGCCTATATTTTTAAGAATTTAGTTGTTGACAACAAGAATTTAAAAATAAACAACGGTACAGTGAGGTCAGAATTTAATTTCTGTTTTCTATTATTAATTGACACAACGAATATGTTTGTTACCAGTTATAACAATAAAAAATAATATATTACCATAATCAATAGTACGAACTAATAGTACGGTCAACTATATGTAGAGCGTAACACTTCCATTCAAAGATGGTCTCAAGTAACCACGGGACATGTAATGCCACGCGACCCTCTTATAATGGAAGTGTTAACGCAGTAACATACGGTTGACTGTACAAACATTATAAATAGGTACAGTCAAATTGTATGATCTTCTAGTCTCATAAAAACAAATTAAAGTGTGGCGCCATCTGCCGATTAAATACATACGTATGTAGAGGTAACCCTACATACATCAGAAGAATAATATATACTATATAATAATATAGTATTTATTATTCAGAATAATGATATAGCCCATACACAATAATCATATTATGTATGGACATGATCTGAGTAGCGAATACCAGACCTAGCTCTGAGAGTAGAACATCGTCGCCGATTTGCAGTTGCAGATTCTGCAAATCTGCATCCAATCCAAGCCTGCGAAAAAATTTTGCATTTGCATGCAGATTTATTTTACATGCTTTTTATGTTTTTACGGCCCTGAATACTAGCCCTCCAGAGGTCAACTTCTGTGTTACTTTTTCCTATCCCGACGGCCGCAGCATACCGAAGTATATCATCAAAAAGCTCTACAGCAAAGCATAAATTTTACTCTATATATTTGCCATAGTTTTACGCACGACTTCTTAGAGCAACTTGTTTGTTTTGTTTTGTAACTTCTTGGAACGAGTTACTACAATTTTATGTAGTTTAAATATATGATCACTTGCAAACATAACTTACTTTGTAAAGTTACACATTATTGAAAAGTACTGGGATGTTCAGTTATGTTTTGAACTTAAGGTGTATTTCACGTAAATCTATGTTATTATAATTGTTCTCTACTACTGCATATACTGTATATAGCATATTTCGGCGAAATAAAGGTTATTTATTATCGAACATAAATATATCAACTTGGAAACGGAATGACATCACCTCAACTCGGGTCGTTCAATATAGCTTGTATGAGATTCTTTAGTGCAATGCACACTATCAGAATCTAACAGAAGCACCTGGCCGCGCCGAGAGAAACTCTCGAACTGCGAGTTACGCGTGGTTAACTCGACATCCCCGCGCTTACATCTTTGCCGTTCACGAGGAGACCACGCGTGGACTGCGCGTTTACGTCTCGCCGTTCACGAGGAGACGGATAACTGACTGTAAGTAGGTGACGTCAAAGAGTTGACGGCCAGTGGCCCGGGAGCTGACGTCGTAAAAAGGTGATTCGTTCTGATGCCTCGGTTAAGATGAAGCCTAGTTGATAGCAAGGCGATAAGGTGAGGTGATGTTAATACGTTTCGAATCGACAAATGTGCTTAAACAAAGTCTAAATTATAATCTTATAGATCATTATTCAGCAGAAGCTTCCATATTCGACGTCTCGTAATTCAGTGTCAGTTCGTTCTTCATTTTTAAAAACAAATGCGGATGTTGTCTCATGAGCTTTCTGAAGTCTCCTTTGTCCAGTAAGAGCACCTGGGAGAACAGGTATTAAATTTAAGACGGCGAGCTCACTGGTAGCAGGCTAACAATGACTTCTCCATCACCAAGACATACGTTTAGCAACACTAATCTTCTTCTTTCTTCTTCTCAGCATATACGCGTCCACTGATGAATATATGCCTCTTGCATGGATTTCCATGGGAAAACGGAATTTTAATTCATTGTCACAAATGTGAGTTTCGTCGGCTTGCTTGTGCGAAATATACTTATATAGGTAAGACAATTGGGACACCATCTACGAGTATATATTCTATATATTACATTTGTCTATATGTATTACAAGTTCTTCTATGTGGGACACTTATGGGTGTACTTTTTTGGCGCTTGTTGCATATCAGTAATAAATAACCTAAAGCCAAAATCTGGTCGTTTCCCTCCAATTACAAAACATACGAATGTAATTTTTGAATATCTGATACTGCATGTAATAAGCCTCATTTTGACAGTTGCCGTTACACGATTGGTTAACTTTTGTAACAGAAAAAAAATAGTTGTCTGTAAAGTTATAAGAAAGCAAAATATCAGCCGATAAAGTGGAAGAGAGATATATGCGTCACAAGCCGAACCCTAAGGCCGATCGTGCCTCTCAATCGCTTGTTATGCGCTCTCGCTTACACGCTCGGCTCAGGCGGAACGTTACAATGACTCATGCTTTTTTGTGCGGCGTTCATCGATTTATAAGACGTTAAAACGTCATAAACACTCGAACGAGAGATACGGAGCCGAGCATGAAAACATTTTATACACAAGCGTAAAGACTCTCATGCACTAACCACAAAATAAGGTACACAGTGCACCAAAGAAGTTTATACTCCAAAACTGTACTTTACCTTGCTTGTGGTTAGAGTGACCGCATAATACGTCCTTATATCCTTATCGGTGACCAGAGACAGCTCCCCGAAGTAGTCGCCGTCGACGAGGTGTCTGGTCTCGACGCCGTCTTCCGAGTAGACTGCTATCATGCCCGCATCCACAATCACAAGGCCATTACCCTGGACTCCTTTCTAAACAATAAATAATTTACTTACAGAGTATAAACTAATTGAAACGGTCATTTCAAAAACCTCTTAAGTCATGTTTTTCCAACATGCTTTTTTACTGATAATGGTTCTTTAAAGGGAGATGCGTAGTCTGGGTAAAAATCACGATGATTTAAACATAGGATTTAAAAGTGCCCATCAATAAAAAAAAACAAACGATTTAAAGTAAGTTCAGGATAGCATTCTGGAAGAGCATATGCCATTTCATAACAAAGTTTTTAGCTGGCCAATATTAAAACATGACAAACATGTAAAATGTAAATAAGATATATTTTTTAAGTGTAATTTTATTGAAAATAAATAAGCTATAAAAAATATGATTACTACGATTGTTTTGGTTAAATTATATTTCTCGCTAAAACAACATAAGTCACGTACAGTATTTCAGGTTTTTTCATTATTTTTATTAATAAACTGTGACGGGTTAAGCATAATAAACTCCTTTAAAACTCATTAATTTGTGCATGAAACAGTTTTATTGATTTCTGTAAAAGTCTAATTGAGTGACTTGTGAGGTTTTCGAAAGGAGCGCGCGCTTCGCATCGCCTAACTCACCATGCACTCTGTGCACAGGCGATCTAATCCAAATATTTTTAAAATGAGCAATTTTTTCATTCTATTATTTTTAAAATGGGCACGACTTAGGATCGGTTTCACCAAACACAACTTTACTCGAGAATAACTATCCACGGATTATATTAACTATTAAAATTAACTCTTGGATAATTTTATTTACGTTTCACCTCTCTACACGAGAGTAAATTTACTCTCGCATAGTTATTCTGTGACTGGGAACAAATCCTTAATCAGTTAAATGTATTGTAAAGGCAAGGATGTAATAAATAGTGTTTGTTCCTAAAATAGTAGATCTGTCATTTAAAATGAATCACAACGTAAACAAAATAGCAGCGTTTTACCTGAAAATAAAACGCTTATTAAATACTTACCTTATTTGACCCTGCAACCCTGCGAGGGTTGTTTATTAGCATGTTAATGTACAACTGAGCACAATATTCACGTAACATACCCTGCGAGGGTATTTAAGATACTGATGCGTCCTTACGGGGGACGACTATTAATCCAACCCTGCGGAGGTTGTTTATTATCATGTGAGATGCGCAACTGAGCACAATTTTCACGTAACATACCCTGCGAGCAGTGGCGGATTAAGACTTTCTGAGGCCCTAAACATAGAACTCATGTGGGCCCTCTGTAGGTAGCTTGAATTTGGAAGATATCCTTACTAATATTATAAATGCAAAAGTGTGTATGTATGTTTATTTGTGCCTTTCATTTCTCATTTGTTCATGGCTCAATTGTTTTTAATTAAATTTGCTATACTATAGTCTGGTATATAACCTAGATAGATAGAGGCCCCTGGAAACCAGGGGCCCCAAGCACGTGCTTATAATGCTTATACGTTAATCCGCCACTGCCTGCGAGGGTATTTTAAAACAATGATGAGTCTACCCCTGTGAGGGATGACACGCTGGCTTATTTAATTCTGCTTGCGAAGCAGATTTATTAATGACAGGGTATATTGCACCAATCCCAGAGAGGTAACCAATGTTTCTGCATCTGCATCAATGTTTGTGAATCTCCAACATATAAATCTCCAACGTGTGTGTCATATGAACTGTGAATCTCCAACGAAAAGTAAGCAAAGCCGTCATTTTTATTTGAATATATATATATGTATGCTTCCATTAATTGCAAAAGGTCTGATGAAATCCTGTAATCAAATCTCATAAGATACAAAGATAAAATCATTACTGACGGTATGATATGTCTAAGCTGAAGCTACGTTCAGTACGATCTGCAACAACAGCTGAAAAGGTAAAGGTTGTACTTGCATCCTCATAAGTTTCCGTTGGCCGCCCCCTCCCCCTTTTTTGGGTCGTTTACACTGCTTAATCATTTAAAAGAACTTCTAGACAACATGCTATTACTAGAACGCGGCGTTTTTTATTTTCACTGTCATTATTATAGTCAATTATGGTGGAATGCGATTCCGGTGAAAAGCCATTGTTGTGATCCATAATCACCATTTTATTTATCTATGTGTGTAGGATGTCTATACTCTTAGTAAATATAAATCCTATTGAGAAATATGAAACTTTCTACATAAATACAAGAACTCACTGATCAAATGTCTTATAACTATATCTTAATTCAAACGATAACACAGTTATTAAAATAAAAGCGTAACTGCATAATAAAATTCTGCTACTTCCGTAATGTATGTGTAGCAAATTTATAACATCTAGCGGTAAAACCAACTAAATTCAAACGGGTGTAGCAATAATTTATATTTCAATAACCAAATAACAAAAAATATTAAATTCGAACGGTAACACCGTTAACGTAATCCAAATTAAAACGTAACTGTAACAAGCACCCGTACTGAAACGTGTGTGTACTAAACAGATTAATAAATTGAGACGGTTTTGGTAAAACCGTCGACATTATTTAAATGGAGGCAAACTGCAGTTGTAATAATAATGAAAATTGCTACTTACAAGACCGGACATTTTGTAGCAAACACTATTAAAAAATTACTTGCGTCCTTAGACGACTGCACTCGGCGAAAAACAGGACGCCAATGAGCTAAGACGGTCGAGCAAGTCCCCACTTCCTCTCGTCTGCCCACTGGTTGGTAGGAGGGGGTGAACCGGATGTGCGAAAGAGACAGCTGTATACGGGTAGCAAAGGAGGCAAATAGGCGAAAAACCGGAAGGGCCTTTCTCAAACCAATTAAGCTTCAAATAACGGTCAATTATTTAATATAAGTATTATCACTCGACAGGACTAACCTCTGCTATGACATATTGCCGCAAGTATATTTCTTCCCTCAACATCAGGACAAGCTCTTCGATCACATCCATCGGCCAATCACAAAAGAAAGGCAGTCTCTTAAGCAAGCGATTGTAGCAATGAAATGCTATCTCATTCTTCAATATTCTTGGAAGATATATAAACAACATATTCTGCATTTCCGTCATTCTACGAGCTGTAGAGTTAAATTCTTGATATTCGGATATTTTAGGGTAGATAGTATCAGGTATCTGGCGGCATTTGGCTAAGTTCGATAGCTGCTGATAATACGTTACTTTCTGATTTTCTTGGAACCTTACAAGGCTTGTGTGAGTAAGGCATTCCAGTACACCCAATATATAGAAAGCATAGCAGATCAAATATGGTACCAGCACAATTAATTTATGAGTTTCGGGCAAGAATGACCCAGAAAAACCAAAATTAAAAACAGATATACTGTCTCCTAATTTAAAAAGTAAAGTTAACTTCAAAAAATATAAAGGTGGGTATTCCACAGGAGGCGCTGTAAGTAGATACAATATATTTTCGACGTTTATCGACTTACGTAAGTCATATCCAGCACAAAGTTGAAAGAAAATAATCGCTTCTTCGACATATTTAAATTGGAGGATGGTGAAAATAAAAATAATTCCAATACGCAAAAATCGGAATGCGGCAGTTGCTCTGTAAGAGTTTCTCTTACGCGTCCAGTACGACGAAAGCTCGACTATTCTGTACAGCCTCAGTGCGTACAGAAGTATTATGGTAGATGTGAAGTAATTTGCCTTACATTCCACATTATTTCTAAATCGCAAAAGCATAATACTCTGTAAAGGTATCGCAGTCAATGTATGTATGAATATTTTCGTGGAACAGTATTTATGCAGAACTTTGCAAGGTTCAAGGATGACTTTGCCAGACATTTTTATTACGTATCCGGATTTAGCGTTCACGAGCAGGTCCAGTATGATGACAACATCCAGCGCCGCGTTCATGTAACACAATATAATCGGCAGTCCGCAGACCATAGATGAAGAGTGACTTTGGCCTATCAGGATATTAGTCATAGTGACATACAGCATCATTAAATCCCAGCAACTCCTGAAATATTATTATATTTAACGTCGCTGGCAACAAGAATAATAGTTTTTTTTTTAAATACTACGTCGGGTGGCAGACAAGCTTACGGCCCGCCTGATGTGAACCAATTGCCGTAGCCATATTAACGTTCGCAACATAAAATGACGCCCACGCGCTTCCACCCCCGCCGCCAAAAGCAAATCCATCCTTTCTGATGACCTCGCTCATTCACAGGAATACAACAACCTTTCCAAGGGAATAGCTATTTGACTTTTTTTTTTGTATACTACGTCGGGTGGCAGACAAGCATACGGCCCGCCTGATGTGAAGCGGTTACCGTAGCCATATTAACGCTTGCAACATAAAATATTGCTCGCGCGCCGCCAACCCCGCTGCCAACGCAGCATCTCCTTCCTTTCTTTCTGGTGACCTCACTCACTCGCAGGAACACAACAACCCTTAAGGGAATTATTACTTGGCTGCGGTATTCTGTGAGGTGGAGGTACATTCCCCAGTCGGGTAGCTTATAATTACGCTCCCTACCTCTCGCGCCAGAGCCTCGTTTGTCAGTCAGCAGGGTGCACCACGTGCAGGTGAAGTTGGCTTTAATTCAAAGATGTTGATGAACTACTTACACCCCAAATTTGCCTGCGGTATTCTATGAGGTGGATGTACGTCCCTAGTCGGGCAGCTTACAAATTCGCTGTTCCTACCTCTCTTTTGCCAGAACGTCTGCCGCTGGTCGGCAGGGTGCACCACGTGCAGGCCAACCTCGCCAAGGTCGTGGTGAGCTACTTACACCTTGTTGAGGTGTAAGTGGATTAACTATGAAATAATGTGTAGGAGTAGCACTCTTTTCCACATTAACTGGTGGACTTACACCTCACCAAGTATCACCATAAGGGGATGGGGGGTGTCTATATAAATGCTAAAGGCCCCTTACAGATACCGCTATATTTTAGACGTGATATCATCGATGAACGCCGGCTGTACGCACGAAAAAGCATGACTCATCGTCATATCCCCTTCATCAACTCACGTCTTCTATTATGTAGGACATTCATAAGACCCCTTCAATTGACGCTGCTTCTGCCTTATTGCCCAACCACCGTGTCCCAGATGTAAGAAAAGTCATATTCCAGCAGTGAGTAGTTAGTTATTGGTGAAGACGAGTATGATGAATAAAATTACGAAAATATAATTCCTATAAAGAATTATCAATGAGTATACCTGAATTTACTCATCGGGTGAATGCTAGACATGTACTTGCGGAACTGCCTCGCGCGCTCCAACCTCATTGCATATGAGCTAGTGAAGTTATACCTAGCCCTGTGATCCGAATACGAGAGCAGGAACATGTCATACCACTTGCGTTTTAATTTCGAAATCCAGCTGTTGCCTTTGATATCAATGTCTAACACGTCTTGTTCAGTTATAATTGTACAAGCGTGCTCGTAATAGGACTCACGAAAATAATTTCCGTCATACATCTCCAAGGCGTAAATTTTATCAAATAACTAGGTTCTTAATTGCTATTATTGAGCTGCGATAATTAAGAACCTGCGACCTGCGGAAACTTTTGAACTCAATTCGCAGAACCCTTGTTATTATGTCGTTAGATACGTCCGCCATTTATATTACTCTTTCCTACATGTTTGCAGATTATGTATAGCGATATTAATTGCAGACAGAGGATATTAATATAAAAAGGATGTATATCAATTTCAAATCAAATTTTTACATTGTTTGGCAAAGAGTATGAGTAATTTCATTTGTGGGGAGGTTAATATGATTTCAATTCTTTTTGATTGATCCGGGTCATTTCTATGGAGAAAGCGAGTACATTCTTTCTTTAGATAGTCCTTAATATAGAATTAAGGGTAAACCTGTGTGGGCAAACGCTACCAATAATTTGCGTACAAACTGAATTTTACAATTATATAGGGATGGGAGATCTTTCTTTGTAGCTACAATGATAAATTTATTTTTAGTTTCAATATTAAAAATATAATATGATGCAAGTGAACAGTAGTCGTTCAATTCTTTACACAAAAATTCAGAACTGATTCCTATTTCCTATAATATTTTTATCGTAGCTCTAAGGTCCTGATGATAATAAAAGATGAATGCCTAGAATACACAAGTCAGCCTCTAAAGAACTAGTATCCGAAATTGTAAAACATTAAAAAAAAGAAATAAATGTGGTTTGTGGTTTGATTTCTAGGAATAGACAACTTTATTCATTCTTTTCATTCACTCTCTGTCAAAGATCGTCAGCCATTGATGTCTTGTCGGATCTTGAATGTTATTGTTTTATTTGAGATTTGTTCCACGAAATATTGATATTCAATATGCCCAAAAACATAACTAGTGAAGTGCGTGACATCATTTTAAGAGTTAAAGAATTTATGGACGAAGAGAAACGTATGCAAGTGCCTATAATACCACTTAGTAAAGTATATGTCAGGGTATCTGCGGCTACTGGTAAGTTTCTTATTCTATTGAAGTTTATTTTTATTATCCCGCTTGAGTATTTTGTTGTTATACCTATAAACTTGCTGTAGTATCTGTTTAAATGAATATCATTGAATAATTTATGCAGTAACGTCTATCCTACCATATATAATGGAAGGCGTAAGATTGCCAGAAGTTTCATGATGCTTTGTTGTCAAAAAGATATATAATGAGTTTAATTAAGGTGAGAGTTAAGCAAAAGAAGGTACTAATACTATTAATTACAGAATCGCCTTAGAATTAAAGTTAGAAATGTGAAATTTGAACATGAGACAGAAGCTATTTTATGGCTATGATTGGTAGAAAGTGTGAAGGAGAGAGGGATTAATTGTTAATGAAGCAAAGGTAGGAGAGAATAGGTAGAAGTTGGAAGTGCAAAAAAAGATGTATATGAGCAATGTGCGTATTAAATTCTTGAGATTGCAGTGTGCCCAGCTTTAAGTCGCTTAAAATACTTACGCTACCATGTATTTATATAATGGCAATATGCTTGTTTGTAAAAGCAAATTCAGACTTATTTGTTAAATTAGCAGAAACAAGAAGCAGGCCAGTTCAACTTAAGACACAATACAAACAGAAGTTGGCATATGGTGGACATAAAACTGCTTTGTTAAGTAAAAATGTGACTGGTATGGCTCCCATTATTTTTTTCCTATTATATATGTAATAAAATATTTATATGAGGCAATTGATGAGCTTCGGAAGGCAAATGTGATAGAGGGTAAATAAGAGAATGAAGAAGATAAAATAAAATTTGCTCAAATTTTCACAGCTAAAATGTAAGTCTACTGAGATTCCTCTCCCCATGAGTCACCATGAGTTTGAGTAGAAATCTCACCACAGTTTGTTGTCATCAACAAATCTTAAATGACGTGACATAACCATTTATGGTTCTAGTTATTTTTTAATACAACTTTCAGTACTGCTTGACCAATGAAAGTTCACCCTGACTTCTCTTGTGCTTTGAATTTCATTATCTTTGTGTAATTTTAAATTTCTTCATACTAAGGAAGGTATCGTGTACTTACAATGAACTAAAAAATCTTACCACATCTAATAGTGTCAAAGATCTTAATGGTTCCAAGGCCTCATATCTAAGAAGCCTCTACGTTTTGAAATTCTTATGGGATCACTATCCGTCTACAAAACTAACATTCAGTGTGAGTCTTTATAAAGTGCACATATCAAAACCAGGGCAACTACACACAATTTCATCAATGGAAAAATTGTCAAAAAAAATAAAAAGAAATTATTCAATTTTTAATTTTATTTAAAATTTTAAAATTTCAAGTTGCAGCAAACCCTATTTAAATAAATTGTTATAACTTTTAAACTGAATGTCCTATCAAAATGGAATAGATTTTGAAATGATTGTTAATAGGCCTTGCCAATAAAATAATAATTTAAAAAAAAATTAACGCCATAAAATCAGAATAAACAGGCATTTGATAAAAATCTGGTATTTTTTTCATCTTTTTTACAATAATTTATTACTATAAAATAAAAATAAGCAGACTAAGTTTACAGTAATAAACCTAATTATGTAAGGTAATAATAAATTTGAATAAAAAACAGTTGTTTATTTATTTTGTATTCCCCGCAATATGTACATCATATTGCAGGGAATTACCAAAATTTCCAGTAACAATGCTCACTTCACTCACGTTGGTAGTAATGATAAAGACCCATACTCATTAATGAGTAATTTATGTAATGTTTTCTATAAATTTAATCATTGTAAAATATTCCTCTTAAATATCTATGAAAATCGTTACGTGGATGTTGACATATTAAATTCTCAATTAAAACTATTAATAAACCAATATAAGAATTGTAAAATAATAGACATAAAGTATACTGATAATGTGAAACATAGACGAATAACACCAAGGTTGAATTTCATTACATTTAAATTGAATATCGAAATAAATTATATAAAATATGAAAGAGAATATATCAAAAATAGTTCTGTAAAATATAGTCAACGTTACAATCAGAACGCAGTCAATCTTTTTCGTATCTAATACCATATCGACATTTGGCCATGAATGTAAATTAGATTCCAAAAATTATCAATGTGATCATGGAACCAGTAATCTCAATAAATTAACAATTTTGCACCAAAATATAGCAGGTCTTTATAATAAACTTGACATATTAGAAATAACGCTAAAAGAATTACACGACAGTGGAAAAGAGGTAGATATATTGTGTTTTAGCGAATCTTTTGTTAAACAAGGGACAGAAGCTAATTTAAAGCTAAAACATTTTAACTTGGCAGCAACATATAGCCGTAGCAATCAAAAAAGGGGGGGTTCGTGCATCTTTACAAATAAAGTATTTGAATTTCGACCTTTATCTATAGCGACTGAACTTGCCACGAGGAACTCTTTTGAATGCTGTGGAATAGAAATCATTGGACTAAATTTAATTGTTTGTAATATATACAGAGTTCCCGATAAAAGTAAAGCTGGTTTGGGAATATTTCTTTATAAATTTGAAAAGTTGCTAGATTACATAAGCGATAAATATAAACGTAAAAAAATTGTAATAAGTGGAGACTGGAATATGGATATATTAAAACCTAATAAATATACAGAAGATTTAAAGAGTATTCTGAAGAGTTACAATTTTCAAATTCATATACAGTCACCTACAAGGAAAAATGCTTGTTTAGACCAGATAGTGAGCAACATTAAAGAAGTCGTACCCGCTATTCACTATCTTGGTCTTTCAGATCACGAAACAGCGCAAACAATATCTTTTGAAAGTGACAAAAAGAAATGTTACACAACATGGTTTGAGTCTAAAAGAGACTATAGTACAGATAATATTAGAAAATTCTGTAGTTATGTTTCAGCTCTCTCTTTTACAGAAGTCATGATTTCAAATGAAATGATAAATGCGTTTGAATCTTTTTATGAAGTATTCTGTATGTTGTACTATCTGTGTTTTCCGATTATCAAAGTTAAAAGAAATAGTAAACCTGGTAAAGTAAAATGGCTAACAAAAGGTTTGATAAAGTGTAGTAAGAAAAAAAGAACACTATATTTAGCATATAAGTCTACGAAAACAAATAAAATGTCGTTAAAAGCAAATTTTAAGATTTATAGCAAAATTTACAAACAGTGCGTTTTGAGATCTCAAAAAATAAGCAATGTTAACTATATTCACAATTCTGAGAATAAAGGTAAAGCCACGTGGAATACTATTTCAGCATCCGTATCCAATAAAAATTTGTTTAAGTGTGACATTGATAAAATTAAATTAAATAACTTAGAACATACTAACCCTGTTGACATTGCTAATATATTTAATACATATTTTATTAATCTTGTTGACAAACAGAATTCTAACTTTGACATTAAAATTAATAATAATCTATCAAGAAACATAAACTCTATATATCTAAATCCCATCGATGAAAACGAGACATATAACATAATTATGTCTCTGAATAACAGTAATTCAAGTGGTTGTGATGAAATTGCTACTAAAGTACTTAAAGCGAGTGCAAAGTATATTGCTAAGCCTTTGACTCACATAATTAATTTGTCATTTATAGAAGGTAATTTCAAGTCAAGCCTTTGTTTAAGAATGGTGATAAACATGACCCCGGCAATTATAGACCGATTACTATTATACCAGTATTGTCAAAAGTTCTGGAGAAAGCTATGCTAAAAAGAATAAATTGTTTCCTTTCAAAATTTAACATACTTTGTCCACAACAATTTGGTTTTCGGGAGGGAAGTTCAACAACACTTGCTTGTTTTGATATAGTGAAAGCTATCTCAGAAAGCATAAATAATAACTCTCAAGCAATGACTATATTTTTGGACATGAGCAGCGCATTCGATTACGTAGATCATTCAATGCTTTTGCGAAAATTAGAGATATATGGATAAGAGGAAAAGCTTACACTTGGATATCTAATTACTTGAACAAGAGAAGCCAGTGTACTGAGATTACAAAAATAATAAAAAAAGGTAAAAAATTTACAAAAGAAAAATACCGATCCCAGTATTTAACAAAAACTACAGGTGTCCCTCAGGGAAGTATCCTCGGTCCTGTACTTTTCCTGATTTACATTAATGACCTTCCAACTAGTACCACACATGAATGTGTTCTTTTCGCAGACGATACCACTCTGATTATAAAGAATCAAGATAAAAAGTTAATTGAGCCAGCTGCGAATAAAGCCTTAATGGATGTTATCGATTGGCTTCATGAGAACAACTTAAAACTAAATTTACCAAAAACTAAATTTATGTAATTTTCTTCCTATAACGTAAATAAATTGTCTCTAAATATTAGCTATAATGGTACGAAAATTGAAGAGGTTCAAAATTATAAACTTTTAGGCATAAACGTTGACACACATCTTAATTGGAAAGATCACATTAACGCAGTATGCAAAAAACTCGAGCGCTTTTCTTTTGCATTGAGAAAACTACGCCAAACAGTGTCAATAGAAGCAGCTCTAACCGCGTACCACGGGTATGTGTCTTCAGTGCTAAAATATGGTGTGATCTTATGGGGCAGTTCGGTTGATGTAGATAAAGCCTTTAAACTACAAAAAAGATGTGTCCGTGCCTTAAGCAATATGTGGTTTACGGAAAGCTGTAAACCTTTATTTAAAAAACATAATATCCTTCCGCTACCGTGCATCTACATAAAGGAGATTTGCATATTTGTTAGGAATAATTCAGGGTACTATAAAAAGAGACATGAAGGGACCTCTAAGCAAGTTAGATCACAATATTTGAACTTAATAAGTCAACCTATGTGTCATAAATATTTATATCAGAAAAATGTGTATAATATGAGCATAGTGATATATAATAAACTGCCAAATGACTTAAAGAGCATTCAAGGACAGTTATTTAAAACAAAATTGACAAAGTGGCTTATGGACAAATGTTTTTATAGTATTAAGGAGTATATAGAATATAAATGAACAGGACATGCACTTATAATATGATATTTGATTATGTAATTAAATTAATAATTATTAAATAATGTACTAATATATATAAATATGTAATTGTAATTTGAATTTTTGCACGTCTGCATGCAGACTGAATACACGAACTGTAAATTGGATTGTCAACTTGTAAAAACTGATGTATTCTGGCAAATAAACATTTTGACTTTTGACTTTTGACTTTCGAGAAAAGGAATCATAATTTTAGATTTTTGTTCAATGTTGTAATATCGGATTATCAAATCTTCTAGTTGAGTCAATAAATGTCAATTGATATATATCAATAATAAATATCAATTGATATATATCAATAGGAGGACCTCAGTGGCGTCGCTGCTCGTGTCAGTCTAAACGAACACGCAAGTTATGCAACGTTGACCGTAGCCTGTCCAAGGATGCGTTTATATTATCTCGAACTCCGTGCTTCGGAGGGCACGTTAAGCTGTCGGTTCCGGCTGTTGTCAGTAGATGACGGTCGTTAAGCCAAACCAGTGGCCTTTAGGCGGCTTGAAAACACTAGGCTCCGCCAACCCGCTCTTGAGCTGTGTGGTGGAGTATGCTCTAAACTCCTTCGATTGAGATGAAACCCGTATCCCAACAGTGGGACGATTATGGGTTGATGCTGTATACGAGTTCTGGGGCCCAGACCTCTTCCCTCCCCAATATAATATGCCAGCCATGCTAAAAAGAAGATTATTCCAGGACCATACCGTCACCAAATGAAGACCAAAACAATAAGACAATAAGAAAGGAGAATCCATCCCTGAGTCCACTACCATCTGATGCAATGATTGTCTTTAATTGCCTGAAGAAGTCAAAACTATGTGATGACTACTTTTAAAAACACTTTCTCTCGGTTCTCTTTGCATTTTTGTCTTCCAACTACCAAACTTAAAAGCCTGATAATCGAATACCAAAAATTGGAACCATCCTCTTTAGTTTTCTTATACATTAAAGAATATAAAAATATATTGTTTTCTGTTACAGGAGTATCGGAACGTACAGTATTGAATATTGTCAAAGAAGCTCGCCTCGTCGAACAAGGCCTCCTTGATCCGGAGACATTGAAGAAAGCTCCCAAGAAAAGAGTTAGAACGAAAGGAAAAATAGAGGTAGATGAATACGATCTACAAGTTATCAGGCGAAAAATACATGAATTCTACGCCTTTAAAAAGGAAGTACCTACTATCAACAAGCTGTTACAAATATTGAAAGATGAAATCAACTTTAAGGGCTCAAGAGAAACATTACGTAAAATACTGCGCAAAAACGGATTCCAGTTCAGGAAAACGAAGAATAATAAGGAAAAGGAGCCGGTGCCTGAACCGACTCCGTCGGTTCCCCCGATGGTAGCGCCATACATTCATTCAATGTTCAGCCATAAAAATATACAGTCCTAGACCATATTGTTGTCGTCTATACTTTAGGTATTATTAATAGTTATTTTGTCTCATAATGTTGCTAATGGTAAATTATTACGTAACTCACAAGTACTACTCCTAATAGAAAACAAACCAGAGTCATTCCTGAGCTATGGTAGGACGATTCTCAATTACTTGATATTCGTGAACAGGACCGTACTTTACAAAATAAAATCAAGATTAGTTTACGGATATTTGACTATTTATGCGCCTAGATGCATGCAGTGTTGTGAAAGAAAGTTATATTAAAACGTGCCAAAAATACATTTGCATACTCAAGTTTATCAAGCTTTCTACTGTACTCTTTTGGTCTGTTTAAACCATCTAGTTGCATAAATAGTCAAAATTTGAAATAAATTTGTAACAGGCGCCCTGTTTCAGAAGCAAAATATAATTATGATAGAGATAGAATAATCGGTTGCATATCATCCTGATGTTTAGGTTGTGAATAATATGGAAAATTTGTTTGTATATGCACATATTGCACATTCGTCTATAATTTGTGTTAATATATTAAAAAATCTTATAGTTTACTTTTAATCCTGCTTGCAGACGCAATGATACATCCAAGATTTGGAACAACTAATGCAGAACCATAATGGTTCAGGTTGCATAAACAACTATAATTTATTATAAACATATGTTTACAATAAATGGCAGCCTATAGCCTATACAGGCTACAGCTAAAATAAAATTAACTTAGTAAATAAAAATATGCACCCTATTATTCAATTTCTGGTCAACAACATTGATATAATAACTTTTAAACTTTCGCGTTGCATGATTTATGAAATATAAGAACGGAAATTAACGCGATCATGTATAAGGGTATACCTTTATTATTGCCTGACGTTTCGACCAGGTTGCACCGGCCGTGGTCACAGGCTGACTGTCTCAGCGGTGTAACTCTGTCTCCGTTGTCCAGGCTGATGAATCTTCATGTACCCCCGTGTTGTTCGATATCCATGTATCGCGACATACTACACTCACACCATCCGTATTCTGCCAACTAACCGACGCGTCTCCGTATTCAGTCCGTTGTCCGACTACAAACCAAAACGAGGTTGAGTGATCTTAATCACTGGGTTCCATGTTTCAATCGCTTCACGCACTATTCTTGACAAGAAGTGGCGATCTGTAGAGAGGACTTACGTGCGATGAAATTCAATCTAGTGATTCGTGCCTGGTTCGAGTATATGTTCTGCAATCGCTGATTTGCTCGTCTGGCGGTTCTTAACAGCGGCGATGTGTTCTCGGACCCTTTCAGCGATGGTTCGCTTCGTTTGGCCTATGTAAGAACTACCGCAGCTGCAGTTCATTTTGTAGACACCTGGAGTTTGTAGTGGCAAGCTATCTTTCGGTGAACCCACCAAATGGTTGACTTTGGTCCCCGGTGTGTAAACGGTTGGGATGGAATATTTCTTTAATACCGAACCAACCTTATGCATGATCGCGTTAATTCCCGTTCTTATGTTTTACAAACATTGATATTCTATCAACTATTTATCATTACTATATGCACGTTTGTCAAGTACTGTTTCAGAATAAGTAATTTGACTCTTTGCTCTCGATTGACATTGTTTATAAAATGTGATGTCACAGTCAGTCTGGCATCTATTCCATCAGCCTGGCCAATACTGACGCCGGAATCATCGTAGAATGCGTTGACTGATGGACTAATTGTATTTTGATATGTGTCCATCATTACATCAGTCTGACACTGATGTAATGAACTAATGCCAGACTGATTTATTTTACAGGTTTTTAATAAAATTATTAAATTGTTAAATTGGTGACCTCACTTGTATGTCACCACTTTCTGTACTGTGAAGTCGCTTTCATTGGAAGCGAAGACAATTTCATTTAGCAGACTTACAACTCGTTTGCCGAGACAAATATTGTGATTCATTAGTAAAATGTCGTTTCAATTTTATAATGTACTGATTCGATTGAGTAGTGTTTTTTTATTAGCATTCTGGGTATGTAACAACTATCTAACATGGCAATATCGTAAAGTATGTTTAAGATAAGCAACATACGGCATATGTCTGAGGTGGTCAAGCCCATTTGCATTGCTACATCACATATTACAAGTTCCTGTCCAATGAATCATATATGATACATAAACCATATGATTAGATATAGGGAGTAAATAAAACATTACGCTAATGCGTATTTATTATAGTTGTGCAGGTGTTGTGTAGGTACTTTTAAAACAAAAAATCAAATTTAAAAAAAGAAACGCTGGACGTTTATGGTTCAAAATGGTAGTTGTATATAAATATATATACTTGTTATTTACAATCCTCAAACTTCTGGATTATGTTGACAGATAATTACTAATTTCACATGTGCATCACATTGTGGGTGCATTGCATGAATTGGCATTTTATAATACATTATACTCTTGTCTCTTAGATTCAATTTACACCACCGGGGAATAGAATGGAGGCAACGAAATTGTACATAGCATAATATATGTAAATTTATATGTTATACAAATAACGTTACATATAAATTTAAATACGATCCATGGTTAGGGGAATTCTCGAGAATGCGCGAGGATTCATCGGAAGACCTTTTTTGGATCGTATTTAATTAAGTTTACAAGTTATACGATTGACATAAAGTTCATTATGCTATGAACAATTTCGTTGAAAGTCGCTTACATTCCGCGGCGGTGTAAATTTAAACCTAAGAGACAAGAGTCTAATGTATTATAAAATGCCAATTCCTCTACGGTGTGCGTTGCAGTGCAACTTACACCCTGCAACAATATATGATCTGAGAGGCAATTCTCGTAATTAAAATGTAGTCGAAATTCAGTTTCGATCCAGGCTCGTTCTCACAAATGTCAAATTTGGTATTCTTGTATCACAATATTAAACTTCCAAGTTTATACCACCATCTCTAATTCATCATCTCAAACCACTTCAAAGTTTGTATCATCAAAGTGTACCTATATAATACCAAGTTTATACCAAATTATATCGTATTATGACCGAAAATTAAACAAATTATTGAAATCAAGTAAATATTTTTTAAGCAATTCACAATTCAATCTCGATTCGTTCAACTTTCATTCTACGATCGTGAATCGATGAAAATTTACGAGAATTGGGATTCTGGTACACGTGTGTATCAGATTCTCATCATTTCAGATCATTGTTATATGATATATTATGTGAGAGTACGCACAGCAATAAAGATCTGTGATCACATTTTAACAATGTTCTAATTATTCTTGGATATACATATGATATTATAGATTAAACTCTATAGAGAATTTATAGAAAATAATAATTCTTTAGAAATAAATTTATCCAATAGTATATTTCGGCATTTTAAATGTGATCACACACTTTATATATGTATGTTTTTAAATAAATAATGTATATGTATACTTCTGGCGAAGCGAATGTTAATATTGCATGAATGTATTTAAATAATATTTATATACAGTTCTGTCTGCGTGCAATATCAATGTATATTGCTACTAGGTACCGTAAACTTGGTTCTTATATGCGCCGCGACGCACTTATAAATGAGCTCTTGATTAGGACTCTCCTTAAGAACAAGTTTCAGAAGTTATGTAAATAGCATTCATATAAATCATATAAATGCTATGTACATAACATTTATATGATCTTGTTAAATAATTTAATTTAAAAACATTCTGTTTTATCTCCGAATCTATTAAGGATGTATATAATGAACCATTGCATCTTTCTAATGCTGCTTATTAAATACTACGTTTTTATATTATTTGAATTATTTTCATATGTTTGTGTGATAATAGATAGCGCCTAGCACCCATACTATGGCTAATTTTGTGGATGAATGTAAAATACTGTTGTCTTGTAGCTTAAATTATAAGGCTGTTGTACACAATGCGAACGAGACCAGTTAAGTATTCTCGATATCTTGCGAATGTTATTTAAAGAAAATAATATTAGAGCAAAGTGATTATTATTAGTAGTTTTCCTATTGTATAATTACAGAATCACACAATGAGACATCAATTATTTCTTAAGATATTTTTGTCCTAAGTCCTGGGCCTGGTCACTTGTTTCCTTTGGCTGACTATACGTAGCTAATTTTCAATGGAGAATAAACTTATTTTGTGTGGTATTGCGTGAAGAGATGTTTTTTTTTTCATCCAATAGATATCGAGAATTCACTGTGCCAAACGATCTGTAAACAATTAGCTGATAGTGACGTAAATGATTGTTAGATATTAGGCAAATGCGATGAATATTACTTATATCACAAGTGTACATATAGATCTCTTAGTTATATTTTTAGCGATAATGATTATGTAAAAAATATTAAGATCATGTACACCAGGAGTTCCCAACCAAGGGGTGCAGAAATGTCGGGGGGGGGGGGGGGGGGGGGGGGCGTAATAGGTATGTTTAGATTTCAGTAAAAAAAAAACCATTTAACGAGTAGGTTAACTGTTTCAAATTACTCGCTTCTGTCAATAAATGTATGTTTCATATTTTTATTGAAACTTGAGGGGCATGAAAATAATAATATTATTTTTACTTCGGGAGGCTTGGCGTAATAAAGGTTGGGAAAGCCTGCTGTACACAGATGGGTTCATAAGTACAGTCACAGCTACCGTATGCTTTTCAACTTTGAATAAAATAGGTACGTATTTAATAAATACTAGACGTGCTACGTTGTCCTTAAAGTTAACAGCGTACCTAGCATGTTAGCGACATAGGTACCGATCCGCAACAGAACCCGCGAATTCACTTCAGGCCGGTGCAACGACTGTAAAGTTTGTAATAAAATTTAAATCTTCATATTTTATATGACTCAGATTTTTAAATTCCATGAATGTTATTTTTTTTAATAACGCTTGCCGAATTAGAAAATAGACTGCAGGAATACCTTATAAGTAAATTACGTATACTACTTTAACTACACTTATGCAACACAAAAAAATATGGGTATTGATGCCAATTGTCTGAGTGTTGGGCGATGATCTATCTATAAGTAAATCTATATCATTATCGCTTTTTATAATAATTATATTAATGTGTGAATAAATTCACATTTTTAGTTTATAATACGAGTGTACCTAGATAAAATTAGTTAAAAGAATATGTAATTATTGCAACATGCGTTATTTTAAACTTAACGGGAAATGTGACTGCACTTACGGCCTAGGTTATATGCCTTTAAAAGGGTATGATGTCGGGCATTAATAAATTCCCTATTTGTGCCCAAAATCTGGGCATTTATTGTACTTATTGGGACGTTATCGTAAATGCCATTTTGCTCGAGTGTCCCTAGTTTGTAGCCAAGACGGTCTTAAGGCGTTTATGAAATTACTAAATAAAAAATCAATATAAAAATGAAAGATATCAAACTTTACGAATCACCAAGACAAGAAAATAACACAATAAAGTGGATATACGTCACTTGCCCAATATTTCAAATATAATACAGGCAAAGAAGTATCCAAAAATGCTTTAAATGGCCGATTTCTTTTATTTTTGTTTATTACTATCCCTGTATTACGTTATAAATAATACGTAACTGACGTAAACCTACTTCATACTTCATTGCGTTATATTTAAGGCCTGAACTGCCACAAGTGATCTTCAAACTCGTGAGCGTTATTCAATGCAGTTGTGAGTGATCTCTTTCGAGAGTCAAAAAATCCGTAGACTACAGTCCCTAGTCAGCGCAGGCTTTTTGATCTAATTATATAAAAAAAATCGCCGAAATGCATGTGAGTTCCGAACAACTGCACCAAATTGGATTGAAACCTGCCGGAATCCATCACATACGTTTCTTATATACTAACCTGATCCAGATCTGATCTGACCCGGTCTTATATACAAACTGATTCCGGCACTGTAAGACTGTGTGCCTTATTTCGGCACTGCCCAGGTCTCAGATCTTAATTTTTACTAGACAAAAAATTAGTCGTTAATTTGTCGAAATTTGTCGCCCAAAGCAAAAAATTTGTCGGTCTCCCGTTAAAGAGTTATAAGGTTTTTTTTTGTGGCAGTGCCGAAATAAGCTTATTTCGGCACAGCCCACTCGGGATCTATTAAACTACAAAACATAGCGAAGGTATGATTTTCCCCAGAATTAGTCGTCAATTTGTCGAATTCAGACACCAAGTATCAGAATTTGTCGACCTCCCGTTAAAAAGTTATAGGTAATTTTTTGTGGCAGTGCCGAAATAAGCCTTATTTCGGCACTGCCCAAAAAAACTACACCGCCTAGCGAAAATATGATTTCACCCAGATGTTTCGTTGAATTTGTCGAAATTTGTCTGATATAAAACAACTGGTCGATGCGTAATTAAAAAGTTACACGCATTTTAATAATTCTCATAATAAGTATAGTCCGAGACCTTGCATCAAAATTATATCATGCACAAAATGCAACAGTAACCGTTTTATTTCCTTCCTTTTTCAGAGTCTGGCAAAGTTTGTCAATGCATGCAACGGTTTTTGATCTACGAATGCTTTAGGTGTTTGTCGACAAATTGACGACTAATTCTGGGGAAAATCATATCTTCGCTATGTTATGTAGTTTAATGGATCCCGAGTGGGCTGTGCCGAAATAAGCTTATTTCGGCACTGCCACAAAAAAAACCTTATAACTCTTTAACGGGAGACCGACAAATTTTTTACTTTGGGCGACAAATTTCGACAAATTAACGACTAATTTTTTGTCTAGTTAAAATCAAGATCTGAGACCTGGGCAGTGCCGAAATAAGGCACACCAAAAATGCTGAAAACGGTCATTTATGGCAATTATGCATATATATGATTTTTTTTTATCACTGGTGCCGCTACTTAGCATCTGTCTTTCTCGTAAACTATAAACATCTAGTATTAATGCTTCGACCTTTAATATTAAATGTTTACCGTTTCTGACTATGCAATTTTAAACTTCATAATAAATATGTATTTTAAGAACTGACTATTATGTTTAGAGAATGTTATTTAAGTTAGATAATAATTATCTAGAGAGCTAAATGTAATTTTTAAATAAAAGTCGATTTAAATATTTGATTAGACATTTATTTTCTTAACATCTATTACAATGAGATAAACATAAACAGAAAGGCTAATATTGCTTGAAAATACAGTTTTAATCCACCTGATTATATAATAATTAAAAGTATATAAATGTGCTTACAAAATAAAATAACTCTAAAAATAATCTAAGAAGCGCAGACTAGATCAACTTGCAGAATGTCTCTATACATTCATAGTGCTGCCGCTATAGCATGGCATATCAAAATTTGCCGCCAACCCGAAAGTCACTACGCCACGACCAAACGCGAAAAATGAACTCCACGAAATATGTGTCGGATGATGTGCGTACATATGCCTCAGAATAAGTAGTTGACTACAATATTGGCGATTGTCAATTAAAGCTTCCTCGGACGCAACTCGGCAATGATACGTGCGGCAGACGCTAGCACCGTTCCCCATCCATGCATGACCTAAGTAGTCGTCCTTAGGGACGAAGTTACGGACGTAATGTTGTCAACTATTGGTCTATAATTAACATTGATTTCGCAAACCAAATCTGCGTCATCGTGTAGCTAACTATAACTCACTTATACATAAAACCGAGTGAGAGTAAATTACGCGAATCAAAAACATCCAACTCGAAACTCGACAAATTTCTGCACTTTTCACCTCTCATGGACGAACCTATGGTTGATGAAAATTGATATTATCTCACCAGAAATATGTGTATATCATTTGTATTACGCGTACCTTTCTAGCCCTTAAAAACAAATGGCAAAGCAAAAATGGATGGAATAAAAAAGTCCGCTGAAGTGTCATACTTTGATACGACACCATCTTCTCACCAATTGTAAGTAAATACAATGCTCGGCACTCTCTTCACAAGTTATTGGACATAATTAAATACTCCTCTCCATAACCGATTTCAATAAATAAGAAAACTGGAGACCAGAATCGGTCTCGTGTCTATATAACTAAACGTGTACAAATATGTATTATTGATAAAAATGAGATGCCTATTTGCTCTGTTAACATAAACTATGGTTTTTATACATTTCAAATTGTAAACCAAAATTTGTAAGCTAATTAGCCCCTCTAGTTTACACTATACTAATCGATTTGAATACTAACCTAACACAAAATGAGTAGATTCTCACTAATAGATTTCTTTTCATTATAACATTTTTATCACCATCAAATATGCAGATAATATACTATATTTGATAAAATATATCGTTATCAACAAAGTATTTATTCAGGCATTTTATGCAATGTCTAGGAGTGAATATTCAATAAATAATTCCTATGTGAACATCATCGATATAAGATGAACATTCAAAAAACAATTATTTAAACTGAAAATAATATAAATTTATTAAATGAAGTCGCGGATAGTACCTGGTGACCTGGTGCTTAGTCACAATCAAGAAACTTTTCTTAGGTTTCATTGTTACAAATCTATTCCGTCAATTAGTTTATTATTATCAATCCAATTAGCCAAAGTTGAAGCCCAAAAAAATACCGTCCCGCCTGCCTTTTGTCCGCCTCGCTCGTTCAATTAACTGTAATATTTGATTTCGAGTCGTTATCTTTTCCTCGTCTACATACTCCTACGTAACGCTTTCTATAAATTTGCTGAAAACCCCAATGCTTAATTATGAAATTATACCACAAATTAGTCATGACAATGTGAAACAAATAACATAATCCAGCCAGAGTCTAAACATTGTACAAGATTCCTGAATTAAACACTTTGCTATATATAGAAATAACGTATTAACATCTATATTTTTTTTTGTGATTTTCTTGTTTTCATATTCATAACAAAAAAGACACTAACATTGTAATCGTAAGCCTAATCTCACTGAAGCAGTTTTTTATGTTTAATATAACATAAGTAGTTAAAGCTTATAATTCATATATTGGGTACACCCATATAAGAGCAAACCACACCGCGCGTTATGCGACCGAATTCAGCGTTACTAGAATTGCTATGTAAAAACCCGGGATGTAATTTTCGGCAAGTAAAATTCATTGCATACGTAATTACGCTGAACTACGGTCGCGATATATCATCAGTGTGTGACACTTGTAAATTTGACAGTGACCGAGTATAATTATTTAAAACGTGTGCACACCTCCATTGTTGTATATTGTGTGTACACACAACGACACTCCTGTACATATTACTACATTACACACAACAGAGAAGAGAATTGTCATAGTCAAGAAGAGGACAGTGTAGTATCGTCGGCAATGAACAGAGTAGCGGCGAGCACGTGCGAATTGAATGAAACAAAATAAAAACAATTTGAAACATTTCACAAATCTTCAACAAGATTCGCAGCATCCATCCATAAAGAGCCGTCCATCAATTATGTCATCAATTTCATGATTTTTTGACCCCTCTCACGTCCTTGTCACAGCTGGTCACATTTGTGAGACACCTCCCCTCCCTAGTGTGACGTCACATATTTTGCAATTTTACATCTAGAGTTGCAAATGTTTTTGAGTACTCCGTTAATAGTTCAAAATTCGTGTTTTAACATTTAGATTATAATATATTTATTTCAAAATCTATTATAATCTAAGTATTAAAAAACGAATACGTTCACGTCACGTCACGAAATTCAGGACCCCTTCCACCCCCTTGTCACACAATATCACACTTCGTCGACCCCCTCGAGAATTACAAATTTATAAACTAAAACGCGTTATGTTAACAAACTGAATAATTAAAAAAAACAAAGATACAACTTTCTAAGAGCAACATCGTTCAAAGTTTCAAAGTAATAAGCCGTATTATATTGCATTAGTGTAGATGAAGTAGTGCATGTAACTGCATACGAAAGTTATCGAAACACTTAATATTTTGAAACTCGCAAGCCTCGCTTCAAAAGCACTTATATGAGTTTCACAAAGTGGGTCGTTGTGTGAACATCTATCGATATAATCTATATACGTATAAATGCTTAGCTGGACTGCATACTTTTCTCAAGGTTTTAGTTCACAGCATGTTCAGTGCGTGTTGGTCACATTGGAACGTGTTACAGTTTACAATCCAACCAAATTGAGAAAAAGATTCATATTGTGAATTTAGCAGACGTGTGTTACATATCCAAATTAGCTGGGTTTGCACAATTCAAAATTCAAGTGAGCAAGTAAGCCACATAATTTTGATATGTAACACGCGTCTTATGAATTCATGTTCAAGTATGTGAATAAAAATAAATATGATCTCGTAAATTATTATTAATACCTAGGAAACTGTTTAACTATGAAGGAAATATCAAATTAAATTATCTAATAAATATATGTAGATAGTTAAAAAAACGTGATTCTGTAGGAGAAAAAAAAATCTGACAAAGATAATATAGAACAAAACATTTAATCTAGGTAGGGGGTGAAATAAATTCCCTTTATTGGTCATAACTTTTAAAAGGTTACCGCTGCTCTGGTGGTATATGAAATCAAAATTATATCTCAAATACATAGTGTATGAATTTCTCGCTAAAATATCGAAAAGGGCGAGGTGTATATATATTATATATATTATTATCATAACAAGTTTAGGTACGTATATTAAATTGACAATACAAACACTTATTGATTCATAATGATATTTGATATAGTAACGATAATTTTTATGTGGCATAATTTTAAAATTACTTAATAGTTTTAACTAAAATATAAAAAAATAAATAACTATTCATTTATTATAAATATATATATATAGTAATTAGGATAATTTATTTATATATAAATTAACGACTTAAGTAAAACTTCTTTACTCTACTAACTAATATATCTCTCTCAACTTCCGTTCGCCTCGCCCGTTCACACTATTCGTAACTCTCTCATCATACATCTCATCATTCACCAGCTTACTTCCTAAGTCAAGCGGACGCTTGTAAAGAAGTTTTACTTAAAAAAATTAAGTTACAAACTTATTTAGTATTACAACAAATAACATAGCTAACAAACCGAAAAGAAATTGTGTACGTCTGCGCTAATATCGCTAAAAATACGGCGTTGGGTGGAAAACAACCGTACTATCCGCCTGTTGTAAAGCAGTTAATGTAGCCTGTAGACGCATACAAAACAAAGAAAAATTGACACATCCGACTGAAGTAGATAACAGTAGATTTCAAGAGTTCCTTACTAGTCAATTTTGTATATAGATAGTTGTGAATCATGCAATAAAGACATCGTGACAATTCTACATTAAAACATTACATAATTATGTTTCTATTACACCGAATAACTATTGACACATGAATGTTTTTTTTTTGTAATTTTTGTTTTTGCCGTATTTTAAAATATGTTCTACAATAGAATTGGAATGCGTACGTTGTGATCATTTACTTATTAGCAATACATAGACCGACACAATGGGCACACATTTACCCTACACAGGAGAAGTAGAATAGAGTCCCTTTTGATCGACTGCATTAAATGCGCAATACCAATTAAGCTTATTAGTTGACTATGTAGCAGATTGTCAGAAATTAATTAGATCATTAATTAAAAAAACATTTAATTAAATGTCAACAATAATTCGGTCGGAAATTAATTAGATCACTAATTAAAACAAAAAATTAATTAAATGTCAACAATAATTAGGTCCGGATTTCAAAAGTGCACTGGGCTTAGGGCTTGTACTCCATACTGCGATGCGAATTCGCAACAATTCTTCAGAGCACTCAACATAGTAGACGAGATAAAATACGTTTCATCATCTTAGTCTCTACTACATGAGCACGACCCTCTCTTCCGTCCTAGACGGAAGGAGGATTTGGCCTACACTCCCCACGCTGGCCAATCGGGTTGGGGAGGGAAAAACGCTCAGCGAGCTAATATCCTTACGAAGTTGAAGAGGCTCTAGGTTTTTAAACTCTTCAGCGGCGATGGTGAGCAGCGATTCGCGCGCACGTAAGACAAAGCCACAGCCTAGCACCACATCGCGTCGCATCGCAGTTTTGTGTCTAGCCCTTGATAGAGTCGTTCACATAATTATATATTTTTTTAATTATGATAATTTCTCTGCTGTTTACAATTTATAAACATATATATTATTTATTTATTCCGGTGGTAATTCGTTTAAATATTACGGTATTGGATAATGCGTTCAAACTTCCGTACACATTAACAGATTTGGGTGAATTATATATATTTTAATGTCCGCTATTAAGTGACAAATAACTTGGCCTTTTTTTCATACCTATGGATACTGGTTGGTTGGGGTGAATTATATATTTTTACTGTCCGCTTTTAAGTGACAAATAACTTGGCCTTGGTTTTTGTGTACTTATGGATACTGGTTGGTTGTTTGATACACTTTATGTTGCCTTTCATTGACAGTAACCATTTAAGGCATTTCGATCAAAAGATGACTAGAACAAGAAAGGGGCAACTGTAAAAATTACTTTGATAAAATTAATGGAAGAAAATTACATATTGCGCCGAACGCAAATAATGAGAGTACGGCAACGAGTACAGCGAATTCATCATTATTCGCTCGCCGTACTAGATGCTTATGATCATAATAGAGGAAACTGTGCCTTTAGAGACCGGCTATGTTTATATCAAATAAAAATCAAACATTACATCATAAATCAATATGGGAATTAACTCATTCCAGGTCATAGTTATTAATTTACAAATGAAAAAAAAGCAATAAAATGTCATAAATAAAAATGTATACATCAGGGTTTTGTAACAAAACTATTAAGTACCTATTTCAATTTTTTTTTCTTTATAACTAAAAAGTTACATTAAAAAAAAAATATTTTCGAACCCGGTATTAAGGCCACGCAGACGGTCCTCCAACAGCCGAACGCGAGTGACGTCATAACGTTAGTAATAAATACCCATTGTTCGTTACAGTATCACCAAATAGATGGACAAAATATATATGATTTTGATTTCTTCACCACTAGTGCCGAACAGTTAAGTTAAGCACACTACATATACAGCCGATCCAAGTATTACCTTATTTACTATTGTGACGTTACAATGTGTTCGGGCGTTATTCGAGAGGTGTCCGCGTAACCTAGCTATTTTGGTTAATAAAATATAACTTATCATTTAACAAAAAATACATTAATGGTGATGGTTTTATTAGAAAACTTATAATAATCCCATTTGTGACAAAAAAATATACGTAATTATCTCACAAGGAAAGTTATTGAGACAATTGTAATGGTCAAGATGTTGCATTTACGAGAATATACGCAGGCCATTTAACACAGCTCCTCTTCGTCTTCCTTTCCTGCACCACCCACTTTTCCATCACCACGTTCTCCCGTTTTGTTGTCTCCCATGTCCTCACCGAGAGCATAATTCTGTGAAATATTAAATAAATAAATATTCTTGGACGAATTACACACTGCATCTAGTCCCAAACTAAGCAAAACTTGTACTATGGGTACTAGATAACTGATATTATACTGAAATACATATTTTTTATAAATACATACATAGAAAATACTCAGACCAAGACAAATAGTCATGTTCATGCATACAAATATTTATCATGTTTGCGCTGATCGAACCCGCGACCACCAAGCTCGTCATATTATGTAATAAATAACTGAATCAATCGCCACATCGCATGGTCCTTTAGGATCGTAAGGACCAGTTCTTAAAACGAGCACTTTTCAAACGTCAAGTACATAGCGACCAAATGAACTTGACAATAAATAGTAAGTTCAAAAACCCGATTACTATAAAGTCACGCAATAAAAAGTCTGAAACAAGAAATTTAATGTAATATATTTTTTTATATAATATATTCACAGTTATATTCAGAGGACAGCCTCTGTTTCTCCGTCTGTGAATTGACTTGTTTCAGGAACAATTTGTTTCATGGTATAATCATACTAATGGGAGGTCATCATTATGAACCTAAATATCGTCCTATTTAACAGGTTCCGGTTCGATTTGAGCACAAGACAAATATTTGTGAAAATGAACATGTGTGTTTGCCGTAGTGTTTTCTAATATCTAATATCTATGTGTGTTTGTTTATTTGTCCTTCTTAAACGTCAAAAAGAACAACTGGATTTGCATGATATTTTACGGGGATCATTTTTGACCTTTCATGTGCCGCGATCCCACGGTGGGCACAGCGTTGGCTAAGCAGTACAGAAATTCCAGGACGCGGCACGCGAGGGGTTAAGGTCTGAAGAGTGTCATAAGTTACGTTTTACACCCGCATAACATCTTACTTTCATGGAAAAACAATTATTAGGCAGGCGAAGCCGCGGAAACAGCTAGTACAATTATAAATACAGAATGGCTAGATGGCTAGAAAACAGAGCAAGAGCATATAAACATCGAATAAAAGTCCACACCAACACTCTAGCGACAGCACTATGTGAGCCAGAGAACTGCAGAAGGCTCAAGAGACAACACATATGGGATCTTGTTCACTAAGTTTGTAACATAATATGAGACAAAATTATATTTTAATTTAATTAATTTAATTTAATTAATTTAATTTAATTAATTTAATTTAATTAATTTAAATTTAATTTAATTTAATTAATTTTAATTATTATGAGACGAAATTAGTCTACGTCCGAATTTCAACCGTGATACTGGATGGGTATTGCCAACGGCCTGGAAACCGGTGCTCCAGTTTGAGTCTAAAGAGAGTCACGATACAGTCGCCAATGCTGATACTGTCAGTTTTTACCACCACATGGTAAGCGCACTAGATGACCACGCGCCCGGAGAGATAGAAAAATTTAATCCACCGGCTACCACTACGTCATCGTCGAGGGCAGCGCTCCACCAATCAACGCACCAACCCCCCACCACCCTTTCCAGTCGGGCGTCGCGCGCATTGGCGCGCAGTGTCCGGCGCGAGAGACAAAGGGTGGACGTGTCTGGACATTCGCCCTGATGAAGGCCTCCTTTTGAGATCGAAACTAGTCGGCTTTCCCGACAAAAAGACGTATAATATGAGACAGTTTCCTCAATGGAGGAACAATTCTCTCCTGTCACTTAACGCCTAAAACAGATCTGCTAAGGACTTTATAAGCCGATCGAACGAATGTGAACACAAGAAAAAAAAATAAGACTGACTTACCGATGGACCAGCCGCTTCTGCGGCTTTAGGCTGGATGTCTATCACCTTCGGCAGCGGTACGCTCTGAGCCAAGCGAGCGTATTCCACATCCATATTCCTGATGAAGGGCGAGGCCAGCGCCCTCTTGGCCAACTCCCTATCTTCCTCGTCATAAGCTTGGAGGAGCTGCTCTATTGTCTCCATCTCTGACACTTCACAGCTATTGCCGTATTCCTGTTGACCGTTAAAATTGATAAATTTTTTTTTACTAGTCTGACGAAGAAGACGTTACGAAGGGTTATGATTTTCGAGCGTACAAATAAATATTCCTGGACAATTTACACAGCGCCATCTAGTCCCAAATTAAGCGCAAAGCTTGTGTTATGGGTACTAGACAACTGATAAATGTACTTAAATACATTTTTTTGTAAATACATACTTATAATACATAGAAAACACCCAGACCAAGACAAACAGACATGTTCATGCACACAAATGTTTGTCTTGTGCGGGAATCGAATCTGCGACCTCGGAGTCAAAGTGGCCATTGTAAAATAACCATTCGACCACCGAGCTCTACGTATATGTATATTGCTTTAGTACCCTAAACCGTTTGAAAGACTTTAACATATGAGGCGTCAATAGATACGTCAAAGAGAGGTAGGGCATTGCGTATTTTGTAAACTGCCCGACTGGGGAAGTACCTCCATCTCACAGAATACCGCAGCCAAATAACAATTCCCTTGAGGGTTGTTGTGTTCTTGCGAGTGAGTAAGGTTACCAGAAAGAAAGGAGTTGCAGGATTGGTATGCTTGTCATTGCCATCCAACGTAGTATATTAAAAAAAGCCTCAGATGTGTGAGTGACATAGGGGTAACGAGACCAACTGCTCTAAAGTTGCAAAATTTTGTCCTAATCCACTTAGGACCTCATCGTCCTCTCAAAAGACAGTTGTTCTAATCCTGGACGCCGAAGACATGAGGGTGTCCACATTGTGCAGGGCGGCCGAATATTATTTCTACATTGCGTTCAGGAAAAAACAATTGCGGGATAATAACAAAAAAAACGGCCAAGTGCGAGTCGGACTCGCGCACGTAGGGTTCCGTACCATTACCTATAAAAAAGGCAAAAAAAAATCTCGCAGGAACACAACAACCCTCAAGGGAATTGTTATTTGGCTCCGGTATTCTGAGAGGTGGAGGTACATTCCCCAGTCGGGTGGCTTGCAATTATGCTCCCTACCTCTCTTTTGGCCAGAGCTTCGTTTGTCAGTCAGCAGGTACCGCCTGCAGGTGAAGTTGGCTTTGGTTCAAAGATGTTGATGAACCTCTTACACCCCAAACACTTTGTTTTTTTAGTGTACCAAACTCGCCCCCAAGAGGGAATGTGTCAATTATGTAACATGTACAATACCATCAAAATTGGGTACCTATGTGGCAAACTGCGAGTGTGGCGAACTGCGTATGTGACGACTTGCGTCTGTGGCGAATTGCGTAGGTGGCAAACTGCGTGTGTGACGAATACCGTTTATGACGAATCCCGTTTACGGCGAACCGCGTAATGTGACATAATGCATAAGTGACGAAATGCGTTTGTTGATCGTTGATGGAACACGAACCTTGTATTCCTTATCAGCCGCGATGTTGTCGCCACGGGCAAGCTGTACCAAAACGAGAGCCACGGTCAGCCTGCCCACGGCTCCCGTATTACCAGCTTCCTGGTGGAATGAAATCTCCCGGTGGATGCTTTCGATTGCTTGGTCGTACCTTTAACAATTACTCAGTATTATTAGTGGGTACCTACACTGCGTTAAAGTATTAACGGGACTGAGTGTGGGACAGAATTAGGACGGCTCCGCAATGTTGCGATATGCCGAGGTGAAAGCGATTGCACAAAGCTCGATCCTCGATAAGGGACAAATTTGACGATAAACTTCTTTTTTCTTTACTTCTTCTTTCTTACGACAAATGTGTCCCTTCTTGGTCGTAAGAAACTTAAAGTATTAACTCATATTAAGGCGAGGTGAGCCAGTGTTAGAAACAATATGACAATTCCGCGAGACACTGGCGACTCTGGCTATTGAATAATCGATTAAAATTTTTAAAGATGTAATAATAAAAATCTATCGGGTAAATACCCTCCAGTTATTTATGACCTTTTTTTTAATACATGACTTATAATGTCAAATTACTTAAGAATAAAACCTGAAAATAGAAGATAAAATGACACGAAAAGAGGTAACTTTGTGAATTTATTTTATCGAGTCAACTTCATCAAATCATGTTTCCATCGGATATATGGAAAATTAAAAAGGCTTAAAGAGTGGTTATCGTCGACTGTACAAATCTTGGGTCATATTACTGGAAAAGTAAACTCTATGGAGCGTCTTGTAGTCCAAGGCGAGGTGGAAGGGAAGAGGCCCCGGCGCCGCTCTCCAACCAGATGGGTAGATTTAATTAAGTCACTCACAAAATCCTCCGACGCTCCCACAATGCCTCCAAGAGAACTAAATGTAGAAATATAACTGGTTCTATGCCAGGCCATATGATCTGCCCATGACCATGATCACTCTGCCAAGAGTGTCCGACTGAGAAGAAGAATTTCATTCATCGTCAGAATTCACACTGCGTCGGGCGGCAGACAAACGCGTGATGTTTAGCAGTGACCGCAGCCTATAGACGATAGGAATATAAAGTATCGCTCGCGCAAGCAGCAACTTGAGGAGTTCCATGGCGTCCTTGCGCGTGTCAGTCTAATCTAACACGCAAGTTAAGTAACATCGACTGTAGCCTGTCCATCATCATCATGTCATTTTAGTCTCCACCTCAGGAGCCCGACCCTCTCTCATCCGTCCCAGGCAGAAAGAGGATTTGGCCCACACTCCCCACGCTGGCCAGACGGGTTGGGTAGACCTGATCGATGTTTTATTATGTATTTCTCTTAGTCGCCTTGTACGACATCCACGGGAAGAAACGGAGTGATTCTATTCTAATCTGCCGGAAACCACACGGCCATGCCTGACCCTGGATGGGTTTATTTAACTCGAGCTCTTTCGTGGCGGTTCGCCGCATTCCCAATAAAATGGTTGAATGCGGTGATGGCTGTCCCATGCATCAACTCGTGAACTACTGCCAGAGGGGGGGACTGGTCTGCCGTGGCTGTCATGGTTGCAAGGTAAACAATAGGAGGATTTAGGTTAAGTAGTAATAGACAATAATATAATTATTAGCATAATAGCGACGTGCAATTAATAAATTGTAAGAATATTGTAAGATAAAAATATAACATTGTTAATAAAAGGTACGGACCCCGGGTCTGTAGATTGTAATATCAATAAAAAAAAACCCTGAGCAAAACAACCGCCAACCTTCAGTAGCGTGGTGAAGTAGCTCTAACCGCCGCACTCAGAGACGTCAATTAAATTTAAATGACAACTATCAGCAGCATCCTTGTCTTATGGTTAGTGGTAGACAGAGACAAAATTGATTTAATTGTTACTAAAGTTTAAGTGACGTCTCTGAGTGCGACAGTAAGTCCCTTCGATTGTGGAAAGACCCATGTTCCAGCAGTGGCATGAGTAAGGATTGGCGACATACACACCCAACGATATCGAAAGAAGACCGAAGAGTATGAGACCATGGAGGACATAAATACCCGAATAATCAATGACGACTTAAGATATATATACTCACATTTGAAGTCGGACCAAGATCCTGGAGGCCTTGCTGATGTACTCAGACCCCTGGTGCTGGCTACTCTGGATCTGTAAGCACACAGTATGTGTACTCCATTGTTATTTAAAGTCTTACAAAAGTGTAAATTAAAAAAGTAATAAAATCCCGAACCAAAAATTCGTTCTCCTTCATACCAGGTCAGGTGGTAAACAAACAGATAGCCCGTCTGATGTGAAGCGGATGCCAAAGCCATATAAACGTTTCCAACATGAAGCTTCGCGCCGCCACCCCCGTTGCCAATGCACCGCCTGTCGCTCAACATACGTTTTTGGGCATATTTCGTCAACAACAAACCTCAAAGGAATTGTTAATACAGTACAGCAGGGTGTACCACGCTTTGGTTCAAAGATGTTGATGAACCACTTACACCCCAAAGTAATCTAAATCGATGACCGCATCTTGAATAAACAATAATATTAACCCTTAACCGGAATCGTGGGTCCATATTGACCCGACAACGACAAAAAAATCGTTTAATTTCGAAACGCGCGCATCAACACTTTCCAGTCCGTTAAAGGGTTTATTTGGACCCAAGAATCCAGTAATGTGGAACAATTAGCTATTCCGGTTAAGTGTTAAAATAAATATCCTGCAAATCTCGTGATGCTGCAGAATCTTTTCAAGCTTACCATATTCTTTTTACCAATTTGGAATTGTCAGAACCCGTAGTCAGAACTTATAAATTTTCATAAAATGGAAGAGATTTTCAAACGGCTGAAAAGAAGCTCTTAAAATCACAGCTAACTCGGTCACGTCAGCTCAATCAAAAAAGTCGCCGCTTCGAAAGCTTTAGAACTTTAAAATTCGTTTAGAGGCCACGATGCCACAGACGGACAAGTCAAGCTCAATTATAATAGTTTTTAAAAAGGGAGGTGGTAAAATTAATAAAATATCTAAAATCATGAACTTGAAAGACGTACGTTGATACTTGTATATGTTAGGGTCAATGTAATAAATTTGTAGGCAATTTGATCTTTGCGTGCTTCCGCCACCAATTAGTTCATGCAAACCACTGCCGGCCGGCACCCACTCGGTTTGTAAATTTGACTTCCGCAAAATAACACCTGAATCAATTACCTATCTAATAATTGTCGCTGTATATAATGGGCGGCCAATGTAATAAAAATAAATAATTAATAAATATTTCTGGACAATTTACACAGCGCCATCTAGTCCCAAATTAGTTTTATTTTTATATTTGACTTGGAAAATTATTGCGCTTTTGTTCTTTTGTACAAATACAGGAACTTTGCCGACATTACATGTAATGTCGGCAAAGTTCCTGTATTTGTGATCCTATAAAATATACACCCTAAAACCGACCTGTGTGTGTTTTTTCTCTTTCCTACAGTCCTATCCTAATACAGTCCTATCCTTTATATTGTGGAATGAATAATAACTAATTCATTACATTGACAATAACATATATACCTCTATTTTAGGCATTTGCCTTTTTAAAACATTTTTATATTAATTATGGGTTATGATATCAGAACGACCAAGTAGACATATAGTTCACATCTCAAAAAGACTATGTATCCAGAACGCCTTTATATCAGAATTTCTAAAAAGACTTAGTAGCAAAACATCTAAATCTCAAAACGGTTAGATAGCGATATGACCAGATCGCATAATGTAGGTGTAATTCGGTTCAAAACTTATTAGTGATGTTACGATCTGGAATTTTGTCAAACCGAGTTGAATCGGTTAGACAATTCATGCAAGTCGATTCCAAATCGAATCGACGAAATCGCGATTTGAATCGGTTTGAACCGATTTGAATCGGTTTGAAGTCGAGTCGTTACTCGACTTTTTAAACCGATTAAAAAGTCGAGTCGTTACTCGACTTTTTAAACCGATTAAAAAGTCGAGTCGTTACTCGACTTTTTAATCGGTTTAAAAAGTCGAGTAACGACTCGACTTTTTAATCGGTTTAAAAAGTCGAGTAACGACTCGACTTTTTAATCGGCGCGTCTTGCGTCTACTAAACCGATTTGGCTGAGTCGAACTTACTTACGCATCTCGCTCGCGTCGCTCTGCGCGCATTCGCCCGTTTGGCCGTTTGCTCGTTTGGCCGTTTGACCGTTTGCTTGTTTGGCCGTTTGCCCGTTTGGCCGTTTGCCCGTTTGACCGTTTGGCTGTTTGCTCGTTTAGCCGTTTGCCCGTTTGGCTGTTTGCGCGTTTGCCCGTTTGGCCGTTTGCTCGTTGGCCGTTTGGCCGTTTGGTCATTTGCCCGTTTGGCCGTTTGGTCGTTTGCTCGTTTGGCCGTTTGCCCATTTGGCTGTTTGCGCGTTTGCCCGTTTGGCCGTTTGCCCGTTTGCTCGTTTGCCGTTTGGCCGTTTGTTCGTTTGGTCGTTTGCCCGTTTGGCCGTTTGCTCGTTTGGCCGTTTGGCTGTTTGCTAGTTTGCTCATTTGGCCGTTTGCCCGTTTGGCCGTTTGGCTGTTTGCTCGTTTGCCAAACGGCCAACCGGCCAAACGGTCAAACGGCCAAACGGGCAAACGGCCAAATGAGCAAACTAGCAAACAGCCAAACGGCCAACCGGCCAAACGGTCAAACGGCCAAACGGGCAAACGAGCAAACAGCCAAACGGCCAAACTTGCCCGTTTGGCCAAATGAGCAAACTAGCAAACAGCCAAACGGCCAAACGAGCAAACGGCCAAACGGGCAAACGACCAAACGAGCAAACGGCCAAACGGCAAACGAGCAAACGGCCAAACGGGCAAACGCGCAAACAGCCAAATGGGCAAACGGCCAAACGAGCAAACGAGCAAACGGCCAAACGGGCAAATGACCAAACGGCCAAACGGCCAACGAGCAAACGGCCAAACGGGCAAACGCGCAAACAGCCAAACGGGCAAACGGCCAAACAGCCAAACGGTCAAACGGGCAAACGGCCAAACGGGCAAACTTGCCCGTTTGGCCAAATGAGCAAACTAGCAAACAGCCAAACGGCCAAACGAGCAAACGGCCAAACGGGCAAACGACCAAACGAGCAAACGGCCAAACGGCAAACGAGCAAACGGCCAAACGGGCAAACGGCCAAACGCGCAAACAGCCAAATGGGCAAACGGCCAAACGAGCAAACGAGCAAACGGGCAAATGACCAAACGGCCAAACGGCCAACGAGCAAACGCGCAAACAGCCAAACGGGCAAACGGCCAAACAGCCAAACGGTCAAACGGGCAAACGGCCAAACGGGCAAACGGGCAAACGGCCAAACAAGCAAACGGTCAAACGGCCAAACGAGCAAACGGCCAAACGGGCGAATGCGCGCAGAGCGACGCGAGCGAGATGCGTAAGTAAGTTCGACTCAGCCAAATCGGTTTAGTAGACGCAAGACGTGCTGACGCGCTAATCGACGCAACTCGGTTTATGCTCAAATCGGTTTAAAAAGTCGAGTCGTTACATTGCTTTCGACTCGGCCAAATCGGTTTAGTAGACGCGCTAATCGACGCAACTCGGTTTATGTTCAAATCGGTTTGAATCGGTTTAAAAAGTCGAGTCGTTACATTGCTTTCGACTCGGCCAAATCGGTTTAGTAGACGCGCTAATCGACTCAACTCGGTTTATGCTCAAATCGGTTTGAATCGGTTTAAAAAGTCGAGTCGTTACATTGCTTTCGACTCGGCCAAATCGGTTTAGTAGACGCGCTAATCGACGCAACTCGGTTTATGTTCAAATCGGTTTGAATCGGTTTAAAAAGTCGAGTCGTTACATTGCTTTCGACTCGGCCAAATCGGTTTAGTAGACGCGCTAATCGACTCAACTCGGTTTATGCTCAAATCGGTTTGAATCGGTTTAAAAAGTCGAGTCGTTACATCGCTAAAACTTATTCCTTTCGAATCTCTATTCATAGCCACTTGAAACATACTGTCCACTTGAAATATAATAACTGTTAATTATTTTAAAGAAGTATTGTTACGAAGGAAATTTGTCATGCAAGAAGTGTTGTATTATCGTGCGTTTTATTTTTTCAATAATTTTATTTGTGATGTTTTTAGTTTTTAAATTTCATCTTGAATGTACAGTCATTGTGGCTATCCAGTCAACCTGCGATATGGTCGATTCACGGAGTAGTCGTTTCGATAACCAGTCATTTTGCTACTCGTCAATTTCAGATATAGACTTTTTGTAGGGTTGGTCGTTCTGATACCTCATCTTTATACTGCTTAAGTCAATTTGTATACTAAGTCATTTACTAACCCTTAATTATTACATAACACATCTTATGAAAATATAACATACCTACAGACAGACCTATCTCTATAAGGTATATCTTCCAGTCAATTTTGAGTCTCTGAAAGGAATCCGTAAATGACGGGAAAGAGAGAAAATGTATATATAAGTAAATAGAAATAAAATAAATCATAAACGAAAAAAAGTGCCTAATAAGTAGGTACTGCACTGAAATACAGGTTTGAGATGACTCTGTGATCCCAGCAATGAATGAATGAATGAACATTTGCCAGAATAAGGTTTTTGTACAGTCGTCATTATGTTCCATGTTATTCTGCCATCGATAATGGCGTGCAAATATTAAAATTATTGTAGGTAATTGAAAAGATGAAATGATCCCTGAGGGTGAGCCAAAATATCAACATCGCATCCTATATATATAATGTTGTGTTTATTGTACTTTTCCACTATATGTATATGTTATGATGACATACTATATTGACTGCATAAATAGTTAAATATGAAAATGGCTTACAATTAAATTGTATCCATTACTACCCCACAGCTTCCGCGCTTCTCCAGAAACTTACCGAGGATACTTCTGCAGCCTGCTGGTAAAGCCTATACGCATGCTCAGGTGCATTTTCCTCGAGAATCTTAGCAGCTTTATCCAGAACACAAGCCCCGGAGTCACCGGAGCCATGCTGCTGGTACAGGCTCGACGAGTCCACAGCTAGATTGTACAACTGTCATAAAAGACCACATATATTATCATTAAATTCGCTGAAACTGGGTAAATCGTTGCTAATTATATAAAGATATAATGTAAGTGAGTATGTTAGCACAGCATAGTAATACAACCAGTACTTTGACTTCATACTAGCGCCCAAATCGGCGCACGCACACAGCCAAGCGTCATTTACACGACCGCTCAGGAAGTTTTGGTGCGCGGCGCACCAAAACTTCCTGAGCGGTCGTAGTATGAAGTCAAAGTACTGGTTGTATTACTATACTGTGATGTTCGTGTGTCAGTTTTGATGTAGGAGGTAATCTTCGAATGTACTCATCCGATTTTAAAAATTATTTCACCAGCAGAATGTTACGTTAGCACTGAGTGACATAGGTATGTAATCTATATATATACTCGTAAAAATAAATGTTTGTCCGTATGTCCTTTATACATTCATTTACCGCTCATCCGATTGCAATGAAACTTTGGTGAGATATTCTGGGTATACTGGGTAAGGTTTAGACAGGACAACGTCAGTCAGGTCAGCTAGAATTTTATAAAACATTAGGAATTTCTAATAAAATTCAAATAATAATAGGTAATCTAAAATAATAATATGTTACTTTCACCATTATTACCGCTATTGTGCATGAACTGTATGTTATAGATATAAAAAGTGAATAAATGAATTATGAATAACAGAGCCCTAAGTGTAAATAAATGACCTATAAAATTGCTTACATCGTGTGCGGTGCGAAACCTATTGATGCCATTGATGGCTAGCAGACCCGACAAACGTTGTCCTGCATTCCTAACCGAATATTGAATTCGAATTGGTTTCGCGCACGCTGTCAAATGACTGACAGATCTGTCAAACGTTAAAAAGTGTCGCGACAGCGTAGCTGTAGTTATGTCACAATAAATATTTATTTATTTAATAAACTGATTTAAAATGCTTCCACTATAAAAGGCACTTTATTTGTAACTTGGTATTAATCCTAATCAAAATAAATTGCTTCATATTCAACAATGGAGCAATACTTGTATTTTTTTTTAATTACTCAATTGGAATATTCCATTCGAAATATGTCATAAGTTAAAAAATATATTAGAAAATAATTAAAATCGTTAATGAAAACAATTAAAAATTTTAATTGCGTCCGCGCAAAGCCGGTGCGGGTCGCTAGTCTTAATCTGCATCAACGCATATTCAACTAACTGCTAAGTTTAGACCATACCACAGTATAAGTAATAGTACTACGTACAGTATGGCCTCTCCCTGTCGCTCTCTCGTGTCGACCTCACCTCCGCTTTGAGACGAATCTGAAAGTTTATATGGCGCCGCACGCACACACTCATTCACGCTCTGCACAGACGGCATTGTTTATGTAGTAGTTACCGACGCGATATATGTATCGAGTGGCCTGGGTGCAACCATACTCAAAATAAGATCAAACTTACGTTCTAAGCCTGAAGGCAACAATATTTCATGACATGAAGTAACAAAAGACATCAATACAAAAACAGTTATTATTTGCAGCTGAGAGAACAAAGGGCTACACCTACTACTATTTATTTATAACTGCGTAATTATTGATTTTGATTTCCTAGAAACTACCCCCGCAATAAAGGTTCCAGGTAAATCGGCTGTCTTCAAATAGATATTGAAATATAAGAAAACATTAAGAAAAATATTTGATTCTCTTTAAGGGCTATTGTGTACCTACTTACTTTAGGAAAACCGCTTTATTTTATAGACAAGACATTTTAATCCTTAAGATCCCTATTACATTTGCACGCTGACGAGCTCTCGCGCAGTACTAAACCCGCGAAGGCCGTCGGTGCATCGTTTTTTGTAGTAATTTTAATATTTATCGTTTTTATTGAAATAAGTTAAAAAATTCATGCTACAAAGTTTATTCATCATGAAGTAACAATTATTCTCGTATAAATGTTGCTCAATAATATTATCGTTTATTCGAGAAATTAACAGTTTACTTAAAGCGATTTTCGAAGTTTTTTTGGTTAAAAGAATGTTTTATTTTTTCTATATTAAATCAATGATATGTCAAAATTCCGATGCCGCTATGTACTATACTACTATATAACAAATAACATTCTATTTTTTTTTATTTCATTTGTTTGGAACGGTAGTACAATCCAGGAGCTCAAAATAGCGAATGCGCGCATTTTATGAAAATCTTTCTCTACAATTTTGGGTTTATTTAAAAAGTTAAGCAAAATTTACAAAAAGCTAGGCCGCTACGTACTATGCCAATAGCTATTCTGTACTATTCAATAAGTCAACAGTGTTAATGTATTTTTGTTTCCGAGATCAAGAACGCCGAAATTGGCCATTTTACGCAAAAATCACAGTCAAAATGTAATATGGCTCTTAACTACCCTCAAGTGGTTGCCAGACATATATTATTCGGGTTTTGGTAATTGAAACTAGCTTAGTCAAAATAATAATGGCTGGCAACCTCGCGGGCTGTAACTAGGCGCAGCGAACAAAAGGAAAACAAAGAAATGTAAGTGGAAAAACGAAAACGAAATAAATCTCCTCAATACAAACGTAACACTGTTTATTGCTAGAATTGGCTTCTGGCATAGAAATATGTTCCCTTACTTATTTTTTTCATACTACGTCGGGTGGCAGACAAACATATGGCCCGACTGATGTGAGGAGGTTGCCGTCTCCTTTCTTTCTGGTGACCTCACTTACTCGCAGGAACACAACAACCCTCAAGGGAATTGTTATTTGGCTGCAGTATTCTGTGAGGTGGAGGTACATTCCCCAGTCGGGTAGCTTACAATTACGCTCCCTACCTCTCTTTTCGCCAGAGCTTCGTTTGTCAGTCAGCAGGGTGTACCGCGTGCAGTTGAAGTTGGTTTTGATTCAAAGATGTTAATGTACCACTTACACCCCATCTACAGTCTAGAACTCTTCAGAAAAAGTTGGACAGACTATCTGGTAAAGATCGCAGGGAGCCGATGTTTGCAAAAAACACAAAATCGATCGACCTGGAAGTCTAAGGGCCTTGTCCAGCAGTGAACGTACTTCGGCTAAAGTGATGATGATAAATAAATAATATTGTCAGACAAATTACACAGCGCCGTCTAGCCCCAAAGTAAGCGAAGCTTTTGTTATGGGTACTAGACAACTGATAAACATACGTAAATACTTTTTTTTTTTTTTGTATGTTTACCTATGATACTCGTACATAGAAAACACCCAGCCCAAGACAAACAGACATGTTCATGCACACAAATGTTTGTCCTATGTGGGAATCGAACCCACGAGCGTTGGTGTCGAAGCCGCGTCATTGACCGCTACGCCGCCGAGCTCGTCAAATGATGATGATCATAATGATTAGTCTTTGTGTTCATAATAAAATAGGCAGTAGTTTGACTACTGTTACCTCTTCAGCAGACGCAGTGTCCTTGCTCACGATGATGGCGTTCTCGAGTGCCTTGGCTGAGTGGAAGAAAGACTTGTTCTTCTTGTAGCATTCGGCAGCTTTTAGATGGCACTCCTTTGAGAGCCGCAGATTGCGAGCAATGCGGTAACATTGCGCTGAAAAGATGCGATAAGTCATTCTTTTTTCTTTTTTTATACTACGTCGGGTGGCAGACAAGCATACGGTCCGCCTGAAGTGGAGCGGTTACCGTAGCCATATTAACGTTCGCAACATAAAATATTGAGATCATATACCATGACCGACACACCCGCTGCCAATGCAGCATCTACTTCCTTCCTGGTGACCTCACTCACTCGCAGGAACACAACAACCCTCAAGGGAATTGTTATTTGGCTGTGGTATTCTGTGAGGTGGAGGTACATTGCCCAGTCGGGCAGCTTACAATTACGCTCTCTACCTCTCTTTTTGCCAGAGCTTCGTTTGTCACTCAGCAGGGTGCACCGCGTGCAGGTGAAGTTGGCTATGGTTCAAAGATGTTGATGAAGCACTTACACCCCAATTCTCTATATTTTTGAAGTGAAAACTTCTTTAGCGGCGTTGTGCACTTGCACTTTGGGCTGGTTAAAAAATGTTCAACTCGCGTCAGGACACGTGACCTGATCGAAAATTCCTAAGACGGAGGGAGAGTGGACCGTCGTCGGCGCGGCGTAAGAAAGGAAGTAATATCCCCCTCTCTTTCCTTCTACCGCCTAACAATGATTTCACGATATAAGTAATGGCACTACGTTTAACATGGCCACTCCCTGCCGCTCTCTTCTTCTTCCACCCCCTCCTCCGAGACGAATCTGGAACAAATTGTATCGCGCCGCAGAAAAGGAAGGTTAGATGTAGCCGTGTATGTGTAGGTACGAGTACCTAATATAACACCAGAAGTGCATATCTTGTAATTAAATTGTAGTCTAAATTCAGTTCCGATCCAGTCCCGATCTCACAAATACCAACTTTGGTATTTTCGTATCACATTATGAAACTTCAAAGTCTAATTAAAGTGGGATTATATCGAAATATGACCGAAAATTAAACTAAATGTTATTTTGTTAGCAATGAGAGTTGATGATACATCAATATTCATGGGTGCGATCGAGTAGGGTTGCTAACCATACTGTTAAAAACAGTATTATACTGTTTTCTATGCTTTAATACTGTTGAAAAAAACTTCATTTGACCATAGCACTGTTTATTGCATTGCTCCGCATGCACGGGGCCTTAGTATACTGTTTGTTTTACTACGCAGCTTTTAATATACTGTTTTCCTTGTAAAAAAAAGTTGGCAACCCTAGGTCGAGGTAGCACGCGCAACGACACCAGCGAGCTCCTCTTCTCCTGGTCCTCAGGGTTACAAAATTAATTAAATAAATTTGTAACATCGTAATAAATACATACTTTATTAAGTGCTCAAAGGTAAGGTAGGTACTGCCCTAAGTACCTTTGACTGTAGGAATATCTCCGTCGCTATGTTCCCTCGTCCGTCGAAGGATTATATCGGGATTCATCTATATTCTCCGTAATCCGTCGGAAGGTCGAAGAAAAGTATTAAGAGGCAATTACAAAATTACATTGTTTTTATTGTTTAAACATTAACTAAGCAATCCTCACTGCATAAAAAGCATTGCGTCCTCCCTGCAATGGTATGGTACCTATGGTACAAGACTTGGACACTGACCACCGGACTGGTCAACATGCTAAAGGTCGCGCAACGAGCGATGAGTGATCGAATCCGGAACGAAGAAATTCGACGGAGAACCAAAGTCGTCGACAAAGCCTACAGAGTTTGCAAGCTGAAGTGGCAATGGACCGGGTAAGTGATGGCAGACGGGGAGGAAGGTATTAGAGTGGAGACCGCGCGTAGGCCGACGAAGCGTTGGACGCCCTCCTTCTAGATGGTCCGATGACCTTAAGAAAGCGGCTGGTAGCTGCTGGATGCGGAAGGCGGAGGATCGTACTTGGTGATTATGATGATGATGAACTAAGAAGATGCACCGAGCTTTTGGGGCTCGGAACAACAATAATGATGAAAATAGAATCAATTAAGTATTGCCATTTCATTCAATTTTGATAACATTACATAATTTGACAAGTTTATTAAATTATCATGACTATAATCTAGCGTTGACATTATAATAAATAGCAGTATCTATTAATCACATCACGTAATAGTATAATATATATTACTTTATCTACACTCAAATCGAAAAATTCGAATTACGAATTCAAAGACGGTTCTATACAGACGCAGTTTATAAACGCATATACATAAAATTAAAAATAAAACTCATTATAGTACCGCCAACTGTATCAAAAAACTCATTATAGTATCGCTATCAATTATTTATTATTAATTCATTAAACTAGTCTATGGTTTTAGGCTGAATATGAGAAAAAAGGCGCACGCATGCGCAGTTCGAACTGTGAAAAAAATGGCGCACGCATGATTAGTTTGAACTTAATTTCCCGCGCTTCTTATACATTTTTTTGCCGATCGTGTTTTTGTATTCGGGATTCCAAAAAAGTTTACTAAAATCCTGTAAGTGATTAAAATATGATTGGAGAAGAAAGTAGTGACGGCGAGATTTTCACTCCGCCAGATATTCTAGACGCGGCATCGGCGTTAACTGAAAGTTTCCTGCCAGAAAGGAACCTACCAACTTTGTTTAATTTCAATTTTTCCTATGAGTGTAGATAAAGTAGTGTATGAAACTGCATATAACTTAGGTATTAAAACACTCGAGTCAACCTATTATCGCATTCGGCTTCGCCTCATGCAATAAACAGACTGTCGTGTTTTAATACCCCTTCTTATATGACAGTTGCATAAACTACTATTTTTGCAAGTGTATACTTAATAATTAAAATTTAATATACAGCAGAATATGATGGACGAGGTAACTTTAATATCACCTGTATATTACACATATTCTTCGCAAATAAAGTTTTGATTGATTGATTGAAAAACCTAGAATAGGTATATACTCGTATTTAAAAGAATGTTTGAGACAAGGAATTAATAAAAAAAAATGGTCTAACTACCTATTTGTATTCTTCATTACTGAAGGTTATGTCCTTGAGAGGTTCTCGTGGCTTTCTAACTCTAGTAGTGGTAGATCAACATCTTTGAACCAAAGCCAACTTCACCTGCACGCGGTGCACCCTGCTGACTGACAAACGAAGCTCTGGCGAAAAAAGGTAGGGAGCGTAATTGTAAGCTACCCGATTGGAGAATGTATCTCCACCTCACAGAATACCGCAGCCAAATATCAATTCCCTTGAGGGTTGTTGTGTTCCTGCGTGTGAGTGAGGTCACCAGAAAGGATGGAGATGCTGCGTTAGCAGCGGAGGTCGCGGCGAGCGAGCGATATTTTTAATGTTGCGAGCGTTAATATGGCTACGGTAACCGCTTCACGTCAGGCGGGCCCTATTTACCTTCGATTGCCTAAATACCTAAAACCAATCCTTTATACATCTTATACAGTGTAATGAACACTACCTAGACTACTCGTGTGTAACAAATACCATACATATTCATTACAATACATAGACAATCGTTTAAACAGGTGTCAGACGTCCGGCGCCAGCCCTGACGTTAGCCCACGCTGAAATACATAATGTACACAACCCCGACAGGTACTTACAGGAAGGTACACAAGACAAAAAAAATATTTATAGCATATACCACATCACGACAGACAGTATCGATCGGTTCACCGTTCCTACTTGAGACAGTTTGCCCAGTTAGCAGAACCAAATTTGCACATTGATCAATTTCCAAAATGAACTAGTCATATTGCCTAAGTAGCAGAATGTCGAAAATTTTGAGAATGAACATATCGCAAAATGATCTAGCACCAAAATCGATCAAAACTTACGATCTTGACAAATAAAGAAACAGTTTGAAACAAGAATATATAATAAAAGTATTAAGCTTTTATTAAATAAAAAATTATATCACGGGGAGTGCTCGGATGAGCTGTTTGATTTGCCGCCGAATTCCACTATCGTACAACTCGCCATAAATTAAAAGTCCACCCATATCATCTTGATAATTGGCGATCTACTACAGTACGTTTCCTAAGGCATTTTATACCACGAACGGTTGAATTGTGGAATCAACTTCCCTCAGCGGTATTTCCGAACAATTACGACATGGGAGCCTTCAAGAATAGAGTATTTAATTCCCTTAAAAGGCTGGCAACGGATCGGTGATCCTTTGGTGTTGCTGATCTCCATGGGCGGTGGTGATTGCTTTCCATCAGGTGACCCACGTGCTCATTTGCCCCCCTCATATAAAAAAAAAAAAAAAAAAAAAAAAAAAGAACAAAAAAGTTATTTTTTTATTAACTGTGTTTTTCTTCCAGAACCATTCATTTCATATTAACATAGGAGGTAAATGTGGAAAATTTAGGGGTGTAAATGGTTCATCAACATCTTTGAATCAAAGCCATCTTCACCTGCACGCGGTGCACCCTGCTGACTGACAAACGAAGCTCTGGCGAAAAGAGAGGTAGGGAGCGTAATTGTAAGCTACCCGTCTGGGGAATGTACCTCCACCTCACAGAATACCGCAGCCAAATAACAATTCCCTTGGGGGTTGTTGTGTTCCTGCGAGTGAGTGAGGTCACCAGAAAGGAAGGAGATGCAGCATTGGCAGCGGGGGTGGCGGCGCGCGAGCGATATTTTATGTTGCGAGTGTTGATATGGCTACGGTAACCGCTTCACATCAGGATGGCCGTATGATTGTCAGCCACCCGACGTAGTATAAAAAAAAATAAAATAATACAATAATAATAATACAATTCATTTATTGCTTAAAACATGGTATAAAGGTGGTACATCGTGAAATGTGCGCATGTTTAGCTAATACAATTTAGCATGCAAAATTATGTTGATTATGACATTTGACATTGACAATAATTTAAGTATGTAGTCACTAAAACATATATCTCCAATTAATTATATATACACCATTCGTCAATTATATTGAAATTTAAAACATACAAATGTTCATATACATTCTGATTTAATTTTTATATTTTCGGTCAAATCTTTAATATTATAGAAATTGTATTTCTTTAGCCAATCACATAGTTTGCGTTTAAATAAATTGTAATTAAGCGTTTTTATGTCATTTGGTATCTTATTATAAATGCTGACACACATTGCGATGCAATTTTTTGCATATTTCGCAGACTTAGGTGTATCATACAACACAAGTCTCTGTGGATTCCTTTTTAATCTAGAATTAATTTGACATGATCTTTTGAACAGTTCCGTATTCTTGTATACAAAATTACACACTTCATATATATAGAGCGCTGGTAACGTCAATAAACCCAAATTCCGAAAAGAATGTTTACAGGACTCACCAGGTGGAATTCCGCTCAAAGCTCTGATGCACTTCTTTTGTGCAATGAATGCCCTCTGTTTGTCTATTCCGTTGCCCCACACTATGATTCCGTATCGTAGAATACTCTCTATATACGCATAATACAACATAGTAGCGGTTTTTATATTGGTTACATTTTTAATTTTCTTAAGTGCATATACAAACCTATTTATTCTTTTGCATACATTATCAATATGTAATTTCCAATTTAGGTCTTGGTCTATGATAACACCTAAAAATTTGGTGTGCGTCACTTCTTTGATTTTTCTTACATTTAGTTTAAAATTAAATTGATTATGTTTTGATTGATTAAATTGTATAAAATTTGATTTGTCAAGATTAATTTGTAAATTGTTTTCATCTAGCCATGCTATTATATTATCGATTGTATTATTTATATCAGTTTCATGATTGTCGATATCCGAATTAAGGGTTTTATTAGAAGTCACAATGATTGATATGTCATCCGCAAACAAGATACATTTATGATTTGTAACTTCAATTATATCGTTTATATATAATATAAACAACAGGGGTCCCAAAACGCTTCCTTGTGGGACGCCGTGTTTGTTTATTTTATACTCAGATAAGTAGGATTGCATTTCATTATCTACTATTTTATGAATGGAGACGCATTGTTGTCGGTTTTTTAGGTAAGATGAAATCCATTGCAATGCCATCCCTCTAATACCATATTTTTCCAATTTCATCAAAAGCCGATCATGTGAGACAAAGTCAAATGCTTTAGACAGATCAAAAAAGAGACCCGTCGTAAGGTTGTTCTTATTGATGTTTGCAAGTACTATGCTTATTAAATTATAAATTGCCAACGTTGTAGACTTATGCTTTTGGAACCCAAATTGTTCTTTTTTAATTAAGTTAAATTTACCACAGAAATCTACAAGTCTTTTATACATACACTTTTCAAAAATTTTAGATAGAATTGGGACGAGTGTTATCGGGCGATAATTATTTACATCATCCTTGTCGTCTTTCTTATATAAGGGTCTTACAATAGATAGTTTTAGCAATTCAGGAAAGATTCCACTCGTGAATGATAGATTTATTAGGTATGTCAATACTTTTACTAGTTCGAGAACACAGGTCTTGATTATTTTTGTACTAATACCATCATACCCTTCCGAGTTAGTACTATTCAGAGACATAATTTCTTTTTTTACCTCATCTTCCGTCATTGGTATTAAAAATATTGAGTTAGGCAACACATTGGTGGTTTTTATATTCTTATTAGATTTAGACTGTGATTTATTAGTTAATGTAATGAAATAATCATTAAATGCAGTAGCAATGGAAATTGGATCTGTGACATTTTTATTATCTATCTTGAGTGACGTAATATCGTTGTCTGTATTAGAATTAGAAATTTCATTCTTTATAACTGACCAAGTTGCTTTGCATTTGTTTTTACTATTCTTAATTCTCTTTACATTGGACTGCATTTTTGACTTAAATATGCATTTTTTTAAGATATTAGAGTATCTTAAATATTTATTTCTATTTATTACCGTTTTATTTTTATAGTGTGTAAAACGTAAAGATCTTTTAGTTTTACAACTATTTTTTATACCTTTCGTTATCCACGTTCGTTTTCTTTTATTAGTGTTAATTTTTATTCGAATTTTAGGAAAACATAAATTGTAAAACAACAACAATTGTTCGTGAAATCTGCAGAAGGCTACATTTAGGTCACTCTCTAGAAATATTTCCGACCACGAAAGACTTTTGAGACATTCTTTAAATTTCAATATGTTTTCTAAACTGTAATCTTTTTTGTATGTGAAATATGATTTCGGGATACTATTTTTATTTTGTGTAGGAATACTTAATAATTGCGCTGTGTCATGATCCGAGAGATGGAGAGGTAATACGGTAGCTGTTGCAAATTTTATGTTACTCATGACATGATCAATGCAGGAGTCCTTTCTAGTTGGAACGTTAATATGCATTTGCAGATTATAATTAAGACAAACTTCTTCTAGTCTTTTGGTGATGATTCCTGGTTTCAGAGTATTGATATTAAAATCACCAGTAAGTACAATATTAGCGTTCGGTTTGAGCTTGGATATGTCATGTATATATATATAAATCGCCGTTTTGTGGCGGCCGCCATATTAAAAATGGCGGTTTTAAAGTCATCAGGCATTGTCATAAGAGCCCAACAAGGGATCTAAATTTCAGCTCAATCGGATACTGGGAAGAGGCTCAAACTTGCAAGATTTGATTACAGATACCGCACCGCAGTAAAACTAAATAAAAGTTTCTAAAATAATACAGAATATCAATCTACAGGTGTTAGCTGACGACTTATTTTTCCCACTGTACCTGTAGGCAAAAAATCCAAAAAGCAATCCGAACCTAACTCGAACCCTAAAATTTCAATGTTAAAATTCATCATTCCCTTTATATACAATAGGTTTTTCGTTTTTAAACTCTACGAAAACCATGAAACTTTCCTTAAAATATTTAAGTTCAATAAGAGTAGGTATAAAAAGAACCAAGTTTTATTTGTAAAATAAATGGGGTGTGACACGGCCCTGTGTTGTACGTGAATGCGTTATATGCATTAAAATTATCTCAAAATGGTAGCGCTTCCCCCTCCCCCGCTCGCTATGTTCTATATAGTCCTTAATTAGCGTAATAAATTCTTAGATCCTAAAGGATCCAGTGGTGTGATTGAATTTTGGATGTAGAGCATAGATTCAAAACTACGACGTCGAACTCTATCTCCCGATTTTGATATCATTAGATTTTTTGGATTACCCCCGTATGGTACGAAATGTAAACACGTGTTCACATCAAAAATATTCAATCCAAATCATGCGAGAAAGAAGGAATATCTACATCTCAAAAAGTATTCGCAGAGCCGCCACCGCGGCCTCAAAGTTTCAGACTTCTTGCTTCTGATGATGAGTTTTTTTTACGTATTTATGGGGTGTAAGTGGTCCTCAACACCTTTGAACCAAAGCCAACTTCACCTGCACGCTGTGTACCCTGCTGACTGACAAACGAAGCTCTGGCGAAAAGAGAGGTAGGGATCGTAATTGTAAGCTACCCGACTGGGGAATGTACCTCCACCTCACAGAATACCGCAGTCAAATAACAATTCCCTTGAGGATTGTTGTGTTCCTGCGAGTTAGTGAGGTTACCAAAAAGGAAGGAAGGAGATGCTACGTCGGCAGCGGGGGTGGCGACACGCGAACGATATTTTATGTCGCGAGCGTTAATATGGCTACGGTAACCGCTTCACATCAGGCGGGCCGTATGCTTGTTTGAAGTAGTATAAAAAAAAAATCTTATATTGGTGCATACCATAAATTCTATATATGTTTTTTTCAAATTAAAATCTTCACTTGACTAGCCATCTCTTTAGGCTTTTAATGCCATATTTGCCATATTGCTGTCTCTCACATTGCTAAGAGGGGAAGTCAAATTCTAAAAGCTTCCTACTCCTACTAATTTTTTCTGATTAAATTCGTTGTGAGTTCCAAGGCAGCCGTAGTTTTACCCCCGGGACTGCAATGGACTTCATTGTTCATTGCCTTTTTTGGCGGTCGCCGCTGTTAATCCTGGCTACACATGAGACACGGTGGTGGTAAGGTGTGGTGGGCGCCCGTCCCATTATATGGTTTTTTAGTTGGTTTTTAGAGTATTATGTTAAACCTTATACAATATTTCGTCGACGTGGTCGTCAACCTCTAGTCATCCCACTGCTGGGATACTGTCTCCCCTCAATTGAGGGAGTTTAGAACATACTCGACCACACTGCTCAACTGCGTGTTAGCGGTACAGTATTTCTGGTGTTTATATTGTCCAATAAAACGACGGACTTTTACAAATAGTTTTCTTTTTTTTATACTACGTCGAATGGCAGACAAGCATCCGGCCCGCCTGATGTGAAGCTATTACCGTAGCCATATAGACGCTCGCAATATAAAATATCGCTCGCACGCCGCCGCCCCCGCCATCCTTTCTGGTGACTTCGCTAACTCGCAGTAACACAACAACCCTCAAGGGAATTGTTATTTGGCTGCAATATTCTGTGAGGTGGAAGTACATTCCTCAGTCTGGTAGCTTATAATTACGCTCTCTACCTCTCTTTTCGCCAGAGCTTCGTTTGTCAGTTAGCAGGGTGCACCGCGTGCAGGTGAAGTTGCCATTGGTTCAAAGATGTTGGGGTGCTAAGGCCGGAAAACCTCCTCGTGTGCTTGGGACTGTTGTTGGCTCGTTTTTCTTACTGGATACGTCCCGTGAAAACGACTTGTCAGCAACAGCCCCAGCCTGGTGCACCCTGAGCAACAACGGTCAGTAACTTCTCTTCGCGGAGATCTTACTGACCGTTGGCCAATGTTCTGGCAGTGGAGAAAAGCGCAGTATTCGTTCTGCGCTTTTGGACGTCTGCGCCTCCAGTCCCTCTGAGCTAGCAGAGGTCACGGTGAGGCGCACAGTGGAGGAGCGCTCCCCAGTGTAGCGATGGTACACTGGGTTACAAATCGTCGAGGAAGAAAACCTCGTTAAAAAATTACAGAGGAGGGGGGAGGTGAAACCGAGGCCGGGACAGCCTGACGGCGCCCGGAGAGCCGGTTTCACCAGCCCCAAACAGTCGAGAAAGAAAACCTCGTTAAAAAATAACCCTCGGTATCGGCGTGCCGTATGTCTCCCGGTGCGCCACTAATCGAGGAGGGAGAGAAACTCGGTTTCCCCAGGAGGAGGGTCCTTAGGGACAGCCGTAGGCGGGGTCGTGGATGTAATGCTTACGCAGTTCCCGTGGCCTCGCCAATTGGCGGAGGGAAGGAGATCGTGGGGTTTTAGTCGGTATGGCTGCCACTGGTCATGGCAGCAGAGTCCGACATAACCACGCTTGGGCAGCGTGGTATCCTTAAAGGATTTACCCAAGTAAAAAAGAAAAAAAAATGGTTCAAAGATGTTGATAACCCCTTACACCCCAATTTCAGTATGAAAATGTCAGATAACAGCCTAAGTTCACAGGGTATATGTAATAACGCTATTATATATACGAGTATATACTGTAAATATGTATATAAACTAAATTGAAACTACATTAACACTATTACTTATTCCGCGTTGAAAAGATAAAAATAAAAGGAAAAGCAATTCAAACCGCATCGTGTGACCTTTTCAGAGCCAATTTGCAGGATCCGATGTTGGAAGACAATTTAATATGTAAGGTAAATGCATTCCACTTTGCAACGTCAAGGGTAAAAGCTTTTGTATAAACGTGTATAGAAAATATCCAGGCATATGAGTAGTTACTTTGATGTGGTGGGCGGCGTTCAGACTAACTATGCAATATAGTCAGCCTTCTGCAAGGCAAATTGTTCCTACTCGTGGCAATATTTTAACGTTAGCTTGTACAGTAGAGGGTCACACGTGCAGTGCCGCCTACCTGACCTTTATTATTGAAAATAATGTGTCTTTATTGCGTAACTAGCTTTTGCCCGCGACCTCGTGTGCGTAGTTGTATGAAATTAATTCATACCCCTGTTCACCCTGTGTGAATAATGAAAAATCGTGAAACACGTGTTTACTTATTTTCTATTATGACTACATTTACAAAGTTCCAAGCCGAAATGGCCATTTAATATGTTTTGCCCGTACAAAGTTTAATACTCCTATTTACCCGTTAAGAGATGGATTTTTAGAAAATATTTAATTAGAATTTTATTAAATTATGTCAATGAGCAATTTCAAACAGATCTGACTACATACAAATAGTTACATACAAACGTTGATACCACTTTAGGGGGTGAATTTCGCAAATTTTCGCCCTTCTTAGTGGACCTATACGTCACAAAAGGAAGCTACAGTCCAAATTAGCGTTCCCGGCGCTTATAGGCTTTTAGCCCTAAATTTAAACCTATTAGGTCTTTTTTAGGGCTACGCTTAGAAAGGCTCTGCGTTAGAAAAAAGCCTATGAATCTAAAAAGTCTTTAGACCTTTTTTGCGACTGTAGGCTTTTTTCAAGTCACAGACTTATATTAAGGCTGTAGCCTTTTTTGTGACTCAGCCTTACGTAGGCTATACATATATCACATATATTAATTAAACACTTTTTTTATATATATATATTTAACAAAAGAAAATTAAATTATTATTTAATTATGTATCGCCAAAACAATTTAGCAACGAAAATGTTGACGGAATTAGCATGAAATTTAAAAAATAAAGATTATTTCGTTATTTGTAAAATTAAGTTAGTGAATTATTCAATACTTTCTTATCTTAGTAAACGTTTATGTAACGTGTTCATGCATGTTTTTATACACGTTCCTTACATCATATAATAAATGCATAAAAACCATATAAAAGTTCTATAATAGCATTTTCATAAGTTTACCAGTAGTAGTTCGAACCACCAAAAGTTTAAAATATTGATAGAAGCTAGCCTGGACGGCTAAAAGCTTCATAGTCTCCATAGCCATTTTAGAGGGCTAGACTTTTTTGCTGTTAGTATAGGTCAGGCTTTTGATAGCCTTATAAAAACCTACAGCCAAGTAGTCTAAATAGGCCTGACCTAAAGGGCTAAAAGGCTTATAGGCTTTTAGCCCGTCAAGCCTCTAAATTAATAGGCTAGGCTAAAAAAAAGTCTAAAAGCCTATAGGCCCCGGGAACACTAGTCCAAATATCACATTTCTAGCTTCAGTAGTTTTGACTCGGCGTTGATGAATCAGTCACTCAGGACATGTTACTAAATATAATAGATTTAAAATATCGTATCTTATCGTATCGTATCGTATATTTTGTATCATTCTCTAGAAATTAATTGAAACAAATTTTGAAATCATCAAAAATGCGTACTTTAATCAAAATTAAAGGTAAGGTGGTACTGCCACTTATAACTCTTGACAGTACATTTTTTTTATACCGCTAAAGTGGAAAAACAAGCATACGTCCCGCCTGATGGGAAGTAGTTACCGTAGCCTATGAACACCAGGGGCATCATCCGCGCGTTGCCGATCCTGTAAAATCTCTCTCCTTAACTATAATAATAAAGAAATCGCAGTAAGGAACCTTAGACTTGGCACGACTTTGTCTAGATTTCATTACTTTTTAGAGATAAACAAGCAGCTCCATCGAGACTTGGCTAGTTTTTTACAGAATTTTTTGGTGGGATTTCACTTCTTTTTGTAGAAACGTGCCCGCATATTGATTTATTTTATTACATTTTCTTATTTGACACATGCCAGTCTAGTCTTATCCAGAGTTTGCCTTTAATTTTATTTGAATGCGTATTAAAAGCAGAAGGGGAGGCATTCACCCAGCAGTGGGACGCTATAGGCTAGATTAAATTAGAAGATGTGTACTGTACCACTACGCTGGACTTTTGCAATGACAGTCGATTTTTTTATGTACCAATAATAGAAGGGGGCATTACCATATCTAATATACTAATACAGCTGAGACCAGCTGAGGGTTCTTCATCAGATACTTCAGACCTTCGATTTTTGACATCAAATGAAGCGGCCCACCAAGTTGAATATTTTTTGTAAAGGCGGAATGTCGATCTCTAATAGTTTGGTTGGGCTCTTGTGTTTTCTAATCAGGGTCACCAGGTACTCCAGATTTTCGATTATCATAGTTTTTATAGTGTTCCCTTTATGTGGCCATTAAACCCTAACTCTGTACCAAATTTCAGCTCTCTGAGTTTATGGGAAGTACTAGTTCTATTCTGATGATCATGAATGAGTGAGTGAATGAGTGTCATAAATGCGAAACTTTGCTTTCGCTTAACTTCGGAACTAAATGACCTACAGACTTGAAATTTTGGATTTTAAGTATGTGAGTATAGCTTATTGGATGACGAAAATTTCTGCGTTCTGGTCTTATCCAGAGGTTCTCAAATAGGGGCCTCAAATGCGGCGAAATGGTTCCAGTAAAGGATGGTACGGCAGCGTATGCTTCGCACTCGACTTGGCGGGGGCACTGCCGTGCCCCGCGATATGTCATTTGTGATATCGACACTGGATCGGAACTGAATTTTGACTTACGATTTTAATTACGAGAATTACCTTTCAGGTTTTAATTTAGACCTCTAGACTTTTTAAATTCAACTGTAAAAACGCACGTAATTGTTTTGATATCTCACTTTTTTCAAATATCTCCTAGGTACAGACATGTATATAATAATCTAGACCAATGTTTCGCAAAGTGTGTGCCGGGGCACTCTGGTGTACCGTGGTCATTAGTTAGTGTGCCTCGGAAAAATAAGGTTGTCTCATATAGCTACGAGGTATAGACGGACGGAAGTAAAATTCTTACACAAATAAAAACTGATTTTTCATTTATGCTGTACCTCCAAAAGATTTCGTTTTCCTAGATGCAGGTACCTTAAACACAAAAAGTTTGCGGAACACTGATCTAGACGACGATGTTGACGAACATAATAAAAAATACGAGACTGACCTGCTTGGCTGTATTCATCGGCTGCCGAATCGAAATCCGGATTCCAGCGCAAAAGAGTCGCCTTCAGACTGTTGAAAAAGGAAATTATATTAATTTGTGGCAGCTACACAATACATTATGCAGAATAGATTTAACCAACGTTTTATTACAATTAAATTATAGTTATTTACAGATTGATCATCATCATCAGGTCATTTTAGGCTCCACTACAGGAGCACGACCCTCTCTCTTCCGTCCCAGACAGAAGGAGGTTTTGGCCTACACTCCCCACGCTGGCCAGACGGATTGAGGAGGCCTGATCGATGTTTTATAATGTATTTCCCTTAGTCGCCTTATACGACATCCACGGGAAGAGACGGAGTGATTCTATTCTAGTCTGCCGGAAACCACACGGCCTAAAATAAATACATATATGTGGGCAGCAATATGAAAATTCACAAAAGTGAGTCGACACATTTCCGAGTTACTTTCGCATATGTTTATGCATAACTAGTTGACCCGGCAAAAGTTGTTTTGCCATTAAAAATAGATAAGAACCTATTCTCAGACCTACTGAATATGTATATAAAATTTCATAAAAATCGGTCAAGCCGTTTCGGAGGAGTATGGCAACTAACATTGTGACAAGAGAATTTTATATATATTATTAAAATAATAATAATAAATGCAATAGTCCACTACTTAATACACCCAGATCTCATCTCCATAGCCCATTTATTTTCTAACACACTTAGCAATAGTTCCAATGCCTGTCCAGACCTGTTCAATATACCCAATTGTTACGTTGATATATCTTGGAGCGGGTCACGGCGGGAGTACAACTCTCCAATCTCAACACTTACCTAGATATATGAGACATTTGATTTTAATAAATTTTATTTAATCATATAGGCATATATTTTTTTATATTGATGTATATAACATTTTGTCTAGCCTCTGAAACGGCTTCAGGGTTGGGCAGCTATTAACGGGAATTCACCGGCGCATAACTTATGTTATAAGCAGTAATTTACCCTAACTTAATTATTAAAAATAATTAGAGTCCCACGCAAAATAAAACAATAGGCTATTTTCCAATCTTTAAAAATTGTATAAATTATTTAACAATATCGTAAAATACACAAAACTATAAAGATCTGCAAACTTTCATTCTAATATCTTCAGTCAGACTTTTTTTAGCTTCGATCAAAGTTTGGCGGGAAAGACCATTTTAAAAGTATGAAATTATTAAAAAATAATATTCCCATTGGAGAAGCTATGAAAAATGCTATAACTTTTATTAGGATACTAATCACATAAACGTAATATTTAACATAGGTATCGTACAAATTTCTGATTTGATGCATACAAAATACAAACCTGTGACGTCATAATTCGGTAGTCTTTTGTATGGAGCGTTTTTGGGACAGTTTAAAAATTGTTATTTTGAAATTATCATATCTCGAGAGATTTTTGTGCTACCGAAGTAATTCTTTCACCTATGGTTATATTATGGAGACGTCCCTACATATCAAACCGAAAAAAATGTTAGTCAAATAGCCTATTGTAACAGTTGCTAATAAAGGGTCTTATGTTAGTACCACCCAAATTACTTATATTTTATCATTACATAACGTATTACTTGATGTAAAACAAAGAAACTCGTACGGATGAGTTGCGGCGAGAGGCACGTTGTCTATCGGAGCGAGTGACACCCCCTCAATCGAAAAGGAGTATTGTTATCGGGCTGGGGTTCGCTCATGCACGCCGATACGGTTCTAACAACGTTTACTTTGATGCCTACAATACTGATAATTATCAAAATTTCTAGGGCCTATGTGAATAATTTTAATTATATATTATTAATTATGGTACAAGGTACCCTTCGAGAACAAAGTATATGTTATTTGAAAGGGTGGCGACGGAACTGCGACCCCTTGCTGTTGATGATTTCAATCGGGGTGGTTGGTACGTTCTATCAACTGATCCACATGATGTTTTATAAAAAGAAACCTACTGCCTATGACAGTGTTCTTCTTGATTGTTTGCAATATTTTCAAGAACCGAACCTCAAAGGAAAAAAGAGAACCCTTATTCCTATCAATTCGTTGTCAGTCTTACTTAAAAATTTTAAAATTTGTTGAAAATAATATCAAATACTCAACACTCGCAAGGGAATCGAAACATATAAGGCGCTCCACGTTTATCTCCTAGAATTATGAAATTTGACAAGGTTATAGGATTAGCATAGAGAAAAACAGTTTTTTTTTAAATATCACGTGGCGTGTGTGATGGGGCCCAAAAATTTTACGAATTATATTGTTAGTATTTAACCTATTATAACGCAGCGAGCGATGGAGAGGGCTATGCTCGGGGTTTCTCTGCGGGATCGAATCCGGAACGAAGGTGTGCAGGATAACGATTATACCTAGCTATTATGTGTAGATAACGTTTATATGTAGTTATAAGTTTATAGTGACATAAGATAGTTCGTAAGAAAATAGTTAGAATCATTTTTAATATGAAAATTTCAAAGTCGAATAACTTTGCTTCTAGTAGACCCTTAAGTGTAATTATTGTTATATACGATAGATAATAATGTATATTTTATGTTTTCAATATTAGATTGTAAGTTTTGAAACAATAAAGCATAGAAATTGTCCTTTTTTTAATAACCCGCTAGGGCCCCCTGAAGAGGCGTTACTAGGGTTTGGGTCCCGGGACGTCTCGGGTTTCGAAGTCCCGGGACTTTTCGTAATTTTAGTTGTCTCGAGTCCCGGGACTTGAGACTCGAGACTCGAGACGAGACAAGATTATCGAAATTCATTTTTATTCTCTTATAATTGTAGGAGCATAGCGCCATCTGTAAGTTTATTGAATAACTACGTGGTCTGCTAAGTAACTACCGGTTAACTAATAGGCCTTTTCATCACATTTTTTTTATTCGCATGCGTTAGCATCAGCGATGGCTGATGCTAACGCATGACGAAAAAGATGTTTTTCGTACTGTTTTTTGTAAACAACCATACCAAAGTACCCGCTACCCGTATCAAAAATTTAAATATTAATTAAAACCGATTTATTTTTTGGAAAAAGTGAAAAAAAAGGAATGTTAAGATAATTGACTTTTTGACTCTGCAATACATTTGAACTTTCATTGGGTGTATTTAAGATATTTAGCCATTTCCCCTTGTCAACTGTTGGGTCCACTGGCACATTATTCTTAATTGCATTTTTGACTCTGTAAATATCATAAATCTTTTATATATTACACAGGTCAACAAAAAAACAATTTTTTTTTGTTGCCCTGGATATCTCTGCAGATTTATATATCTCAAGTACCCAGTTTACGAATAAAGTCATGAAAATTATTTAATTGGCTCTAGTTTTTTTTTTAATTTGGTTTATTATAAATTTAAAACACCAAACAGTTAAGTAGTCTTCTCTCTTTAGAACACGAGTTATTAAAAAGTGTATATTATTATAAACATAGGTTTAAGTGAATACAAATCTACTGATTGGCGACTTTTTATTGATAAAAGGAGTTTAAAATGCGTTTTTTTTAACAATGGAAATCGATTTGCATCAATCCCTATTACCCATTCAACAAAACTTAATGAAGAATATCAGAATATTGAATTGCTTCTGCAAAAAATTAATTACTCTGAACATCAATGGTGGGTTTGTGTTGATTTTGAAGTTGATGAACTTTTTATTTGGTCAGCAAAGTGGATACATCAAATACCCTTGCTTTATTTGTTTATGAGACAGCAAAGCAAAGCCAGTTCACTAGGAACAAAATGTTTGGTCTTTGCGAGGATCCTTAAAGTTGCCAAAGCCAATATAATAAATGAGGCACTGTTAAGTAGAGAAAAAAATCGTCCTTCCGCCACTACATATCAAGTTAGGTATGATGAAACATTTCGTCAAAGCGTTGGACAAGGAAGGAGAAGCTTTTAAATATATTTGTAAAACATTTCCTAAGCTGAGTGTGGAAAAGAATATTCGACGGTGGTCAAATTCGAACATTGACAAAAGATGTAAATTTCACAAAAGCTATGACTGATGCTGAACGAGAAGCATGGAGAAGTTTTGTGTTGGTAGTAAATAAATTTTTAGCTAACTATAAAGCACCAAATTATATAGAATTTGTGCAACAGATGTTGGAAAGCTTCAAGACTTTAGGAGCAAATATGAGCATAAAGCTACACTTTCTCCACAGTCACCTGGATAGATTTCCAGATAATCTGGGATATTACAATGAGGAACAGGGAGAACGCTTCCACCAAGACCTAAAAGTGATGGAAGAAAGGTATCAGGGTAGATGGGATCGTCACGTGATGGCAGATTACTCCTGGTCCTTAACATGAAATTATCCCCAAATTAAATATAGACGAAAAGCTTATAAAAGGTGTTTCTTTGAAGTATAACACAAGCTTTAAAGATTTTTTTTCTCTTTTTATTTCTATGTACAATAATCAAAAACTAAAACAAAACATTAGTAAAACTTTGTAATAAATTAATGACATTTAAAAAATATACTAACTATTTCATTCTGTGTTTTGTAGTCTAATATGAAAATTAAGATTTAAAAAAAAACCAGAGCCAATATTCCAAAATCATTCATAGTTTTATAAATTGTACGCATAAAATTATTCGAAACCACTTTCACATCAAGGGCAACAAAACCATTGTTGACCAGTGTTATCTCATATTAAACATTTCCTTCATGATAAAAAGTACTAAACATATTCAATTCAGCATTTACATTTGTCTAATTGATAACCTCAAATATAGAGTATAGCCCCAAAATATTAATTACTTATTTTATAAATTATTTACTCCCATAAATAATACTCAAAATATATTTTCAATTCTTACAAATAAATTAACATTATTAATAACAATAAAATTGTAAATATTAATTTCGTTTATAAGTTTTAAGCTAGTAAACAACAGTTGATGTTCAAACAGCTCACTTTTAACGCAATTCGTTTAATAACTTTAAGTAAACATTAAATTTTCTGTATAATAAATGTTGATTTTTTTTACAAAGAATTGGCTTTTTTTAATAGGTACAATTTTAAACAAAAAACTAACTCAATTACGATTTTACGAAAGCCCCACTAAAAAAAACAAAATGTCTCGAAGTCCCGGGAATTCCCGGGACTTTGACTGTAGGCTGTCTCGTGTCCCGGGACTTCGAACTTGTCGGGAATTCCCAAACCCTAGGCGTTACCGAGACGTTAAGCACTTTCACAAAAAAGCTTAAATAACTTTGTAAATAATCATCATCAATCATCGTATTTAGATATTTTTTGTAGTAATAAGTTAGTTTTATAAGCACTCGTTATATAAAAATAGATAAAACATTATTTGTAAAGCTTTCGAATGTCAGGACATGCGATGTTCATCAACATCTTTGAACCAAAGCCAACTTCACCTGCACGCGATGCACCCTGCTGACTGACAAACGAAGCTCTGGGTAGGGAGCGTAATTGTAAGCTACCCGACTGGGGAATGTACCTCCACCTCACAGAATACGGCAGCCAAATAACAATTCCCTTGAGGGTTGTTGTGTTCCTGCGAGTGAGTCAGGTCACCAGAAAGGAAGGAGATGCTGCGTTGGCAGCGGGGGTGGCGGCGCGCGAGCGATATTTTATGTTGCGAGCGTTAATATGACTACGGTAACCGCTTTACATCAGGCGAGCCGTATGCTTGTCTGCCACCCGTCGTAGTATAAAAAAAAAGATAGCAAATATTAGAAAGCGATAGAGATGATTATAAATAGTTCAATCGCTCTGATTGGTCGACCCTTTTCGCAAACTCTGAGATTGACCTACTTTTAATTTCACTTTATTAATCGGAGCATGTCCTGCGTTCGACAGTTCCAGTTCAGCACAGCAAGACGACGGGCAAACAAGAAAGAAAAATACTCAAGCGCTCCTGAATAGAAAATAGAAGCTAGAAAAATATTGAAGCGCTCCTGCATAGAATAGAAGCTAATTAGTTTATAAGAAGACTTGTGGGAAGATCAATAAATCCACGCTTTGTGCATCTTGTGATTGGCATCGAGGATTTTTATTTGATCACTCTCTCTCCGACAATCCCAGCATCTCGCACAGAAGGAGAACCAAAGTTGACGACATAGCCTTCAGAGTTTGCAAGCTGAAGTGGCAATGGGCGGGTCACATCTGCCGAGTAAGTTATGGCAGATGGGGGAGGAAGGTATTAGAGTGCAGGCCGCGCGTAGGACGACGAAGTGTTGGGCACCCGCCTTCTAGATGGTCAGATGACCTAAAGAGAGCGGCTGGGAGCGGCTGGATGCGGAAGGCGGAGGGTCGTATCTGGTGGAAAGCATTGGGGAAGGCATATCCAGTAGTGGGTAGATACAGGCTGATGATGATAATGATTTAACCTATTACTTCATACAAAATGTATGAACTTATTCAAGGTAGTCGAAGTTAAGTTATGTAGACATGGTTTTTTAACTTATAATGACAAGAAACTCTTAGGGTAAAAGCAGTAAAAGTTAGAAGTGTGATTAATAAAATCGTAGCGGATATAGGTAACATAATATACGATCTGAAATTCGTATTACAAACTACAATTCAACATCCTAATAATATGTTACTGAGTAACAGCCAAATTAGTCACGTATGCATCGCATTTGGCGTTCTCAGTTTCGCGGAACATTTTATACTCGAAACGGAACGGTAAGACTCGCTGTTATTTAGAACAGATAACAGCGAGCGTAAGCGTTCCATTCCGAATACAAAATGTTCTTCGGTTACTCAGTGTTATCCTGTTCCTAGTAACTAGCTACCATAGCATCGTGTTCTCAATTACACGGTTACGCGGTTATTCGGTGTTATCCTGTTCCTAGTAACTAGCTACTAGCCGGTTATAGGTCACTCTTTTTAGTACTGTTTTTACGGCCTTGGAAATTAATCATTTATCGCCAGATTCTTATAAATAATTTTATTCTAACAAGGAATTATCTCGTTAATCGATTTGATGTAAAAATTCGTCAGCAAAGAAAAACTGATAGTCTTGTTCTAATAATATTCTGTACTACGCTGTTTTCTGTAGCGGAGCGAGACAGAAAACTGCAACTTTTTTTAATACTTTTTTATAAAAAAAAATCCACTGACGACACTTAATAATCAAAGGCACATTTTATTATGTCCATTATGTAGCAAGTAATATGAGTAAACAGACATCACCTTCAGCACAAATATGGCCTGTTCGACGCAGTTGATTGACTCAATACTCAATGTACTCTTTTTTTATTGACTATTATTTCGCTGTTATCGGGTAACATGTATGATATTATAATATTGCTAAACTGTTATATTCAAGAATGCTGTTATCAAAATCAGCCCTGATATAACATCTCTAGTACGACTCATCATCATATCTAGCCAGTGTAGCCAGATTTTACGCCGATTCATAAATTCTTGCATTTCGACATCATGCGACTAGCCTCTCGCAAGTTTAAATGCAGAAATCAGTTTGATACTGCATCAGAGTTACCCTGGTGGGTCGGTACCCTTTGATAACATCGACACGGTCATGCTACGAAACGTGCGCTTCGGTAGCCATCACAGACCACCTAAGTGGTCACTATCACAGACCTCCTATGGTGGTCTGTGATCTGTGATAGTCATCGACATGCTGCGTCATGCACAGCGACTGATCAACAGTTCTGACCGCCCTAGGCTAATTATGAGGACGAGACCACTGAATGATTCGAGTGACAGTTTAGTTGAAATATGCAGCATAGTTGCAATGATGCTAGATTAATAGTGCATGGGAAGATACGATTTCAGCGCGCCCCGCCCGATCCTCGCGCCCTAGGCTGCAGCCTAATTAGCCTAAGAGTTAATCAGGCCCTGGTCATGCAGCTGAGAGTACTGCGATAAAGTTGGCGGCAGTGTGCGCTTAATGCGGATGACGAAGGACAGGACCAGGATGACCAAGCTTCATTCGTCGTTTTTTTTATGTCCCATCATATCAAGTGACATACAGGCTGCTCTATTGTCAAAGTATAATATAACTACTTGCTATTGGGCTATTCCATTATCGCGGGTGCCACATTAAGACGCATTTAAATTTTCTTGTTATTAAAATAAATAACATTTTAATAAAATTTTTGGGGTGTCAGTGGTTCATCAAGATCTTTGAACCAAAGCCAACTTCACCTGCACGCGGTGCACCCTGCTGACTGACAAACGAAGCTCTGGCGAAAAGAGAGGTAGGGAGCGTAATTGTAAGCTACCCGACTGGGGAACGTACCTCCACCTCACAGAATACCGCAGCCAAATAAAGGTTCCCTTGAGGGCTGTTGTGTTCCTGCGAGTGAGTGAGGTCACCAGAAAGGAAGGAGATGCTGCGATGGCAGCGGGGGTGGCGGCGCGCGAGCGATATTTTATGTTGCGAGCGTTAATATGGCTACGGTAACCGCTTCAGATCAGGCGGGCCGTATGCTTGTCTGGTACCCGACGTAGTATAAAAAAAAAAAAAAAGAAAAAACATCTTTGAATGGCTACATTTTAGCCTGTTTTATGTATGTGTTAAATAGTCACTGTAGGAGGGTGATTTGAAATTGTATCGCGGCGCGGGTGTAACAAGATTGGCCACGGTTTTAAAATCTTAACAAAAACACAAAAGCATGTTACTTGTGAAACTCATCATAAATGATTTTTTCATTTTTCAAAAATAAATAATAATAAATATTCTTTGACAAACTACACACGGCCATTTATCCCAAACTAAGCAAAGCTTGAACTATAGGTACAAGATAACTGATATAATTTCTTTTTTTTTGTAAATACATACCTATAATACAGTCAACACCCAGATCATCCAAATATTTGTCTTGTGCGGGAATCGAACCCGCGACCTCGGAGTCAAAGTGGCCAGTGCTAACCCTTCGACCACCGAGCTCGTCATCGTAATAAAACATCGTCTATTTAGTAATATTAACAAAATAAAATAAAAAATTGCCAAATAATTAATGCAATCGCGGGTGCAACATTGAATATCGCGGGTGCAACACGCCTAGCTTATGTGACTATCAACGTATGTGAGTATAAAAGTCAAAAACACATATGTACAAGACAATAGTAGTTTATGAAACTGTTGCATAATAAGGGTTATTAAAATACGAGTGTGAGTTTATAACATGAGCCGAAGGCGAGTGTTATAATATACCACACGAGTATTTTAATACCTAATTATGTGCAGTTTCATACACTACTTTATCTAATCTCATGAAATATATGATAATAATATTTTAAATACAACCATGATTAATTTAACAGCTATAATTCTTACATAAAAATCCATTTGCAGATCGAGCATGCGTAGTGCGCATGCGCGACGCGCCGCGCGGCGCCGCGTTCACAGATTATATAGAAAAAATTTGCACCTGTTTAAAATACCTGTATCCAGGGCTGAAGCTGTATCGAAATGGTAAAAAAGTTATTTTACGATACAGTTGTCCCTATAGGAGCTGTATCGAAAAATAACTTTTTAAATTTATTTTGACAGCTTGTGCGTAAAGACTGTCATTATGATACTGTGTTTAGTTTTTTAATGTATAAATTTCAGTATGAGATTAGATAAAACAATGTATTTGTTTTCTACTACTACGACTACATACTTTTATGACGCTTATGTATATTATTCTTTACCCAATACGCCTATATTCACAAAAAAATATACCTTGCACAATAGACTTTTTTTTCGATTGGGGTATAAGTAGCTTATCACGTACACCTGCATGTGGTGCACATAGCGACTAGCGAAAGTGGATGTGGTAAGACCGCGGTATCGATAGGACTCCTCCACCTCACAGAATACAGCAGCCAAATAACAATTTCCTTGAGGATTGTTGTGTGCGAGTAAGCAACGAGAAAGGAAGGAGTTGCTGCGGTGCGGTGTATACGGCCCGATTGATGTTGGGACATAGTACAAAAAAAGTTGAATTGACGCAATCAATTAATTTATTTCTGTTTTTTGTCAATCATTTTTTGTGGCGCTTATAACTATGCGATAATGTCGTTTTTAACGACTAACGCGGCAAACATGCGCAACGCCCGCCTGATAGAAAACACAAGCCGGAGCCTATGGACTCATGCAACAGCAGGTGAATCACAAAGTTCAAAGAAATGTTTACTATCATTGGTCTTCAGAAATTGTATTCTTCTAATTAATCTTTTTTTTTTCGCTTGAACAATCAAGTGAAATCTAAAAAATCTTCTATCATTTTAGCTAGTGTCTCGATAAAAACAGCTATAATGTAAATACCAGGTATATATTATCAATCGTACAAAGTCTATACATATTAGAAAGAAAGAAAGGCATCGCGGGTGCAACCGATTTGGGTCAATGTTTATTTCAATTCAATCAATCGCACGCTCCTAATTGTGATTGAATTAAGTTTGCTTTTGTTTTTTTCTTAATTTTGTCAATTTTCAAAACTATGACGTTATTCCTGTGAGAATATTGAACTTTTGTCTTTTATGTGGCGGGTGCAACAAACTAACAATGATTTCTTGTAGTCAACTCTGCTTAAACAGTATTATGAAATATTTTTGTATAAATCAATTAATAAGGGTTTTACTACACGATTGATCAGTAAAACAGAATCAGAACTTCAATATGTTGAAAGAAGCTGTTATGCGCCAATGTTATTAGGTATTGTTCATTTTCTAGAAAGGTATTTTTCAGTTTCTAACAAGTTGTCGAATGGCGAATTTTCAAAAAATTATGTATGAAGTAAGATCAATAAAAGTTGTTTTGTTAGTAAATTTAATAGTTTCTTCTTTATATTGGTACAAAAAAAATACTGTGATTAAAAAAATAATATCTCTATATCGGAATCATCTTATTAATAATAATTGAATTTTTTTCTATGAGAAAACATATTTTTCATTCAGAAAACATAGATGTTTTTTTATTGTTCGCATATAGTAGTGTATTATATTGTATATATTAAATAATATCATTAGAAGAATAGAAAACATTAGAGTCTATGTAGCATATATATTTTGTTCAGAGCGGACTCATAATTAATTCCCCCGTTGTGTCTCCTGTGTAACCAGCCCCCTTTGAAATTATTCCATTTGAAATACAGTCGCTTATTCATTGGTATGAATAAGCATTCTATTCAGTTATTGAATCGCAATAATAGATGGTGGTAAGGGGGCAGGATTAACAACAGCGTCGAACAAAAAGGCTAGGAACAGTAAAATTTAATGAGAGAGTATTCTTCTCTTCTTATTACCGGAATGTCCAGTTGGTTCAATAATTAATGTGCGCGCTGGTGCATGGAGAAATTTGAAATAAATAAATTCAGAAAAATGCTACATGAAAAATATCTAATATTTCTTTTTATAATTAACTAGCGACCCGCCCCGGCTTCGCACGGGTGCAATGCTGATACTAAATGTACTACAGAAGGTCTTTGCGCTTTGTCCTATCCAGTCCTTCCCCAGTTATAGGTACACGCCGCCGGCTCCGCGGCCGGTACCGCCACAGCCGTTATGTCCCTGCATTTTAAATGTGTAATATCTTCTAAACTATTCATTTAAATTACATGCTGTGAAGGGCCATATTGATCTATATTAAATGCGCAATGTATTTAAGATACTTAATTGGATAAGGATTAATTCTGTATTGCTTAAAATCGCTTCGTAAATAAGGCATTATTTCTTGTAAAAAGCAAAGGATAAAATAACGGTTATTGTGTGTTGCCACTAAGAGATAGACATATACCATCGCGAACTTTTTTGTAGACCATTTTAAGGTGAACAATACTGTACTACATTATTTTGATCTATCTCATTGGGTTCAGCCAGCGTTTGCAATGAAAGAGCAAAAAAATGTGTTTATTTACGACATCACATTAGAAACCTCTAAATTATCACTGTTTTTCTACTATGTTATGCATATATTATACATATAAACTTTCCAGTTGAATCACTCTATCTATTAAAAAAAACCGCATCATAATCCGTTGCGTAGTTTCAAAGATTTAAGCATACAAAGGGACATAGGGACAGAGAAAGCGACTTTGTTTTATACTATGTAGTGATTTTAAAGAAATTTTAAATAACATAATATTTAATTCGATGTTGATGATGAGCTCAGGTAGATGGTACTGCAGTATGACCCTTGACTGCACGTACTGCTAGAATCTCCTTTTCATACAAATTCCTTTCTCATACAACACTTCAGTTTTCAACCATATGGCTGCCTACAAGAAATATTTAAGGACTGCGCAAAATCAATTTGAATGAATGAAATTTTTGACCGTCATTAGGAAATCTAGTTGCTTTAAAAAAACAAACTAGGCAAATAACTCCTTTCGGCACTGTATTCTTCTCTTCTTATTACCGGAATGTCCAGTAGGTTCATTAATTATTGTGCACGATGGTGCATGGACAAATTTGAAATAAATAAATTAATAAAAATGCTACATGAAAAATATCAAATATTTCTTTTTATAATTAATTTTAAAGAAATTTTAAATAACATAATATTTAATTCGATATTGATGATGAGCTCAGGTAGGTGGTACTGCAGTATGACCCTTGACTGCACGTACTGCTAGAATCTCCTTTTTATACAAATTCCTTTCTCATACAACACTTCAGTTCTCAACCATATGTCAAGTACTAACTTGACATATGGGTGAGAACTGAACTGAACAGTGTCAACATTAAATTTACTTATTTGCTATTACTGAATAGCAAATAAGTAAATTTAACGGTGACGCTGTTCGACTTTTCAATTCGATTAACCAATATTTATTGAATAAGCAATTTTAATGACTTGTGCTCGCCTCAATTTCCATATGCTGATGGAATTACTGTCAATTTTCTCATTAAATCCCACCAGATAACTCCAGTGATTATATAGTTGATAATATATCAATCATTAATATGCCGCACAAATCTTTACTGATCTATAGTTTAACTAATCTTTTGACTACAAAGTCTATTAATGTGATATTTTGTTTTTTTTATTTTTTTAAACCTCGAGCAACTAACTGGTAACTGGTAATGGGTAACTGGCGGGGTTGATGGCAAACGACCAAGAGGCCGCAGCCCGATGAGATGGTCTGACCAGATCCGCACATCTCTGGACTCAAATCTCCACAGTGCCCTCCATGTTGCGAAAGATCACAATAGTTGGAGAAAAATTGTGAGGTATACGACTCGAGGAGGAGGATTTTTATTTAAGCAATTATTAAGTTGGTTGTATTGTCTTCACGTATTCAGTGTTACTTTAGACAGTTAGACCTTGTAGTGGTACAAAATTCAAATTAAGCTATAAGACTAATATCTCAAAGCTTAATTTGACGACCACTTTACTGCATGTAAGTTGGACCCAGTTATGTAGATTTAACTAGATTTAACCAACATTTTGTTACAATTAAATTATAGTTATTTACAGATTCATCATCATCATCAGGTCATTATAGTCTCCACTACAGGAGCACGACCCTCTCTCGTCCGTCACAGACGGGAGGATTTGGCCTACACTCCCCACGCTGGCCAGACGGGTTGGGGAGGCCTGATCGATGTTTTATAATGTATTTCCCTTAGTCGCCTTTGTTTACAGATTATTAGGAATAAAAATATAACAGCTGTGTATAAGTTTTGGGAAGCATATGTCGCCAAACTGCTACAATATGTTGCGAATATATAATACTTTATTTGAAGTTTCTGACTATGTATAGCTCTCAATTTGGCATAGGATGATGGTTGGATCAATTATGCATTAAAAACATAAGGGTGGAGTTATGAAAAGTGCAAACATAATGTGAACCATATTGTTAGTGTGTATCAAAAAATTGTACATAGTGCTACATTTAAATGATAGTTATTTACAGATTAATAGGAATAAAAATGCAAACAGCTGTGTATAAGTTTTGGGAAGCATATGTCGCCAAACTGCTACAATATGTTACGAATATATAATACTTTATTTGAAGTTTCTGACTATGTATAGCTCTCAATTTAGCATAGTTTGTCGGTTGGATCAATTATGTGTTAAAAACATAAGGGTGGAGGTATGAAAAGAGCAAACATAATGTGAACCATATTGTTAGTGTATATCAAAAAAATGTACATAGTAGGTATTTAATAATTACTGAAAATAATAAAACAAAGTAACATACACTTAGCAGCAAAAAATAACAGTACACACATGAATTTCCAGCAAAATTTGCCAACAATTAGCCATTGTAAATTATGATAATTCATGCATAAATCTTTCGCATTTGCTTTTAGAATTAAAATTATTAATACGATTTAATTAACAAACATAAGATAACAAAAAAATAATGAAACATATGTGTCACAATTAACTTACTGTTTCTCGGCGCATTTACAATGTTCTTCGGCCTCGCGCAGTTTAGCAGCCATGACCACTAATATACTCAACGAATAATCAAGTTGTATTACAATAATACAGTAATAGCAAGTACTTTATGACTTATTTGGGAAAAATCAATAAGAGACTGGAGAGAGGACCTCAAGTTAGGATGACCAACGGAGGCAATCTGAAATTCTGTAGGAGGATCCCGAAGATTTTATGCCGAGATGAATGAATGAATTGATTCATTGCGTCAATGAAGTGAGTGAATGAATGAGGATTGTATTCTGACAACCTGAAGCAAATGAAGTTGACAGTTAAGTTTTCTTTTTCTTTTTTAGGTATGGCAACCAACTATTAAATGTCAATAAATTTTATTAGTGAGTAATATCAATAGTATGAATATACTGTAATCTAAATGAAACTCATAATATCACATAAGTTACTTCTTAATCGCATAAGTATAATTATTTTATTATTATAATTGTAAGACTACATAAATAAATTAGAAAAAGATATAAATTAAAAAACAGGAATTTAAAAAAAATGTTTATTATCAAAACCGTGATGTGAATTCTAAAATAAACTCTAAGCCGATAGAAATAAGCTTTTATCGTCAGACGATTTTTGTAGAACAAACAAGACAAAAAAGTGGAAATAGGAAGTGTTTGCTACACTTCTTATTTTCACTGTGTTTTAGTGCGTAGTACTTAAAAGTCCTTGTACTGAGGCCCAAAGTGTTATAATTTTGACGTGAATGCGTCTTTAAAATATCTTTGGAGTAAATAAAAAAAACAAAATACGATTAACAGTTGGTGTTACAGCTACAAATCTACCTCTCCATCCAAAATTCTGGTGGATAGACGAATGAATAATATGTTAGGTAAGGTAAGGAATAAGTAACATTGCGTGCGAGGGAGGGAAGCGCTGCAATTTGGAGATAATTTTAGTACATAGAATAGATCGTATTCACGTACATCACACGGCCGTGTCCGTGACACAGCCCTAATTCATTTTTTTTTTAATATGACCACAGACATTCAAATAAATAATTTGAATGTCTAGAGTGCCACAAACTTATCTGGCCCGGTAGCGGGGGCGGTACGATCGACTTATTTAAGTGTTGCTATTAAACGAAATACCGCCCGTTTTAGAGGAAACATAAAAATCAAAGAAATATATACACTATTAAAAAAATAGCATTGATATACTTAATTGTGTTGTGTGGTGTTTCAATTAAATGTCAATTGCCTTCTATTTCTTGTTGATTAGTTTTAAAAATGCACCACGTTAAGTCGCGATCATAGCTATTATATAATATTAGAAAGTTATAATATTGCACAGAAACAACTCGTTGACGATTTTTTTATTGTAAGAAATGGAATATGTGTAGAAAAAGATAATATGTTTTTAAAAAAATACACCTCAATGGAATGTGCACAGAGATGCGATTTATTTGAAATACTTGTATTTAAAATGCAAATTCAAAATGCAAAATACCTATTTTGTATTTAAATACCTTTTAATAAAAAACATTTTGTATTTTATTTGAAATACTTTGTGAACTGTATTTTGAATTTTTAAAATGCAAAATACTATTGTGATTAAGTTTACCAAACATTACCAGTCAAACAAAATTAAATGAACGAATGACGCTGGTATTGGTTAATTTGACTGCTAGAGGCGCTACTAGCTGTGCGCTCCTAACGTCTGTCTAGTCACAAACGAAAACGATAAACATGGAGTCCAATATGGACTATGGAACGTGACGCCGCCGCCGACTCGTTATGACAAGTATCAAAGTAAGTAGTAACGTTTAATCGTTAACTGCCCTTAATAAACTGGGCTAATAACTACAAATAAACTAATAGTCGGCAGGAGTTGATCTGAGTTTCGGGACACACAGGTGTTGAGACCAATGAGAAGCCTGATGAACTGGCAAGGGAGGGATCAAGCAAAAGCTTTCGGACTTGAACCCTTTGTAGGTCTCTCATAGGGGACAGTAATTATGGCTATAAATGGCAGAGTGAACTAGGCATCAGGCTGACTACAAGGAGATGAGTGGAATGCTACACTCTAAGGAAACCATTGACAAAGGTACAGTGAATTGGTACAGACATGGATATAAATAGGACAGGAAACGGATGCGTCTCATGCTTGGGGCACTGACGGGCCATTATGCCTGCCATGGACACCTATAGAAAAAGAAACGTGTTGATTGCCCAGAGTGCAAAACATGCAAAGGGTCTAACGACACCATGAAATACTTGATGTGTCAATGTGACGCCCTAGCCGGCAAACGAATGGAAATTCTAGGAAAGGCATACCCAGGCATGGACGATTACAGGCTCATCCCAATAAGCAGCATACTAAATTACATGGAACATGTCTCCAGTCTGTCAGGTGAGAGTGCCTTAAGGATTAGAAAGAGCACAAATTATCCATGACGGTCGACATTGTATTTTAACAAATGGTATTGTTAAAACGTGTAATAAATAAAAATAAAGAGAATTGAATTGGACAAAAGGTATTTGTATTTTGAAAAAGTATTTTAAAAACACCTATTTTGCATTTAGCATTTAAAATACAAAACTTAAAACTATTTGGTATTTTGCATTTGAAATAGTAAATCGAAAAAGTATTTGCATTTTGTATTTAAATATATTTCTTAGACTATTTTGTACATCTCTGAATGTGCATACGCGGTAAATAAATTAATTGTATCTGGCAATACTACATTACAAGATGGCGGCTTTAGTTCTAAATTTGGCCACCGGGTCAGATATGTTTGTAGCACTGGTGCTACAAACTTATCTGGCCCGGTGGCGGGGGCGGTACGATAGACTTAAGTGTTGCCATTTAACGAAATGTCGCTCGTTTTAGAGGGAACATTAAAATCAAAGACTTAATAATAGCATTGATATACTGATTAATTGTGATGTGTGGTGTTTCAATTAAATATCAATTTCCTTCTATTTTTCGTTGATTAGTTTTAAAAATGCACCACGTTAAGTCGCGATCAAAGCTATTATATAATATTAGAATTATAATATTGCACAGAAACAACTCGTTGACGGTTTTTTTATTGTATGTATAGAAAAAGATATTTATATATTTAAAAAAATAAACCTCAATAGAATGTGTATACGTGGTAAATAAATAAATTGTACCTGGCAATACTAACATTTCAAGATGGCGGCTGTAGTTCTAAATTTGGCCACCGGGTCAGATAAGTTTGTGGCACTAAAAAGTTGCTAAACTGATGATCTCTCATAATCTTCTGTCTCATTCACTCACTCACTTTTCATGCTATGAGATTTAATAAGGCTAGGTACTTAATTCTTTTTCAAATACCAAAGAAATCAAAAAATATAGAATTTGGTGCAGTCGTTTGGATTTTATGGGCGTAGGTACATACATTTCGGCGATTATTTTTTATTTATATATAGGTAGATAGATAATATGTAGTGTATGTATTTATATTTTATTATTTATCAGTATTAGGTTACATATCTTCGTCTATACATAATAATGATTCTTATAAAATTACTTACCTATAAAGAGATACCTATATATTATACTTACAGAGAGAGCATGGAGATCTGTAACAAGTAGGTACATGGAAAAATATATAGTCTAAATAAAAAAAAATGAGAAAAGCCCAATGCTTTGTTGTAACATACAGGGCCTCCAGTCCACGACTTTCTTCCCCCATCTACTAGACTTGCGCAAACCAGTTCACTGAACTGAAAAGAGAGATGCAGTTCTTTTGACGCAAATGAACTATATCACTCATCTAGTTCATTTAGTTCATTTAGTTCAATTGCTTCTGTAGTTCTTTTGACTCATTTAGTTCGTTTAGTTCAATTGCTTCTGTAGTTCTTTTGACTCATTTAGTTCGTTTAGTTCAATGTATCTTTGATTCAATCGACTCAGTAGTTCTGTTGACTGATTCCTTCTACATTCTTCTATGTTCTATTGCATCATTTTGATGACATTGTATTTTTGTATTAAATAAGTAAGTAATGAAATATTTTATAAATTTCCTTCCAAATATTGATTTTCCTTCAAACTTTTCACAGGCTTAGGACTGTCATGCTTGAGTAAAAAGAAATTATTTAGTGGTTAAAATAATAATTAATATAAAAATTGAGCCTTGTACTACTACTATAGCATATTTTCGCTAACAGCTTATGGTTCTTATGTCCTTAGCCTTAGAGTTCTAATTCGGTCAGTCAACCACGCACGAAACTATCTGTCTCGTTTTATCACGAACAATTTCAGAATCTTCCGTCCTTTTCGCTCTCTATGAGCAATTTTGGCATTACAACGTATCTCTCTCATTCTAGCTCGTACGCTTTATGTATTTCCGTTCTTTTTACTCTTTGTCACTCATTGAACTAAATGACGCAGTGAACTACATGGGACAAGAAAGAGTGAGTGACAAGAACCGGCTTGTATGGTGAACTGGTACAATTGAACTACTCACTCAGGAACTACACAAGTCTACCATCTACAGTCTGACTCGGTAGATGTGGCCGACCCACTGCGACTTCAGCTTGCTGATTTTGAAAGCTATGTTTTTGTTTGTAACTTTGATTCTTCAGCTGATCTCCTCGTTCCGGATTATCTAGCCGTCCAACGAAAGACAAGCTCGATGGTCGAATGGTTAGCAATGGCCACTTTGACTCCGAGGTGGCGGGTTCAATTCCCGCACAAGACATACATTTGTGTGCATGAACATGTCTGTTTGTCTTGGTCTGGGTGTTTTCTATGTATTATAAGTATGTATTTATAACAAAAAATGTATTTAAGTACATTTATCAGTTGTCTATTACCCATAACACAAGCTCTGCGCTTAATTGGGACTAGATGGCGCTGTGTAAATTGTCCTTATATTTATTTATTTATTAAACGATTCTATTCTAATGATTGCCACTTGTCACACAAGTTTTTTCACAATCACACCCACAAACAGCTGCTGATTACTGACTCGTTAAGCATACTTTAAATGCTTAACTTATAGCCGAGGTGGGACGTCGTCGTGGTGCGTGGTTAAGTTTAGATCAATCCCAGACGCAATAAAAAGAAACAGCGTAAAGTGTCAAACAGATTCGATTACTCATGAAACATGTGCATAGTGGGCGGTATATTTAAAGTTAAATGGCCTTTGATAACATACATTCTGGGGTGTAAGTGGTTCTTCAACATCTTTGAACCAAACCAACTCAGCCATCGAATTCCACATATTGCTTTATTAAAAACAACTCAGCCATCGAATTCCACATATTGCTTCTTTCTAAAACAGATTGCATTTTTTTTATACAACGTCGGGTGGCAGACAATCATACGGCCCGTCTGATGTGAAGCGGTTACCGTAGCGATATTAACGCTCACAACATAAAATATCGCTCGCGCGCCGCCACCCCCGTTGCCAACGCAGCATCTCCTTCCTTTCTGGTGACCTCACTCACTCGCAGGAACAAAACAACCCTCAAGGGAATTATTATTTGGCTGCGGTATTATGTGAGGTGGAGGTACATTCCCCAGTCGGGCAGCTTACAATTACCTACATCTCTTTTCGCCAGAACTTCGTTTGTCAGTCAGCAGGGTGCACCGCGTGCAGGTGAAGTTGGCTTTTGTTCACAGATGTTAAGGAACCACTTACACCCCACTTACACCCCAAGAATTTTCAGACAATCTGAAAGAAAGAAAGAAAGAAAGGAGTCTTTCTTTCTGGTGACCTCACTCACTCGCAGGTACACAACAACCCTCAAGGGAATTTTTATTTGGCTGCGGTATTCTGTGAGGTGGAGGTACATTCCCCAGTCGGGTAGCTTACAATTACGCTCCCTACCTCTCTTTTCGCCAGAGCTTCGTTTGTCAGGCAGCAGGGTGCACCGCGTGCAGGTGAAGTTGACTTTTGTTCAAAGATGTTGATAAACCACTGACACCCCAAAAGTCAAGCAAATCAGAGTCAAGCCAAGTCAAGTCAGTGGCCTATGGGCACGAAAACACTGGTCTCCACCAACATGAAATTGAACAGCGTGAAGGAGTACTCGAAACCCCTACGATAGGCAACACACTTGCATAAATTATCTATCTTCTATCTATCTATCTACACCTTTAAAAGAGAAAGTATGTATGTATGTTCCGTATAGACTCCGAAACGGCTGGACCGATTTCAACGAAATTTTCAGACAATCTTTAGATTGACCCAACAGATAATCCTGCACCCCTGGACTACGCGGGCGAAGCCGCGGGTAACAGTTAGTAATTTATAAAATATATTCACGACAACGTCTTATAATTCGATGGAGCCGGCTGCACGCACGAAAAAACATGACTAATGCGGCGTTACCTCGCTCTGAGGCGTTTTGTAAAATGTAAACATTCCATCAGTATTTTCTTATGACGTTGTCACGTTCAACTATCGTCAGTAAACCGACTTTACAGACAACCGATTTTTTTTATTACCGTGTTTGCCGTAAAAAAATTATTTCATTTAATCCAACCCTGCTGAATTCGCAATATAAATGTCTTTAGCCTTAAAATAAAATTCTATGATACGGCTTTCGAGCACTCAATAAGGAAACCCCAGGAGGTTTTCTAAATTTTGAGAGAGATTGAATAAATCAATCGCATTTCGCAGCTAACAATTAGTTCAACTTCTATATATTATATAATAGGCTATTTAAAACTATTTCAAGAAGTGAAAAGTTTTGAATTCGAAATCAATCATAGTCAATTCTCCTCACGATTCTCCCATTTTCCCTGTCCATCTAACACAGCATGACGCTTAGTCACTCGTCTAGCTCTACCATAGACAACAGTCGGCAGGTGTTCAAACGGTAAATGCATAAATGGTAGTAAATTGCGGTAATAATAATAGCAACACTGTCGTGGAGTCGTGGGACTGGCGCGCGCCCTTCCCCCGCCGCATCGCCTGCGCACAAGAGGGTTGCTTGAAAGAAAAGAATAGAGAATTAATATAACGGTTCTTGAGACTCTATATTATTATTTTTTATTGTAAAGATTGTTGAATTGAATGTTTGCAGTTCATTATAAGGACCTGCAGACCTAATATCCGTAATTACATCTACTTAACCAGGGCTGAAGAAGTATCCCACGAATAGCCACGTTCCTCTCTTTTGCCAGAGCTCTTTAGTTAATCAGCAGAGTGCACCACGTGTAGGTAGGATTAGGTTCAAAGATATTTGTGAGCTGCTTACACCGCAAAACTACTATGAAACTGTCTCAGTGATATCTACTGCTAACAAGCTGAAGCAGAGTTAATTCTTTTTTTTTTTTTTTTTTATACCACTAAAGTGACAAACAAGCATACGACCGCCTGATGGAAAGCAGTTACCGTAGCCTATGGACGCTGTAACACCAGAGGCATCACGTGCGCGTTGCCGACCCTGTAAAAACCTCTTTACGCCCTTTTTGAAGAACCCCATGCTGTAGTCTCCTGGGGAAACCTCAACAGGCAGTTAATTCCACAGCTTAGTAGTACGTGGAAGAAAACTTCGCTGGAATCGCACAGTACGTGACCACTTCGGTTCCAGTGTGTGAGGATGAATTCCCTGTCGATGGCGAGCGGTGCGACTGTAGAAGGAGGCCGTGGGCATCATGTCAAACAACTCCTCTGAACACACCCCATTGTACAATCGGTAGAAAACACAAAGGGAAGCAAAATCTCTTCTCAGACTCAAAGGTTCTAAACCGTCCGTCAATTTGGATTTGTTAACAATCCTCACAGCGCGTCTTTGGATTGAGTCACAAGGTGCATGCTCGTATCCAGGCGCTCCCGCCCATAGATGACAACAGTACTCCATATGCGGCCGTACTTGGGCTTTGTAAAGCTGAAGCCTTTGCCGCGAGTTGAAGTACTGCTTCGCTCTGTTAAGCACACCTAGCTTCTTCGATGCCAGCTTGACCTTCCCCTCCAGATGATATCGAAACTGAACGTTGCTCGAGGTTTCAAGTCCTAGAATCCCAATAGATTTTGCGATGGTGAGCGGTGTGTTTTCGAAGTGTGGAGCCACAACAAATGGTGTTTTCTTAGCGGTAAACGCGCAGACTTGCGTCTTGGAGGGGTTAAAACGCATTAAGTTTTGTCGCCCCCAGTCCGACACTCTACTCAGTGTGTTCCCGATTTCCGACAAAAGTTGTTCGCGGCTCTCCTCCACCAAAGAACGGGGGGTCCGCATAACAAGGAATGCTGTCAATTGACAACATATCATTAATATGCAGCAGAAACAGCGTCGGGGACAAAACAGAACCTTGCGGGACGCCAGCATTAATGTCCATGCTGTCAGAGCAACTGCCATCTACAACGGCTCTAATGCTTCTGCTGGACAAGAAGCTAACAACCCATTCGCATAATCCCTCAGGCAAACCGTATGCAGGTAATTTTGAAGGAAGACTACGGTGCCAGACCCGATCGAACGCCGTTTCCATATCCAGGCTAACCGCCAATGCCTCTCCTTGACTCTCCACCGCCAAAGCCTATCGGCGTACACGTACGTATACGTTTGGGGTGTAAGATACACTAGAAGACCACCAGTTGAGCGACCATGGCGAAAGCCATATTGTTTGTCGCTGATCAAGTCGTGATCCTCTAGGTATCTAAGGAGCCGGTTATTGATTACGCGCTCCATCACCTTGGAGAGAAGGGAGGTAATAGCAATGGGCCTGTAATTCGATGGGTCTGATCTGTCGCCCTTTTTTGGCACAGGGTGCACGTTCGCAGTCTTCCACATAGCCGGAACTTGCCTAGTGGAGTAAGAGAGCGCGAACAAGTGCGTAAGTGCAGAACACAACTCAAGAGCACACACCTTTAACACCACTGCCGATATGCCATCTGGCCCACTACTCGACTTGTGAATATCGAGGGAGAGCAACGCCCGCCGGATATCTCACTGTGTAATCGAAATCTCCGGCATGGAGTTACCGCTCCATGAGATAGTAGGTGGTACGGCGTCTCCCTCGTTTAATGTCGTATTGGAAGCAAAGAGATTATCCAATATTTCGTCCTTCTCCTTAGCACTATAGGCCAGACTGCCATCCGGTTTTTGCAATGGTGGACGACTGGCAGAAGTTTCCCTCGGTAGCCTTATCGAGCGACCAAAAAGCTCGACTCCCAGAGGGGTGTTTAGCCAGGCGCTCACCAATTCTGCCGACGAAATCATACTTTGCCCTAGCAATCACTCTCTTACTGAACCTCGAGGCAGCATTAAACTCGCGTTTCAGGTCAGAAACATTCAGATCCCCATTAATACGAGCCGTGGACGCAGCCTGCTTGCGAAGTATAGCTTCGCAACAAGACCTATTAAACCACGGCCGTTTTTTAACACTCGCCGTGGCCACACGTCGATTTGGGATGAATAATTCCATCCCATCCATAATCGCCCCAGCCACAGCAGATGCACAGTAGTCAATGTCTTCCGACCCGAAGCAGAGCTGCCTCCACGGGTACGACGCATAGAATTCACGCAATCCATCCCAATCTGCCGACTTGTAGTGCCACACACGCCGCCATCCGGTAGGCCAGGGTACGTCAGGGCTAGCGCAGGGCATCTGGGTCCGGATGAGGCAGTAGTCTGACGACCCAAGAGGAGCGTCCATTGTGATCTTATACCCATCCGAACGTGTGGTCAGCAGAAGGTCCAGAAGAGAGCTTGTATGGTCCTCGATGTCCGGTATTCTCGTTGGAGAGTGTATCAGCTGGGAGAAAACATAAGCCAGAGCAAAGTCGTGAACAGACCTCCCCGCGAAGTCAGTGGACCGAGAGCCAAGCCACTCGGTGTGGTGGGCATTGAAGTCACCTAAAATCACTAACTCCGCGGAGGGATACTGTTCCATGGCTCTGTCAGTCGCCAGTTGTAGGTGCTCGATCATCCAAGTTGTGTCTGAATCACCGCTATGAGACCTGTAAAGGCACGCGTAGATGCAGGTGTGGCCACCCTGGTCCACGCGCACCCACAATATTGACAGGTCCCTGTCCACAAGGCCGTGAAGGCGTTGACAGCAAATATCCTCCCGGACGTACATACATACCCCAGCTCGACGTACAAAAGAGTATTCGAGTTTGTACCCAGGGTATGTACAAGTAGGATGTGTCAGCCGGGGAGGATATTTGCGTCTCAGTCAAAAAAAGCAGGGTCGGCTGTGCAGTTTCGAGGTGTTGGTAAACTGCATTAATATTTGCGTGAAGACCCCTAATATTACAGAAGTCCACCTTGAGTGTGGAAGAGGATGCCGCTGGAGTAAATCGCTTTCTATTTTTCTTCACGGCCATAAAAAAGATATCAGAGGAATTATGAGAAGTCGCCTCAATTCCACACCGAGTCCACTCCGGTCTCCTCCTCCGGCACGACTACTACAACAGGGACTTTACACAGGTTGGCGGTTCAGCCTCCCGAGGCGGAGATTAGGTAATCCCCGGGTTCCGGAACCCTACTGACCTGCGTGCGGCCAGCGGACAGCCGTTTCACCGGGTCGCCCTGACCGCCGCCCCAACACGCCGCGCCTACACCGCTGGCAGTGGTTTGACAACCACTGGTCTCCGTGTTGTCAGCATGACGACTTCCCAAATAATAGCCCTGGTGACCATGCTCACTCGCAGGAACACGGCCAAGCCATTATGGCTGCGGTCTTCTGCAAGGTGGAGGTACTTCCCCAGTCGGATGCTGGCCAAGTTTTGAACAAGAGACCACACTATGCCTCTCCCCTATCAGAAATAATAATAAAAGCGAGGCAAAGTACGATCTCTCATTGCCTCCGGTAGGACGAGAGAAAGAGAGGTATCTCTTATGTCGAAGCAATTTTTATTACCTTAGTGTATAGAAACGACGGGCACTTTTTTCTCGTGTCTGAGTTTGATATTATTTCTCAGAATAATAATGAAAATAGTTCTTTGATCACTATCCAAGGAAACATGTCGCTAGGCGACGATATAATATTGTAGCTGTTCGTGTTTATTATTTCTTTAAGATTATTTTCCAAGAAATGAGAGTCCTATTTGAAATTGATTCAATAGGAAGGTTTAAGTATTCATGTGTACTTAGGTACGTTATTACATGTAAAGTGTAGGTCAGGGGCGCCGACTACGTGGGTGCTCGGGGGCTCGAGCACCCATGAAAAATAAACAGTGGGTGCCGAGCACCCCTGAGAATAGACATCAAGAAACAGATCAGTAATCGCCTTTTAGGGATGGGCGTTTTTTCATTACCCGACGACCCGTTTAGCGCAGTGGTTTAGAGCGCGGCGGTTGAGACGCAAGGGTCGCGGGTTCAGTTGTTGATGAAACATATATTTTTGTTGGGTCTGGGCGTTTTTCGAGCCATCAAAGGAGCATGAGCACCCATGAGGTTTTCTAAAAGCCGACGCCCCTGGTGTAGGTTTTTAGGTTTTGTGTGAATCCGATGAAATATGTTATCTCCGCCAACCCGGAGTTGAGCAGCGTGGTGGAGTATGCTCTCATCATCATCATTATCAGCCTGTATCTACCCACTGTTGAACATAGGCCTTCCCTAATGCTCTCCACCATATGCGATCCTCCGCTTTCCGCTTCCAACCGCTACCAGCCACTTTTTTGAGGTAGTCGGTCCATCCATCAGGCCTCCCCAACCCGTTTGGCCAGCGTGGGGAGTGTAGGCCAACTCCTCCTGGAATGGACGAGAGAGGGTCGTGCTCCTGTAGTGGAGATTAAAGTGACCTGATGATGACGACGATGATGGATCCTGGTGTTCCATGACAAAGGATCTACTCCATGACAGAAAATGAAGTAGAATTTCTTCTTTTTCGGATGGTAGAGAGTCGCAGAGACGACTGCAGCAGCTGGAGCAAAGACGACCAAAGCAGCTATGGTAGCCGCATGCCAAGCCGCATCTACTAACTGTAGCGAATGTGTGGCGACCAGCACGCAAAGTAGTGTATATCAAATTACCTGGTTTCTTGTCTGTGTAGAATTCAGCTCATCTCTTTCAATTCAATCGACGAGCTCGGTGGCGTAGCGGTCAATGACGGGGTTTTGTCACCAACGCTCGTGGGTTCGATTCCTACATAGGACAAACATTTGTGTGCATGGACATGTCTGTTTGTCTTGGTCTGGGTGTTTTCTATGTATCATAAGTATGTATTTACAAAAAAAAAACGTATTTACGTTGTTTATCAGTTGTCTAGTACCCATAACACAAGCTTCGCTTACTTTGGGGCTAGATGGCGCTGTGTTATTTGTCTGACAATATTTATTATTTAATATAATTCAGCTAGCATTTTTTCGAGCATTTAAATGTAATATAACGTTTCTACGAATGCTCTATATTGTGTTCGTCAGGATCTCAGGCTTTTCGGCGAAAAAATTTCGGACGATTATCACTTGCCACTTTCGAAGAATTTTATTTCGTGGAATAATCATATGCCAGCTCTTCTTATAAATTTTATTTTATTTCCCAACCTCACAGTTGCCAACTGTATGATTGGTCTGCTTTTTATTATGTTCCTAATGTGATTAGAGTACCTAAAATAAAAAATAGAGAGCGCTCGATATTCTGTTACTAGTAGATAAATTATAGTATTTTTTATTAATAACATTTACATAGTAAAAGCCCGGTATTAAGTTCACCCAGATCTCATCTCCATAGCCCATTTATATTCCATCGCACTTCGCAATAGTCTCAACGCCTGCCGAGACCTGCTCATGGGTATGTCGTTCCATTGACATATCCTGGAGCGGGTCACGGCGGGCGTACAACATTACATCAAACTCCTCAAAGGGGCCTCTACGCGTTGGATCCATATCCCCGCGCACTTACTAGTAACACCTTTAGAAGAGCGATTTGTTCAGCTATTTTCCAGCTCGACCTGAGATTATAGAATTAAAAATATGACTAACTAACTATATATACATTTAGACTGTACTTCTAAAGACCGTAGTCTATAGATCACTGATATCAGTACTCGTGCAGTATTTAGTTAAGAATATTAATAATATGGTATATATCGAAAAACACGTCTCGAACAGTGGGCCACAATGTACAATGTTTGCTACTCGGTACGTCGCTCATAAATGTTTACTGAACGTAATGTTTCCCACGGTTTCAGCACGCTGGCATTGCGACTCGGTGATAATGTAAATAGGTGTAACTGCGATTTTGTGAAGCTTAAACTGTTTTGATGGAACATAAACTAAACCAAAGTTGTGACGATTATCCCGCTGTAGTTAAATATCTACTTTCGGTTTAGATGCCATCTATTTTGACAAGCTTTTATTTAGTTTCCAGGCGGTGTCTGTAATCAAATCTTCCAAGTTAAATTTTACCCACTTCCCAGTGTCCGATTGAGCTGAAATTTGGCACACTCGTTTGGACACTGCACGATTATCTATCTTTATGACTTTATTTTTAACCCAATATGACGGTTGTTGCAAAATTGCTATTTGTAATTTCTACCTACGATTTGGGTACCAAAAAAAAATTTAAGGGTTTTTTGAGCGTAATTCATTAAATTAACCCTTCTTATATCAGCAACTAATATCAAAAATAACTAAGCAGAACTGGAATATACAGGAACTCTTAAACAGAAGTACCGAAAGTTTTTATAAACAACTAATAAAAGCTTTAATTTTATTTACTTTTATTCTCGTTTCTAAATAAGAACACTACATACATACAGATTGGTTAAGATCGAAATTATTTTATATAGGAAGCGTCACTTGCCTATTTATAGTACTAGTCATAACAAAGAACTTCTTCTTTTTGTGGGATGTCTGTCTGTATGTTACATCTGTCTTTCGTTATTCGCAAACGAGATTTAAAATTGATATTTTAAAAGTTAACGGGCTCATGGAATTTGTTCGATCTTCCCACAACTTCCCACAAATGAATGAATGAATGAATATTTTTATTGAATTAAGTAACAAAGACTCATGTTGTTAGTAATGCTTATAAACTATGTTAGTAAAGATATTAAGTTTATATATTAATTTTAAAGCGGCCAGTCCTGCACCACTCCCCCCGAAATGGCACAGGAATGGTTGACAAATACGCAGTCTAATCTGCTAGCAATCATATTCAGGATGCTGTTACCGCTCGCCCGCACCCTGCGTACAAAGGACGCGCACCGTTTACGCATTGTTGCGTAGAAGCAGTCTACGCCTGTTTCAGCGAACATCCCTGATGCACTACAGAAACGAGAAACAAATGAGAAATTCTCACTACATGTGCTACAATTACACATTAAAATGAGTCATGTAAAAATTTGCAAGCTACAATGAAAATTTGAGATTATGAAAAGCATAATTTGTCAACACGCAATTACAAACTTGTAGAACTGTTGCAAATTGATGACAGGAGAGTACTATTATTATTACTTATACTAACCCTGTCACTGCCTTGGCTAGCGTCAGACGAATGTGGAGAAGTCAAAATAAACTTTTTTTTATTGTAATACTGAATTACATTACTATCAGTTATACTGAATTACATTACTGACTCATCAGTGTATCAGTGTTTTTGTCATGTGCTATGAGAGTAAATAAGACAAAATAAAAATGACAAAAAAAAAATTGAGCCGTCGCATTTTTCCGTCGATTTCTATGCAGCCGTCTAGCCGTTTTGTAAGAAAATACCAAAGAGTGGAGACATCGCAGAGCTGAAGGCATTTGATGTTACATATGAAATAGGTATGTTTATCGATAATGGTTTTTTTTTAAATTATTTATTAACTTAATGGTCCCCTTATTTTTTGCCAAGTCACTGTCACAGCTGCGCTGTTTCCCTGTAAAATAGTATACCTACTGTCCTAAAGACGGTGTAGGTTATACTATTTTATTTTATTATTATTTAATTATAATAGTAACATAAATATTTTGTACTGCCACATTTATTAAAAATCGAGAATGCTTACAAAAATATCACATACGACTGTCTCATCGACGAGCGTCGCGTCTTGCTTATCAGCGTAACTATCGCAAATACATATTTGCAAATAGAGTCACAAAAAAAATCGATCACATGACTGAAAATTGGGGAGCAAAGGTGAATAGCCTGATTTACAACCCCCTAAATTAATCCACAGTCTGATAAAACCGCACCTACGTTAGTAGATTATCTAAAGGTTAAGTTTTTTAAGCTATATTTTATTTACATACCTTGAAATCGACAATCCGTAAAATAAATCAGAAAGAATCTATTATCCCTAAACATCTGAAATATCAAATAAATGCTTTTTTAAAACACATTGTGTGGTCGACCGTCTAACAATATATTGCTTTCAGATTTCACTATTGTTACAGCTTTCGATTTTAAATGCTCTTTTTTTCTATATAATATCACATATTCCATTTACATAAAGTTACATAATACCACAGGTCATCATCATCATCAGGTCCATTTTAGTCTCCACTACAGGAGCACGACCTTCTCTCGTCCGTCCTAGACGGAAGGAGGATTAGGCCTACACTCCCCACGCTGGCCAAACGGGTTGGGGAGGTCTGATAAACCGACTTCAGTTGGCGAGCGCAGCTTTTTGGTGGAATACCCCGCTGCCCGTCTTGCGAGAGAAAAGTTATTTCGTCACAGAAGATTCCTTAGTCGCCTTATTCGACATCCAGAGCAGAACAATGGCGCAATTTTATTTTGCCGGTATCCACACGGCAAATTGAAGGCTTCCCTCGATTTTTGTGGGATCCCATCATCAGACTCTGACTTGATGAATATGGAACCACCTCGCAATCATATCAATTCAAATAAAAAAACAGAATTTGACCACAGCTGCTTATAAAATTTAAGGGTTTCCCAAGATTTCCCTGGGATTCCATCATCAGATCCTGACTTGGTGAATATTCTTTGGTGAATACCTTGCAATCATACCCTTTCAAATAAAAAAATAATTTTGAAAATCGGTTCACAATTCGCGAAGATATTTAATAACATACATACAAAAAAAAATTCAGTCGAATTGAGAACCTACTCCTTTTTTGAACTCGGTTAAAAAGGTTTTACGTTTTAGTTACTGACAAGCATTTTCAGTACAGTCGCTAAAGCTCCAGGGTTTCCACTAGCTAAGCTAAACACAATTACCAATATGCTGAAAAAAGTTGAAGTTTGATTTCCGCCATCATTAAATCCGATGGTAATTGGCTTCAGCTTCAGCGGAAGGGACCCAGGTTGAAGCCTGTGACCATGGCCGGTGCAACCTGAGGGGCAATTCTCGTAATTAAAATGTAGTCAAAATTCAGTTCCGATCCAGTCTCGATCTCACAAATGTCACGTTTGGTATTCTCGTAACACAATATGTAACTTCAAAATTAAATTTAAGCGGGATTATATCGAAATATGAGTGAAAATTAAACAAACTAAGAATGTTACTTTGCCGACAACAAGAATTGATAATAAGTAATTAATGAAATCAAGTATATAATTTTAGTCAATTCACAATTCAATCTCGATTCGGTCAACTTTCAATCTGCGATCGTAGAAAAATTACGAGAATTGGCCTTCTGGTCGAAACGTCAGGCAATGATCGCTATGATTCCAGTTGTTATTCTCGTAAAGCTTTTTTTGTTTTGGGGTGTAAGTGGTATATCAACATCTTTGAACCAAAGCCAAGTTCACCTGCACGTGGTGCATCCTGCTGACTGCCAAACGAAGCTCTGGCGAAAAGAGAGGTAGGGAGCGTAATTGTAAGCTACCCGACTTCCATCTCACAGAATACTGCAGCCAAATATCAATTCCTTTGAGGGTTGTTGTGTTCCTGCGAGTGAGTGAGGTCACCAGAAAAGTAGGAGATGCTACGTTGGCAGCGGCGGTGACGGCGCAAGTGATATATTATGTTGCGAGCGTTAATACGGTTACGCTAACCGGTTCACATGGCGGGCGGTATGCTTGTCTGCCACCCGTCGTGGTATAAAAAAAAAGCTTTGTTTAGTTTGAGATTAAATAGCAGTGTTTAATTTGTCCTAGAATTTACGTTCCGCCGAAAACCTTACTGTTTTCACTCATCATGCAACGCGAAAGTTTAAAAGTTATTAAAGCAAAACATGATTTTCTTGTTCTTTAATTCCAACTTTAGGAAAATTATAATTGGCATTATTATAAAGAAAATTTTAATAAAAGCATGATCAGTAACAATAGTATTATAAATTTGATCATCTCCAATAAGAGATCCAGTGTTACCTAATTCAAACTCACTTGAATTAATATTTAATGAACTCTGATCCAATTTATTTTGCCATATGGCAAAATAAATAAAAGTTATTTATTTATTATTAATATACATTAATAATGAAAATAATACTTAATATAATGCAGACAATAAAAACTAAACTAAACTGTGTAAACCTATCTTAACAAAAACCCCTCCGGATCAGTAGTACCATTGACTAGTACCATTGATGGTACAAGTGACACAACTTTGTATCTCTAGTACCATTAAAGAAAAGTCAAGATATTCCCCGTGATCAGGATGGTTTTGGGATGTATTCAGGATGGTTTTGGGATGTGTTTAGGATTGTTTTAGGATGAAACTATCTAAAGTAGGTCCGTGAGGCAGCGTGCCTAAAACGCTAGCAGCGTTACCCCTTTGGATGGCGATGCTTAGCCTCTGACCCAAGTAAGCGCCGGCTCTTGGGTCCCCGGTGGCTTGAAAAAGTCTCTTTGAAATGTCTTCAAAAAGACTGAAGGCACAGGGGCCCCAAGGACCGAGGGTTTCGACTCCGAAAGGGCTGAATAGGTATTGGGAGCCGATACCTCGGTATTTTAAGGTTTTGTTCTTCTCCGCCAGCTCAGCCGCCGCTCCAGCTCTCACCGTGGAAACCTGAAGATGTGACTTTATTTATTTATTTATTATATATTTTATAATATGTATTTTTATTTGTTATTCTACTTCTACTACTAATTCTTCGTCTATATATAATAATGATTATAATTATACTTCTAATTTTCATTAATTTCTTTTGATTTGCATATCCTGTCCACTCCATGCACAAATTCGTTACCATAAAACCCGTTCGCTTGAAAATATTGCTCTCAACAAAAAGGCCGCCTTGTTGCATATATACAAGTGTGTAATAATTTATGGATACTATATATTAATTCACTGTACCTGCTTTAAATTTGTATTATGCAAAAAAAGCTTTATATATCTATCTTATTTTGATTATTTAATTATATGTGTTTACGAGCTTTCGCCAGAGACTTGTTCTGGCGCGCCCCACTGAGATTTTACAATTATCAAAAATATCATTTTTAGGGGGATGACTACATTATAACTAATAATAGCTATGTGAACATTGTGAACCTCATTTCTATAGCACAATACTAGGTCTGTGATGTGGACCAAATGTTCAAGCCAAGAAATAGTAATAAACCTTCTTTATTAGACGTCAACTTTGGTGTAGTAAGATGAGAGGACATTGCTTTTTGTGGCATGGGCATTAATGCAGAGGGATGAAATACATGTGACACCGAGAGCGATGAATATGTATGTGAATGGATATATAATGAGAGAGGAATACCAAAAAAGAGGTGGTTAGATTATGCGAGAGGGAGAGATTAGGGGTAAGAAAGGAGTCAGTATATAATTGGAAGAAAAAGACATACTGCGTCGACTGCAAACAACGAGCACTTTTAAGTGCTCGTAGACTGCAAATAATGGAAAAAGGTCATTAATTTTAGTACATATGGAAAATAAGTAAGTTCGCCCGCAGTTTTTAAGAAGTTTATCAAAAGAAATAAAAAAAGTCCTCATAATATTGTTAGGTGTTATGTTGGTTCTATATGTTTTTGCTATTATCCCCTGTTTTCAAATATTTTCTTCTCCTTTCTGAAGAACTGATATAATTCGTTGCAGAGATGGTCTATGAGGTTCATGTTCTATGCGATTCCAGGCTGGAATTCGAAGTCAAAATCAAGCTGGTAGCTTTTACCCGCTCACTAAATTCTCTGTCGTGTGGCTGTACTGCTTAGTGCGAGTTATTGTTCGCGATCGATCATGTCAACGTAAACAAATCGACCACATAGAGACGAACTCTCATGTTGTGAATTTCTAAGGCACGTGTTACATATCAAAATTATGTGGCTTAATTGCTCACATTTTGAAGTGAGCAATCCGGCTAATTTGGATCTGCAACAAGCCTGAAGGCCAATTAATTTTTCTACGAACGCAGATTGAAAGTTGACCGAATCGAGATTGAATTGTGAATTGATTAAAATTATATACTTGATTTCATTAATTAATTTTTATCAATTATTGTTGTTGGCAAATTATCATTCTTAGTTTGTTTAATTTTCACTCATATTTCGATATAATCCCGCTTAAATTTAATTTTGAAGTTACATATTGTGTTACGAGAATACCAAATGTGACATTTGTGAGATCGAGACTGGATCGAAACTGAATTTTGACTATATTTTAATTACGTGAATTGCCCCTCAGGTAAATTCTCAATATGATACTTGTTCTCAATTTGGTCGGCTTGTAAAAAAATTAACACGTTCGAATATTCGCACTAGCGCTCTGTGGTAATTTGTTTTCTGTTGTAGAAAGAAAAAGTAGAATCGCTTGGAATTGAAAAAAATATCACATAGTAATTTGAATACCCTTAAAAATCCTTTATTATATCTCCAAATATCATATCTACCATTAATACTAATAAGTAAGTAGGTATTAGAAGTATTCGAGTGGTATTTAGTTAGTGAGTACCATAATAATATAAAACCCCATTGAAGGGGTTTCACTGAAGATGGGGTGATCGGCTGCACACGTGTTTCGTACAGTATCAAAGGACCATTTGGAAGTTAAATTTGCAATCAGGATTTTATGAAATCTGACCCCTAAGAAAGAGTTTCAAAGAAATTGAAACTGTATCACAATGTCCGCAGGTTTAATTTCGATGAAGGATATTATTTTCATGGCAATTATCATATAGGTATGTAAAGTTCTATTCCTTTGGGCGAATTTATTAGAACGCCCGAATTAACAGGTTAACTATCCATGTATCACATTTGAAGTAAGGAAAGCTTAGCTTCACACGTCCTTGAATCACATGGGATTCATTGGCAGTGATATACAAATAACAAATACTGCTGTGACAATAAAATATTACTATTGGGTATATACTTATTTACATATACTTATTTATAACTACTAGAGTTTTAGCACACCCCGGCCACTCCATACAAATGCCGCCTCGTTTACTACTACATAAACAATGATGTCTGTGCAGAGCGTGAATGAGCGTGTGTGCGTGCGGCGCCATACAAACTGTTCCAGATTTGTCTCAAAGGGGAGGTGAGGTCGACACGAGAGAGCGGCAGGGAGAGGCCGTACTGTACGTAGTACTATTACTTATACGTGCTTATACCGTGGTCAGTGTCATATTTGACACTAAAACTGGTGTGGGACCTTTTATTAAATATTGACAATTTAATTTAATTTATTTAGTCATGTTATACGTATAATTGTACTATTGACTATTACTATAAGTAGTACTATTTATGTATAATTACGTAAGTGGATGAAGATAATAAATAACTGGCCAGCGTGGGGAGTGTAGGCCAAATCCTCCTTCCGTCTAGGACGGACGAGAGAGGGTCGTGCTTCTGTAGTGGAGACTAAAATGGACCTGATGATGATGATGATGAAGATAATATGAAAGAAAATATTTGTGTCATATTACCTTCATCCACTTATGTCGACGATACTCAATAACGCTGCAATTGAATACAAAGATTTCTAGAAAATAAAAACAAAAAAAAATGGCACAAGACTCCGAAGCTGCGATTCCTACGTCACACTTGTTAATTCGAACGGGACCCTCTTAATACCGTTATCGGTAGAGCTGGGTAGTACAAATAGAACCCTTGTCTTCAGGGTGGCAGGTGTGCCCTGCTCCCCTAGCGGTCGGCGGAGGGCATTCGCAACCGTTCCCACGACTTCGCTAGCACCTACTCGTAAATGCCCTCCATGAGACTTGTCAAATTACTATGCACAAAGCGCTTTATTTGACGTAATTCTTATTACAACAAATTTATTTGAGAGGGTCGTGAAAATTCACGTTATTAGTTAACACTAGTGGTCGCACAGTGCTCGAAATTCGACCATAATGAATCGGCTTGTGAATCTTTTTTTTTTCGATTTGTTATTTAATTACGTCGCAATAATATAACTGTAGGTGAAAGAATTACTTCGATAACATAAAAACTTCTCGAGATATGATAACTTGAAGATCACAATTTTGGACTATCCCGAAAACGCTCCATACAAAAGGTTAGGCTACCATGTTATGACGTCACATCGTGCTATTTTATATGTATTAAATCAGAAATTTGTACGACAGCTATGTTAAATATTGCGTTTAAGTAGCTAATGCCGTAACAAAAGTTATAGTATTTTTTATTGTTTCTACAATGGTAATAAGTACCTATTTATAATTTCATACTTTTAAAATGGACTTTCCCACCAAACTTTGATCGACCATAAAAACTTCGGATATAAGTTATTAAAATTTTAAGATCACAGATCGTTCTAGTTTTAAGTATTTTACGTTACTGATAATGAGTTTTTATAATTTTAGAACATTCGTCGCATGCCTATTATAACTAACTAAACAGACTATACTTCTATAATCACTTCAGTGAGATTGTAGACAACAATATTAATCTATTCTCAATTTGACCACCGACTTTAACAATAAACAAAAGAGTATTTATATGCGTGTGTGTGTGTGTCAAATACACAATTTATGCATGAACATGTGTTTGTCTTATTCTGGGTGTTTTCTATGTATCATTAGGTAGTATGTATTTACAAAAAAAAATGTATATATGTATGTTTATCAGTTGTCTAGTACCCATAACACAAGCTTTGCTTACTTTGGGGCTAGATGGCGCTGTGTAATTTGTCTGACAATATTTATTATTTATTTCTTTAAATACATGGTAGTGTGTGTACAGTGTGTAATGTTCTTTTTTTATTGATTTTTGACGAGCTCGGTGTTTGAATGATTACCAATTTCTACTTTGACTCCGAGGTCGCGGGTTCGTTTCCTATGTATTTACAAAAAAAACATTGTATTTAAGTATATTTATCAGTTGTCTAGTACCCATAACACCAGCTTTGCGCTTAATTTGGGACTAGATGGCGCTGTGTAAATTGTCCAGTAATATTTATTTATTTATTATTATTATTTATGTATTACTTATCGATTGAATCTATTTTTTATGCATATTTTTTTTAAATCCTCTATGATATGAATGCACTCATATCATAGAGAGAAGACAATGAATAAGCGACTCTATTTCGAAATAGAGTCGCTTATTCAATGATATGAATAAGCATTCTATTCAGTTATTGAATCGCAATAAAAGATAAGGGCGGTAAGGCGGTAAGGGGGCTGCACTCTTCCTCCTTCTTTATATATAAGTAACTTTATATAAACTATAAGTGTGCAAAATTTCATACTCCGTCCACGCAAATTTTCGTAAAGAGGGACACAAAGTTTTTGCTTCACATATTAATATATAGATAACATTTACGTACAACACTGATAGTGGATAACATATCAACAAAAAATATATTAGAAAAGAACGCTACAGAAAATCGTTTATTCTGAGAGAAGCAATGTCACCTTATTATTGTGAGAGGGGATTTTGAATTCGCACTATTCACTAATACCATAAAAAGTTTCCATTTTAAATCCGTTTAGGACCTGTGTTTCTCTTAAAACGGCGCTTGTAGAAAGACGACAGAATTTACTTTGATCTTTTTTTTTTTTTTTATACTACGTCGGGTGGCTGACAAGCATACGGCCCGCCTGCCCCTAGAATGCTTATTCATACCGATGAATAAGCGACTATATTTCAAATGGAATAGAGTCGCTTATTCATTAGTATGAATAAGCAATCCATTCAATTATTGAATCGCAATAAGAGGTGGTGGTAAGGGGGCTGATATGAAGCGGTTACCGTAGCCATATTAACGCTCGCAACATAAAATATTGCTCGCGCGCCACCACCCCCGCTACCAACGCAGCATCTCTTTCCTTTCTTTCTGGTGACCTCACTCACTCGCAGGAACATAACAACTCTCAAGGGAATTGTTATTTGGCTGCGGTATTCTGTGAGGTGGAGGTACATTCCCCAGTCGGGTAGCTTACAATTACGCTCCCTACCTCTCTTTTCGCCAGAGCTTCGTTTGTCAGTCAGCAGGGTGCACCACGTGCTGGTGAAGTTGACTTTGGTTCAAAGATCTTGATGAACCACTTACACCCCAAAACACTCTCGTACAATAAATTATTTAACACAATATATGTAAACAAAATGAAGCGACATATAGGTATAACAATGAGATGAAAATAATATTCTACATAATATTAGGCAACTGTGATGCAGTAGCGCTAATAAATAAATAAATATAAGTTGCTGGACAATAGGCATCTGAACAAAGATCTAAAATTATAAAAACACTCTATCACTAAATACATAAAAATAGAACGATCTGCGATCTCAAAATTTTTGTAACTTATGTCCGACGTGTTTGGTGGGAAAGTCCATTTTAAAAGTATGAAATTATAAAAAAATAACATAATCATTGTAGGAACAATAAAAAATACTATATATAATTTTTATTACGGCACTAGCTACATAAACGCAATATTTAACATAGCTGTCGTACAAATTTCTGATTTCATGCATGTAATATAGCGTATCGTGACTTCATAATACTTAATTATGTGAAGTTTGCACAAAATCGGTAGAGCGGTTCTTCATTTATCACATTTTTCCTGTTCCAGAATCGGTACCCCCCAGCCGTTTGTTTATTAATGCCTTTTGTATGGAGCATTTTCGGGATAATCCAAATTCAGAATATGACTATGACTCTTAGATTAGATCATTTAGTAATGTAATAAGTACATAATTTTTAATTAAATTCAAGAATATACTTACAGTCATTGCTGTACTACACACCAGCTTTACCTTTAATCTATATGTATATATAAAAATCAATGCCACTTTTCGTTGTAATTTTATAACTCAAGAACGGGCTCACCTATGCAAACCAAATGTTTAGGCTTTGTTCGGACTATTTATTAGATGGTTTATGTGAAGTTTGCACAAAATCGGTAGAGCGGTTCTTCATTTATCACATTTTTCCTGTTCCAGAATCGGTACCCCCCAGCCGTTTGTTTATTCATGCTCAAAATGGAAAAATAAAAAATATTGTTTATTGGATTAAGTTTTAAAATAACTGGCTTTTAATAAAATATTTTTTTTGTTTGAATAAATGAATTTGATGTTCCAATTAAATTTATTTAATATTTCACTTTATACGTAGCGAGGCACGGACCGGGCTGCTAGTTTAATATAATATATAATTTTCTTTCTTAATTTTTATCTAATACTTATAATTCTCGTGGCACAGTGTTTGTAATTAAACTCCTCCGAAATGGATGGACCGATTTTCGTGAAATTTTGTGTGCGTTAGTTCTGCGAATCGGAAAACATCTATTTTACATCCCCCCTAAATGTTAAGGGTAAATTTAATTTAATTTTTTAGACAAAATTTTTTGTTTTTATTTTTTTATGATACAGCATATAAAAATACATACAACCAGATATTTTCACCCCTCTACGATCAACCCCTAAATTTATATAGCAAAACAACGTTTGCGGTTTCAGCTAAGTAGAAATAGGTATATAATAATAATAATATATAACTTTTTAGAGTTTCTATTAACAAGTATTAGTTACTTGAATAAAGAAACTCTAAAAAATTATATATTGACTCACATTTTGTGAGTAAAGGAGAGTTATACGTTTTAGTAATATAATTCTTTGTCTATATTGTGAGCCATTTCTGCACCATTCCACCCGATATGTCACAACAACGGCTCACGTATGAGCAGTCAAATCTGCTGGCGAATATCATAATAAATGCGTGTTTTATTAAAAATTAAAGGGAAGGTGGTACTCCTATTATGAACCTTAATCCTTACTAATATTATAAATGCGAAAGTAACTCTGTCTGTCTGTCTGTCTGTCTGTCCTGCTTTCACGGCAAAACTACTGAACCGATTTAAATGAAATTTGGTACACAGATAGTTTAGAGCCTGAGGAAGGACATAGGCTACTTTTTAATGCAAAAAAAGGGTTGTAAGGGGTTAAAAGGGGGGGTGAAAGGTTGTATGGAAGTATCGTTATTTTTAGAGCTAGAAGCATGAAACTTATTTTTTAGGCTGTTGATTCGATAGTAATAAATATGACATTCAAAGTTTGTAAAAGTTTTACCCACACGGGGGTAAAATAACAATAGGGAATAGGGGATGAAAGTTTGTATGGAAATATGTAAGGTATAAGTGAATGTTTTATAAGTTTGCGACAAGAGACAAAATATTAGTGCTATCCTCATGTAGATAACATTTACGCAGTCATTACAAAATGAGAAACTGAAATTAACGCGAGTAAAAAACTTGCCAAGCATCGCGCCGTACTAGAGATGGGCAAAATGCCGGGCATTTACAATAAATGTCCAAAAAATAGTTATAAATTCCCTACATATGCCCAAAACTAGGCATTTATTGGGCATTTACAGGTACTTACTGGGCACTTATTGTAAATGCCAGGCATTTTGCCTATCTCAACGCAGTACACCACCCGTACACATTGAAAGCTGCCGCGCGGCGGTCAGGGAGCGGGCCGGGGGTCGTTACGCGGCGTGGTACCACATGAGTAAAAAACGGTGGTACGGCACAGAAAAAATATGCCCAAGTGGGCTTGCCCAAACGTGCAGACACGTGACAATTATTATTTTTCCGCTACAAATGCATTATTATTCACTGCACATTGTTTACAATTCGATTTGCTTACTTTAGTAGATAAGTTATTAAATATTTTTTTCTTTAGTTGGGTCATTGTTTTATTTATTTCATTCGTTAAAAGTAGATTACTTTCGAGTTTAATTAGATGGTATTACGTCATTTTTTTTTTGTTGCACATTTGTATGCTAGGCAGGTACCTAAGAACAGTAAGTTACCAAATAAACAGTACTTTTTTGAGCATTGTACAAACAAAGCATTTGACCATCTGTGAATGTAAACAAAAGATAAGAAAGCTTAATAGTTTTATGAATGAGTCTTTATGCCTTTGCATGCCGACTCAGTCAGAAGTCGCAATATCCGAAAGGGATTTCTAGGAATCGGTTACAAATGGTTCATAAAAACAAGTTCTTAAGTACAAGTGTAAAAAGTTATACTTAGTATAGAGATTTTGTTTATTTCGGTCAATAAAATTAGTTAAATTTAATTCATTTGGGTTTATAATATTTTTTTATATAGGTTTTTATACAATTAAATAAAATACTTAAATAAGTTATTTTCATAATAAGAAGTTTTGTTTTCTGTGTTTACGGTTAAAAGCAAAATAAAGTGTAAATAGTTATAGGGGTATAGCGCACTCGGTTCTAAAACTACCATTGAACTTAGCTGATGAGGACATGCCGGTATGTAACATTAGCAAAAGCAGTGAGCGCGGAAGAAAGTTGCAGCAGTGTAAGCTGTTGGTTGGGATGAATAATGTTCCACAAAAGAGCTATATAAGCGATAGATGGCACACTGCAACTCATATAAGTATTAATACGTATGTGTCTTATTTGTAAAATAATTAGCCGAAATATTTAAAAATGCTGCCCAAAGACACTATTCCACGCGGACGAAGTCGCGGGCACAGCTAGTTCTTCATAAAGTCGACGGCCGATGACAATCAACGCCAATAGTTCTATGAAACTATACAAAGTGCGAACCCCCACGCGACCAGGTGCCCAGGTGCAAACGCAGCCCGTGGGAAAGTGCCTCGTGCCAAGATCAGTACACGACGCCTGCACCACCCGTGCAATGGCTCCCATGCAATGGCTGCAATCTCAGCAGATGTTTATTGTGTGCACGCGTTATACACTCACAATAAAGTTCAACTTAAAATTTTGGGGTAAAAGTACGTAGTAATATTACTTATACTGTGGTAGAAGCTTGTGACTACCTTGTGACTACTAGTGGTGACGCCCAGTAGTCGAAATTCGACCACAATTAATTTAAATAATGACTTTAACAATAAAAAAGACGGCAAAGTGCTAGTCGGACTCGCGCACGTAGGGACCGTACCATTATATAAACGGCAAAAAAATCACGTTTGTTGCATTGGAGCCCCCCATAAATGTTTGTTTTATTTTAATTTAATTATTTATTTTTAAAGTGAATAAATTATAACTAAATATTATGTGAGTATTTCAAGTGTCTACCTATTGGCGTTATCAATTGCGAGCAAAAACGAGCACAAAAAAATCACGTTTAGTGTATGGGAGCCCTCTTAAATATTTATTTTATTCTGTTTTTTAGTATTTGTTGCTATAGCGGCAACATAAATACATCATCTGTAAAAATTTCAACTGTCTAACTATCACGGTTCATGAGATACAGATCAGATCAGCCTGGTGACAGACAGACAGACGGACGGACGGACGGACAGCGGAGCCTTAGTAATAGGGTTCCTTTTTACCTTTTTATGTCAAATACATGGTAGTGTGTGTAATGTATTTTATTGATTTCATGTAATTTTTGAACATGATTTTAATAAAAATATTAGCATTCTGCATTCCTTCTCTGTTTAAACTGGTGTGCGAAATAGGCTAGACGACAATTTTTTCGCTCGGTTTGTTATGTAAGGTCGTCACAATAATATAACTATAGGTGAAAGAATTACTTCGATAGCATAAAAACTTCTTGAGATATGATAACTTGAAAATCACAATTTTGGACTTTCCCGAAAACGCTCCATACAAAAGGCTACATAATTATGACGTCACACTTATGTATTTTGTATACGTTAAAACAGAATTTTGTACGACAGCTATGTGAAATACTGCGTTTATGTAGCTAGTGCCATAACAAAAGTTATAGTATTTTTGATTGTTTATCCAAAATTAATATTTTTTTTTTATAATTTCATTCTTTTAAAATGGACTTTCCTACTATACTTTGATCGATCATAGAACATGTCGAACATAAGTTATCAAAATTTCAAGATCACAGAACGTTCTAGTTTTGTATATTTTATGACACTGTTAAGTACTTTTTATAATTTTTGATCATTGTCGTCTAGCCTATTATATACTCCACAGTCAGCGCAATTTTCGACTCAGAGGGTTGATACTGGAAAGCCACAGGGAATGGCCATACTGTACGTCGTACAATAGTACTACGTACAGTAGTACTATTGTACTACGTACAGTATGGCCTACAAAATATCTTAACAAAACTACAGTATAAATAATAAGTTATACTGTAGTTTTGTTAAGATATTCTTTTCTTTTTTTTATACTACGACGGGTAGCAGACAAGCATACGGTCCGTAGCCATATTAACGCTCGCAATATAAAATATCACTTGCGTGCCGCCTCCCCCGCTGCCAACGCAGCATCTCTTTCCTATCTGGTGACCTCACTAACTCGCAGGAACACAACAACCCTCAATGGAATTGTTATTTGGCTGCGGTATTCTGTGAGGTGGAGGTACAGTCCCCAGTCGGGTAGCTTACAATTACGCTCCCTACCTTTCTTTTCGCCAGAGCTTCGTTTGTCAGTCAGCAGGGTGCACCGCGTGCAAGTGAAGTTGGCTTTGATTCAAAGATGTTGATGAACCACTTACACCCCATGAACCACTTACACCCGATTTTCATATTACAAGCTTTTATTTAATTTCACAGCGGTGTCTGTAATCAAATCTTACAAATTAATTTTGGGTTAGAAGCTTTAGAACTACTTCTCGATGAGACTAGATGCAGGTATGACTAAATCGCTTTATGACTAAGTCTATTTGACCCAATTCCGTTTGAACTGAAACTTGGCATACTCATTGAATATCAATACCTAAATGCCACCAATATTAATATGGAGGCTGACATAAAAAGGCTATATATAATTTCTATTTTCAACGTTATAATGTGGGTATCAAGAAGGCTTTAATGAGCGAAACATCCTTGGTAAACTATTTTGCTATTTAGTATAGAAACATACGCTCATTCTGTCTCAAGGAAAACCGTCACGTCTCTCTATGCATCTAGTTTACGTCGTAAATTTCTACCCATTCTACCTACTATTCTACATGTTACATAATTGGCACATTCCCTCTTGAGGGCGACTTTAGTACACTAAAAAAAAACAACTTTTTGTACAAAACAGCAGTATTTTTTTCGTGATCATCTGACAATCGTCCTTATAGGTAAAGTTACGACGAACTGCGTCTGTGACAAACCGCGTATATGACGAATCGCGTATATGACCAATCGCATATGTGACGAACTGCTTGTGAGACGAATCGCGAAAGTGACCAATTACGTAAAAAAATATTAAATTAAAAACTTAAAAAATCCCCCGACTCAATAACCAAAGTTTCCTTTAAAAAGTAAAAAATAATAAAAGAAACTCAATCTTAAAGTACCTAAGTATGTATTAATAATTCTAAAAAAAAACGTCGCGTTGGGGTACCGCTGCGACGGCAGACATCGTTGACGGTCGTATCCTAAACGCAATATTAAGAAGTAATTTTATAAAAGTTCTTTTGACGTGACAACGTCTTATAAATTGGTTAGCCGGGTGACACTTCAAGAAACTGGCTCACGTTATGCGCTTACAATGAGAGCGAGTGAAAGGCACGCGTCCCTTCTAAGAGCGAGAGAGACAGACATAAAAAGTGAAAGGCATGCGTCCCTTCCACTCGAAAACATTTTACCACTCAAAGTCGTTGTCACGTAAAACTTTCGCCCGTATACCGACTTTACAGGCAACCAATTTTTTTTTTATTTTTTAGACTGATCTATGTCGCTTAGTTTGGTTAGGTTAGACTATTTGTAATTAAATTGTTAAGTTTGGAGCGGTCCCCCAACGCGACGTATTTTTTTTAGAATTATTAATACATACTTAGGAACTTTAAGATTGAGTTTCTTTTATTATTTTTTACTTTTTATAAATTGTTAAGTTTGGGGCAGTCCCCCATCGCGACATATTTTTTTTAGAATTATTAATACATACTTAGGTACTTTAAGATTGAGTTTCTTTTATTATTTTTTACTTTTTAAAGGGAACTTTGGTTATTGTGTCGGGGATTTTTTAAATTTTTAATTTAATATTTTATTTTCCCTCCGGCCGTTGTCGCAACTGCGATTCGCAACCAGTTGCGAATTAAGAATTTTCATTCTTTGTTCGCAACCAGTTGCGAATCAAGAGAACATTTACCCGTGGGCTAGAATACGGCCTAATATATTACTTAGGCCTTTATTTTTTTTTCGGGACGGGGTCTCACCTCTCGTTCCCACTGTATATCTCCTGTGTAGCCAAGATTAACAGCGGCGACTGCCAAAAAGGCAATATACAGTGAAGTCCATTGCAGTCCCGGGGGTAAAACTACGGCTGCCTTGGAACTCACAACGAATTTAATATGAAGAAATTAGTTGGAAGCTTTTGCAATTCGACTTCCCCTCTTAGCAATGTCAGAGACAGTAATATGGCAAATAAGGCAATAAAAGCCTAAAGAGATGGCTAGTCAAGTGAAGCTCAACTGCTGTGCACTTGCACTATTGAGGACCCAAAACATTGAGTTAGGCCTTTATTGAGAAATTGCAGAAATGAGCTCTAAAACTTTCTAGAATCGTTAATAGAAAAATCCTTTTATCAGTGGTAAAAAGCCCATCAATATCTATTGCGTAGTGGTCTTATGGCGCAAACAGAAACTATGTGATTCGTTTTATTTAGTGATAATGTCACGTGTCAGAAACGGCATATAAGTAGTGAAGAATAACATGGCGTAGGGCGTCCCCCCACGCCGCGGTGACGCCGCCGCCTCATTGCCAGGTGCCACCCGTGAGAAAGAAAAGTACGTTTTGTTCTGATAGGGGAGGAACTTAAGTCGCTAGTCGCTACGCATATAACGCCAAATTAACCTTGCATTATCAACAATAATGATTTTTAAGAAAAAATAAAAACCGACTTCATCTGGCAACAGGGCAAATTTAAGGGTTTCCATCGATTTTTCTGGGATCTCCTCACCAGACCCTGACTTGGTGAACATGGAACCACCTCACAATCATACCCTTTCAAATAAAAAAAAAGAATTTGACCATACGTGCTTATTAAATTTAAGAGTTTCTCTTGATTCCCCTGGGATCCCATCATCAGATCCTAACTTGGTGAAAATGGGACCACCTCGCAATCATACCCTTTCAAATAAAAAAAGAAATTTGTAAATCGGTTCACAATTCGCGAAGATAACAAATAACATACATACAAAAAAAAAATTCAGTCGAATTGAGAACCTCCTCCTTTTTTGAAGTCGGTTAAAAATTAACGAACATTGCTCGCCTTGCATTCGACAAGCTTCAGTTTCCGAATACCGCAACTAATTACTCACTTCGACTCTCGATCTAGCCGTCTAATTGATCAAAGATAACGCAGTCTTGTAGAAAGTTCATAAAGTAACGTGAAGTCCTAGGAGTAATTTCTGTAAAAGCTCTGAATATTTTATAATTAATGTTTTTTTAATTCCCCTACGTAGGTATTTTCTTGGGGAATGAAAACTAGTTTCCAACGTATTTCGGAGTTTTTTTTGTTACCTCAATGTGTTACTTATTCTTAACCCTCCCGTGCCGTTACCTGTCAATTTTGTACCAAACGCCGCCGTCCCACCATGGGACCGCGGCACGCGAACGATTAATGAAGCATCGCGTGGTTTTCACGGTTAATAGATAACTCTTTTTTTATTTACTGCCTGCGACTTCGTCCGCGTGGATTTAGTTTTAATTAGATAGTGACACAGATCGCAACACTACCCGCGACAAACACTATGGGAGTGAAATCTTGAGCAATGGGGACGGGACGACATGTACATGACAATAAAAAATAGTATTAGGTAGTATACTTTTTTATATGAGATGGGGGCAAACGAGTATGTGGATCATGCAAGCATGGTGGAAATCAATCACCACCGCCCAGAGAGATCAGCAACTCCAAGGGGTTGCCGATCCATTGCCAGCCTTTGAAGGGTAATTAAGATTGTTCTTGAAGAGCGGAGTGGATAAAGGTCCTCTCGTCTGGTTGGTTTACTGGACGGGAGACTCGCAATCCTGTGATATAAAGGAAGGTTGGCACACAGGGGCGCACTAGCAGTTAGGTATAGGATACCTACGTGTTCTTGAAGGCTTTCATGTCGTAATTGTACGGAAATACCATTTCGACTACTATTCGGAATACTATTCTGATTTGATAGCAACAAAGGAGAATTATCTACCAAGCGTTCAGACTATTTTTCAATTCATATTATTGGAATCTAGGTATCAGCACAGTATAAGTAATAGTACTACGTACAGTATGGCCAGTCCCTGCCGATATATCGTGTCGACTTCACCTCCCATCTGAGACGAATCTGGAACAGTTATTATGGAGCCGCACGCACACACGCTCATTTACGCGCTGCACAGATGCCATTGTTTATGTAGTAGTAAACGACGCGACTTTTGTATAGAGTGGCCGGGGTTTGGTGTTAGGTAACAATTTACCGACCGGGACTTTTATTGAACTCTAGTTTTTACAACTCTTCAACCCTTTTAGGTGTCCGATAGTTTAGATATTTAAAAACCGTGATGCCTTACTTGACATATAGCTGTCTGTCACATTGCCAAGAGGGGAAGTCAAATTCCAAAACCTTCCTACTCCCACTAATTTCTTCAGATTAAATTCGTTGTGTGTTCCAAGGAAGCTGTAGATTTTCTACCGGCACTGCAGTGGACTTCATTGTTCATTGCCTTTTTGTTCAATGTGGTGGCAGCTGTTAATCCTGGAGACACAAATGTTTTCTAAAGTATTCTAAAGAATTGCAAAAAAAACAACGATATCTCGGCCTAATCTAACTTATATAAGTAGGTACTTATTATCCTCGAAATCCGTTAGCAGGTGCATTTGTCTATGAATCACTGGGATTATTAAGGAGGTACTTGAGTCCCATCTATGTTGTAACTGGTTGTAACCAAGCAGCGGCCCTACTCGAGATTAGTCTCGATGTATATATTATGTAGGTTCTATTCAGTCAATGGAATCCATACTAATACATGTTATATATGTGAAGGTGTGTTTGTTTGTACATGTTTGTCGCATGTTTGTTCTGTTTTACATTATGTCGACAAAACAAATGTCATTATTTAATGTTTATGGTATGATTCGGCATATCCAACATTTTCTAAAGATATTTTTTGTTCAGCAACCAAATACAATAAAATGCTAAATTCAGATTTCGCATTTTATTGTATTTGGTTGCTGAGCACATCAGTGTGATTTTTGAATGTCCAGTGACGAGACTAGAATCTGCCGTCTTGTCAATGACATACATATGTAACGGAAGATATGACTTCTGAGAGCCCATCTAAATGTGATGTCCATGCAAGGAATTCAACATGTCGTCCCGTCCCCGTTGCTCAAGATCACACTCCCATGGTGTTGGTCACGGGTAGTGTTGCAATCTGTATGTCACTATCTAATTAAAACTAAATCCACTCGGACGAAGTCGCAGGCGGTAAATAAAAAAAGAGTTAGGTATCTATTATCCCTGAAAACCACGCGATGCGCGATTGATGTCCTTATTAGCTGGAGATCACGAAGTGATTGTAGTAGACTTCACTCCAGCACTGTAGGTTTTTTTTTACGAGATAACGTCAAAAACCTTAAAAAAATAAAATTATAAATCGATGAACGCCGGCTGCACGCACGAAAAAGCATGACTCATTGTCACGTTCCGCCTGAGCCGAGGTAGGGTGCAAGAGGGCGGAACAAGTGACGCATCTATCCCTTTTCCACTCCATCGGCCGTTGTTTTCTTATGACGTTATTATGTAAAATTATCGTCCGTAAAACGACTTCACAGACAAACATTTTTTTTTTCTTTGTCTTTGTATTTGTTGTAGCAGGTAGACTTGTGACTATCTTTTTGCATTTCCTGGGTGAGCCCCGGCCGTAAGTCCAATTTGTTGCCATTTGTAGTCGTAAAATGTCTGCAAAATCTTGAAATAAATTGTCAAAAAAAATGGTGACCGGCAGCATATTTGTTAGTCACCGGGTTTATACAGAAATTGTTGCTTAAATATTGTTTGAGTCCTAGAACGCGTAAAATTTAGAATTCTTAGCCCTCAGGTTTTCTATGCAATATAGCATAACCCATAAAATCCACAATATCCTCCGTACATTATGGTAATTGGTAGAACAATAGTTATTGTAATTATTGTTTTTATTTGTAATTCAGCGAGGAAACGCAGCCAGTGTCCGTGCCTCTCAGTCGCATGGGACCGATATTTTAGTATAATTTAGGAATATTTTAGTATTTTGTTTTTCTTTTCATTGGTTTTATTTTTAAATAGATTTATGATTAGATTAATTTTATTTACTATAAGTAGTTTAGTTGTATTTTGGTTTTATGAATTAATTATGAGACAATAAAATTTAATAAAAGTTAAAATAAAGTTATTGTAAGAAAAAAGTTACCGAAATGGCGTGAACAAAGGCCTTCATGGTATTTTACTCAAAACGACAAAGTAAAATACCATGAAGTATGTCTCGGCATTCATAAGGTTAATCATAAACTGATTGAGCTTTCTCTAATCTATACTCAGGAGCTAAGTACAATACAATACAATACAATACACTTTATTGCACCAATACAAAAATTTACATAAAAGTACAAGTACAGAATTAGAGATTACAAAGGGCGACATTTTTTTTTCCAAACAACCATATTGTATATGAAACATGACGGAACAGCAAAAAATACATGGTTAGCAATAGCCATTTGACTCCTATTTTTTTTCTATGTCTCCTCTTCTCACTTCGTTATGGGCATACCTACTCCTTAACTTTTTTTTTCTTTTTATACAACGACGGGTGGCAGACAAGGATACAGCCCGCCGGATGTGAAGCGGTTACCGTAGCCATATTAACGCTCGCAACATAAAATATCGCTCGCTCGCCGCCACCCCTGTATCCAACGCAGCATCTCCTTCCTTTCTGGTGACCTCACTCACACGCAGGAACACAACAACTCTCATGGGAATTGTTATTTGGCTGCGGTATTCTGTGAGGTGGAGGACATTCCCCAGTCGGGTAGCTTACAATTACGCTCCCTACCTCTCTTTTCGCCAGAGCTTCGTTTGTAAGTCAGCAGGGCGCACCGCGTGCAGGTGAAGTCGGCTTTGGTTCAAAGATGCCGATGAACCACTTACACCCCAGATTGTTAATTACTGTGTATGTATGACTGTGTATAAATACAAATAAATAAATATTGTCAGACAAATTACACAGCGTCATCTAGCCCCAAAGTAAGCAAAGCTCGTGTTATGGGTACTAGACAACTGATAAACATACGTAAATACATTTTTTTTGTTTATGTATCTTGTATATATTTATGTATGTGTATGTATCTTATATCGAAATCGAAGATCTAGTGTCCGAGCCCAATATCATTGGAGAGCTCAAAGCGGCCAGACTCCGCTGGCTCGGGCACGTAGAGAGAATGGGGGAGGATCGTGCCGTAAAAAGAGCCTTCAGGGGACAACCAAGTGGTAGCCGACCGATTGGACGTCCGAGGTACCGCTGGAGTGACGAGGTGCTGAAGGACCTGCGGAACCTTGGAGTTAGCAATTGGCGAGAGTTGTCCCAGGATCGAAAGGCATGGCGTCGTCTGGTGTCGGAGGCCAAGATCCACTTTGGGTCGTTGCGCCGTAGCAGTAAGTAAGTATGTATCTTATATATATTTTATACGTGTATTAATAAATAAATAAATAAATATTCCTGGACAAATAATACACTGCCATCTTGTCCCAAACCATAATGTATTCATTGTGCTTACACAATGCTTGTACTATGGGTATTAGATAGCTGTCATTATACTTAAATACATTTTTTTTATTTACATTTTGTACATACATATAATACATAGAAAACACCTAGACCAAGATAATCAGACATGTTCATGCACACAAATGTTTGTCTTATGCGGGGATCGAACCCGCGACCTCGCAGTCAATGTAGCCATTGCTAACCATTCGGCTACCGAGCTCGTCAAAACAAACAAAGACTTTTCTATTTCATAGAACCCATGTAGATCTAAGGAGGCGAGAATTCAATCGAACAGGCTGAGTCTCGATTCTAAGAACATTATTTTTCCAGTAAACGCCGTAAATACATATTGACAATGGAAATAATAGTGTTGAAAATATATTGAATTCTACCCACATAGATATTGATTTTTTTTTTTTACAGAATAGAATAGAATATTTATTTATTTGCAAGAACATTAGGTTACAAATAACAGGTGTGGTGGTTTAAATGAAAACTGTACAAAATGTTCGCCTCTTTCTCACAGGCATGCAAATATTGGGCATTGATTACTTTTTTAATTTATGTAGTTAACTAGCTACAAAACTAACAATATATTGAATAATAATTGAATACACATGTCATTCTGGATATACCTACGAGCCGCCTGATGTGAAGCGGTTACCGTAGCCATATTAACGCTCGCAATATAAAATATCGTTCGCGCGCCGCCATCCCCGCTGCCAACGCAGCAATTTCTTTCTTTCTGTGGACCTCACTCACTTGACTTCCTTTCTGGTGACCGCAGGAACACAACAACCCTCAAGGGAATTGTTTTTTGACTGCCGTATTCTGTGAGGTGGAGGTATCCCCAGTCAGTTAGCTTACCATTACGTTCCCTACCTCTCTTATCGCCAGAGTTTCGCTTGTCAGTCAGCAGGGTGCACCGCGTGCAGGTGAAGTTGGCTTTTGTTCAAAGATGTTGATGAACCACTTACATCCCACATTTCATTACTAATCTAACTTCTATGGCAACCAATCACTAATTAGTTCTTTTATGTTTTCATTGAGAAGAGTAACTTATTATTTCACTTGAATATAAGTCAATTCAAAGGAATTATTAATATATTTTTTGATTGATTATTTCCAAAGAAATTACGTGCGCCAACGCTTTGCGAGGAAATTGTTTTTCTTTAATATACTTGAGTGAACAAGAAAGAAAAGAAAAGGCAGTCATAGGAAAGATAGAAGACAAGTATACCTTAAAATACATTTGTAGTATTAATATTTTGCAGATAATAAAAACTAAACTAAACTGTGTAAACCTATCTTAACAAAAACTATCTAAAGTAGGTCCGTGAGGCATTTATTTTTTTATACTATTTTTTATGCAATTTTCATTAATTTCTTTTGATTTGTGAACCCTGGCCATTCCGTGGACAAATTCGTTACCCTAAGCACAGCCCTAAGGTTGCCTTGAAAACATCGCTCTCAGCTATATGGCCGCCACGTTGCATATACAAGTCTGGAACAATTATATTGGTTCACTGTAACTACTTCAAATTTACGTTATGCAAAAGCATATTCTATAATTTTTTTTCAAATATTGTGATGAAACTACATTTCTTCTCAATGTCCTCTTTGGCTTTTAACTTCATTTGTTTATCATTCAAAAAATTTGAAGGTATATTACTAAGGTAGCAAATAAGTATACGTGCTGCTTGACGAACAGCAGTTGCTGCTGCCTACGGGCACGTGCAACAAAAGGAGCCATCACTCGCGAGTTGCTGACTCTGTAAAAATCGTTTCCCGCCCTTTTTATTAATAATCTAAATTTTAATATAAAACCTCTACAGACAATCTGAAACTCATTCCATAGTTTGATGCCTGGGAGAAAACCTCTCTGGAACCGAACGCCCGCGAGCTCTTTGGTTCTAATGTGTGGGGGAGGACAAATTTCCTACTTATGGCGAGCGGTGTGGTTATTGGAGACATCATATCAAACTACTCTTCGAAACCTAATCCACTTTACGGTACCCTTAATATTGCACGCGTACATAGGCTGCATTAACTGCTTTCTATCAGACGGAACATTTGCTTGCTTGCCACCTTAGCAGTATAAAAAAATATGCAATGTATATATAATACATCAAAAATTAAGAATGCATAGAACAATAGACTCTATTCTCTAAACAAACGCTATTATTAACGTTTATAGGTATTTAAAAAAAATGCCTACAATATAGTTTTAGGAATGTAATTATTTGCATAAGCAGCAAAATAATCAATCATTCGATTCAGTACGGTCAAGGCGAGACGTTGAGACGTCATTGTGGGGTTACAAATCCTTGTGCAGCGGAGGGTAACTCTAGTACGGAGTAGCCACCCCCGTTCCCACGAGCCCTGCATCTGCCTACGGACCCTTCTTGAGCACCAGTTTGTAACTTACAATACATTATTTCTTCTTAGCACTGATTCGAGCTCACCTCATTCAGTGTTAAGACCTCACGCGAAACGCATCTCTTGGTCCATCTTATTTTTCTTTCTTTTTTTTTTAGTTTATTTTAAGATTATAGTGTTGTGTTAATTATTATGAATGCGCTGTTCGATTCCAACGCCAGGTTGGCAGCATTGGGATTTGCCGGTGAGTACCCTTTGTTTTTCTTTTTTTTTGTAAAACGTGACTTAAGAAACAATTGTTTTTTTCTTGTTAAATTGAATTGTGCTAATGTTGAACTTACATATGTTGCAAAAATACTGCATAGCGATTTGTTTTTGGCGCTGGCGCTGTAATGCGTTTTGTTCTTATTATTTCATATCATGCTATTTTCGGCCATATGTTTTATTTTATTGAGCGGTATGTAGCAATTTATTTTACCGTCCTGTTTTTTTTGTTTTTAATTATTCTATTAACTATTATGTTTTATTTTAAAATAATGCAACCGTTTTAAAATTAATACGGTTATGTCCTACCCCCTAGCTAATTATTGCTTTATTGAAACAAAATTGAAACGTAAAATGTGGTAACTACAGCAAAAAAATCAAGTATGGATGCAAGCAACGTGTAGAAATCAAGTTTTACCACATAATTAATTTATTAATGCATTTTTTAATTATATAGTACAATTACGTGTCATGATAATTATAATAAATTCTTAAAATATTTTTATTCCAACAGTCGGCCCGGTTACTTACCTAGGCCATGTTTGAAAAAGCCCTCGTTATTATTAATGAGTTGGTGACTGACTCACTCGCAGCTCTACCGCCTAACACTATAGCATTAATTTGCTATATTTTTCGTTTTTACATTCTTTCTTTCTTTATTACTTTATGAATCTTTGGTTACTGTCTTTTCATGTCTGAAACTGTTTTTTTTTTATATTACCTCGGGTGGCAAACAACGTGGGTGGCCTGCTTGTCTGCTTTGTGAAACTGTTACCGTAGACATAATATCAACGCAACATGAAATATCGCTCACATGCCGCCGCTTCCCTGCCAACGCAGCAATTCCTTCCTTTTTGGTAACCTCACTCACTCGCAGCAATACAACAACGCTCAAGGGAATTGTTATTTGGCTACGGTATTCAGTTAAGTGGAGGTACTTTCCCAGGCGGGCAGCTTACAAATTTGCAACCACTAATCTCTTTTGCCAGAATCTATTTATCTAGTCGGCAGGTAGCACCACGTGCAGGCTTTGGCTCGAAATATCCTAGTTAGCCACTTACACATCAAAAGTTGTCGTAAGCTATAAAAAAATATGGATTGCGGTCAATCATAGCACCAGATATTTGCCATGTGGTTTCCGGCAGACTAGAAAATCACTCCGTTTCTTCCCTTGGATGTCGTACAAGGCGACTACGGGAAATACAGGCCTCCCCAACCCGTTTGGCCAGCGTGGGGAGTGTAGGCCAAATCCTCCTTCCGTCTGGGACGGACGAGAGAGGGTCTTGCTCCTGTAGTGTAGACTAAAATGGACCTTAACTACTACATTTTTTTTTTACACTACGTCGGATGGCAGACAATCATACGGCCCGCCTGATTTGAAGCGGTTACCGTAGCCATATTAACGCTCGCAACATAATATATCGCTCGCGCGCCGCCACCCCCGCTGCCAACGCAGCATCTCCTCCCTTTCTGGTGACCTCACTCACCGGAACACAACAACCCTCAACCTTACCGAGTAAGCTGTTTATGTTTGTGATTAACTTAAACCTAAAATCTATTTTCGTGTTCGTTCGAGATGATAGATATGTAGTTGGCAGCGTCGGACTGGCCATATAGTCGAGGTGGCATTTGCCAGCCGGGCCCCAGCCTGCGCGGGCCCCCACGGGCCTGGCTCGCGGGGCTTGCGGCAACCGTAGGATAATATACCATCTACCATCATCTAGTCGCGGGCCCCGGTCTTGTCAGCCACCCGGCCCTTCCGGCCCAGTCCGACCGTGGTTGCAACACCAAATTGTGTTCCGCGATTTTGTTATCATTCGTTTTTTTTTTAATTTTCTCCCTACGGAAGCAATTTTAAATACATATTCTTTTTTTTTTTAATACCACTAAGGTGACAAACAAGCATACGGTCCGCCTGATGGAAAGCAGTTACCGCAGCCTATGGACGCCTGTAACACCAGGGGCATCACGTGCGCGTTGCCGACCCTATATATTCGCGTCAAAATGAAAACAAAACTAGCATAGTTAAGTCGTGGGTAATTTTACCTGAGATGGCTTCACACGGGTGCGCGCGTGTACATTATCTATAGATAGAAAAAAACCTTACGTCTGTCCTAGTATATACTGAAATTCGTGACATATTGTAGCGGTCAAAGACGCGGCTTCGACACCAACGCTCGTGGGTTCGATTCCCACATAGGACAAACATTTGTGAGCATGAACATGTCTGTTTGTCTTAGTCTGGGTGTTTTCTATGTATCATAAGTATGTATTTACAAAAAAAAATGTAGTAATCGTATGTTTATCCGTTGTCTAGTACCCATAACACAAGCTTCGCTTACTTTGGGGCTAGATGGCGCTGTGTAATTAGTCTGACAATATATTGTACACTAGTTTAGTTAGTTAGTTTGGGGTGTAAGTGTTTCATCAACATCTTTGAACCAAAGCCAACTTCACCTGCAAGCGGTGCACCATGCTGACTGACAACGAAGCTCTGGCGAAAAATCTACGTCAGGTGGCAGACAAGCATACGACCCGCCTGATGTGAAGCGGTTACCGAAGCCATATTAACGCTCGCAACATAAAATATCGCTCGCGCGCCGCCACCCCCGCTGCCATCGCATCTCCTTTCTTTCTGGTGACGTCACTCACTCGCAGGAACACAACAAGGGAACCGTTATTTGGCTGCGGTATTCTGTGAGGTGGAGGTACATTCCCCAGTCGGGTAGCTTACAATTACGCTCCCTACCTCTCTTTTCGCCAGAACTTCGTTTGTCAGTCTGCAGGGTGCACCGCGTGCAGGTGAAGTTGGCTTTCGTTCAAAGATGTTGATGAACCACTTACACCCCAATTTACAACCCCAATATACAGGCTAGTGTTTTCAAACCGCCATAAGGCTACCTACTTGGCTTAACGTCTGTCGACTAATAACAACAGCCGGGACCGACGGCTAAACGTGAGAGATAAATAAAACCATCCATAGACAGGCTGCGGCGGACGTTGTTTAACTTGCGTGTTCGATTAAACTGACACGCGCAACGACGCCAATGAGCTCTTCGCGTCATCCAGCTCCTACGTTTAGCAGTGAAAAGGAATTATTTTCTTTTCACGACAAACAGAGACACTTTCACAATAGGCAAGCTAGAAAGAACTGTGAAGCTAGGACGACAATACAGGACGACTTAGCCTTAGAAGAAGTATTATTACGACAGAATAGGCTATTTGACCAACATTTCTTTCGGTTTGTTATGTAGGGACGTCTCAATAATATAACCATAGGTGAAAGAATTACTTCGATAGTACAAAAATCTCAGGAGTTATGTTAATTTGAAAATCACAATTTTGGACTTTGCAGAAAACGCTCCATACAAAATGCTACTGAGTTATGACGTCACAGGCTTGTATTTTGTATGCCTCAAATCACAAATTTGTACGACAGCTATGTTAAATATTACGTTTGTGGATTTTTTTTTTTAATAATTTCATACTTTTACAATAGACTTTCCCGTCAAACTTTGATCGAAACTAAAATAAGTCGGACGGATGATATTAGTTTGCAGTTGTATATAGTTTTGTGTATTTTACGATATTGTTATAGTAGTTTGTGAAACTGTTGCATAATAAGGGTTATTAAAATACGAGTGTGAGTTTATAACATGAGCCGAAGGCGAATGTTATAATAGACCACACGAGTATTTTAATACCTAATTAGTGCAGTTTCATACAAGACTTTATCTAATCTCATGAAATATATGATAATAATATTTTAAATACAACCATGAAGTTAATTTAACAGCTATAATTCTTACTTATAAATCCATTTGCAGATCGAGCATGCGTAGTGCGCATGCGCGACGCGCCGCGCGGCGCCGCGTTCACAGATTATGTAGAAAAATTTTGCAAAGTTGCAATTTAATTGCATTGCAACCTGCTTAAAATACCTGTATCCAGGGCTGAAGCTGTATCGAAATGGAAAAAAAGTTATTTTACGATACAGTTGTCCCTAAAAGAGCTGTATCGAAAAACAACTTTTTAAATTTAATTTGATAGCTTGTGCGTAAAGACTGTTATTAAGATACAGTGTTTAGTTTTTTAATGTGTAAATTTCAGTATGAGATTAGATAAAATAATTTATACAATTTTTGAACATTGTCAAATAGCATATTAATACATATTAATTCCGTGCTGTGTGGCTGTGTAGAGATTTATATAATCTCTATAGACTTAGGAGTATAAGTGGCTCAACAACATTTTTCTAAGACTAAGAGCTAAAGCCTCACCTGCACGTGGTGCACCCTGTCGACCAACTAACGAGGCTTTGACGAATGAGAGGTAGGAAGCAGCGAAAAATCATACTGTGGTTCGCGTTTCTTGGTCAGTTGGCAGAGTGGCATAGTGAGGTTGCTCACCCACTATGCCACTCTCCCATCTGACCAATCTCTAAGGTTGGCCAGCATCCGACTGGGATTTCCCCAGCCCTCCTATAATATGCTGCAAAAAAACCGCAGTCATAATGGCTACGCCGTGTTCCTGCGAGTGAGCGAGGACACCAGAGCTCCTTATTTATTAGAAGTTGTTATGCCGATGGCAGAGACCAACGGCTGTCGAACCGCCGCTAGCGATGTAGGCGCGGAGTGTTAGCGCGGAGGTAAGAGAAACCCGGTTAAACAGCTGTCCGCTGGCCGCCCGCTGGTCCAGTAGGGTTCCCGAACACGGAGATCACTTTATCTCCGCTCCGTGAGGCTTAACCGCTAAAGTCTGAAAAGAGACGTTGCGTCACTTTGTGTGTTCTACCGAATGTATAATGGGGTGATTGGGGTGTGTTCAAGAGAATTGCCACGACGGCCTTGGCCTTTGGCCTTCTTCTACAGTCGCACCGCTCGCCATCGACAGGGAATCATCCTCACACATTGGTGCCTAGGCCACGCTTAGAAAAGTCGCCGGGCCTATGCAAGAATTCTTGTCGTTTCTACACACGAACTGTGTACACTGCTTCCGCGCTGACCAAGAAAAAAATCTTGTCTGCGCTAGACATGACGCGCGATGTTTTGCTGCGGTGCGGTGGTATTCTTGCCTAGATCCGACAAAATTCTTGTAGTACATGATGAATTGATCCTGTCTGCAGTAGACACGGTGAAATTTCTTAGCGTGTACAAGAGGCCGAGGTCGCGTACTATGCTGTTCTAGAGAAGATTTCTCCCGCGTAGTATCAAGCAGTACAATGAATTGCCTGTTGAATATTTCCCTCTCCCCCCTCTGAGACGAATCTAAAACAGTTTGTATGGCGCAGTACGCACACACGCTCATTAACGCTCTGCACACACGTCATTTTTTATGTAGTAGTTACCGACGCGACATTTGTATGGAGTGATCGGTGTGTGGTACACCAACTTTACAAAGTTATTTTTTTTTATACCACCAGTGTGGAAAACAAACATACGGCCCGCCTGATGGAAAGCAGTTACCGTAGCCTATGAACGCCAGTAAACGCGTTGCCGACCCTGTAAAAACCTCTTAACGCCCTTTTTGAAGAACCCCATGCTGTAATCCCCAGAGAAAACCTCGACAGGCAGTTCAGTCCACAATTGCAGATTGTTAAATGTATGTTTGTTTTGTGGGGATCTCTTAACTTGTAACAGTTTCAATTCTAAATGTGGTTCCTATTGCTTCATTGTAACAATTATTTTGTGCTCTATTTCCGTGTTTATATCTCTGGGTCCATATCCGTATTTCGTTCTGTTCCGTTCTGGTTACAAGTTTACACCACATTTCTATTTCGTTACAAGCTTCATGTTTCTAACGTTTGTAGCAAATCCAAATACACAAACAACATCTAGCAAAAGGCTCGAATTTACATTTACAGAGTTACGGAGTTGAAAAAGCTAGTTTTGCTTTTGGCTTGTTTATTATGTAAAATTAGTTTTAGTCTAGATGTAGATATTTATTTAATGTTATATATATTTTAGTTTATATTAAATTAATTAGATAAACTAAACTATTGTGAAGAAGGTCTCCTTTTGAGATCGAAACTAGTCGGCTTTCCCGAAAAAAAAAAGACGTGAGTGACCCGTTTAGTTTATCTAATTAATTTAGTATAATGTCTCACGTGAGTTTTAATAATATTTAGTTTATATTATTTAAGTTGTTTTAATAATTGTATTTTATTATTTTGTGTTCCTTAAATATAATTTAGTGATATTCTTTAACATTTACAAAGCTTGTTCTCAAATCTGGGAGTGTCTTTTTTTTATACTACGTTGGGTGGCAGACAAGCATACGACCCGCTTGATGTGAAGCGGTGACCGTAGCCATATTAACGCTTGCAATATAAAAATATCGCTCGCCCGCCGCCACCCCCGCTACCAACGCAGCATCTCCTTCCTTTCTGGTGACCTCACTCACTCGTAGGAACACAACAACCCTTAAAAGAATTGTTATTTGGCTGCGGTATTTTGTAAGGTGGAGGTACATTCCCCAGTCGTATCTGTTTTTTTTCTTAAAAACGGGGAGAGAAGCTTTGTCGTCCAGGTCATCAGTTTTATACAGAACTAGCTGCCCGCCCCGACTTCGCACGGGTTGAAAGTGGTGTTTTAATTTTCTCCCAATTTTTACGTCTTTTCTCTCGAATCTTCCTTATTCATTAGCGAAAATATTAAAATAAAAATTAGCAAAATTCGTGTAGCCGTTCTCGAGTTTTGTGCTTAGCAACATTCATATTTATTTATATACTTAGATTAGATATAAATATATTATATAATTTTATCAGCCCCCTTACCACCATCACTTATTGCGATTCAATAATTGAATGGATTGCTTATTCATTGGTATAAATAAGGATTCTATTTAGTTATTGAATCGCAATAAGAGATGGTGGTAAGGGGTCAGATCTATTCGAGCTAAAGAGCTAGTTTGTTCTACGTTAACAGGGACTAAATTTTTTTTTTTTTATACTACGTCGGGTGGCAGACAAGCATACGGCCCGCCTGATGTGAAGCGGTTGCCGTAGCGATATTAACGCTCGCAATATAAAATATCGCTCGCGCGCCGCCACCCCTCGCTGCCAACGCAGCATCTCCTTCCTTTCTGGTGACCTCACTCACTCGCAGGAACACAACAACCCTCAAGGGAATTGTTATTTGGCTGCGGTATTCTGTAAGGTGGAGGTACATTCCCCAGTCGGGTAGCTTACAATTACGCTCCCTACCTCTCTTTTAGCCAGAGCTTCGTTTGTCAGTCAGCAGGGTGCACCGCGTGCAGGTGAAGTTGGCTTTGGTTCAAAGGTGTTGATGAACCATTTACACCCCGAAGACTTAAAATAAAGTAATGATGGGAGAGGAAGGTTTCTATTAGAGTGGAGGCAGCGCGTAGGACAACGAACCGTTGGACACAATTTTACAAATCTTGGACTTGAAAAATTTTACGCCTTTGTTCTACTAGACTTATAAAATTCACTCATTCAATTTCTAAGTAAAAAAACACTTAGAAAATTTTCGAATCATAAATATTGGACTTGTAAAAAACTTTACGCATCTATTCTATTGGACTTATAAAATTCAGGCATTGGATCTGCAACAAATTGGAATGCACAATGAATGAAAATTCATGCCCTCCTTGTAGTCTAGATCAGTGTTTCCCAAACATTGTTCTGCCATGGCCCGGTAATTTTCACACTGCCCCTTCGTGACCCACTTTACTCTTTTAAAACCCGAGCTGGTTCCATTAAGTAAAATAATACAAATTTATTTATAGTAAAAATGTTTTATTAATACTACATATTTTGATATCGTACGAATATTCACGACGCGTCGATCGATAGTAAGTATTATTTTAAAAACAAGGTGGGAATGTTGCGACCCGGTATTTTATTTCGATGGACCTTTACCGGGTCGCGACCCGGCAAATGGGAAACACTGATGTAGATGATCCGATGACCTTAATTAAGCGGCTGGTTAGGGAAGACGAAAGATCGTATTTGGTGGAAAGCATTGGGGTAGATACAGGCTGATGAATTTTGCAAAATAAAAAAATAAGTGTGTGAATAAAAAACTTATATTTTTATTTTGCATATAATTGTTTACTCAAATTCGTATTTTATTTAGTTTTATAAAAACGAGTGTATCTACCTAAAGTAGTGGGAATGAAAGTATTATTGTTACATATTATTCATTGTTGCATTTACTTATTTTCTCATAGAGGGTGATAAAAAGTGCAGTACTTATCCACATCGGGGGCAACACTATTTTAAAGTTTTAAAGTTAGTCTAAAGCCTTTAAAATAGTTCTTTGCTCCTTGGTAATACTAAATCTACTGTTTGCTGGCTTCATATACACACACACAAAAAAAGAAAAATCTATACAAAAGTTTTTATAACGTGTTCCACTTACCACATAATTGTATAAACTGCATTGTATTTGTTTTCCTAAGACATCACTGTTTATTTTTTGTTGTGTTTTTATATCATTGAAAGTGAATACATCTAAAATAAAAAATACGTCATCCACACGCGCCATTATTATTGCAAAAAAGCAACACGCGAGAGCATTCAAAGCGCATGCACACATGTGCATCGTTTCCGCGGGATCGCTGCGCCGGCGCAGGTGCGCCGTGCGGGGGTGGCGCGGGCGGCTGTCATGTCACTCAGTTAGTTAAGTCAGTCGGTCGCGATGCACGTCCGAAGACGGACGCGTCCCTCCTCGTTTTAGTAGTTTGTGTGTGAACGTGTAATGATTCCGTACCAGTGCGGGGGCGCTGGGACCGGTCGCTGGTCGCACGCCCGACCTGCCGACCTTACGTACCGTTCACTGTACGCACCTCGCCTCTCGTGCTAAAACTAAGTGCATCAATGTTTCGCAAAACGCTATACTTATAAACAGTTTTGGATGGATGCATCGAATTCCTACAGTTGGAAAACGCATTCGGATCGTTTCCAAACATGTATGTATTGACAATGTTTATTGGAATTTCTCTAATATATATAGCTGGCAGAGAGAAGTTGTATTAATTATAATTTATGTATTAAAAATTATTCTTTACTGATAACATTTTGATGTGCCGTATCAGTCACTTTCACTAATTAATAGAATCTCCTTTCAATCATCAAGTTGCTAAGATATTACATCACTTTGAGTTAATATTTTAAGTTAACAAGTTACTTAAAATATTTACTTAAAACATAACCTCATATCATGAGACCTTCATGGACCTTTCCAGCAGTTTCTCTTCCCGTTTCTATCAGACTTTGGAAATCATCATGAACTTCACGTGGTTTATATATAAAATAGTTAAACTTTGAACACACAATTATGCATTTATCTTTAATAATTTATGTCTTCTTTCGATCTTTAATTATAACTTATCTTGAGTTCGTTTCTTAATTTTTTTATATTGAAACTTAATGAAAAGACTTTCATATATTTTATCTACCTGATGGACATGCGCACTAACTTCTTCGTCGTTTTAAGCGCTTGCGATATTTGTCATATTTCTCGGCTTTTGGCAATATATTTATTTACCTACCTGAACTCTGTCAAATCCTTGGATTCTATTCAAATTAAGCAATTATAGTCGAAAAAATAATTGCTTGAGAATACCGCAGTCAATTAAATCATGCTCATTGGTATCAATCAGTCGAAGAGAGTAGACTGGATAATGCAATTTAACTACATGTAATGTTCATAATTATAGTCTAATTCATGGAGCGATTATCTTTATTGTCATAATAACCTGTAATAACAGTAGTATTTTGGAATCGATATATTAGGTGACAACTCACAGTTGTAGCACAGGAGTAAAGAAGTTGTAGGTCCCTAATAGTGTACTTAATCAACAGTGGTACACGGCACCTGACTAGCCATCTCTTTGAAGGCTTTTAGTGTCATATTGCTGTCTTTCACATTGCCAAGGGGGGAAGATTCCTACTCCTACTAATTTTAAGGGTGCCTTTGCTCCCGGGACTGCAATGGACTTCATTGTTCGTTGCCGTTTTGGCGGTCGCCACTGTTAATCCTGTCTTCTACTCTTACTAATTTCTTCTAATTAAATTTGTTACGATTTCCAAGGCAGCCGTAGTTTCACCCCCAGAACTGCAATGGACTTCATTTTTAATTGCCGTTTTGGCGGTCGCCGCTGTTAATCCTGGCTACACAGGAGACAGTGGCGGGAATGTGTAGTTGGGCCACCGTCCCGTAAAAAAATATAGCAATAGAATGGTGGATTTTTCTGTATTTTAATACATAAAATACGGCTGCTCTACTTTTTTTTAAATAGACGTCAAAATATTACACCAGTTTCCTCGCGGTCACTGTATGTCACACTGATAAATGATAAACTATTCATCCGACGCCGACGGCGTGAATTATGCCAAGAGTGTTTTATTTTTATATAACACTTATCCCATCTCATTACTCTATTAATATTACAAATGTTTGTGACAATGTTTGGACAGCTTTTGGAATGCTTCGCCCTCAGAGGAACATTTCCTCTGAGGCTTCGGCAATTCCTCGTCGCACACCGTGGCCTACCGCCTAAGTTGAAACCGATTCCCTTCGGATTTTTTTATTGTGAAAATCGGCCTTCTATTTAAAATTGAAATCTACATCTTCAGTTTAATCGATGAAACGCATCCATCCCTATCGGCTAAGCTTATTACTATTAGCACTAACTTTAGGTCAAGTTAGATTTTCGACATAAAAAATATCCGATTATGATTTGCTTCAGCTTAGGCGGTATGACCCTAGATTCCGTAATATACTAGCTTTTTATTAATTAATAAAGGAAATATAACAAGTACCTAAGTATACTAATCCAATAAGCCGCTACCAGTAGGCAAGGTTCCCAGTAGCTGGCCTCGTTATCTAGTAGGATCCCAGTAATAATCCTTTCGGCCAGGTAGGGGCCAGCATTTTGTTCACGGGTTTCGCCTAGACACGACGAAAGTTCCGTGAAAATTCTTTTGGCGCTTGGCCTCCACTTCCCCAACATTTCTACCCCAAAAGGCTATATACTACAGATTTTATGGAAAATAAAAAACAAATCGGTAGTCATTGAAGACTGCCTATTGCATCGAAATACTTAAAATCTAGATTCGTTTCTCCATTTTTCAAAACACCAACTAATTAATTAATTTAACCCAGAGGTCCCCAAACTTTTTTGAATGGCCATGAGTATTTTTTTACTGTATTCTGTAGACCCCTTAACCTACATATAAATTTCATAGATTTCTAGCTCCTTGCGACTTTGAGAGTCATCAAGTATATAATACTAAAATTATATTCAAGTTACATTGTCATCTATTACCTAAATTACCAACGTTTACGCTAACTCGAGAATCTATTTGATTGTTAACAAAAATTAGGGAAATAAAGTTTCTTAAATTAAAAGGGAACCCTTTGTTTGAACTGAAGTCGACTTGTGTTCGTTCTTAATCCATAACAGCGTCGACTTCGATGAAGTCGGTTTCTTTTTATTTGTTTAAATGATTTATTTGCAGCTTAAATTCCTGCTCGTTTGGCACGATCGCGTCTCAAATTGGGTTTTGCCCTCCAAGTTAAACATCCGGCTACTTCGATTGTTGTGTAATTCACTACTAACCTAATCAAACATACTAATTTGTACGTTCGAAACATATTATATTACATTCAATAACACGGGTATTTCTAAACTTTTTTCTGTGACTCCCTTTACATGTTGTATTTCGTTAATTTTTTTTTTGTAATGCGCCATTTTAAATTAAGATATTCCTGTTCTAACATACTTGAAGATTAAATCAATTGTATTTAATTGAAGACGAATACAAAGCTTGTGATGTTATTAAAATTTATTATTAAAATATTTTTTTTATTAAAATTATTACTATTTACTAGCTGTTACCGATTACGTTAGCGTAGATTTATAAACGTCAAATGTTTTTCAGTTGATATAATTATTGTGTTAATTTTCATGCAGGCATTTCATCCATAAAAAAATCCGGGGTTAAAATTTTATATGTAGCCCTAAATACTCCTTTATATTCCAGTGAAAGTCTCATTAAAATCAAGTATTACCGTTCCGAAGTTTAGCACATAGAGGTGAAAAGAACACACTCTTAATATTTTATTAATAAGTATATATTATAAAATATAACATGCATAACAATGATTGTATCTTTAATAGGAGTCTTTAATAGGAGGATGAGCTGGCTTTTATGAGCATAAGATCAAGTCGAAGCTGCATTATCGCACGTCGCGTCCTTAGCGGCGATGTCTCGTCAGGATTCAGGATTGCGCCGCGTTGCGACGCACTGTTTGAGAACAACTGCTTATTCATTTACATTGTATAAGAATAAGTAGTTAATTGATTCAGGTGTTATTAAAGGTCAAGTCTGTAAATCAAATTGCTTCTAAAGAATCAATAGTTTCACTCTTTTCAAACTATTAGGCTGCAATTTTTCATTTCTACTTGCAAACTTTAAAATTGCAATATAATTTTCTCTGTGGCATATTATCATCAGGTTGTCAAATGAAATGGAAATGAAATTATTTATTCTGCGATGCTCTCGTTAAATATAATGGGTGCTTGACATTAAAGTGTAAGTACACTTTTTTATAAATAACTAGCTGACCCGTCTGTCGGGTGAAATGAATATTAAACGCGGATTGGTTTCGCGCAATCTGTCAAATGACTGATAGTCCTATCAAACGACATAAAGTTCCATTAGAAAAGTGAATATGGTCACTTTCATATTTTCGATAATAACAATAAAATAATATAATAACAAATATCTACAATATAAAAATATGCGAAATCGGTACGATTTCGCAATTTTTTTATATTGTTATATATGTTGTATATTGCCGTTCACGCATAATTCCGCCGTGACCAAGAAAGAGAGATAATGTTTTTATATAATATATGCAAAGAAATTTTTATTTTTTTGTCATTGTTTTATCTATTGGTTATTTCGTAATGTATCCCCGTGAATCGCCATCTTCAACAACAGCCACTGCCAGCTTAAAATACATTTGGTGCACTCTGCCATATAAAACGAAACTATGACAAAAGAGGCGTAATCTCGGCGCACACATAAGCAACCCGACTGTATAACTTTCACTACAGAAGGCCACAGCCAAGTAAAATTCCTAAGGGTATTGTAGGTATTCCTGCAAGTGAATGAGGAAGAAGGACTAAAGCAGTTGCTGCTGCGGCAGCAAGGATGATAACGAGCTACCTGTATATATATATATATATATATATAGGCTTTTTAAGGAAATAGCAAAAAGGTTAGTCGACATCACAGGAGACCGAAGAGCTGGCAGCTACCTCGGACAAAGAATTAGTCTAGCTATTCAAAGGGGGAACGCTGCCAGTATCTTCGGAACCAGTATCTTCGGGGTATAGTTTTAGGTAATTAAGTTTCATTTGTATTTTATGTATTGTTATAGAATTTATTTTATCTATTTTAAGTTTACATTAAGTTTATTTTACTTACTATAATATATTTATATATATATATATAGCTATAGCGGTGTTGCGTATTTAGGTGGTGTATTTAAGACGGTCGCTACTTCACATCAAGCGGGCCTTTATGTTTGGCACCTGACGCGATATAAAAATAGATCTATTATACTAGTATTTGAATAAGAAATTAACTAGAAAAAATAAATTTCTCTCGATTAGTAAGTAGAATTGCAATCAACCTGTCCAATTCGATAATGAAGAACAGGCTTCATAAAAAATCTTTATTGCAATTTTTCTTCTCTCAAATGTATCGAAGCTGACAAGTTCCTTAGTTGATTGTATAATCAATAAATAATATTTTCTGTTCTGTTGTCTAACACAATTACTGAGAAATTCGCTATGATTAAAAAAAATATTCCGCAATAAATGAAAGAATCAAGGACGCTCCGTTGGAAACAATTATGTCGAGGTAATTTTCCGCGTGTAAATTCTAGCCATCATTTTGATATTGAATCGAATTCCTGCAGAATCTCTAGAAATTATTATTTAAAAATGACATTAATGGTCTCCAAACTCACATTAGTTAATACATAGAGCTGTACACGATCACGTGTATGTTTTAGTTACTTAATCGGTGGTATATACCTCTCAATACTTATTGCACCAATCATGCTTGTATTTCTATCATATTACAAGAAGAAAGCTTAGAATCGCTATGTAATTTCTTCATGCATGTCGCTGAACAAATTAGCGTTTTTGTTTTGTTAGAGTTTTGTTAGCGGATCTGTGCCAGTTTTTGTCAACAAAAGATAACATAGTTTTCTAAAAACCTTGAATCCGCTCTGCAACAGGTTGTGGTGGGATTTGCTTTACTTACACATCCGATTACAAGCGCCTGGTTAGTCTAGTCTAGTCTTAGTAATTTACTCATCTACTATCCATTTTTCTCAGTCGCAACACGCAAGGTATAGTAAAATTGCTAAAAAAATTAAATTCGAACATTGTATTTAAGTCCTGAATAAAAAAAAAATATTTTGTTAAAAAAATCTCTTAATCTGTACTAAAGAAATAACATTAGTAACAGAACTCTACACGTCCCATTCACAAATCAACGCGAATGAATACATGTATTTGAATAGCGATCACAGACACGTTCAAACAAATATGTATGGTCTATTGAGTACGTAAATAGCAGCCCATCTGAATAATTCCTTTTCAAAAACCAGTTACACCCTTGCTCGAGCAACGCCTCCTTACATTTCCTACGATGATAACTTTAAAAAAAAAAAACTACGTACACCCGTTACCATTTACTCCTTAGTCCGCAACCTTAGGGGATCCTTTTGTATCAAAATGAAGACGTCTGATTGGTCCAACATTTTAATCGTTTTGCCAATGGTAGCAAGGGGATAAGCTCCGTCCATGGTCGAAACAGCAAAAGGACAGATGCGCCAAATGTGCAGTTTATCTATATTTGCTCATGTATTGCCATTTCGCTGGGTAACAAACAGCAAAAAAAACATCACCTGCCGCCGAAAACTGCGATGTATTGTAGGTATTCCATGTCGCAATAATCAGAAAAATGGCATGTTTTTCATGTTCTTATTTATCGGAATAGACACAGCGCGGTGCGTGTTTCGGAACCGGTTTCAGTTTTCATTTATTTTAAAAGATAAATTCATGGAAAAGATATTTACTTAAACGGCAGAGTATTGTTGTCCAAAAAATTGTTACACGTGTCACTAGTAGTTGGCGATTGCAATGTGTTGAATAATGTACCTACTGTTATATTATTAATTAAATCATGAAATATAGGTTGCAAGTAATTGCGCACCTCATTAACGCACCTATTGAAAAAAAATCGTAGCGTGTGATATACACTCCTAGTAAGATTGTAAATTTTACTCAACACTTAGGTAAATTAATTATCTAACACTACAACATGCGTCAGAATAGGTACAAATAGATATTCGTAAGTCACTCTTAAAGTGTACACAGTGAACAAAACAATAACATTTAAAGTGTTAAGTGACCTAAAAATATTTAATTATACGCCCCGCGCTTCAGAGCCTGAAATGCGGTTTCCAGTTTTTCACTGTATGTACACACCATGTACACCTTTCTTCCCCCATCTACCATCACGGACACCATTTCAGTTTGCTAACTCTGAGTGCTACAACTTTGATTCTCTATCTTTACTCGTTCCGGATTCGATTCCTTAGAGAAATTTCGAATATATGTCGAGAATAGTTTCTATCACCGCTCATGCTCTTGTGAACCAGTGGAAGCTCAGCGTCCAAGTATCTGGGGGTCTACCGCCGAAGCTGAAGCCAGATTAGCACCGGATTTTTTGATTGCGTAAATCAAAGTTTTGCGTAGATTGGCGGTAATTGTGTTTAGCTTAGCTGATAGAGACCATAGAGCTCTGCCGACTAAGGTGAAGATGTTTATTATAAACTTAAACCTAAGATATATTTTGGCGATCAAAAAATTCGGTGGTAATCGGCTTCAGCTTCGGCGGTAGGCTCTCTGTACTGTATACTATACACGCACCCTATACCTAACAGCTAATGCGCCCCTTGTGCCAACCTTCCGGTTATATCACGGGTTGCGAGTCTCTCGTCCAGTAAATCAACCAGACGAGAGGACCTTTACCTGCACCGCTTTTGCGCTCAGTAAACCAACCGAGCACGCAAGCGTAGCAACTGTATACTGTACAGTAGTGTATAGTAAAAGCTTAAAAGACACACTGGTGATAGACTATATAGCCTTCAAGCATTATTATATTGGTGCAGTGAGGATGCGCTGAACCTTTTCAGAAACTGTCCAGCTCACTTGAATGTGTCTTTGTTGAAATTATTCCGGCCAAATAGTATAGATTCTCCGAGGTAAACATAGTCTTTTCTTACTTCAATCATGGCATTCTATACGACAACCAAGCTGGAGATGACAAAGTCGATACACGATATTTCATCTCCTGTCACATTACAGATTGAGAAGCAGATATGAGATTGTCTCGCATTTGATTGAAATGAGGAAATATAAATTAAATATTATTTCAAATAAAAGTATAATTAAGTATGATCTCAAAAAAGGTCTGGTTTTGCAAATTAAATAATATGTACTGAGAAAAATTTTCGTCTAATCTCGTAAATGGAAAGGCCGATAAAATCATTATACTTAATAAGTATTCTTCTGTTGAAGAAATTACTAATCCTATCACCTAAACTAGATCTTCGTACAATTTCAGCTGTCATATGTGAAACTGAATATATATAAATCATGACTGATGGTGGTCGAACATATATCTAAACTCTCATTCTTCATTATAATGACATTTCCATTGGTCGTTAGGTGAAGAATGTATGCAATCCAGGAATATTTACTTATTTATTTATGCACTTATGAACATTTGCTTGTTTCAGGATGGAACCCAGCGCTGGGTGCCGACGAGCTCGGCGAGGGCACCGGCTGCGTGGATAGCATGGCCGAGGTGTCCGTGCCCCGCAGTCCGCGCCACCTACACAAACGGCGGCGCCTTTCGCGGCTTCTGGACAAGCTCGCCGTACAGATGCGCAACAACAACCACTATCCGCCGCAGCGGTGGCTCATACTACCCAAACAGACCGAAGATGCTCCGCTCGACCTCTCCGTGAAATCCGAGCCGCCGCAGGCCCCCGATGGCGACACGCAGCCTGCCTACGTGTGTAACGCATGCGGCCAGACATTCACAGTCCACGACCGGCTCGCCAAGCACGTCGCCTCTCGCCACAGAAACCGAACACCGGACACGGCGCGAGCGTACGAATGTGAGATCTGCAGCCGGCGGTTCGCTCGTTCCGATATGCTGACGCGGCACGCTCGCCTGCATACCGGCGTGAAACCATATGCATGCAACAGTTGCTCACAAGTTTTCTCGAGATCTGACCATCTGGCGACGCATCAGAGGACGCATACCGGAGAAAAGCCATATAGATGTCCGTCTTGCCCGTACGCCGCGTGTCGTCGCGACATGATCACTAGACATATGAGAACCCATTCACGGCGTCCGCAACCAGCTTGAACACCTTAATTCGAGAGGAAGATAGTGTTTTTGTGACTGTTACGAGTATGTGTAAGTTGTTAGACTGATTTATTCATTCCAAAGTTGGTTTCCGGTTTAGTTTCTGCAGCACGTCGTCGGCTGAAGAGGTCCCGGTGCCACGAGACGGTAACATTGACATTGCTTGTGGTGACTTTAGTGTAGAGCCATTTACGAATTGCCGCTGCGAAGTCTATCTGCCGCTGCGGGTGCAATGCGTTAGCGGCATGAACAACTTAATTATTGTTTAGTATTTATTAATACTGTATCGTTTAAGATTATTGTTGACTGAGAATAAGCTTTCTGAGATTGTGTGAATATTATGTAATCTCGTGCCATTGATATTTGTTTGTTTGGCTTCTTATTTACTCGTATTATTATGATGTTATTGTTTCTAATAAGTACTTGTTCTTCGTGTACTTAATTTGTGGTTATTCTAAAGTATACTTAGTTGGTTTTTACATTTTGAATCTGATCGGTTGGCATTTAATTGTTGTAAGGTTATATTCTAATATATTATACGGTGTTAATTGCTTTAGGATAAGCCGGTAATCATATAATGATTGGTGTGTTTTGTTTGGAGTAGGCTAAGACCGAGCATAAAAAATCTTTTTTGATTGGATTTAGAATCCACGCTTATATTGTAATCGTGCCAAAATAATCAGTAAGACTAAATGTTTGCAAAGTCATAAGAGTTAAATTAAGAGTAAGGATTAAGTTAATTAGTTTTAGTCGTTTGAAGGCATTCGTGCGGCCTTACAGAAGTAGGACGGACTCGTGTGAAGTCACATTAACGAGAACATAATACATTATTTTTACGACCTTTATTCCCATTTCAAACATATTTTACTATGCCTTAATGTATTTTAGACTTTAGTTATCGCCTGATATTGCTAAAATTGGCTGATTGTAATGATAAAGCGCAATATAACTAAACAACAACGTTTACTAAGTGATGATTATTTTTAAATTAGTTAATTTGAGAGCATTCTTTTTTTTTATTAATTACAATCTACAGACCCCGGAATCAGTACCTTTTGTAAAATTGTGACAGAAAAATGGAAGAATAAGGTTAATATTCTATTGATCTGTCACAATTTTCTTATATTTATTAATTGCACGTCGCTGTTATGCTATTATTTGTTATGTATTGTATAGTACTACTTAATCTAACTCCTCCTATTGTTTACCTTAAAACCATGACAACCACGGCAGACCAGTCCCCTCTGGCAGTATCCGTACAATATGAGCAGTTTATTATTATACTTTATATTTACTATTATACTTTTTGGCAATAGTCAACATATTGTATTTTTCTTTTTACTATGTTCCTTTTAAAAATATATAATTTCATAGCTTTTCAAATTACGCGTATACTCGTATATTGCAAACACATTAATTTTGACTTTATGAATTTACGTTATAGGTATATCCATTGTAATAAAAGTTTCCAGTTTCACCTTAGAGCTTTTTTTAAGTCATGCGCTTTTCGTCCCGCATGCGGGATCTGTCATAGTAAATTATCCGCATGCGAATTTTTTACTATGGCAAATCCACACGCGGGAGGATAAACGCACGAGTCTAAAAACACCCTTACTATTGAAATTTAATGTCTGTGAGTTCCACATCCTGCAGCGACATCTATCCCGCGACAAGCGACTTAAAGGTAGTTTTGTAATTTTGAATTTTCAATCCAATACGAAGCGAGCAAAGTGCCTAAAGCGAATCATGTAGCGACTACAGGAATATGATAAACTAAATGCAACATAATATTTTCTTCAATGCATCAGAGAATCAGAGTGTATGGTTATGGAATAAACTTGGTTTGAAAATCCAAAATAACGAACCTATGGGACAATGACCGATCGTCAATAGCGAAAAATGCTAAGTTTGGTCAGAATAGTCAAAAGTCTTCTCACTCAAAACATGTAAGGCAACAACTGCAATTAGTGTCGAAATATAATTCGAACACAAGACGCGTGTTACAAATCAAAATTATGTGACTTACTTGCTCATAATTTGAAATGAGCAACCCGGCTACTTGGGATATGTAACAAGCGTCTTATAAATTCACAATATGAGAGTTCTTCTCTATTTTATTGGTCTGTTTCCGAAGACATGATCAAATGATCAAACGCGAACAAAAATCTCCGACTAACCACTCTGAACGTCTTCGTTTCTATGGGATTATGACAATGTGTTAGGGTTTAGACCATAACACACGATTCAAACGGAAAGTTTTTTTCATAACATTAGTGTGAGTCAGCATCTTAATGAAAAGAAAATTGGTAATACATATTGGTAAAAACTGAAAGTGTTATTCAGTAGTAAATAATTAAGTCATAACCAGAGTCAAGTTGAGTTACGTTGAACCGCATAGAGTCAAATTGAACTAACGAACGACGAAATTCAGCCTAGTTAGGAAAGTTGAGCCAAGTAGAGCAATGTTAAGCCAAATTAACCAATGTGGGGCCCACGTTGCTTAGTTTGGCTCAACATGGCGAATCAGGATCTTATGAAAGGAATATTGGTAAAAACTGAAAGTGTTTTTCAGTATTAATTAGGTACTACGAGTATAAATTAAGTCAAAACCAGAGTCAAGTTGAATTACGTTAAAAGGCATTGAGGCAATTTGAACTAAGTTGGGCCATGGGCCAAATTAGGCGAAATTCAGCTAAGTTATGAAAGTTGAGCGAAGTAGAGCCATATTGAGCCAAATTGGCCCCACATTGCTATGTGGGACCAAGTGAGGGTAAATTGAGCAAAGTCAGGCCATGTTGGACCAAGCTGAGCCAAATTCAGCCAAGTTGGGACATAAGTAAATCAAGCTAAAATCAACCAATCTGATCCAAGTTTGGGTAAATTAGTCCAAATCAGTCTAATTTAATCGGATTTAAAATAAAAAGTCGGGAAAATATTTTTATGTGTCATTTGGACAATATAATGTAAGTTAAGTCACTTAATATGTAATATAACTGAAATTTATTTAGTGTTGTGAAGTTTTTCTTTCTAAATGATATCTAATAACTATTTAAATGTTTCTTACGACTGTTAAACCAATTGTTAAGTTGCTCCAATATAATTATTATTCACTACAACTATAAATATAATTCATCACAGATAATAAAATGCACTGCAAAATACTTGAACCACTGGTGCCGCCATCAAAGTCAGGATTGTATATTTTTCCTGTAAATATTCTTATCATTATTCTCTTCTAATTCTAATGCAATACTTTTGTAGCTACCTATTCTTAATTGCGTCATGTAATTAATGGACGCCCTCTAAGCAATCGCTAGTTCCATCCCGGACACACTGTACAATTTTTTTTGACGTGCTCGATGGTCGAATGGTTAGCAATGGCCACTTTGACTCCGAGTTCGCGGGTTCGATTGCCGCACAAGACAAACATGTTTTGTGTGCATGAACATGTCTCTTTGTCTTGGTCAGGGTGTTTTCTATGTATTATAAGTAAGTATTTACAAAAAAAAGTGTATTTAAGTACCTACATTTATCAGTTGTCGAGTACCCATAACATAAGCTGCGTTTAAATTGGGACTAGATGGCGCTGTGTAAATTGTCCAGAAATATTTATTATTTTTTAATATACATTTTACTAGCGGGAACCGTTTTGTATTTTTGTCGCGAGAATTTTATATTGTCATATTTGTATAGTCAGAGACTGAATCAATCCAAAGGGGTGATGGCACTCATCAATATTAAGAACTTTTACTGTATTAACGAAGCTGATACCCAGTCTACTATGAAAAAGAATCATGCTTGTATTGACGAAAGAAAGGTGAAATAACTGACTTAAAATATACTGATTTTTGGTCCAAATTACATCATCACTACATAGTATAAAACAAAGTCGCTTTCTCTGTCCCTATGTCCCCATGTATGCTTAAATCTTTGAAACTACGCAACGGATTATGATGCGGTTTTTTTTAATAGATAGAGTGATTCAACTGGAAAGTTTATATGTATAATATATGCATAACATAGTAGAAAAACACTGATAATTTAGAGGTTTCTAATGTGATGTCGTAAATAAACACATTTTTTTGCTCTTTTATTGCAAACGCTGGCTGAACCCAACGAGATAGATCAAAATAATGTAGTACAGTATTGTTCACCTTAAAATGGTCTACAAAAAAGTTCGCGATGGTATATGTCTATCTCTTAGTGGTAACACACAATAACCGTTATTTTATCCTTTGCTTTTTACAAGAAATAATGCCTTATTTACGAAGCGATTTTAAGCAATACAGAATTAATCCTTATCCAATTAAGTACCTTAAATACATTGCGCATTTAATATAGATCAATATGGCCCTTCACAGCATGTAATTTAAATGAATAGTTTAGAAGATATTACACATTTAAAATGCAGGGACATAACGGCTGTGGCGGTACCGGCCGCGGAGCCGGCGGCGTGTGCCTATAACTGGGGAAGGACTGGATAGGACAAAGCGCAAAGACCTTCTGTAGTACATTTAGTATCAGCATTGCACCCGTGCGAAGCCGGGGCGGGTCGCTAGTTGGTCTATAATCTCCACCAACCCGCAAGTTGGGCAGCATTTGTAGAATGCAATTATAAATTAAAAAATTGTTTTCGACCAACCTAACAACATATTATACTGCGACTTCACAGCAGTAACTATAAAATGCATAAATTCGCTACCATCACAAACCTTCTTATTAGCTCAGTTAGATAGAGCACTGGACAGGTAATCGAGAGATCGTGTGTTCGAATCCCACCGGCGGAGTAGGTAAATTTTTCCATTTTCAAAATATTTACAGTGGTGGAGTATGCACTAAACCCCTTTGTGACCCCAGACCTGTATCCCAGTTATGGGCTGAATAAGGACTGATGACGACATACGAGTATATCTATAAAGTTATCTTAGGTATGTTGTGATGTTTAAAATGCTAGGGCTGTATTAAGACTTTTAAGAGTGACTGAGCAATGCTCGGTGTTTTTTTTGGAGAGACAGTTTTACGTAGCATCATGAAAGTGACTACTAGTGCCATCTATTGTCGGGAAACATATCTGCTAACTCGCATTATTATCAGATAGCGTTATAGTGTATAGTGAAAGCTTCTTACTCCTACTAATTTCTTCAGATTAAATTCGTTGCAAGTTCCAGGGCAGCCGTAGTCTTACTCCGGTACTGCAATGGACTTCACTGTTCATTGCCTTTTTTTGTACTCGGCGCTGTTAATTCTGGCTTTAGAGGAGACACAGTGATGGGAAAGTGTGGTGGGACTCACAATCAAAATCGAATTTTCGCCCCCTGGAAACCTGTTTATTCTAAATATGACACCGGCAAAAAAAAAATACAATTAAGTGTTGTAAACTTAAAAATCATTTAATCATATATATAATACAGGTTTGATGAATATTTTATGCAATTTTAAAACTTATGTAAGTTTAAATAAATGTGAACTGCACCCTATGTGCTAAAAGCCCTGTCGCTCACACAGAGGCGGCGCTGAAGTGGCGCGCCGCATCTAGACTTGCAAAATAAATCAATGGCGATAGCTCTCCGCCTCCGCCATATCGCGACTGCCCCCATTTTGTCAGTTCGTTTTACGCTTAGATGAGTTTAGACATATTAGTTCATAATAAGAGACGGTTTTGAAACCAACGTGAAATTATATAATTTTATAGAACTAAAATCTCTACTTATTACGTGGTGACGCGCCTATGTCGCACATACATTGTATTTACTATTTTATCTTTGGTCGTACTAAGTACAGGTCAAATTATACAATACAATACTACCTAGTTGTGTTTATCCACAGACACCACGACACGACACGACACGAGATTTTATATTCTATTTAAATCTTTACGAAACTAACATATCGAAAATTTGTTATACTTATTCCGATTTTTTATATCTTCGAAGAAAAAGATGATAGGTAGAACTAATTAGTAGATAATCCTTTTTTTTTCATGTCTTGGAATAATAAAACCCTTCGACGAAAGAACCATTCCAAGATCTTTCGTCGACAATAAAGCCAAATCTATTTTGTTCGAATCAATATTATCTAAACCGAAAAAATCGTGGCAAATGAGCGAAATATCCTATGTAGGTATATGCTATGTGATATATAAAATAGACTAGCAACCCGCCCACGCTTCGCTGTAGCTCTTCTCGTCCCCATCTCATTTCCGTGGGGTTCCCATGCAAACCTTGTCCTAACTATTTAATCATAATTTATTATTCGTTAATTTTCTGATATATGAATAGCTGTTCTGCTGTTCGGGATGGAGACAAATCCAACAAGTCAAATATCATAAAAATCGATCCCGCTGTTCTTGAGTTATATTATAAATGTAACTCGACTTTGTTTTGTATATACCTATAGATTTGTATTATGCTAATGCATGTCTCGTTGTTAAGTCGCCAAAAGGCACATATTTCTACAAATGAAAATACTATGAAAATTTTTCTTGGTAGATTTAATTCAACTAGAATAAATCATTATGATATATTTTATGTACTGTTTATAGATAGGGATGCTATCTCTAAACGCTAGCATCCAGGTCAAGATGCGTGGAAACTCCGGATTTTGTATCTTAAAACCAGGACATGACATCAGTGTTTTTTAGTACTAGTACAATTTTTCTATTCAGTGACAAGATGGTTATTCCCAACATGGGGTGAGTGGTAGTGATTTAAAACTTTTAAGCCTGGACTACAAATGAAACCCGGACGCTCCCCGGACGCCCACCAAATTAGGACAAATCCGGGGAAACCCGGACGGATAGCAACTCTATATATATATAGATGACTCCAGATATCAATCGATATAGACCTGTGTTTCTTAACCTGTGGTCCGCGGACCCCTGGGGTTCCGCGAGTATTTGTATGGGGGTCCGTTGTCTTATCTATGAACATTTGAATTAATAAATAATGCCAGCAAGACTTGCAAAAAACTAGCCCCAACCTTCACATTAATACAGTATTTATATATTTTATTAAATGTAATTCTTTTTCAGTACTTACTAATATAAATTATTGTTTGTTTATATTTATTCCTGTATTTTTTATTAAGGGGGTCCTTGAAGTTGTACTTGATTTTCTAGGGGTCCGCGGACCGGTAAAGGTTAAGAAACGTTGATATAGACAAAACTACTCACCTTTAACCTTTTACACAGGGTGCAAACGGGGTACGATATTAACATATTTGTCCACACGCCGTCAATTATACTTGTTGACACTGAATCTCTGACTGACAACTGTATTATTTGTGATATGTTATAATAACCAATGTAATAAATTGGTTATTATTTAAATGGCTGGCCAATGTAATATATCATTTCATCATCGAGATTGACGCGGAGCTCCTATTTCCGATGACAGGACACAAGAAAACCCTAACCTTACCAAAAAACAACTCAAATCTAAGCAAAACATGTAAATCATGTTTTGCTTAGATTTGAGTTGTTTTTACATTGACCAAGTATCAGTCAGTATGAATAATAACTAATTTATTACATTGACCATAACATTATATACATATCTGTTATTGTAAAAACCAAGTAAATGTTAGCAGAATTTGTTATGTAAAATTTTCATAATGAGACCAATGCGTATTGTTTCATGATAAAATGGTAGCGTAACAAGTTTGTATTCGTCATATTACCTTATAACTGTTTAAATATATTTAATTACATGACTGTACTTCCATGTTTTAAGATTTTTTTACTATAATGTTGCTCAAATAATGTTTATATCAATTAACTTACATACATTATACATTCACAAGCGTAAACGTAACGCCAGTTATTAAGCACTTCATTACTTTACAACAAACGTGATTTTTTTGCCGTTTTTATAGATACTGATACGAAACCCTTCGTGCTCCAGTCCGACTCGCACTTGACCGGTTTTTTTAAATAACCAGACAATACAACAATTACAATTTACTTTGAATATACATTTCGTAATTAAGGTAGCAAGTATTTGATTTCGATATTGTTTTGATATATCAACATATTTAGTTAATGATTTTCTATTTCCCTTGTCATCGCATCACGCGTGAACCTATGGAGCAATTTCGCAAATATTATTTTTTATTGTGTCTATTATTGTCAGAAGAAGGTTCTTAGGAAAGAAAAAAATAAAGAAGTTGAGCGGATTATTACAAAATTTAAGAAAACTGAACTACTATTTTAACTTTTCTAATATAACTTTATGTCGTTCGACAGAACTGTCAGTCATTTGACAGCTTGCGCGAAAGCCATTCGAATTCAATATTCATAGTTTGAAAGACAGGACGTCTTTCAAACGTCAGCTACTAAAAAATATAAAAGGAACACTATATGAAATAATTAACAGTCGTGGAAGAGTTGCACTGGAGTAGCACTGGCTACATTCAAATTAATTCATTTATTCGTTTAGATATGGTTTTAATAGTGGCAGTCTAGTAAGAGCATAGACAAATCTGTTTATTTTAGAGCTAGTTTTTCTTAGGTGGTTCTCCCATTTATTTTTTTTGTCTATTTCTATACCTAAGAAAGCGCAGTTTCAGACGTCTGTAGTACGCCCATATAGCTAATATTTAATGGTTTGTTGGATGGATTATAGAAGTTAATATATTTAGATTAGGTACAGAAGTTATTACATTATTCGCAATCACAAAATAGATTAGTATCTATTGATAGCTTAGTATTTTGTAGTTGCGATTTTAATGGCCACTCCCCGCCGCTCTCTCGTATCGACCTCACCTCCCCTCTGAGACAAAGCTGGAACAGTTTGTATGGCGCCGCACGCACACACGCTTATTCACACCCTGCAAAGTCGTCATTGTATATGTAGTAGTAATCAACGCGACATTTATATGGAGTGGCCGGGGTGATACTGTGCTTCTAGCACAGTATAGTAATACTGTGATTACCTACCTAACTGCCAATGCGCCCCTGTGTGCCAGCCTTCCGGTTATATCACAGGATGCGAGTCTCTCGTCCAGTAAATCAACCTGACGAGAGGACCTTTACCCGCACCGCTCTTGCGCTCAGTAAACAAACCGAGCACGCAAGCGGATTGGTATCAGTTCTTAGTCCCCTTTCACCTGCATGCAGGATACTTAGGTACTCTTAAGTCGTAGTAATACTACAGTATGGCCACTCCCTGCCGGTCTCTCGTATCGTTCTCACCTCCCCTCTGAGACGAATCTGGAACAGTTTGTATAGTCTGTATGGCGCCGCACGCACACACACTCTGTACAGATGTCATTGTTTAAGTAGTAGTAACAGACGCGACATTTGTATGTAGTGGGCGGGGTGTGCTTCTAGGCCACTTAAGGACTTTTGTAAATGAACACTCCGTTAAATTAATTAAATTAATTAAACGGGTCACTCGCGTCTTTTTGTCGGGAAAGCCGACTAGTTTCGATCTCAAAAGGAGACCTTCATCAGGGCGAATGTCCAGACACGTCCACCGTTTGTCTCTCGCGCCGGACACTGCGCGCCAATGCGAACACACCGTTTTAACATTTTGTATGAGCAATGTCGTAAAAAAGCCTATTCTGGCATGTCAGAGCTGTAAGTACCATGCACTAATGAAATATTGTCACGCTAAATTTATCATCATCATCAAGTGATCAATTTTGCGTATATCATATGCCTCCGCGAAACCAGGCTTCGTCGACTTATGTTCTTACCAACAGTAACACTTTTATTGGAACATGCGATATATTGCCAACAAAGTGGATGGTCACCGGGTTCTTATGATCTTAGAATCCAAGAGAAGCTTAATCCCTACTAATATTATAAATGTGAATGTCCGTTTGTTTGTTACGTTTTCACGCGAGAACTACTCAACCGATCATCATGAAACTTTGTACATATATGCTTGGAGGTATCAGAAGTAACATAAGATACTTTTTACTAAAAAAAAATTTGTTTACTTAAAGGAATTTCAAGCTAGTTTAATTATAAATTAAATAGTTGATTTGTCAGAATATTATAAATATTTAAAAAATGGATAAATCCACCTCCCTGCCTGGGTGGGATTTGAACCCACCACCTCTCGATTACCGGTCGAGTGTTCTTCCAACTTGCTCTTCCAAGCCAAATTTAACTATAGATTTCAAATTAAATTGCAATTGTTGTATTATCTGGTTATTTAAAAAAGAAAAGGCCCATATTGGCAAGTTTCCATTTCACGGAAAGTTCTTCGCTAATGTACGTCATAAAGATATACCGAAATGCTAGTAGATAAAAAAAAATGACAACAATTAAAAATATTATTTATAAAATGAGTAATTCATTTCTAAGTGCTCACACGGGTCATGCATCCAATGACAGAATAAATCATTTCTCATAATTTTATTTAGAATTCATAAAATTGGTAAATCTATAATCTAAAGTTGTTGAAATAAAATTTGCCAACATTGCTTTTGGGTTTCATAAATTTTACTAACTTATTAATACACTATTAAACATCTTATTATGAAACAATAGTGAATCATGGTTTTTTAGATGTGTAGTATTTCACCGTAAGCATTATCAGCCTGTATGAGACCTCCTCCAATGCTTTCTACCATATTCTATACCCTGTAAATTCCGGATATAAAAAAGGCTACGGCTGAAGGCAAAAAAAATATCAAATATGGAGGAAAGTTGTGAAGTTATCGAATAATTATTTTTTTCACTCCAAGGGAGTGCACTAGCATAGCAGATGGTACCTAATGCAATACCTATCGTAAAACCTAAATATTTACTTTGTAGAATGTCAAGTATTGATGATAGAAATTTGACTCAATGTAATTTTTTTTTTCAGTATTTAATACTGAATATGGTTCGTTTACTTATTTATTTTTTTGCAAAACTTTTATCTTCGTGGCTTGCCGTGTTATTTAAATAGGAAACTTCAGGTTCGATGGAGAACCTCTTAAAATTCAAATTTTGAGCTGCCTTGTGGGACAGCACTTTTATTTGGACATATGTATTCTACGAAGTTTTGGGCTGAGAGTAAAAATAAATCGTAATTTTTGGGACACCGTAGGGTGTTTTTTCACTTTTATTTATAATAATACTATTTAGACGGAACAAGTCATTATTTTGTATTATGCAGACCGTACCCCTCTGTGTAAATATATTTTAAGTTCTGTGTCACGGTACATATTATATTGTATTATGCATACTGTATCCTACTGTATGAATAAATAGATAACATTTTTATTTGCATACTGCAACACACAATTCAGAAACATAGTAATGACATGACAGTAATAATATTAAAATCAGAACTTTGAACACATCCCAGTCCTTGCGCGATATTACTTAATGTCTCCCAAACAAACCGAAGTCCTGCCCCTCGTACTTGTTGCATGGCGTGTGTTGAAGTGATACAAACTAATTAATATATTTTTAATTCTGTGTGACGTTGTATAAGTTGATTTGTTGGTTACAACTTCATTTTACGGTCGCTCAATGGAAATATGCTACATTTTTCTATTGTCTGTTTTTACGTCTAGATTTATAATCGCATCGTACTAGTTTATGTTATATTTTAAGCTGTTTTTGTACTATTTACTGTGATAATTTATTTGGTTATTTTTAAGGTTACTGTGTTTGGACAATAAATCAAGATTACAATTAATAAATGTGAAAAATGTTTTGAATTATTCTCTTCTTAGTATTTTCCTCATGGTTGATGGTTTCTCCGTTTCTCTTTATTTAGTTACCTATTAATTAAATAAATTACAATTTTTACACAAATGTGGGTTGAATTTTTTTTAAATACTATTGACGTGATAATGTCATAAATCGACGAAAAAACATGACTCATTGTCACGTTCCGCCTGAGCCGAACGTGCAAGCTAGAGCGCGGAACAAGTTATAGAGAGGCACGATCGACCTTAGCGTTCGGCTTGTGACGCATCTATCTCTCTTCCACTACATCGGCCGATGTTTTCATGAAGTAAAATTATCGTCCGTAAACCGATTATTCAGACAACCAAATTTTTCATATATCTAGAGATATATGAAAAAATTGGTTGGCAAAAAATAAGCAGTCATCGAATCTATGGACGTTTGCAAGAATACCTATTCATACCAATGAATAAACGACTCTATTCCTTACTTATACTTATATTAATAGAGTCGCTTATTCATTGGTATGAATAAGCATTCTATTCAGTTATTGAATCGCAATAAGAGATGGTGGTAAGGGGGCAGATCAGATGTATCACTTATTGAGTGAAGGGGGTTCAACAACCCCTTTCCCGCCTGTACGGAATACTGTATATATATCAATTTAACAAAACCTCTTTTTTTTTTCTCGGGTGGCAGACAAGCATACGGCCCGCCTGATGTGAAGCGGTTACCGTAGCCATATTAACGCTCGCAACATAAAATATCACTCGCGCGCCGCCACCCCCGCTGCCATCGCAGCATCTCCTTCCTTCCTTTCTGGTGACCTCACTCACTCGCAGGAACACAACAGCCCTCGAGGGAACCGTTATTTGGCTGCGGTATTCTGTGAGGTGGAGGTACATTCCCCAGTCGGGTAGCTAACAATTACGCTCCCTACCTCTCTTTTCGCCAGAGCTTCGTTTGTCAGTCAGCAGGGTGCACCGCGTGCAGGTGAAGTTGGCTTTGGTTCAAAGATGTTGATGAACCACTTACACCCCTAACTTTTTACGTCGGATCTGCACATTACGGTTCTGACCTTTTATTAGACTGAGAAAGAAATGATCTTCTATACATTCGTAGTAAACCTTACTCATCCCACCGCTGGGATACGGATCCACCACGCAGTTTTCAAGCCACCGAAGGTCACTGAGTTGACCGTCATCTAATGACAACAGCCGGGTCCGACGCGATAAATAAGCCCATCCATGGACAGACTACGGCTGACGTTGCTTGACTTGCATGTTCGTGGCTGATACACGTAATGACGCCATCGAGTGCACACATTATGACATTATGACAGCGAATCCATTGACACTGGTTGACGCTCGCCGCGGCATACGTGTCCGATGTAATAACGCGGCAATCCATCAGCCAAAAAGCAATATTGTAGAGAAAGGGTAAGGCAGTAAGCCTTGTGGGTAAAAATCATCCACAGACTACGGTCAAAAAAAGATTAAGTAAAAATGATGGTACGTCATAAAGATATACGTAAGGTGAATTTTACAGTCACTGCTTTACCATTTTCAGCAAATCTGCGAACCAACATAATAATAGCCTACTTGCTAATTTTTCAATTTGTTATGCAAGGACGTCAAAATAATTATAATTTTAATTAAAGGTGAAAGAATTACTTCCACAGCGTAAGAATTTCTCGAGATTATCACGTCACACGTGCTTATTTTGAATGAACTAAATTACAAATTTATACGGCAGCTATGGTAAATACTGCGATTACTTAACTATATCGCCGCAACAAAAATTATAGTATTTTTATTGTTTCCATTGGTAATATTTTTTTCATCATAAAATAGACTTTGATCTACCATAAAACAAGTCAGGCTAAGGTTATTAAAATGAAAGAAAAAAAGAACGATCTGCATCGTTCTTTTTTTGGTAGCCTGCGGTCAGCTTCCGTAATTGAAGATGTGTGCTCATATCGTATCATTTAAATTCTTAATTGTTTTGTTGACTTTAGGAGCATTTCTTGTAAAAAAATCAAAAGCAAAATTGTAATAAGGTTACAGTTTGCTGCTGCTTTGCAACTTCTTGGAGCAACTCCATAGCGGCAATATATAATAGGTAGGGGAAAAAGTCTTTTCGCATTTTAGTATGTATGAACTTGTAATAAAATCTCTTTGGTTATACCATTTGTATCTGGCAGGTTTTGATATCTTTAAAAAGTTTAAATTTTCAAAAAGATAATTCCAAATTCAAATTAGGTAAATGTGTGATTTTCATTTGTTTTTTTTACTGTCAAGATGAGTGAATCTAATGAAGAAATTCGATTCATTTTAAAATTTTACTACAAAAAAAGTAAAAATGTAACGCAAGCTGCGAAAAAAATTTGTGACGTTTATGGACCTAGTGCAGTGTCTGTTGAGAGTAGCACAAATTTGGTTTAAGCGTTTTCAATCAGGAAATTTTGATGTGAAAGATGCACGTCGCTCTGGTCGCCCTGTTACGGATAAAATGGATGCCATTTTTGAAAAAGTGGAGCAAGATCGGCATATCAGTAGTTACGACGTAGCTGAAGAATTAGGAATTGACCACAAAACAGTTTTGGCGCATTTGAAAAAAGCTGGGTACACTAAAAAGCTCGATATTTGGGTGCCTCACGATCTCACTGAAAGAAACCTAATGAATCGTGTACTCATTTGCGATTCTTTACTACGACGTAATGAAAGCGAACCGTTTTTGAAGAAGCTTATAACTGGTGATGAAAAGTGGATCACGTACGACAAGAACGTGCGAAAAAGGTCGTGGTCAAAGGCCAGTCAGGCTTCACAGACTCTGGCAAAACCCGGGTTAACCCGCAACAAGGTGATGCTGTGTGTATGGTGGGATTGGAAGGGCATTATTCATTATGAGCTGTTACCGCCAGGCAGGACTATCGATTCTGAACTCTACTGTGAACAACTGATGAGATTAAAGCAAAAAGTTGAGAGAAAGCGGCCGGAATTAATTAACAGAAGGGGTGTGATTTTTCATCATGATAACGCTAGACCTCACACATCTTTAGCCACTCAGCAAAAATTAAGAGAGTTTGACTGGGAGGTGTTAATGCATCCGCCGTATAGTCCTGACCTTGCACCTTCTGATTTCCACCTGTTTCGGTCTCTTCAGAATTCTTTAGGTAATGTCAGGTTAACATCACGAGAAGACTGCCAAAACCACTTGTCGTGGTTTTTTGAACAGAAGTCCCAAAATTTCTATAGTAATGGGATCATGTCTTTACCTACAAGATGGCAAAAAGTTATCGAACAAAATGGCACCTACATACTTTAGTTAAATGTAAATAAACTTTATTAAAAAATGTTTTGAATTTTCATATAAAATACGAAAAGACTTTTTCCCCAACCTAATACTTATAATTAAACATTCTACAAAACTTTAAAGAAGTAAGTAAAGTTTTATGATTACTAATATAACAATATCAGTAAACCTATAGCTACCGCGTCCGTTACATTTCCATAAAAACGTAAAAAGGAAATTACTTGGCTCTTGATGGTCCACATCCAAAATTATTGATGATATGGATTTGTTCCAACATAATCTAGACTTGTTGCTCATTATCACAGTAAAAAAACATTCTTTTAGAAATTATGGCAGTCAAAAAAATCTATGTTTGACCCCAATTTTTACGCAACTTTGGACGTTTATATAAATACCATTATGAAAATAAAAACTTCAAAATAGTTACGCAAAAAGCGTAGTTTATTTATCTGAAAATTTTAATAACTTTATTTTGCGTAAATACATGGAGTAGCTTTTTTCTAAAACCAGTTCTCCCAAAGGACTATTCAATTTGCTCCCCTTTCTTTTTTTCAAATAGATGGCATTAATAAAACATGAGGTTGTAATGTGTGTGTGAACTAGCTAATAAATTGCTTACCAAATGTTCAGTAAATAATTGTAGTTACACACAATTATTTATTCTCATAAGAATGCTAAAGTCAACCATTTTAGAAATACCTACAAGCGTACTGCGTACTCTTAATGAGGATCTGTCAGGTTCACGTGTTATGTTAATTAGGTAGATTGATAACAGAAAGAATTGTCTGACATACTGTGTAAAAAAATATCCAAATCCGTCAAGAAATGACAAAGATACATCGATTTTACTGCAGCAGTTCAAAAAATGCCCTCGAGTACGAATCGCGGAATCATGACGTCATTTAACACCAGCGCGGCGCGCCCGTCGCGCTCGCTCACCCGCCTATGATACAGGTACGTTAGTACGTAGGTCACACTAAAAGTTTTGCGTAAGTTAGAAAAACAACATGTTATAACCAAAGTATAGTATTATATATATATATAAGTAAGTTTATTGCTTTTCAAAATACTCTCCTTTACATTTTAAACATTTTTTCATGCGATCGAACCATTTTTTTAAACAGGAGGACCACAGATCTGAAGGCATGTTTTCTACGTGCTGATTGAACGCTATCACTGCCTCTTCGGAGTTGGTAAAAGTGAAACCTCTCATCAAATCTTTGATTTTGGAGAAAATACAGAAATCACAAGGTGCTAGGTCGGGGCTATGTGCAGAATGGGTGACCAGTTGTACTTTTTCGGAAGCTAAAAATGACTTTGTTTTGTTGGCCGTGTGTGAAGAAGCGTTGTAATGATGTAGGAGAACGCGGCTTTTTGGTCGTCTTTCGCGAACTTTTTCTAACACCCTGGGTAAACTAATGGTAGAATATCACTCAGCATTAACACTCTTTTGATCTTCAAGTGAAATTGTGCAGATGGGACCCGTAGCTGAGAAAAAAATCGCGATCATTTTTGTACCAACGTTTCTCGCCTGCCTCACTTTTGTTGGCCTGTTCTCATTTCCAAACACCCATTCCCAAGATTGCTGTTTTTTTTCGGGTTCAAAACAATAAATCCACGTTTCGTCTCCTGTGACAATGTCATAAACAGCATTAGAATGTCCGTGGACGTACTTCAGTAGCATCTGTGAGCACCATTCCACGCGAGCCCGCTTCTGCTCCGCTGTCAGTTCATGAGGGATCCAACGACAACAAAGTTTCCGAACTTTTAATTCTTCGTGTAATTTTTTCTGAATTTGGCTAATACCAATCCCCAATAGTCCTTGAATTGTCTCATAGGTAATCAGCGGGTTTGCTTCAATTAGCCGCTTAACAGTAGCCACATTATTTTCGTTGACGGCAGTTGAAGGCCGCCCTTCACGAAATTCGTCATGTAAAGAAACCCGACCTCTCTCAAATTCAGCAAACCATCGCCTCATGGTGCTTAAACAAGGTGCTTCTCTCCCAAAAGCATTTTGAAGACGAGCGGCACAGTCTTGCGGAGAGAGAGAACTTTTAAAATCATAAAAAATCATCGTTCTAAAATCTTTTCGACTTAATTCCATTTTCGTTGCGTACGTAGAACTTTGATTAGTGATAAAAAACAATTGACAAATGATTTCCCGCCAATTTTTTTTTTATTACTAAGAAGGTTCCAAGTCGTTTCAAAAAATATAACATTCCAAATTAAAATAGTTCTGTAAGTGTAAATGTATACTGTGCTATAGGTATACTTTGCATATTGATTCCTCGGACATTTTCAGCTGCGTTTGGCCCATACGCTTAGTTGTAGATTCATTGTTGTGCCAAAGTGCAAGAGTAGGTACAACCAGGAACTATGGTACAACTAATAATCCGCCTCCAAAAAACAAATTATTTTTTCGTGTATCAATGGACCAAAAAACTAAAAATTGACAAAAAAAATTGGTTGCCTGTAAAGTCGGTATACGGGCGAAAGTTTTACGTGACAACGACTTTGAGTGGTAAAATGTTTTCGAGTGGAAGGGACGCATGCCTTTCACTTTTTATGTCTGTCTCTCTCGCTCTTAGAAGGGACGCGTGCCTTTCACTCGCTCTCATTGTAAGCGCATAACGTGAGCCAGTTTCTTGAAGTGTCACCCGGCTAACCAATTTATAAGACGTTGTCACGTCAAAAAAAGTGGTGTAGCGTTATACATCTATAGAGATCCTCTATGAAACAAAAGTGAGCATTGCTCTTGCTTACTATTTTAACACAAATATCTCAAACGCTACCAAACTGATTTTACTATATAATGAACTTAAAAAATCTATTTACATTTCCTTTAAAACTACCAAATTTCATCAAAATCGATGCAGAGTTCAAAAGTTATCGTAACTGATATATGCATGCTCGTACAAACATATAAAATGATTTTTCGCCTCAACAACTCTAGAGAAAACTCGTTTGCTTCGCTCTCTTGTCATCGACCCATATTCATCTCACTGCTTGAATTCGGACCTTATTCCAAGGGGTTTTTTACGACCCCAGGACAGGTTAACGTGCCCTCCGAATCACGTACTAGCTCGAGCTAAATAAAACCATCTATGGACGTGTTCGATTAGACTGTTACGCACGACGGCGTCATCCAGCTCCTCATCTTCGCTCGCTTGGTGAAATATAAGTAATCAAATTTAATACAATTTGTTTAGTCGTGGACACGACAAACGCATTAGGAAAATCTGAACTTCCTCACATGACACAGAATATTGCAGCCAAGTAACAATGCCCTTGAGAATTCTTACTGTTCCAGCGTTTGAGTAAGGTCACCAGACATAAGGAGAAGCTGCGTTAGTAATCGCTTCAATCCAAGATCCGTTGAAAAGATCAAAGTAAGTACACTATAGAACAAATTAGCTTGAACGTGGACCAAGTCACATCCTAGAGAAAGAGTATATATATACGTATTATATATATACAATCATTTGGTAGTTTTATTTGGAAAGTTTTCCGGGTGTTTTGAAAATTGGTAATTTTATAGGTTTTGATGTCCGAATTTAAATTTTGCCACCTCGTATTTTTGCCGCACGCGCCGCCATATTGGACAAATGACGTCTATATGGAAAGAGTTTTTTTTGGCAATATCTCCTTTCCAATTCACTTTACGATAAAAAGATATTTAATGACATTAGGTAAAGACAATTACCTACAATTCTATGTATCAACCTTTATTTTCTTTAAAATTTTGGCGTACGAGCGTCGCAAAGTGCACTTCAACACTCGAGCAGACGCTACGACCCGCCTGATGTGAAGAGGTTACCGTAGATATATTAACGCGCGCAATATGAAACTGTTGTCAACACAGCAATTCCTTCCTTCCTGGTGACCTCACTCACTCGCAGGAACACAACAACCCTCTAGGGAATTGCTATTTTTCTGCGATATTTTGTGAGGTGCGATATGGCGGCGCGAGCGTCAAAAATACGAGGTGCAAAGTCGAAATGCGGAAGGAACAAAAACTGGTAACCACTAATTTTCGAGCCAAATGACAATGACTGTGCTCTCTGTCTTGAACAAAAACGGTCCAATCCAATCATAGTCGTATTTTTCACAAGATAGTCGTTTTTGACCATAAAGTTAATACACTTTGGGGTGTAAGTGGTCCATCAAGATCTTTGAACCAAAGCCAACTTCATCTGGACGTGGTGCACCCTGCTGACTGACGAAGCTCTGGCGAAAAGAGAGGTAGGGAGCGTAATTGTAAGCTACCCGCCTGGGGAATGTACCTCCACCTCACAGAATACCGCAGCCAAATAACAATTCCCTTGAGGGTTGTTGTGTTCCTGCGAGTGAGTGAGGTCACCAGAAAGAAAGGAAGGAGATGCTGCGTTGGCAGCGGGGGAGGCGGCGCGGTAGCTAAATTTTATGTTGCGAGCGTTAATATGGCTACGGTAACCGCTTCACATCAGGCGGGCCGTATGCTTGTCTGCCACCCGTCGTAGTATAAAAAAAAATAAAAAAAAACGCACTTTTTTGGAGTGTAAGTGGTTCATCAAGATCTTTGAACCAAAGCCAACTTCACCTGCACGTGGTGCACCCTGCTGACTAACAAATGAAGCTCTGGCGAAAAGAGAGTTTGGGAGCGTAATTGTAAGCTACCCGACTGGGGAATGTACCTCCACCTCACAGAATACCGCAGCCAAATAACAGTTCCCTTGAGGGTTGTTGTGTTCCTGCGAGTGAGTGAGGTCACCAGAAAGAAAGGAAGGAGATGCAGAGGGGGTGGCGGCGCACGAGCAATATTTTATGTTGCAAGCGTTACTAAGGCTACGGTAACCGCTTTACAACAGGCGGGCCGTATGCTTGTCTGCCACCTGACGTAGTATAAAAATAAAAAAAAACTTACCGGAATATAGTTGTATACTTTATGTTTTGGACGCCGATATCAAAACACTTTTCTTATTCTGTGTTCAAACTTCAAACTACCTCTGCCTATTGCTTAGTCAAGAGAATAAGTGCTCATAACAGTAAGGACGAGCCAAACGAGTGCATAGACTGTAGTCCTTTGTCTCTTTCTAATACTGTGATCACAGTTTCTTTGAACCAACTAGCGGACTTAACCCGGCTTCACACGATCGGATAAAACAACAATACTATTTTTGTAAATAAATATATTCGTACCTAAACAATGTGTCCCTGGTGCAAGTGACCGGCCGGCGTATTCTGAAAATTCAATTAACATTATCGAGAAAAAACCTTAAAAGGGGAAAAAAATATTAAAAAAAAAACTATAAGAGATAGACCCTATCTCTTATAGTTTTTTTTTAAATATTTTTTTTACTTTTTTTTAGACTTGCAGTCCCCGCGCTTCTTTATTCCTGCGATAACTTTTAATTTACGAGATTAATCTCAATTCTGTTTTTTGTTTTGAAAAGCTGAAGAGGTGTTTTCGTAGGTACAATAAAAAAACGCATGAAAATGTATCGTCATTTTAATGAAAAATTAATTCGAATTACATTTTTACTCAAAAAAAAGCTATTTTTTGTAAAAAAAAAAAAAACAACTTTATCTTAGAAAAAACCCCTATTACAATAAACTGTCAGTATTGTTAATTATTAATCTACAGCATATCCTCTGCAAATCTTCAGAACATTGACAATGCCTAACACTTAAGAATTTCCAGTAGCAACTATAAGAAACAAGAATAAAAAGATAAAATTCACTTTTAATTATAATACGCGTCTCTTTTTTGTTTTTTGAATCGGTTAAAATTTCTAACTAGGTATTTTATTTTGTCTTTTTTTGCTCAAATAAAACAAAAATATTTGAAACAGATGATTAACTACATATAGGGATTGCAATCCGGCATCATTTTCAGTCCGGCCGGATCCGACCCGATTCCCATCGATCCGGCCGGATCCGACCGGATCCGGCCGGATTGATCAAATCAGAATGATTTTCGCTTTTCAATTCAAAATGAACTGTTAGTAAGTGAATCAAGTGTCATGTACATACTTTATATAGGTAGTTTATAAAAAATATATAAAATCAATTTTATTTCTAATCTAATGGTAAGATTAGACAACGAGCAAACAATTAAAATCTAGATTTCACTTTCACAGATAGATCCATTATTTTAGTAAGTAACTTTGAATCTGTCTAAAGAATGGCACAATTATCACAATAATGAGTTTGTTTTATAATTACAACTCTTTAGTTTAATCAGCTTACGATAAATAATTATTTTAAGTAGAATTTTAAGTAATAATTGTTATTCAGTCTCGCTATTCACCCCATAATTCAGAAACTAAATTCAAAATTTAATCTCTGGTACCTAGATGACGGGACTCTAGGAGGCAATGTTGAGACCGTTTTGGAGGATTTAATTTAATTTTATTAAAAAATGAACTTAGATCAATTGGACTAGAATTAAATCCTTCAAAATGTGAAATTTTTCTTGCAGAACGTATCGACAAATATTTGACACTTCAAAAATTTTATAGAGTGACTCCCGGTATCAAAATTTTAGGAAGAAATTCACTCCGCCTCCTGGGAGCTCCCGTCCTAGACGAAGCTTTTATACCTTTCGTGGAGGAAAAAATTCAAAATTTTAATGATATCTCGGACAGATTCTCAAAAATTTGCACTCACGCAGTATACACGATTATTCGGTATTGTTTTTTCGTTCCAAAATTCACATATGTCATACGATCCTGCCACATGTGGAAGCATGTGGCTCTGTTAGAAAGGATCGATCTGCTTTTACAAAGAACATTATCATCTCTTTTAAATTTGGACCTGGATAACCGGGCCTGGATGCAGGCCACATTACCTGTTCGTTTAGGCGGGCTCGGTATCCGCAAAATTTCTAGTGTGAGCCTATCGGCTTTTTTGTCATCGGTTCATAGCACTGAAGAATTGACCCGGAAAATCCTATCTCCATCACGGGTTAATTCGGAGGTGATATGTTTAACCTATGCCATAAATGCCTGGATGGCAGCATCTTCGAACACAGATAAGCCCGCTAACCCATCCTCCCAGAGACAGTGGGATAGTCCGCTCTGCGAATTGGTGCGTAAGAACCTAATTACAACTGCTACTAATTCTGCGGAGCGTGCTCGTCTACTGGCTGTGGGAGAGTGGGAGTCAGGTTTTTGGCTTCAGGCGTTACCGTCGCCCAATGTAGGTACGATGTTGGACGACGGAACATTCCGTGTTGCTGCTTGCCTCCGTTTAGGCGTTCCTTGTGTTGCTCCGCATCGTTGTCAATGTGGAGAAGCCGTCGACCGTCTTGGACACCATGGGCTTTCATGTCGCAGGAGCGCTGGCAGAATCCCACGTCACGGCAGCATAAATGACATTATTCGTCGGGCTCTTGCCACCGCCGGCGTTCCAGCTGTATTGGAACCAAACGGTCTGGCACGCGCCGATGGTAAGAGACCTGATGGGATGTCGTTGCTGCCATGGAAGATGGGAAGGCCTTTGGTATGGGATGCAACCTGCGTCGATACCCTGGCGCCTTCTCATCTCCCTTACACGTCGGGATCTGCGGGAGCTGCTGCTGCATCAGCGGAGACACTTAAACGGCGCAAATATTTAAATATTATAGGTAATTATATATTTGAGCCGTTTGGGGTCGAAACGCTTGGCCCATGGGGTCCGAGTGCAAGGCTTTTATTTAGAGAAATAGCAAAGCGCTTGGTCGATACCTCCTGTGACCAGAAGGCCGGCCTCTATTTGGCACAACGTATAAGCATTGCCATTCAGCGTGGCAATGCCGCCAGCCTTCTGGGCACGATGCCTGTAGACAATGATGCGGAGGAATTTTTTGACGCCGTTTAGTTATATATTTCTTTCTATTTTTTTTTCTTTTCTTTCTTTATTCATTTTTAATTACTTAAGTTTGTATTTTAAGATTAGTATATTTTTTGTTAGTTAATTTAGTTTATAAAATAGATAATAAGTACTTAACTTAAAAAAAAAAAAAAAAAATAAATAAATTAAATTAAATAATTGTCTTAATATTCATTATAGGTATATTATACGAAAATCATTTTTATTTTGAAAAAAGGATCGTAGAAAATAAATAGTGTTAATTGTGACACCACGCGCAATGCATTTAAAGTACCTACTCATGCAGAGATCTATTATTTTGTCAAAAATTGCTAGCACCGGATCCGTAGTACGGATCCGGTATATTAGTACCGGATCCGGTAACCGTTTAATAATGCCGGATCCGCCGGATTACCGGATCCGGTTTTCCGGATTGCAATCCCTAACTACATAGAAGCAGAAAGAGAAATATAGAATAAGTACGTTCGCCGTCCTCGAACATCGTAATTGTAATAAATTACTTAACTGAATCTTCTGTATGTGTAAGTACTATTATTTATCCTGTGCCATATCTATGTAAGTGCACGATTTTAATAATATCATGTTATTTAAATATCGTAATAAAGGAACACACAGGTCATGTTACAAGAATACATGTTTTTTTTTTATGTGAGAGAGGGGCAAACGAGCATGTGGGTCACCTGGTGGAAAGCAATCACCACCGCCCATGGAGACCAGCGACACCAAGGTAATATAAAATACACCAATGTATATACAAAATATATATGTTTCGTGGCACATACATATAGTGACTGATTTGGAATAAATATTGCGGTAGATGTAGATGTCATAACATAATAAAATGATATAGAATAGGGACAAAGAACTACAGTAGGTGCCTCTCGCTCGGCTCGTTCTTACTGTGCGTTCAATCCCTCTAAATAATAGATTCATGGGCGCTGTTTAAGCCCGCTAAAAGTGAAACATGTCGGGCTCTAAAAGACTAATATTCGGGGCCATAAAGCATTGAATAAAATCCAATTAAACTTTTTGGAAAGAAATCCATAAATCTGTTAGATTTTTTCATTGACAGTTTAACGGCTCGAGATACTAATCTTTTAGAACGTCTAATTTTTGTGTTTTATTTTTAACATTACTCATAATCCCGCCCAGCTGCACGCTGCAAGGAATATTTTTTTCCTCAATAACTTAAAATCTGCTAAAACTATAGTGTAAATTTTGCTGTCGCCCGTTGTTATGATTGTCTCTTTGAAGCAACGTGAAAAGCAGCGATAAACGTTTTTAATCATTATTACACTACCTAAACATAGTTATGCACTTTATTACTTGGAAAATAGCCACGATTATAAATATTAATCGATATATTTAAGTTTTAAGAACTTGAACTTGAAAATTTTTATTTTTTCAATGATTGTTCATTGACAATCATTGAAAAAATAAAAATTTATAAACAAATGCAATAAATTACCGAAATGCAAACTTATGGCGAAATCTATGAAAGCGTTCACAGTGCCATCTAGCCTGTGTAAATACAATCATTTTTATAGCAAATGGTTTTATTCTGGCAATACTGACTGAAACGCTGTTTCAACTTTTCTTTCACGGATCAAATCCACCATTTTGGCGTCACTGTCGCCCGTGGAATTGATCCAAACGCCCCCATTGAGAAAATTTAGAAGCTCTGCAAAAGGCAGTCAGGTACATATTTTGTTGTTTTTAGTATAAATTGTCATAGTATTTTTGCTACATAATATTTTTCAGCGTTATTACGACAAATAATGTACCTCCGTGTTACAACAAAGGGTGGAATATTTGCATGATAACGCAAGATTCGATCTTTTCATTGTGTCGGATGTTTTATACCGCGTTGACGACAGCGCCGTCTGTGATCTTTCCTAGTTTTTAGTTTGTGGCGCTAAATTGTTTGTTATCGGGTAGTTGTTGAATAATTCTTCCAAAACTATGAAATTGTTATTGTTTCTGCAAGGGGCAGGGCAAAATGATGAATGAAAATGTTCGGTGGTGCTAAGATGGCGGCTCTTCTTTTCGGTTTCGCGCAGTGAAAATTTGTTACAGAGTGATACTTGTATGTTACAATGAAAATGAAACCGAAAAGCAAGGAGGGCGGCGTTTTCGCGCGAGCTTTCTTCATCCAGAAAACATACTGATAGCCTAATATCGATACGGGTATTGACGTACGTGCCGAAATTGCATCCGGAACTGCGCGTACTATATTCTCTACATCCAATGAGAGTTGTCTTGACCACATATTGCAAAGCTATGCATGTTATAATTTTATAACACAAATCGTCTATCGTAGTGGACAGACAAATTACATTATTTTTAATTGATTGTGGTGTCTGAATTTTGGTGACTAGTAATTTGTTCAAGCAAAACTGGATTTCTCTGAAGAGGCACACCTTGGTAAATATAACATGTTTATTTCTATGGTTTACATATTTTCTGTACTTCTAAAGACTGTTTTGATTTAAAGAAGTTCCATATTTGGAAACCTTTCTACACTAATTGTAACATATGGTGGTATCCTTCGAAGAGATTTTCAACAGTAATAAGTATTTATTAAAGGGTCTTGTTTAGCACTGCAAAATGTTTAGGACTCAAGCGGTTTTGCAGTTGCAAATTGACCGAATGTTAACTGGCATGATCGACGGGAAGCAACTAAGGGCTGAAACTGCATCAAACGGGCTCCCATTGCGGCACTATGCGCGTGAATGTTCATGTGTATGTGTAACGAGTACCAAAATATTTGAATACTAATAATAGACAACTCTGCTTCATTCGGTCTTCACTGTTGTATGGGATCGCACAGGCGTACATGTCACTCAGTTTCAGCCCTAAGAGGCTACAGCACTGTTTGTGATTGATGGTCCGATCAAGTTCACACAGACCAGTGGTCACACATGGTTCTCTTCCTATATCATCATATATCCTCAACTCACGTAACTATTTGATCTCCACTAACTACTATAATAATAGGAGTACTATCAATAAGTAGTTATTGCAGAGAAATATGTCCAGGTGACATTCTCTTTGAGACAGAGTGATTGTCCATCTGTAAAACTGGGAGATAATTACCACATGTGATTGTATCAAGTGCCTTGGCCTGCACCTTGATTGACGCCTAAGAGCCAGTCCACACAGTCGCTTGCATCAACACAGCACTGTCGCTGCATCGTTTTACATACAAATAATCGTAGTGTACACACACTCACAACTGAACTCCAAACCCTGAGACGAAGCAGGCGGGGTGCACTTATTGCAACACCGGAACAGCAGCGCTCAGTTGTTCGTGTGTTAATAGAGAGGACACATGCAAGCTCATTGTTAAAGAAAACTGTACATAACTTTTTCTTAATGAAAATAAGGGTTCGACGCAATGCGCTCGTGTGAATTGGCTGTAACCTGGAAACACATATCCAGAAAAAAAAAAGAGATGTCTCTTAAGCATAAATTCCTATAATGGTTACTGGGTTGAAATTCTGTGGTTTTACTGGATAATAAAACCTTTATCTACAAAGTTTTCTTCAGCTATGGGGTAACTTAAGCGACTTCAATATAGATACAAAGCCAACAAAACAAAATATTAACGAAGATTACAAATGCCCCATGGCATGTAACAAATGCAGATAATCACCAGTACCTGGTTATATGTACAGTGAAATCGGAAATAGGACATATCACCAAGAACTACAAAGATAGGCTGACAGACCACCCTAAAGTCCTGGCTCGTCAACTAATTACCAGGAACCATGGAAATAGGCTGAAGCGCCATAACATATTGGAGCTTCAAGACAGGCAGAAACTCCCAAATAGGTTGCAATTGAGTTGATCTCTTCACTGGAGGGCGCGCTCTATTCTCTAAGATAAGATAAGATAAGCCTTCGATCATATAAGTGGTAGATGCACTGTTGCCGCCTAAAAAGTGGCACCTGCAAAACAAGGCATAAATCAACAATATGCCTTGTTTCGCTCTCATTCGCTCCGTGGTCGCGCGCGTAGTATTACATCAGCGATGCCGAAGTGCGTAGTGAAAAATTGTAAAAATTACACACTAAAAGCGCAAAAGAAGGATGGAGTGTCATACTTCCAGTAAGTTTATTATTATCTTAATTTATTGACGCATTTTTCTTACGTTTTATGACTATTTATTCAATTTTATTTTAAAAAAATATATTTACCTCGTCACGAAATATACGCATCCGTCTCTTTCACTCTCGCGTGGACCGCTCATAAGTGAAAATAACACAGAACTAGTGCTTTAGAACAAAGTCACTAGAATAGCGATGGAGTCGTCTTTACTGGTTTCTTTTTTTGTGTTTATTTTCGTTGGAATTTTTATTTTAGTTTTCCACAAAATCAAATTCAAAGAGAAAAATGGAGATGTATTATCGCACAAGATAGAGCAGAAGAATTTTACAAACCGAATGCGTCTAGTGTGGTTTGTTCGGACCATTTTTGTGAAAATGATATGTATATAACCAAAAAAGGATTTAGGAGAATAAAGAAGACAGCCATACCAACTATGCAGGTAGGTTCATCTAAGAGCACATAAACACTGATCTTTGTACCGTTCTTATGGCGTACGTAATAAGAGTTTGCATAACTTTAACCGTTTACGCTGCCGGAAAAATATTCAGAAGGAATATTTTTCCCCGTTTTCTTAACATTTTTCATTGATGCTTCGCTCCTATTGGTCGTAGCGTGTTGTTATATAGCCTTCATCGATAAATGGACTATCCAACACAAAAATATTTTTTCAATTCGGACTAGTAGTTTCTGAGATTAGCTCGTTCAACCAAACAAACTCATCAGCTTTGTAATATGTTTTTTTAATTTTGTTTATCGCTTGAGTGTTTGGTGTTGACTGTACATATTTGCTATAATAACCAAATATCACAAACTTTTTGATACTTTTAGCTAACAGAATCAAGAACCGAAGAGGACAAGACAGAAATTCTGCAATCTCCATGTGCATCACAATGTCCGCTTAATTTAAACATAGAATTAAAAAATACGACGACCATTCCAAACAAACAGGTAATTTAAACCTGACACCATTACCTACATAACTTATTTAAACGGATTATATCTAACATTAATATATTTTTTATTTTTTAGACCGACGAATCAATGGTTAAGAACAATCGCGAGTTAGAGCCTCCAGTCTTAGTGAGTCCAGAAATCCTATCTAATTTAAATGTTTTTTTTTTATGCTACGTCAGGTGGCAGACAAGCATACGGCCCGCCTGATGTGAAGCGGTTACCGTAGCCATATTAACGCTCGCAACATAAAATATCGCTCGCGCGCCGCCACCCCCGCTGCCATCGCAGCATCTCCTTCCTTTCTGGTGACCTCACTCACATGCAGGAACACAACAGCCCTCAAGAGCACCGTTATTTGGCTGCGGTATTCTGTGAGGTGGAGGTACATTCCCCAGTCGGGTAGCTTACAATTACGCTCCCTACCTCTCTTTTTGCCAGAGCTTCTTTTGTCAGTCAGCAGGGTGCACCGCGTGCAGGTGAAGTTGGCTTTGGTTCAAAGATGTTGATGAACCATTTACACCCCAATATATATGTATATAAAATAAATGTGAAATATTCTAATTTGATGACATCTACAGACTCTACACAGGTATAACATTCTATTAATATTTTAAAAATAATTTTATAAACTAATATATGTATTACACGTGAGTGTGTGTACACGTGTAAAACTATTGTGGGAAATCATTTCCTTCGCGGTTTCCAAGTTGGACACAAATTGTAATTCATGTTGACGAGTATAATGATCCATAATAGGGTTCAAAAGGATTTACAAATAATCTCAATAATCTGTATATTGGACACCAGGTATATTATCAAATTAAAATTTTATTTTTTCTAGGAGCCGACGGGTTTGGAGATGAACCAATTCCAAATAAATACAGTACCTATTGCCAACTCTCCGTGTACATCGTTAAGCATTGGGTCAGCGTTAGACACTCCTAAAAGAGCAACTTTACGAAAGGATCTCAGATTATGTAAACGTCGTTTATTGGACAAAAGCAATAAAATAAAAAATTTACAAAAAATTAACAAAAGATTAAAAAAAAAGAATGCCACACTAAAATCCTTGATCATGATTTTAAGAAAACAAAAAGATTTAGATGAATCCGTTTTGGACAACCTATCAAGTCGCATTGAAGTAAAAGACACTTTTAACGCTTTGTTCTTAAAAAACATTAAGAAACGAAAGAGACCGTTTTCAAAATATCCACCGGGTGCCCGAAAATTTGCTTTGACCGTACATTTTTATTCACCAGCAGCTTATCGATATATCAGAAAAATGTTTCATAATTGTTTGCCACATCCCAATACTTTATTCAATTGGTACAGGAGTATGGATGCTAAACCCGGATTTACAGCTGAAACGCTTGACAGGCTTAAACAGAAGTCTCAGTCTACTAATAAAGAAATTTTATGCGCTCTAGTCGCTGACGAAATGTCCATCCGGCAACAGAAAATATGGTGTGGTGGTCGTTATATAGGCGTGGTTGACATGGGATTAGGTGAAGTTAATGACAATGATCCTATTGCTCAGCAAGCGTACGTATTGCTTCTTGTGTCGCTTAGTGAAAGCTGGAAAATACCCCTTGCTTATTTTTTCATCACGGGGTTGAAAGCAGAAATGAAGGCAAACATCATTCACATAGCACTTCAAAAGTGTCATTCAGTAGGAGTTAAAGTAGTTTCACTAACATTCGATGGTTGTAAAAGTAATCTTCTCACCATGAAACTATTAGGATGTAAAATTGATGATATCCACAACCTTAAAACATTTTTTGAACACCCGGTTTCCAAACATATGGTGACAGTATTTTTAGACGCTTGTCATATGGTCAAATTAATGCGCAATACTCTAGAATCAAAACAATGCATTACCGACGATGAGAATAAAATAATTAAATGGAAACTGCTGTGTCAGTTAAATAATTTGCAACAAAAACTTTGTTTAAACTTAGCTAATAAATTAACAAACAGACACATTGAGTTCAAAAATGAGATCATGAAGGTAAAGTTAGCCACACAGTTGATGAGCCGTAGTGTAGCTAAAGCTATACAGTTTTGTCAAGATTTAAATATACCAGAATTTCGTAATAGTGACCCTACTATAAAATATTTGCTTCTGTTAAATGATCTTTTCGATGTCCTTAACTCCCGAAATCTGAAAGATCCAGGTTTCAAAAAGCCATTGCAACCAAGAAATGTCACCCAGTGTTTTGCATTTTTACAAGGTGCTAAGAAGTACCTCACATCCTTAAGTATAACTATCAGAAGAAAAAAAACTATAAGGAAAAAATCTGATACCAGAGTTGTATTTACGACGGAAATCGTACCTCTGTGGAAATGCCAATCAAACACTGGTGTGGTCGGATTATTGGTGTGCATAGAAAGTATCCAGCATTTATACAGAAATATTGTTGAATCTCAATACCTTTCCTTTTTGTTAGCGTATAAAGTGAGCCAGGATCACATCGAACTCTTTTTTGGCAATATAAGGAGTCATGGTGGTCATAATAACAATCCGAATGTGCAACAATTTATGGCAGCGTACAAAAAAATTCTTACATTCATTGAAACTAGGGACAAATTTACAGGTAACTGCATTCCACTCGAAGAAATGCCAATTTTAAATTCTGGAAACGCAATAAAGAGTATTAATAACACTTCTGTTGGGTATCGTTTAGAATTAGAGTTAGAGGGTGACGTATCGCGAGAGAAACAAAAATGTGATATAGATCAAGCCGAAGTAGAAAAATATCAAGACAATTGTGACATTCTCTCCACTACTTTAAACGAACAATCAACTGAACACGAATCAGAGTTAATCGTGCAGATTATTGGTTACGTATCCGGCTTCGTAGTTCGCCATTTATTGAAACGTATAAAATGTGAATATTGTAAAGACTGTTTGCTAGCCAAAGAAAAGCTAAGGTTCCATAAATTAATAGATATCAAAGATTTGGGCGGGTTGTGTTACGCATCAGAAGATGTGTATTTAATTTGTGAAAAAACAGAGGATATTGTTAGGAGATTTCTACGCACTGGTGGATGTACAAAAGAAAAAATGTGCATATCAGTTTTAAAACAATTTATCAATTGCAAGGTATTTAGAGACATTAATGAACATTGCCAAGGAATGAACTTTGGTCACAAGGTAGAGTTGTTAAAGGCTGTTATTGATAAATATATTGACATACGTCTTCATTATGCTGGAAAACTAAAAACCGCTGAAATCAAAAACAAGTCAAAAAGGCAATTGTACAACAAATTAAATTTGTTCCAAGGCACCTAAGGTTTGTTGTTCTCAGGACAACAAACCTTAGGTGTACCTTGCTTGTTGTTTAGGACATTGACATCAGGACATTATTCGCGCAAGTAGATTAAGACTCTTACAGAGTTTCTTTCGGCATTTCTTCTCGTCAATGGTCATTCCGAAATGCTGGTAGATAAAAAAATATACCTAATTGTAAAAGACGTGTCTAAGTGCCCGCGAGGGCCCACAGAATAAAGAATTTTGACGTTGACTTTGACTTTGACTCTTTTAGTCCTGTTATCGTTAGTTGTAAGCCGCGGGCGACAGAGCTTACAGAGTAATAAAAAAGTACAGAGGAGACTTCTAAAGACTCTACTCTCGATACTGCACATGTTTACCCAAGGAACCCATATTCGGACACGTGTAAATTTTTTCACCTTCCCATAAAAAAATAATCGGCTGATTCAACGATGAGCATGAGAAGATCAGAAATTTTTCGCGTTTAAATGGGTTCCTTGGAGAAAATTGTTTAGGATCATGGGTAGAATCACCCACTAAAGTCTCCTCCGTACCTTTTTAGCATCCTGTATAAGCAGGCCCGTAGGTAGGTATTTTAGCTTTTGTTTAGGAGTGATTTATCTGTTACATAGTAACTATTATCTAATCTGTGGTATAAGTGAGAACGAGATAAACGATGATTATCAATTTGTGGTTTAATGCATCGATGTAAAAAATCATCGATGTAAATCGATGTAAATTTAAAAAAAAATTCAAAAAGGGCGTGAAGAGGTTTTTACAGGGTCGGCAACGCGCATGTGATGCCCCTGGTGTTACAGGCGTTCATAGGCTGCGGTAGCTGCTTTCCACCAGGCGGGCCGTAAGCTTGTTTGCCACTCTAGTGGTATAAAAAAAAAAAAAAAAAAAAAAAAAAAAAAATCGTTAGATATACCTTCACCATATTATTAGATTTAACGGTTAAAGTCGTGCGCGATTTAATAAAATATTTATTTCCTTTCGTAGTAAAATCTTACATCGATTATTACTATTTATTTATTGATTACTAACGATTTACATCAATGGTTTTATGTTTTCAGTAATAAAAAAAAATGCCTCGGTTTCGGTACTACCTATCGAAACCGAGGCATTTTTTTTATTATAAAAAAAAATTAAGCAACTCCACTCCTGACTATGTTCCAAGGAGCAGCGATAAGACGCGAGTACAACGTTCGGTGTCAAATTGTCAAATAGAATTTAAGTCGTATTGTTCTTTGTATTTAATGTGTGCTTAATTGTAATTGATTAGGATTCATTTTTCAATACACTTGTTGCTAGATATGTGTTGTTTCATTTCAGATTTTTCTTAGCATCATAAAATTTTATTGCCTTATTCTGTCATCAAATCCGAAGATAATATGTAACGAGCTAACACGGATTTATTTACATGCTTATCGTCATTACTTTAAGGTTTAAATTAGATTAAACTGTATGACATTTTACAACTTTTTTGTAAATATTTGATATGGTGTACATCTATCTACGTACGTATTGACACGGGGTCGATATTATGTTTGATTTTGCACGGAACTGTGCATCTACCATTATATATGATCGAAGAGATAAGCATTTATTTGTCATAACTGAACTCTAGAACAGTGTTTTTCAATCTTTTTGAACGTGGGGCCCCTTTTTAAGTAAAAAATTTCTAGCAGGATCCCTCCTCTCTGTCCCTTTCCTTCCATGAAGAAACTTCAACAATTTAGCTGGCTATGAAAGCTTTACAATTGTTGACGATTTTGTTCTTTATTAGGGAATTAATTAGGTCTTTAATGGTGAACACAAAAATTAAGGGGAGAAATAGGCTTCAATTGGAAAAAGATTTACTTAAAGAATTGAGTTGATGAATTAATGAACAATAATCTGGCCTACTTACGTTTTTTTATTGTAGCATATTCTACAAACATTTGCGTTTTTCCCCTGCGTCCTCCCGGACCCCCGACCCCCTGAATGTAACTTGGCGCCCCCTGCGGGCCGCGGCCCTCAATTTGAAAATCACTGCTCTGGATGATATGCCATATTATCAAAAAAAGAAAAACCAAATATATCAGTAATTTTCTATCTACTGTACTTAAATTATGTATAGCAGTTATGACAAATAAATATTAATCTTCGCTTATATCTCTGGACTTATATGATAATAGTCATCACATCTTCGATCGAAGATACAATATTCTACTTACTGTGGAATCAGAAGATAGCTCTGTCATCAACAAAGTCGTTTATATACATAGACAACTCCAAGACCACACACGACAAGGGGCGCTGGCGTCTTATGGAATAACTTGAACATAAAAATTTCAATCACCCTAGGCAAGCTAAACACCATCTTCCAAGCAGAATGCGTTGGTGTCACCAGGGTGGCACTGATGATTGCAGCCAGAGATGTCAGTGACCTTAATATAAAAATTATCTCAGACAGTACATCTGTGCTGAAAGCCCTACAAAACAACACTATAACCTTTGTCCTTACTGGAGTCTTACAACACACTCGAATCCATTGCAAGCATGAATACAGTAATGTTGCTAAGCATATCCCATGTGTCTCCCGCCGATCTAAGAGATTTTGATCAAACTCCACCACCCTGCTCAACTGAGGGTGTGGGTTTACTAATATACAAGTAATTTCTGTGATTTTTTTAATGTCCTTTGGCTGAATTGACATGATGATATCACAATTTGTTGTTGCAGCCATGGCGCCACCGGCCAAGAAGGCGAAAGGCAAGGCTCAGGCTCAGGCTCAGCAAATTCAGTTCGTGAATGAAGCTGCGGCTCCACAGATGGCGGGTAAGTTTATTTACAAAAAATATTATTATATATAACTAGCTGACCCGGCAAACGTTGTTTTGCCATAAAAAATAGATAACAACCTATTCTCATACCTACCCCGATATACACACAAAATTTCATAAAAATCGGTCAAGCCGTTTCGGATGAGTATGGTAACTAACATTGTGACACAAGAATTTTATATATTAGATTGTTTAACTGTGATAATATCCTTTTGTGAAACTATAGATTGGTGGTCCCTATATAATTCACTGAAAACAATTCTCTTGAGGGTTGTGGTGTTCCTGCGAGTGAGTGTAATCACCAGAAAGGAAGGAGTTGCGTTGGTAGCAGAGGTGGCGGCGTGCCAAGCCATATTTCATGTTGCGAGCGTTAATATGGCAGCGGTAACCACCCGTGTGCTTGTCTGCCACCCGACGTATTACAAAATAAAAATGTTTATATTAATTCATCAAACAAATTGCTGCAGAAACACTCAAAGAATGTAATTTCTAGTGACTATTGCTATTAAAATCCAATCATGTCGATTTCTAATTTAAACAGAAAATATTCCAATCGGAAACAAATGGAAACAAAGTTATCCCTGAGAGATATTGAGCGAAGCTCTTGACATACTTTGCCAGATACCTTGTAGTTCAGTTCTGTTCAACACTGTATAATACATTTGTGAGATCGAGTTAAAGAGAGGAGAAATCACACTATATAGAAGATTATTATTTTTATAATTTACTAGCTGCCCGCCCCGGCTTCGCACGGGTCGAATGTGGTGTTTTATTTTCCTTGCAATTTTTACGACTTTTCTCTCCATAACAATCTTCCTTATACCTTAACGAAAATGTTAAAACAAAAGTAAGCAGAATTGGTCGACCAATGTTGCTAAGCACAAAACTCGAGGATTTGTGCTTAGCAACATTCGTTTTTATTTATATAAATTATTATAAAATATGTGGATTTTACAGTCTTTATTTTTTATTTTCTAGTTGGAAAACAGGAAGACATACCCGAGGGTAAGTGTCATTAACTATAACTGATTAAGTTCTGTTTAAAAAAGTTGATTATCCACCTTTTGGTTTATTTTTTTAGAAAAATCAAAAAGAGACAAAAATATTTCAGAATATCATATTTTATTCTTTTCAAATATCACAGAGTTTGTGGATACGGTCTTTTTGTCATTTGTCTTCTCAATGATTATTCACAATTTGCGTAATTTCTCTTTAAGTTCGATATTACAAGCAAAATGTCTGTCTCTACATAGTATAAAACAAAGTCGCTTCCCGCCGTCTTGTACATTGAGATCTTTTAAACTACGCAACGGATTTTAATACAGTTTTCATCAAAGAATGTAATTATTTTTTTCATCAAAGAATGTAATGATTTAAGAAAAAAGATTATATTTTTAATACATGCATATTATAGTAGAGAAGTATCTACATTGCATCCATGCGAAGCCGCCGAGATTTGTTAGTAGATAATAAACAAACGTGGTCCAAAGTGGAATAATCAACTTTTGACGAGAACCTCTTCCACTATGTTTATGTTATGAGTTTATGACACATATCTGCACATGTCTACGTCACTATAGTACTTCAGACAATAAATAAGTCGGCAAACATTGTATAGTAAATTACAAAAACGATTCACAAAAGTAATTATAACTTAAAAACATTCGAAATTCAGTTGGTCAGTTGCCTTTGTGCGGCTTAAAAACACTGGCCACCACAAATCTGCAGCTGACCAGTGTGGTTTACCCGCTATACCCTTTCGTACGCTCTAAACCCTTTCGATTGAGTGGAGATTCGTGTCTGAAGTAATCCAATGCGCATTATTTATTCTGAAGTACTGTACGCTGTCCTTCACTACTATTAAATTGCCCGTGCTGTGCTCAACATCCTTATTTATCAAAACTGGGTAATTCACTATAGATTGCTTATATGTCTGTGAGATTGACATTGATTAATATAATTAAGTATTTAAATACGATGCTTCGTCGTAGCACAGCAGAGATCTATCATAAGTCTATGTTATAGGTATTAAAGCAATTGTATTTTATTGTCTATATATATTTATATATTATTATCGTAAAACATTTCGGAATGGATTTGTTATCATTTTCCAAACTAGGCACGCTCACTCTACCAGGTTTGTCAAATTTGTAATTCATGAAACAAAAAATATGTTGGAATGGCAAATATACAGTGATGTCATCTTGTGTTTCCCTACATTTATTCAGTGCTGTTTTTGTAGTACCTATAATAAAAATAACATTTCTAAGTCAACTACTCAAGCATTAAAGCCTCTCGGACCGGGTAGAGTAGCGTTACTTTGACTATTGATGGACAATTCTCGTATTTAAAATTTGTCAAAATTCTCAGTTCCGATTCAGTCTCGATATTACAATTGACACATTTGGTATTCTCGTATCACAGTAAGAAATTTCAAAGTTTAATTAAAGTGTGATTATATCGAAATATGACCAAAAATTAAACAAACTAAGAATGGTATTCTGTTAGCAATAAGAATTGACATTAATTAATGAATGAAATCAAGTAAATCATTCAAAATTAATTCTCGATTCGGTCAACTTTGCGATCGAATTAGCTTTCTGCCGTTGTTACTGTTCTTAGCGTACCGGTAGCTCCGCGATGTACTTCTACTCATCCGATTTTTCTCTACCCGTGTACGCCAGGCTTAATGACATAAAAAATAATCACATAAAATATGTAAACGAGGGAGAAGTTCATACTTTCCAATAGTTTGCTTTCTAATATTAAAAAAGATATGAACAAACATTCTTAATGTTTGTGTGCAGTCAATTGTAGACAACGCAGTTTCAGTCTAAGTGGGTCCTCCGTAGCTACCTAATATTTTATGTAGCATTCGTAGAACTCTATAAGCGGATCACTGTAATGTTATTTCACCTTTGGGGTGTAAGTGGTTCATCAACACCTTTGAACCAAAGCCAACTTCACCTGCACGCGGTGCACCCTGCTGACTGACAAACGATGCTCTGGCGAAAAGAGAGGTAGGGAGCGTAATTGTAAGCTACCCGACTGGGGAATGTACCTCCACCTTACAGAATACCGCAGCCAAATAACAATTCCCTTGAGGGTTGTTGTGTTCCTGCGAGTGAGGTTACCAGAAAGGAAGGAGATGCTGCGTTGGCAGCGGAGTGGCGGCGCGCGCGCGATATTTTATGTTGCGAGCGTTAATTTAGCTACGGCAACCGCTTCACATCAGGCGGGCCGTATGCTTGTCTGTCACCCGACGTAGGATAAAAAAAAAACATTACAGTGAACAGTGATAAAGAATATCTGGAATTTTTACGGGGGTATGGGCTACAAGCCGCAGTTAATGTAATGTATAAGACCGGGAATAAAAAAAATGGGTATTCATTGTTGTATTATTATTATTATAAATCATATTTTGTAATTTGCGAAAAATAGTGCAATTTTTAATCTAATCGTCAGCAAGTAATATTTGCTGTCCATATTTATCTAATTGAAGGAACTTTATAACCGAAAATTTATAAATTGTTTTCGCCCGCCCGGTCATAGTATTCCCAGAATGTATCTGTAAATTCTCCACATATATTGTAAATCTGAATTCCTGAATCATAAACAAATGTTTGGTTCGTTAATTCTTTATACATCTATCAATGTGAAATAATACTTTGTTAGAATTCAAAATTTGGAATATTATTATTAACTAGCTGGCCCGACAGACGTTGCCCTGTCTCCTTAATATTCATTATATTGATATTATAAATATTTTTGAAAATGAAAAATTCACCTCCCCCGCCTAGCTTGGATTTGAACCCACGACCTCTCGATGACCGGTCCATTGCTCTTCGAACCGAGCTACCAGGAATGTTTATGTTGGTGACGAATTTTTGCATTTTTTATACTTTACTCCGTGAGTCACACACATTATGCGGGGGAGGTGAATTTTTGATTTTCAAAAATATTTATAATATTCTGGTAAGTAGGCCGTAACAACTAATGAAATTAATAATAATGAATATTGATTTCGAATTGGTTTCGCGTCATCTGTCAAATGACACTATAAAGTTACATTAGAAAAGTTAATTTGATCGTTCAGTTTTCTTAAATTTCCGTGCAGCTTTCTTATTTTTTCTCTCACTGTCTAGAAATATACTTTAGGCATCTTTATTAACCCTTTACTTTGTGGGCTGAAACCTCTTCACATTATGTTATAAATTACATTTATGATATTTTCATATTATTATGTCACTATATATTATAAATTGCATTATAAAGCATTTGTGAATTAATACATGCAAGTAGAATACTACATTTTCAAGACTAAATTACGCTAACATAAGATCGTCACTCGTCCTGATGGCGGTACTGATTTTCTGCTAACTTTTATGCTGACACCTGGAAACGTAGTTGGCGGGTGCCGACCATTGTTCTCGTCATTCAATGGACCTCGGAGCTGCGCTCACAAAGTGTCTGATCAAAAGATAAAATGTAAAAAGAGGGACACTCACTCGCCGATCTTCATTTACACCACTGATACTGGTTCATAATGCCGTATTGTGTTCATAATTCACAAATGTAGCGAAGTTTGTTTGTACGCTTTTTTCGTGAAATTTATATCGTATATCGTGTGTGTATGGATGAATTTATAGTGTCTGTTTTTATAGTGGTCAATGGTGGCGAAGAAGAACAAGCCGAACCTGGCGTCACTTACTTTGTGGACGAGGAAGGCCGCTACTACTACCAGCCGGCTGGAGATAACCAGAGCTTGGTGTCTCTGCCAACCACCACTGTTCCAGAAGCACCTGAGGTATATTCCATATGATTAGGCGATGCAGTTTATTTATGGAAAATAATAACAGAAGCTAAAAATTACTAAATAGGCGACCAAAATACTAGGCTAGTTTTGGTTTGTTTATATCATCTTTAGTGGCCAGGTTAGTATAATAGTCGCCCCGTTTTATAATTTTATAATTTATATGTTCTGTTTTATTTGTCACCGTCATTGTATTTATTTACATCAAAAACTTAATATTTAGCAGGCAATGGCTCCTGAAGACGAACAGCTCATGGTTGACACGGAGCGCTACCAGACAGTCACCCTGGTCCCATCGGAGGGTAGTAATGGAGAAGTGAGCTATGTGCTGGTGGTGCAAGAAGAGAACAAGCCTGCGGTGATTAAGATCGATCAGGTAATATAACCTCATCTCATCATACATTGTAGGATTGTTCTAGTTATTATGGATACTGAATTTGACACTTTTAATGTTTCATTTGACCTTTGTGCAGTTCTTCTGGCGCAAGCAATAAGAAATAATATGTAATTGTTATCTGTATGTGTCAGGAGGAGGAGAAAGGCAATGATGACGTGTACATATTCGAAGACGACGAGGAGTTCAATGAGGAGGAAGAGGAGGTGGTCGATCGTAAGATAGTGAAGCCCCCGGCGCCGTCTAAGCGACGCCCCGTGCGCCCACATTTCACGTGTAGCTTCTGCACCTACACAAGTCATCGCAGGTATTTTTTTTTTCTAGCTGTATGTGCAGACATACATCACTTATACCACGGTCACTATATAAAATTGTATTATGGTTGTTAAGGCAGCTGTATACTCTCTGCAAAATACTGCAGACGAAAGGCGGTTCGGTCGACAAGAAAGTGGTCTTTCACAAAATTTCCTAACAAACGTAAATGTTACTATGGTCAACATGAAAGTCAATCGAAAGGTGGTAGACCACTTATTTGACAGAATGTACATGGACTCGTTATGGACAGTTGTTGCGTATCTACTCTTTTTGGTCGGAGTGTATATTGTCATCTGTCATCGTAGTTCACAAATATAATATGATTAAAATATTCAACAGCACTCGTATCTGGCTCTTGGTTAGGCCTTGCATTCAGACGGTATATGCATTATGTTTCAAATCAAATGATCACATGTACATGTTTTCTACTGTGTGAGCACTACCATATCTCTTCAGTATATAACATGTGTCATATCCTCATTATACAGGTATCTGTTGCTGCGCCACATGAAGTCTCACTCGGAGGAGCGTCCCCACAAGTGCAGTGTGTGCGAGCGAGGCTTCAAGACCATCGCGTCGCTACAAAACCACGTCAACATGCACAACGGTGTCAAACCCCACGTGTGCAAGTACTGCAACAGCCCGTTCACCACCTCAGGTATGGTTACTTTTATTATCGTATAAACTTGGTAATAGTACAGACAAATATCAAAATGTCAAATCGATTGGTGTCACTTTTATGTCGCGAAAGTTGTCCAAGTTCAAGTTCAAGTTCTTTATTTGCATTTCATGTTGTTATAATAGGCTCTCACAATATATAATTTGTTTCAAACATGAGCCCTGGTAGTGCACAGCAAAACTTACATCTAAATAATGTAATGCATTCTACATGCTTATAAAATTAGGACTATAACATTATATTATTAATACAATTAAATTATAAAATTATACTATATTGTCTGTGATTTGTTTTGAAAATTGGAAAATGTCAAATCGATTGGAGTGAAAACGCTTGGCCCATGGGGTCCGAGTGCAAGAATCAAATCAGAGTAAACATAAAAAGAAATGACAATTACAAATCACCAAAACGAAATAACCGATTTCAAAACTAAAAAATAAAACAAAACGTTTTTTTAAATTTTTGATTAAACAATAAGGAAATCTTTATTTTTATGAAATCTTCAGTTTTTATGGATACGTGTCTTCCCTCAACCGAAGGGGTTTAGAGCATACTCCACGCTGTTCAACTGCGGGTTGGCGAAGGTCAGTGTTTTCGAGCCGTCTAAAGGCCACTAATTTGGCTTAACGACTGTCATCTAATGATGCAGTCATCCATCGGTCCCGGTTGTTAACCGGGATGGGACCGATGGCTTAACGTGTCTTTCGAAGCACGGAGGAGCTCTATGTAATATAAACCCATCCGTGTACAGGCTACGGTCGACGTTGCTTAACTTCCGTGTTCAATTAGACTGAGACACGCGCAATGATGCCATCGAGCTTCTCTCTTATTTTCTATCATTCATTGTTTTAATTCCATAAAATCATAAATTTAGTTCAGCTAATATGTACCACGACATTCATTGATTGTTAGGCGGTACGAAGCTCGCCAGGACAGCTAGTTAATATATAGATTTAAAAGATAGGATACCATTCTAACTTTTGTCACTTTTTCACTCTTCTTTTGTTGGTCGAATGTTAAAAATGAGACGCTTACATTACATACAAATTCAAATGAAGAGTTAATAATATCTATTCCACACTACATCTGTAGTTGTCCTGGAGTGTACTTTATATTACTACTAGCTGCTACCCGTGGCTTCGCCCGTGTTTACTTTTTTTTAAATAAAAAGTAATCATTATCCGTCCAAATACCATTAAAAATATGTGTACCAAGTTTCATGAGGATCGGTTGAGTAGTTTCGGTGTGAAAGCGTAACAAACAAACTCACATTTATAATATTATTAGTAGGCAAGTGTTGAGTGTTTTAATCTCTACCTACGTGTATGTTTGGCAGGTGAGTTGGTACGTCACGTCCGCTACAAGCACACGCACGAGAAACCTCACAAATGCATTGAGTGCGACTACGCCTCTGTCGAGCTGTCCAAGCTTCGGCGACACGTGAGATGCCACACGGGCGAGAGACCATACCAGGTACGTTATTAGTTCATCACTATATCAACTCATAGGACTGTCTAACTATCCCTGTGCAAGATCATGCGCTTGCGTGCTGGGTTGGTTTACTGAGCGCAAAAGCGGTGCGGGTAAAGGTCCTCTTGTCTGGTTGGTTTACTGGACGAGAGACTTGCAATCCTGTTATATAACCGGAAGGTTGGCACACAGGGGCGCATTAGCAAGTTAGGTATAGGGTACGTATCATTGTGCAAGAAACTACCTCAAGCCAATAAGCCGCTGGTAAGTGGCTGTATTCGGAAAGCGAATGATTCATTATGGTGAATCATTCGAGAAGGCCTATATCCAGCAGTGGATAAATATGGGCTAATAATAATGATGAGAATATATTTGATTGATTTTAAAAATTACTCAAGCAAGGATACCCTGGAGAAAGATCAATCGAAGAGGGTTTAGAGCATACTCCACCACGCTGCAGTACTGCGGTAGAGGCCAGTGTTTTGAAGCCACCTAAATGCCGCTGGCTTGGCTTAACGACTGTCATTTAATGACAGCAGCCGGGACTGACCGGGGCTTAGCAAGCCCTCCGAACAACTGAGGAGTTCTAGATAAATAAACCCACCCATAGATTTTTGTGATCGATTAGACCAGCGTTTCCTAACCTTATCAATGTTGTTACCCCTATGACCAATAAAGGAAACTAATTTTACCCTATTTAAGGAGGGCCTTAGATTAAATCTAATTGGTCTGTACTAATTTGTTATCGTTTATCAGCTTAATTACACCCTACAGAATTCCTATTTTACCCCTGCGGGGGTAATTACCCCTAGGTTCGGAAGGAAGGGATTAGACTGACACGCGCACTGACGCTATCGACTTCCTGGAGAAAGTTAACATTAAGAAATTCTTCCGAAGAAATGGATTTTGGACACAACTTGATGACGAGTTGATCGGATAGCACACTGTATTGTTCTGATTTCTACTATACAATATTATGAAACCAAATGCGAAATATCCAGAAATAGATTTAAAAATATTTATTTCCAACTCGGCGATTTATAATTTTGAGTGTTTGTCCACAGTGTCCGCACTGCACATATGCATCCCCGGACACTTTCAAGCTGAAGCGTCACATGCGCACGCACACTGGCGAGAAACCATACAAGTGCGAGTTCTGCAACATGTGCTTCACGCAGTCCAACTCGCTGAAGGCGCACAAACTGATACACAATGGTGAGTATATCTAAATGGTTTTTTTATGTAACCGACTTGTTTTTAAATAAAAATCAGCAACTCGTATACCACGACACCTGTGGCGCCTAGCTGCGTTATTGAGAAGGGAAGACATTCCTTTAGAACCTTTTATTCCAATAAAACTTAACACTTATTCAATGTTTATTCTGAAATGTCACTTTTTTTTGTCCAGTTCGTATAAAATAATTGATGCAGCTGGGAAATATATCCATCCTACCTTGATGTTACCATAACATTGATGTATACTTCAAACATATTATATTAAATTCGCATCTTACTAATGGTATTTAGACATGAAGCTGATTAGTAATTTTCTTTGATACAGTGGCGGAGAAGCCGGTGTACGCGTGCGAACTGTGCCCGGCCAAATGCGGCCGTAAGACAGACTTGCGCATCCACGTGCAGAAACTCCATACTTCTGATCAACCGCTCAAGTGCAAGCGGTGTGGCAAGTCGTTCCCGGACAGATACTCCTGTAAAGTGCACAATAAGGTGAGATACAACCAGCAAAATTATCTATTAGCCTTTAGGTGACACCAGTTTCAAATTTAATGGTGGAGAAGCCAAGCTATGGCCACACGCCAATCACTACATCTTTGCAGGGAGTGAATGAGCGCGTTGCGTGTTTCACCATGCTGTTGCACTGTTGCACCATACTGTTTGTATGAATACGAGAGAGCGGCAGTGAGTGGCTATACTGCACGTAGTACTATTATTTACACTGTTCCAAGGTGGAGCCTCATCACAATCTATAATCTATAACATCCTACGCTTTTTAAGTTAGGCGTTTTTTTATAATAATAATAAAGCCCTTTATTTCTGAAATTAGTATTATATATAAATTTAAAAACTACATAATTAGTTAGAAACTTATTAAACTTTGGCTTCTATCGTTTGCCACCGTTCTATCGTTTGCCACCCTTCTCCAGTTTGTACCTACAGTCAACTTTATATCATGTTCCCATTTCATTTTTTGTCTTCCTCACCATCCTTTTTCCATCTCTAGGATACCATTCTGTTACGGCGTTTTTTAAGTAAGGCGAATAATTTTACAACATTTGAAAATCACTGACGTGTTTTGACTAGTATTCGTTCTAAAACAATATCGTCGTCAACCCTTATTCATCCCACTGCTGGAATATGGGCCTCCCCTCAATCGAAGGGGTTTAGAGCATACTCTACCACGCTGCTCAGCTACGGGTTGGCGGAGATCTAATACAATGTAGATGGTTTGAATTAACGTATGTCCGACAGACCCACGAGGGCGAGAAGTGCTACAAGTGCGACCTCTGTCCGTACGCGTCCACCACCATGCGGCATCTCAAGTCGCACATGCTCAAACACACCGACGAGAAACCCTTCGTCTGCGATCAGTGCGACCAGTCCTTCAGGTGAGCGAGTGTCCGTTGTCTTTACGTGTAACAATCCCACTCAAAACTGAATGTTAAATGACTGGATATACGGTATATGGACATTGTCACAGTGTTTTTTCGACAAAATTCCTTTATCACATTTTTTTGTTTATACCAAAATTGATAAGTATATGCTGATCAGATATAAGATAGATAAATTTTCTTATAAGACAAAAGATAATGTTTTGCCACTATATTTGTGTACAAATGTTTCCAGATCGAGCTTTCTGTCCTTTTCTGTCAACCTTCCTAATATTTGCATAACGTAAACTTGTGCATATTCTACACATACAGGCAGAAGCAGTTGCTCCGACGACACCAGAATCTGTACCACAATCCGGATTACGTGCCAAAGCCACCCAAAGAAAAGACTCACACATGCCACGAGTGCCACCGCACTTTCGCTCATAAGGGCAACCTGATCCGGCACTTGGCCGTCCATGACCCTGATTCCGGCCACCGGGAACGAGCCCTCGCACTCAAATTAGGCCGCCAAAGGAAAGTGAAATATGTCGACGGAGAGCCGAAGGTAATATAATATTCATATCTCATAGACCTAATACAGTGCGACCAGAAAAAGTAGAAAAAATTGTGGACGCAATTTTATTCGTAAAACATTTTTCACATGGTAACCTCGGAACACATATATAAGAAAAAAAAAAATTGCTATTATACTAATAATAAATTTAGTTCTGTATCTACACTTTTTGGTTGCACTGTGTGTCTGTGTAGCAGAATATTTCCATACTTTTTTTTTGTCCTGATAATCCTCCTGTCATCAAAAGGGAGGACCAGGGGAAATGGGTGAAATGGCCTCAGGTAAGGCTGATCACCCGCCCGACAGCCGGCGTCGCCGTTGGAAATAATAATAATAATAATCCTCCTGTAATCATTATGATTTCTCATTTCTAATCCACTAAAATATTTTAAACTATACATACATGAGACACAAGATGTTGGCAACCCCGGTATTTACTTCCGTAACCCATTGCCGGGTCGTGAAGTGCTTTAAGAATCCTTGATCTGTAGATCTCCGCATAGATTGGCTTGCATTTATGTGTTGCACACATTTTACTTGCTGAGGTTCTGATTTTGTCATGATAACTAAAATTCTGAAATAATTGCACGAGCCCGGATTATTTTATTCCTTTGTAAGGCTGTTTGCGAATTCATTATTCATATTTCACTTGGCACCTCTTTACAGGATATGAAGTAGAATGACTATAATAATATGCTATATGCAGCTCAAAGCGAATGTATATATTATATATGCACATTTATTTTCTCAAATGCATATCACACATGCGAAAGTTTGTTTGTTACTTCTTTATGGCGGACCGGCTGGACATATGTAGACTGGAGGCCTGACCACTTATGAGTGACGTTTGACAATCAAGTGAGAGAGATTGGTGACTCACTAGTGTTTGTTTTGTATCTGCGAGTGAGTGTGATCACAAGAATTGAAGTGATATGTTGCCTAGGGAGGCAAATACAAGTAGAATTTTTACTTTTGCAAGTGTCTGTAGCAGATATTTTAATCAGGGTGTAATGATAAAATAACAAATAATGTTTCCACTTGCTTGCGAAGCATAGTAGTGATACTGTTTTATGCTTGACGTCGTGTCTCAGTCTGATATCATGTTATAAGATAATAAAACTAATAAAAGTTAGAATGCACATTTTTTTAGAATTACTAGACGGATTTGAAAATTTTTTTTGCATTTGATAGCCCAATTCTTATGGAAGGTTATTTAACGTCACAATATAACCGTTATTAACTCAAAAGGTTCGGTGAAATCGCAGAGTACAGCGAGTCTGACATAATGCGAATGGTTTTTATATTTGCGATTACTGTTATTTATGATTTTACAATTTGCGAATTATAATATGTATGTCCCTTAATTAGTATTTAATTCTTATGTAAAAACTAACCTATAAGAGAGTGGTTGGTCCAACACATACATTGGCAATTTTTTTTTTCACTTGTCAGTCTTGTCTTGTTTCAAAGTCTTGCTTAGTAATGATCATCTAGAGCTAATGTCTGCCCCATCTTTATTTGGTGCACATCGACGACTAGCAAACGATGCTCATCACCACCTGACACAAACCTACAGACAAATACCTCGAAGATTGTGCTCCTTCGAATAAAAGTTGATCTATGCCCACGGAATCACCATTTTTTCCTCACTCTATTAATTTCTATCGCTTAAGAATGTCATATACTGAAACAAGGACGTGAGTATACATCACGGATGTTGTCGCATGCGGTAGTACTGATCGTTCTGGTTCTAGCAGATGACGTTCTTGAGCGACAGAATAGGATAGAGCGTAAGAAATCGCGATTCCATGACAGATGTTTATGTTATCAGCGGCCCTATCGCTAAACTGAAGCCGATTCCGAATCGAATATTTTGATTTCAAAAATAAGTGGCAAGCATCTTCAAAGTTGTTGTAGAGCTTGAAGGTTTATACCTAAAAATTCGTTGGGAATCAATTTAGGCGGTATGGCTTCAGGAAGCTCTTGAAACCATGTAATAAAATAGGATTTGCAAATTCATTCGCGTGGTTAATGCTGATCCATCACATACCATGAAACTTGCTTTTTATGGAATATTGTTAAACATTTACTGTTTCCTTATAATGAATTGTTTGTCTGTCAATTCTACTGATTATTCATATATCATGTATGTGCATGTTACTTTGAGTCTCTCAAAATGCCAGCTGATAGCTATCTGCATGTGAGCGAATTTATATTTTTCAGTTTTGCATTAAGCACAGCATTTTTATTATTAGTTCACGGTTCCATTTTATTTAGCAAAACTGTTTCACTAGGCGTTAGCTTTCCTTTAGCCTAAGTCATAATTCGGTTCAATATAAATTCCTTTAAATATATAAATGTTCTAAGTGTATGTATGTAGCGCGATATAACTTATCATAAGTTTGAACGAAGGCCACAGTCCACTCACTGTCTGGCGTGACATTTGACAAAAGCAACTGACCATTATTATTTTTATTCTGGATCCTCTGGCCATCTTGTTTTTCATTTATATTTCTCTTTATTACATGTTTCTCTATACTGTATTAAAATCCCAGTTTTTATATAATCTGGATATTTTATAGGGACATTGGCTGTACTTCATACTCTCTTTTAAAGACCCTTAATCTAGTCTGTTCATTTGTATCATCTCCTGGGGCGGTCGATTACGGCAATAGGTTTATGTAATTCACATAACGGGTGGTCGACGAAAATAAAAAAAATATACGCAAGGGGTCGACAAAAAAGTCCGAATACCAATGGAATCGGCTGAAGAAGCGACCACAAAAGATCGCCTAGTTATAACTTTGTTTCAGTTTTGGAAATGTAGCATCCGAATTCCTGAACTATTGTTTATGCTAGTCTTGCATAATAAGAAATAAAATTCTGTGATGACAGGACGTGAGAGCCAATGCAGCAGAGTCCAGTGAAGAGGAAGAGGACGAGGATCAAGCGGAAATCGTAAAGTTGGGCCTCAACGAGATAAATCGTGGCGAGCTGGTGACCGTGGCTGACAGTGACGGCCAGAAGTACGTGGTGCTCGAAGTGATCCAGCTGGAGGATGGCACCGAACAGCAGGTGGCTGTTGTAACTCCTGACGATTACATGGAAGATGATGGTGGTAAGTAGATTTATCTTCAGTATTTATAAAAGGCAACCGTTGCTGACTTATCTGTCCACGCACAGCTCAAACTACTGCATGGATCGGATTGAAATTTGGTATATAGGTAACTATTATGACGTAGGCATCTGCTAAGGATTTTTTAGTCGTAGGTGCAAGCTAATATTCTAATATAATAACAAAGGCGAGCTGTAATGTAAGTGGATTATCCATCTTAGAGCTAAAGCAAAACTTACACGTGGTGTACCCTGCCGACTAGATATCGAGACTCTAGCAAGAGACGTGAGGCTACTCAAGCCCATCTGAGGAAGTACCTACAACACACAGAATTCCGCAGCCAAATTTGCCCAAATTGGTAGTTGTTGTGTTGTTGAGCGTCTATATGGCTGCGGTAAACGCTTTATATCCGGGTTGTACGCTGTTTGGTACCCGGCGTCGTACAAAAAAAAGTACACCTTTTCGACATTTTCCCAAGAAGGTAGGTAGCGATTTTCACATTGAATTGGTGGTAGTAGGCAATTTTGTCTTAGCCGAAGCATACCAGGAACCCATACCTTATACCAACCAATCTATCGTTACAGGAGAGGAGGAAGAAGAGGAAGAGGTGGAGATAGAGATGGAAAAGAAATACAACCAGCAGGACAAAAATAAGGCCGACCAGAGCATAAAGATGGAAAAGGACGTCGACACCTGCTTTGGATTCGACGTAAGTGATTTTATTAATCACAAAAATTATTAATTATAACAAAAAAAAAAAATTTTTACGTTAATTTGGTAATTGTAATTGTTTCAAAAAATATTTGCTACTATCAATAATATTTAATATTATTTGTCTGTAGGAGGATGACGACCAGGACGACGGGGACGCGTTCAATTCTCAAAAGGTGGTGTTCCGCCTTGTGTAAACGAGTTATTTTCGGATCAACGCAAAGCATTCGACGCTCGGTCGACATCTCCCGATTGTGATACGTCAAGGAAGTCAGCTCGATTCCAAACGCGACAAATTAGGTAGGAATCTAATTAAAACATGAATCTGAGGAATTCACGGAACCATACAAGAAGTAATTCAGTATAACAACCCTTAGGTTAGAAAATATTTTACTGACGCTAAGAGTTAAAATGACATAAATATTGTTTTTAAATGAAAAAAATTAAATTGCTATCAATAGTGACATGTAATATGTTAGATACTTATATGTAATTGATTTAATATTTGCAAGAAAGTAATACTTTATTGAATACTGCTTGGAAATATAATTTAATTTAAGTTTTAATATACAGTGTATATTAAATTTCCTTAAAACCTGCACTTCACATTAAAAAAAACAGGTAAATTTGTAAGGGTTGATGCTTACTTTCACCTTGCTGTTTATTTGCCGTGTAAATACTTAGGATAGCAATGTTTATAGCAAAATTATATCCTATGAGATATAGCATCGATATAATATTTGTGATTTGTATTATAGATAGTGGTTAATGTTCATTTTAAAAATTATCTGTAAATTAATCTTTAATGTAACTTGTTTGTTGTAGGTAAAAATAGGTACAGTCAAGATGCATACGTGTAGTAACTGACATAAATTCTAACAAAATACGTATTTGTTATAATTTCTTTAATTTATTTTGTAGTGCTTAGTCAGTCATTGCAAATTTTTAGGAAAATCATAACATATTAAACGAACGTTTTGTTTCAAAATTAATGTTGATAGTTGAGGTACTGCACTTATGAACCTTGATTATACACATTTCCATAGGTACTTATGAGTATAATTAGGACTATATTAAAATAATTATTTCCCATTCAAGAAAATGTCAAATGCTTTCTACTGACCTCAGTGTTTATGTAAATTCTGTGTAGTTGGATATCCATTTAATCTTGTACCCATTCGCCGCCAGTTTGAGGCCATCCATAAATTACGTCACACGACTTTCATGATTTTTTGACCCCTCCCCCCGTCCTTGTCACAGCTAGTAACATTTTTTAGACTTCCCCGTCCCTAGTGTGACGCAACATATTTTGCAATTTTACATCTAGAGTTGCAAATGTTTTTGAATTTTTCGTTAATAGTTCAAAATTCGTGTTTTAACACTTAGATTATAATAGATTTTGAAATGTCACGTCACGAAATTTAGGACCCCTCCCACCCCCTTGTCACACAATATCACACTTCTTCGACCCCCTCCCTCCCCCTTAACGTGTGACATAATTTATGGATGGCCCCTTTCAGGTGAAAACTAATTTCAGAATTTTTCACTGCCAGAAAACCCTATAGTATAAATTATAATTGTTAGAGCCGTTTGCGAGAACGTCGTAGCATATAATACACGCATTGAACGTTTAATAGTAAATAGAATTGTCTAATGGAAGAAATTATGTTTAGAAGTTATATCTCAATGGTACAAGCTGTGCTTAGTTTGAGGCTGTTGAAATATGTCTCGGAAATGTGTTAATTTGTGGATAATTTTTAAAATCTACTTAGGTAGTTATGCAAAATAACAGTTTTAATAGTAGCACCACTTGACTATGTTTCGATATTCACACACGTTAATATAATTTTGGATATGCAACCGTTGTGACCTGTAAGTACTTGTTCTTTTTAATTCTTCGGTATTGATTACCGAATTTGATATATTTGTACATTTACTCAGACTGGGAAAGTGCAAGTGATTCTAGCGTGCATATTTTGTGAATGTACCTGTCATGAATGTACCCAATATTAATACTGTTTCGGCTGATTAATGATTATTGAACATTATTGTGGGGTGTAAGTGGCTTACCACAATGAGGTGTATATGGCTCACCACGTGGTACATCCTGCCGACTAGCGAATGAGACTTGCAAAAGAGAGGTATGGTACAACGTATTTGTAAGCTGCGCTACTAAGGAAGTACCTCCACCTCGCGGTATACCGCAGCCAGATAACAATTCCCTTGAGGGTTGTTGTGTCTCTGCAAGTGAGTGAGGTCATCAGAAAGGAAAGCAGCGAGGGTTGCGGGCGCGAATATTTTTTCTTTTAGCGAAGGTTAATATGGCTACGGTAACAGCTTCACATCAGGCGGGCCGTATGCTTATCTGCCACTCGACGTAGTATTGAACATTGTGCAACAGTACATCGGCTACATTCATGAAATGCTCCCTTAATATTTGAATAATATAGTCTTTAAATATATCATATAAAATAGGCGTTTTTCAAATTAAATTCTATTACGTTTTTCTTGGTCTGGGTAGCTTAGACTAAGTGGACATTTATAATTAAAATTATTATGGACATTGATGTTTAACTTGTAATTTGAGAAAATGAAAGTTTAATAAGGCATGTAGAAATTATGTCTCGAAGAAGAGATAGTTATTGTATATTAAGGATTTGTATAATTGATCTTGTGAGGACCGGTGTGTACGTCGTGGTACCGTATTGTAGTTGTAATGTAAACTTGTACAGTCTGTGAATTTTGAATTCGATCGACCATTGACAGATTGGAATACATGCACGGCATCGAGCATAGAATCAGAGACCCTACCGCCCTTTTACAAGCATAAGGACAAAAGCGCAAAATGACAAAAGGCTCGTAAGTTGTCAAAAGCGTAGGATGTCAAGCAAAAAAAAAAGTAAGCAAAGACGTACATAGTCAGAAGCGCAGAATGTCAAAGACTACAAAATGTCAATCAACAACAATTACAATAAGCCCGTTTAAGATGATTTTTGACATTGTATGCCTTTGACATTGTGCGGTTTTTACTATGTGCGCTTTTGACATTGTGCGCCTTTGACATTCTGCACTTTTGACTATGTCCGCTTTTGACATTCTGCTCTTTTGGCAATTTGCGATCCTTTGTCATTTTGCGCTTTTGAATTGATGCTTCTAAAGGCCTTCCAGCTAAGCTAAAGCATATTCCCATCGGTCTTTTGATGGCGAACATCTAACTTCAACTTAGATTTATGATACTCGAGTTTAGCTTAGCTGACAGTAACCCTTGAGCTCTACCGACTAAGCTAAAAATGTTTGTCAATAATTTAAACGTAAGACCTAAATATTCGACGGTAATGGCTTCAGCTTCGGCGGTAGGGCCAGATACAATGTCGAGCATAATTAAGCTGTGGCAGTGGGTTGGCCACATATGCCGATGCAGTGATGGCAGACGATGGAAAGCATTTTGAAGATCTATTTAATAGATATAATAAATTTGTGAGCAGGACATTGCAAAGTTTTATTAATACCGTTTCGCTTTCCAGTATAAAACGATCTTGCCAAGCCATGAGTCAAGTAGAACTACACGGGACCGTCTTATACTGGTACGTGTAACGATCCTTGTGCAGTAGACTTAACGTTATGACTGTTCTGAGATCAAAATATCTATTAGTGGTGCATTGTGAGCGGGTACGCCCTGTAGGCAACAAGTTTTAACAAGAGTTTTTTTGTTAGCCACTCCAAAGTGCTTCGATCCATCTGTCATCGTCGTTCGTCCATGTCAACGCAAACAAACCGACCAAATAGAGAAGAACTCAAGTTGTGTTTTTTAAGCACAACCTGTGACTAGAATGTAGGAAAAATCTATGTCCTCAATGCCCGTTTATTAGTAAGATCCTTGCTTGAATGATTATTGTAGATAATAGTTATCCTGTCTGTAATATTCTTATCTATTTTTATGTTTTTAATGTGAAAATTTGCCAAATAAGCAATTTTATTAGAATAAAATTCAATAAAGTCTTAACAAGTGTACATTTATGAAAGTCCTAGTAAATACTCTTTTGCTATCACCAGATCTAAATCACCGTTAATCTAAAACGTGTTAATTGAGACCATTGGAAGATGCCCAAATCTGCTGTAAATTAGCAAGGAATTGGGAGTCCTTCAAATTCCTGGTGAATATGGCCTGATGATTAAGGTCACCGTTTAATCAGCTGTATTTTTCCAATATCGCTGGGAACAATCTCAGTCAAGTCGCTTTATAAACAAAAATAAACTAAAAGTTTGTTCATCTGATAGAGCCATCTAGGTACTGCCCAGCTCTCACTGTTTGAACCAATTCCTATTCTTGAAAACTACTTGGGACTTTTATTAAAATAGAAATTTCAAATGTTTTTAAGATCTAATTTCGTTTGTCAGCCGTTGTCGTAATTTACAATGCGAGTGTTTACGTGGTTCGTTGACGGCCATAATTTATTCTGAAGAACTGTATCCTCTTTTTTGTTTGGGCTTTACAAATGTGGTACGTCCATTCTTTTAGATCCTAATTAATTTATGATCAGATTTTATTAATAGAAATTGCTGATATTTTTGCTACTTCATCTAGTGCTCGCTCGGATTCAAATACTAAATTTCTATCAGTGTGTGCAGCGTCGAAAATTGTAACTGTCACTAGAGTTAACGACCAAAATATGAATATTTGCACCTCTGCTCACTATAAGTCATTATCTCGAACAAGACAAACATAAAATTTACTAAATATAACTTAATAATGTCGATCATATTTACGAATGGAGTCCATAATTCAATATTTAAATTCCAAATATATCCAAGGCGTCCCACGGCGAGCAACCTGAAGAAGTATTTTAAATAATGTAGATAGGAAAATTTACAGAAAGAAGACTTCACTTTATGTTCAATAGTAAGTAAAAGTGCATTCAAACATTTTTAGAAATTCTTCTACATTTTGCAGTACCAACCTGTAGCATTTGTTACGACGATAAACTTTCAAAAATAATTATAGGATACCATAATTTTTTATGTTTTAAGAGTAATAATGAACTGCTTCGTTTGATTCGATTAATCATGAACATCAATTTCCGTACAGTAGGTACTATAAAATTTTATATACGACTCTGAAGACACGAGACATTGTTTTCTTATGTACAGCCAGTTAAACGTCTTGCTTTCGTAGAAAACGTCATGTGCACGCAACGTATTATAGTTTACGTTACAGGCACCATGGAAATCAATAAACATTCAAAGCACATTTGAGAATATAGACAAAAATCTGTAGTGATAGTGAGAAACTCAAGACGGTTAACGCCCTGGCATGAGCAGCAGGCCGGTTTTGTAAAGTACTGGTTGACGAACAGACGAAATGATATTTGAAGAGCAGAATGCGCTAACGAGGAAGTTTTACATTTGTTGCCTACAGTGGCGTTGTACAGAACACAAACATCACATTTTTGAACCGTGTAGTGTGGCTTCATTTGTATTGCGAAGATTATAGATAGTATGTTGTCGTTAATACTTGATATAAGAAAATATGCTCACAATTATACGTTGTAATAACAGTGTTGGGAATAGATAGTGCATTTATCGCGGAAAATTACATGACTAAATCTATATATGGACGCGCTCCAAAATATTCAGGTTACGGGATTCTATATATGATTATATTCAATATAAATATAAAATTTAAAAGTAATTATCGAGGCTATAGTTCTTTTTTTAGTTGAACATTTTTAAGTAATTGAGTAAAGCATCCAAGCATGACTCAAAACACCGACTTTTAATAGCTTGAAATCAACAATTCTTCAGGTGTTGAATGTTCCGTGTTATCATTAATACATATTAGTTATAGCTGTAAGTTCGAGTTATTGGAAATCCATAACGTAAATAAGACCTAAAAATTATGAGCCGATGGCACCGTATTGTTTTGTTATAGATATATTTTTAGTGCAGTTAATCATTACAAAAATTTCTTGAATATGATTGGAACTCTGTCGGATTGAATTTTGATCAATAATCCTATAATTGCACTACCTATTCCGTTCGTCCATCGCAACCGTCTAATAGATCGTGTGTAGTTTTAGAATATCCGTTCACTATCACATCAGCAGTAGTATCATCACAAGTTTGTATGGTTATAATTCACATTTTAACAATAAGACTAAATAATCACTCCGTAATACGAATTACATTGACATAGGTGTGTTTATAAAGTAGTAAATAGAGTTGAGCTGAGTATAATACAAATATTTAGGTTTAGTAAAACTGGAACATGTCGCTTCAACGGTCAGGGGTTTAAATAATGCCAATTTATAAGCAACTAGGCGCATCTCTATATTTTGCCAATGTTTGTAAATATATTATGCTGTTAAGAATGAAAACTTCAATTGTGTGATCGACTCCGTGCAGCGTGAATGATCTCTTAAGTGATTTTTTTTACACGACACGAATTCGACTATATATAAAGGCTTGGTTAATAAATTTAGTTCCCTTTCTACTCTTTTGTGTTCCACTGTAGTTATTGAGTCGAGACTGAAATGTTTTGCTAATGTGTGTTAGGTAAACATGTTTTGTAATTTTTTAGAGCCTCGGCTCTAAAAGTTAGAGTCTCGGCTCTAAAAAATTACAAACCATGTTTACCTAGTAGTTTACTATTAGTTAGAGTCTCGGCTCTAAAAAATTACAAACCATGTTTACCTAGTAGTTTACTATTAGTTAGAGCCGAGGCTCTAAAAAATTACAAACCATGTTTACCTAGTAGTTTACTATTAGTTAGAGCCGAGGCTCTAAAAAATTACAAACCATGTTTACCTAGTAGTTTACTATTAGTTAGAGTCTCGGCTCTAAAAAATTACAAACCATGTTTACCTAGTAGTTTACTATTAGTTAGAGTCTCGGCTCTAAAAAATTACAAACCATGTTTACCTAGTAGTTTACTATTAGTTAGAGTCTCGGCTCTAAAAAATTACAAACCATGTTTACCTAGTAGTTTACTATTAGTTAGAGCCGAGGCTCTAAAAAATTACAAACCATGTTTACCTAGTAGTTTACTATTAGTTAGAGCCGAGGCTCTAAAAAATTACAAACCATGTTTACCTAGTAGTTTACTATTAGTTAGAGTCTCGGCTCTAAAAAATTACAAACCATGTTTACCTAGTAGTTTACTATTAGTTAGAGCCGAGGCTCTAAAAAATTACAAACCATGTTTACCTAGTAGTTTACTATTAGTTAGAGCCGAGGCTCTAAAAAATTACAAACCATGTTTACCTAGTAGTTTACTATTAGTTAGAGCCGAGGCTCTAAAAAATTACAAACCATGTTTACCTAGTAGTTTACTATTAGTTAGAGTCTCGGCTCTAAAAAATTACAAACCATGTTTACCTAGTAGTTTACTATTAGTTAGAGCCGAGGCTCTAAAAAATTACAAACCATGTTTACCTAGTAGTTTACTATTAGTTAGAGCCGAGGCTCTAAAAAATTACAAACCATGTTTACCTAGTAGTTTACTATTAGTTAGAGCCGAGGCTCTAAAAAATTACAAACCATGTTTACCTAGTAGTTTACTATTAGTTAGTCTCGGCTCTAAAAAATTACAAACCATGTTTACCTAGTAGTTTACTATTAGTTAGAGCCGAGGCTCTAAAAAATTACAAACCATGTTTACCTAGTAGTTTACTATTAGTTAGAGCCGAGGCTCTAAAAAATTACAAACCATGTTTACCTAACGCACATTAGCAAAACATTGCAGTCTCGACTCAATAACTACAGTGGAACACAAAAAAGTAGAAAGGGAACTAAATTTATTAAGAATAGCAACATTCTCTTTTTTTTTTACACAAAAGTGCTCAAGGGTTGCCATGTGAGAACTGTTCTTACGAAGAAAGTGGCGCCCCTTTTTTGTCTACTTTTTTGTGTCGCATTGTACTTCACGCTCACAATGATCTAAAATATCCCAGTATTTGGAACCACCGTTGCCACCCGGAGAATTGCTGGTTTCATCATGATGTTACTTAATTTCTTCGGGTGCTTCGTATAGAGGCCAACCGATTTGTTTCTTATAGTTTTGGTTCCGAAAAACATAAAACGTTTAGGTGGGCGTGGTATAGGAGGTAGTCTGTACTTTGTTTCCCTCTTAACTTATTTCTTATATGGTTTGTTTCCTACCTTGTGTTTATACGAGCATTTCAAAATCGTGTCATTCCGTTATATTGCGATATTTAAATGAAACTAAATATTTTCTTAATAGATATTATCGTCTAGTTTTATGTATTATTTTGTAGTAATTCCATAAGTCCATCTATAAGTATTATGTTTTTTTAATTCAGGTGGAACAGTTTTAACTATGTTGTACAGGAGTGTTTTTAATCTCTGTAAACAATACTATAGTCTATTGTCAAGACTAGTAATCATGATGTGTGTATGTATATCCTTTAAGATATTTCGAGTCAGTCTTATCATATCATGTTTTAACTTAACACAATAAATTTATTGATATATATTTCCACATGCTTAGCAACTAATGATGTCGCTGATTGCAGTTGTGTTCTTTTGTTGCTGCCAGAACAACTTTATGACATTTGTTATTATTTTATGTAAATTCGTAATTAATCATTAAAATTGTATAGGCACATCGCAGTCACCAGACTTTGTCCGCGACGAGTCTTACTACTACGGCTCAATTTACACCGCGCGGAATGGAATGGATTGAAAGCGAGAATTTCGCCTCATGATGCGAGAACGCGCGGGTATTCGCTGGAATGCTCGAGTATTCTCGCTTATTCCATTGCTGTGACCAAACTGACAGACTCCCCTTTCGCGCCACTTCCCGCGGATTCCACAGGCAGCACCGACAGTAACTAGGGGAAGTCTCGAGAATACGCGAGGATTCTCCGGAAGACGCGCGACCTTTTTTGGCTCGTATTTAAGTTTATATGTTATACGATTGACATAAAGTTCATTATGCTATGTACAATTTCGTTGCACAAAGTCACTTCCATTCCGCGACGGCGTAAGTAGAGTGTAAAACATTAAGAGGAAACTTGGTAATGTAATATCTAGATATACCTCCACGTGCTCCACTTATTACTACGTAAATAGTAAGGAAATGATCAAGCACTTCGTACTGATTTTATCGAGAAAATTGAGGATTCGTACTCCCTTATTTCCTCTGACGACTGGAATAAGAAAATACCATTGATATCGCTAGGAGTCACACTATGTTTTACATTTGTATACTGACAGTGTAATCCGCGGCAAGGAGACGAATATTTTTATTCTGTAGGCTCAACTATTAAACATAATGACAAAAAAAAATTGGTACTGGGGCATGATGCCCCAATTTTTTTTTGTCATTATGTTTAATAGTTGAGCCTACAGAATAAAAATATTCGTACTGGGGCATGATGCCCCAGTACTCCCAAGCTTGAACTTAATTGGAGTGTGTCTACAGAGAAGTACACGTCTTGTTATATTCAAGTTCAGCCTTGATATAGCCGTAAGGACGAGTCAAAGGCAAAAAATCTGTGATGTGATGCTCGCTGTCTGTTGTCTGCGATGAACCCTAGAATGTTTGATCTTTGTATTCAATTTGTATTTATTTTACTGGCATGATCGTCTGAATAATATATTATGTATTTATATATAGAAACACCCTTAGCCACGGTCAAATGAAAATGACTGAATTATGAGTTTGGATGCGTAGTCCTTGCAAAGCAGGGATACATCGACAACTTGTTCAAAGTAGTATCTAAGTTATTTTTATTGTTTTTGAGTATTCAAAGCGAATGGTATAAAAATGTACTTTGTTTTTATTTTTAGCTTTTTAAAATTTTGCTTTAAAATATGTTCATGAAATACTTGATTAATAATTTTGCGATGAATTTTAGGTCACCAATAATAAAATTTGTCTGCTACTTTACAAATTGTAAGTTGTATGAAGCAAATATTGAGGTACCTTACATCATGTTTACTTAATAGAAATATTGATTTTTCCTAATAGACATATGTTTTTGGCTGACATTTTTGTTATAGAAAGACTTGCTCTTCTAAATCTTCATAATTTATACTTAAGTCACGTGACATTGTTGTATAGTTGTTTAGTGTATAGTTTAAGATAAGTACCATGATTATAGATGTTGCAAACAAACTGTAAACTTATTCAATGATTAAATTACTTAAATCATCGGACACAAGGGTTTTATTTATTAAATAAAACAATCATTTTTTTTTACCAAACTATAATTAGTTATATAAAAGAGGAAACTGTACATTGCTGTCTACTTACTAAACGTGTATCATTCGTGAAAAGTTACGCACTATGCACTTATGAAACAAAACACTCCTTGTTGCTATTACATTGTCATACGTAGTCGCTAAATAAGTTGCAGCTGCCTGTTGGCATCTCTGAAGGAGAATTTGTACGAGGATCTCACAAATACAAAAAGAATCAATAGCTGTACATTCATTCAGCGATGCGTTGTACTTATATAAGTCCATGAAATCGAAAAGCATTTTGAAAAATGTGCGTATCGTTTAGAACAATGGCAAACATCCATACTTACGTATTTGTTTAAACATTTTGTTTTGTGTCAGAGTAATAAAACTTCTCAATTTATTATATGTATATGTATAATGAGGGTATCGATGGCGTGTTGCATGTGTCAGTCTAATCGATCACGCAAGTTAAGCAACATCAACCGTGGTCTGTCTATGGACGGGTTTGTTTATGTAGAGCTCACTGCTCCGGAAGGAACGTTAAGTCATAGGTCTCGGTTGTTCTCTTCAGACGACAGTCGTTAAGCCAAGTCAGTGGCATTTGGGCGGCTTGAAAACTGGTCTCCGCCAACCCGTAGTTGAGCAGCGTGGTGGAGTATGCTGTAAACCCCTTCAATTGAGGGGCGACCCTCGCGATTATGGGTTGTATTTATATGTAATGATGATAAATTGTCGACCTCCCGTTAAAAAGTTATAAGTATTTTTTTGTGGCAGTCGGCACTGCCACAAAAAATACTTATAACCAATCTATATATATTATTTCGGCAAATAAGCCTTATTTCGGCACTACCCCATAAAACTAAACCACCTAGCGAAAATCTGATTTCACCCAGATGTTGCCTTGAATTTGTAGAAATTTGTCGCAAATAAAACACGACTGGTCGATGCGATAGCTTTATTTAGAGTAGTAATGATTTAGATACATGTTCTTATATTTAATTTGTATGACGTTTCCAAGTGCTTTATAAAGTCCAAGGAATAAAGATATTTTGATTTGATTTGATTTGCGTAATTAAAATGTTACACGTATTTTAATAATTCACGTTGTAGTCCGAGAGTCTATATCAAAATATCATCATTGATGATCAATAACAATATTTTTTTGTTAACTTCCTCCCATAAGGAAAGGCTAAGGCTTTTATTAGTTTGATTTAAGCTAGTCATAATACCAGCTGCTCGGCTAAAATCTGCGTAACTTATTTACTAAAATTTTAATTTTCTAGCATTAAAATACTTGGTAGCTACTGAAGATGACAGTTGCATGCATTGACAAACTTTGCCAGACTCTGAAAAAGGAAGGAAATAAAACTTCGCTGTTGCATTTTGTGCAAGATATAATATTAATGCAAGATCTCGGACTATACTTATTATGAGAATTATTAAATTGCATGTAACTTTTTAATTACGCATGGACCAGTTGTATTTTTTTTTGCGACAAATTTCGACAAAAGCAAGGCAACATCTGGGTGAAATCTGATTTTCGCTAGGTGGTGTAGGTTTATGGGGATGTGCCGAAATAAAGCTTATTTATGCACTGCCGAAATAAGCTTTTTTCGGCTTTTTTCGGCACTGCCACAAAAAATACTTATAACCTTTTAACGGGAGGTCAAGTAATTCGGATACGTGTCTGAATTCGACTAATTCTGGGGGAAATCATATCTTCGCTATGTTATGTAGTTTAATAGATCTCGAGTGGGCTGTTTATAGCTTTTTGACGCTCCCGCCAAAGGAGAATATTTGTCGCTCTCCAGCGACAAGAGAAATTTGGACAAATTAACAACAAATTTTCTGTCTAGTGAAAATCAAGATCTGAGACCTGGACTGTGGCGAAATGAGGCACGCTATTCTTTGTGCAACATCACTAGTTTTTAGACAGAGTGAATAACACTTGAGATTAAGAATTGTGCAGTTATATGATGCTGCAAAGGGTAAACACTTTTTGATTGATATTGATTCCAGTTGTTGTCCTAGGCCATAGCTACGTGACTAGTATTCTATGCACAATATAAGAACATTAAAATTATTACGTTGTTTTTATCATTGTATCGAGGAACATTGGCTAAAAACTGCCGACATCCCGCGCGACAGACTGTAAAATATTTTAAAAAATTTATAAAAAATCAATGACATGTTAAAATATAATTTACTACGTCAACATAGGATCTGTAGCGCGGGACAGTTCATATATATTTACATTATACTAAGTTTAAAGTAGTTAAATCTCACTATTAGGTTCCAAGTAGGCATATAATTATCGGTCGAAATAGGCAGTACCGTTTGGGGGAACAGTAAATGTTGTTCGTAAAATAGAGGGATTATTTATATTTAGCTAAATTTGGCAAGAAACAATTCTATTTATATTAAAAGAAGCTATTTTTTTTAATAATATATGTTCTATTTTTTCTATTTTATACATAGAGTTAACACTCAAAATATCCCGGAATACCGGTGGCTTATCCATACAACCTTGTAAAATAGAACTGCCTATTCCGACTCATACATTATTATTACACTTAATGATCGTATTTTTTTTTTATCGAATGTTACTACAATATATGCTATACGTGAGTAATGAAGCGATGAAATATAATAGTGTAGACATATATTGGTGTCCAGAGCTTATTATGGCTCGCTTCCCAGCTAATATAATTTTACCTATCCAAGAAATCCAACCACGGACCTTCAAATTATTTGAAAAGCAGTTGAGATAATAGTGAAAGGCCGTAAGTGTTTTTAAACATGGGAACTCTGCTCCACTGAACGGAGTTAAGTTTTTGTAATGTGTTTTTAATGTTTATTTTAATCGATCTCAATTTTATAATTATTAAATTAAATAATATTTTTTGTGTTTTTGAGTTTCCATTATTTTTCAATTAGAAACTGAATTTTCTTGCGTTATATGTTATATTTTAAAGCTTTTACAATGCAACTCAGGTTTCAGGAAATCCGTCCACGTCCTGCGGTACCGGGATCCGAGGTTTTTACATTTTTGTCTTACGGCACTCCACTATAACTTTACAATGGTCAAATGTCAAGCTTGAACATCACTGCAATGAAAAAATGACATCTCGTGGAACGAATATAAAAATCTACGCGTATGCGTAGCAGAATGCTTATTGCTAGTTTTTTACGTATTCGTTTTCGACAAAGTTAACTTCATTTTGTATGAAATTGACATAGCGCCATCTACCGATAAATAGTCGAAGCCAATCCCATACTACTACAAGTTAACGTTGTCGAAATCGATTATGTTAAAAAAACTCGCATTAAGCCCCCAGTACACGAGGGAAAAATGCACTAAGTACCTACACAACTACTCAAAAAAATTGCTATACGATTGATTATCAAACCCCATAGTTTTCTATACATAGAAATTGGATGAAAAATACATCCTATAGTTGTAGAACGAAAATTGCGCAAACAGTCGTGTTGGGACAAGTTAAATATTTTTTACAACTATAGAGTATATTACTTTAAAATTTTACAAGTATAAAGCAATGTTAGAATCGACATGATTGTAGATAATGCTTGTTATTGCTACGTTTCTACATCTCACTATCGTCTCTTGTCATAAGTTAAGAGTTACTTATTTCAACTTACAAATACTACTATAGTAATAATTCTCACTGATAACTTACTCAATAATGTATACAGGGTTACATACCTTACTCATACAGGGTGTACGGAAAAATACTAACCTCTTTAAACCATGTTTATTATAAGTAAATATAATAAATGGATTACTAGAAAAAAAATATTGTTAGGATCAACTCATTGAATAAAGATCAAGTACCCATCCTTATTCAGCAAGCACACAAATGCTCGCGTATTGCAATTTACAAAGCTAGAGATTTAACAGCTGATCGGCACGCAACGTATATTCCATACCGACCATCAGTCTTGCTGGCATATTTTTAATTGATTGCCAGAGGGTGATATTCCTTAGAGCCAACTAAGCCCTGGCCTAGGGCGACCAAATATTAGGGGTGATCGCTCGAGGGATAGTTCTTACAAATTACAGACCGATACCTCCAAGGAACACTACGCCAACTAAAATTTCGATAGTTTTCTTTTTTTATCTAAATCGATTCATTACTTCAGTAACATTATGCTACCTGAATTCTATTTATAAAAGACACACAGACACAACAAAATCGACAAATACAAACCGCTAAGTAAATGTATAACTCATATTAGCGGTGTGTATCTGGATGTGTATGTTTTGAGTTGGCGTAGTGTTCATTGGAGGTATCGAGACGAACATGGCAGATTTGGGGAGAACAGTTATATAAACAGATACTTAATGGAGCTGATAAATATAAAGCCGGGTAATAAGAATACGGCCTAAGGCGACCACGACACGGCCAAGACTGCAAATTCAATTCAGTTAATTGCAGTATTAAAATAAATGTACGCTAAATGTTCTGTCTTATTTACATAACACGAAGTAGCGAATACTTCAGAAAAATCACTATATTCAAATTCACACGAAGAAACATAGAAATACTTTAAAGCACTGTTTGTATGAGGCCTAACGAACTTTACTCTGCTTATAGAACAAACGGTTCAAGAAATCTCAGTACTTTTCCTAACATCCTGTATAGTGTTTTAGGTATACAGTGTAGTGTACATGTAGTACAGGGCGTCGCAAAATAGTAGACAAAAATAGGTATAGTAGGCCTGTGTATGTACTATTACCTCTATTAATTATACTTTTTCAAATGGGAATGGTGGCACTTTACCTTATTATTATGACTTTGTTTTATCCACTGTCAAAACGACAATTATTGGATTTAAGGAAAATTTACTAAAGCCACAGAGAAAAACTATAGACAAATTGATAGTCTCGATCACATTGGCAGAATTAAATATAGTAACAGATTGATACTAATTTTTGTTTCACGTTGCGTGCCTATTTTTTCAAAGGGAATCGCAACAATGTGCCTTTCTTGTTATACCACAGCGCTATATAAAATCACGATATTATCTATCTCATGTCACCATGCCCAACTAGTGCCTATAAAACATAGTGTAGGTATTATAAGGCCATATCTAGACAGGGTGGCGATTTAGTCACCTGCAATATTTGAGGGTAACGTAGGGCTAGTCGTGTAAAAAATAAGTAAAAAAATGGTGATAGCATTATATCTTGAAAAGATTGATTAACTAATGTAATTATCATTTATACGCATTGTTTATCAAACTCATTGTCTCCTAATGCTCCTAACGTGGCGGCTGGCGCGGCGACAAGACGAGAGCGGGGCGCTCGTTTCGTGCGCTGGGCGCTGAGTGTTACAACTAGTAGTGTTGAAACTAGTGTTTTTTTTATACCACTAGAGTGGCAAACAAGCATACGGCCCGCCTGATGGAAAGCAGTTACCGTAGCTTATGAAGGCCTGTAGCACCAGGGGCATCACACGCGCGTTGCCGACCCTATAAAAACCTTTCCTTTTAGTGTTCACTATCCTTTGAAAAAATAGGACACGACCACGACAGGAGCACGACCCTCTCTCGTCCGTCCTAGACGGAAGGAGGATTTGCCCTACACTCCCCACGCTGGCCAGACAGGTTGGGGAGGCCTGATCGATATTTGATAATGTATTTCCCTCAGTCGCCTTGTACGACATCCACGGGAAGAAACGGAGTGATACTATTTTAGTCTGCTGGAAACCACACGGCCATTATATATTATTTGAGTAGTATATCACTTATAGATACAGTTCCATAAATATTGCAGGTGAATAAATCGCTATCCTGTATATAAAAGCCGATTTATAACGTCACAGTTTTTCCACTACTAAACTGAAGTACACATTCTCTTTAAGTACGAGAACATCTTTGTTAATTGCACATTACAAACAAGTCAAACAGTACAATTAATGTACAAGAAAATTGACAGTACTGTGCTATGCCGCAATGTTGTTTCATTTGTTTAAATTAATTGTATAAACTAGAAGAATTCCATTTTAGAGATGCGTTATGCTATTCGTTTTAGCGAAGTATACGAGTATATCTTTATGTTATTTTCACACTGTCATCATATCGTTTGTGATATTGCACCATTGCTATATTTTTTTAACATTACTATGTCATAAATTAACTGTTTACATTGTAGGTATGTTTAACAGTTATTTAGTACCGATAATATAAACTATTTTTAGTTTGGGACTATGTAATTATTACAGAATAGGCTATTTGACCAACGTTTTTATCCGTTTTATATGTAAGGACTTGAAAGAATTACTTTGATAGCACAAAAACCTCTGGAGATATGTTAATTTGAAAATTACAATTTTGGACTTTCCTGAAAACGCTCTATACAACAGGCTACTAGGTTATGACGTCACAAGTAAGTATTTTGTATGCATCAAATCAGAAATTCGTACGATAGCTATGTTAAATATTACGTTTAATTAGTATCATAATAAAAGTTATAGTATTTTTTATTGCTTATCCAACGGATTTTTTTTTAAATAATTTCATACTTTTAAAATTTGTATTTTGTATGCATCAAATCAAATTTGTACGATAGCTATGTTAAATATTACGTTTATGTGATTAGTATCATAATAAAAGTTATAGCATTTTTATAGCTTCTCCAATGGGAATATTATTTTTTAATAATTTCATACTTTTAAAATGGACTTTCCCGCCAAACATTGATCGACGCTAAAAAAAGTCTGACTGAAGATATTAGAATGAAAGTTTGCAGATCTTCATAGTTTTGTGTATTTTACGATATTGTTAAATAATTTATACAATTTTTAAAGATATATAATACAATAGCATATTGTCATCGTCTTGTCAAATAGCCTATTTTTAAATATATTCACTCCTCAATTTCGTTTCACAATTCAATCAATTATAAATTCAATCACAACAAACAACGAATATAACGAATAAATCTGTTAAAACTTTTAGGTAAATACAATATCACTGGCATCAAAATCAGGAGTAGAAAGTTCTATCGAATCTTTGTACTGATAAATTCCACTTCAAACACGGTGTCAAATTTACGCAAGCTTGTAATTTACACTGCAAAATTTGTGGTTTCTTATCGTAGTGTCTACTTTATGTATTGACATTTTTTTTTACTCTATGATTATTTATGCTATCACTAGCGCCGCCCATCGGAAAAATAGCTGTACCACATATGCGGTAGAGAATATTTTTGGCTTCATTGACTATTATTAATTAGTAATATAATTGTTATTATTTGTGTACTATTTTAATATTCGTAATACGAGTAAAACTAGAAACGACGGTACGCGGCAGTAATTTAGTTATTTTAATAAACACGTGCTCTTGTGTTTTGTATAGAAGAATAAAAAGATTTATAGAGATTATTACACAAAATATGTGATACAAAAAACATTTTAACTAACTATTTGACAAATAAATATCACCTCTTCCGATGAGGTGGGACCTGAACCTACGCTCTCTCGATTGTCGATTGAGTGCTTTTCTACTGAGTGCCTAGTGCAAGATTTTTGTTCGCATTCGACGTAAACAAACCGAACAAATAGAGAAGAACTCTCATGTTATGAATTTATAAGACGCGTGGTACATATCAAAATTACGTGGCTTACTTGCTCACATTTTGAAGTGAGCAACCCGGCTAATTTTGATATGTAACACGCGTCTGGTAAATTCACAACATGAGAGTACTTCTCTATTTGGTCGGTTTGTTTACTTTGATATGATCGAACGTGAATAAAAAACTCGCACTCAGCACTCTGAGCTGTCAAGCTTTGTGACGGCGACGAATTCCCGACGATCTTGTTTATAGCTATAAATGCTTAATGTAACGTGATCTACGTATTAATTACACAGACATAGTACCTGATTGTTAAAGATAACCTTTTGATAACACCAAAACATATCATAATGTTAATAAAGCACTTGTACTACTTGTTGTTTTGTAGAAACACAAACACCATCTGTTTACCTTGATAATGCCTTAGCGGCGAAACCGGTCGGTAATATTAAATATAATAACGTGGAATAACAAGTGCTTTATTATATAACATTATGATAATAATGTTCCACCAAGTGCCAACAATCAACAGTATCAACTTTACCAAAACATTTTTTTTTTCAGTTAAATATTTATATTAACTCTGGTAAGGCTGAAATCAACCAGTTAAGTAATAATAATAGAGTCGACAGCAAAATCCGTCATACATAGCAGATGTGATACACAGGGTGAATTTTTCAAGCGTGCGGGGGCATGGTCAAAACATGAGAAACAGTAAACCTACACAGTAATATAGAATATATAATAATTCTCTATCTGGGAGCCGATTTTATAAAAATTAAGATCGGATCCTTGCTTTATTGATAAATGCGAAACTGTCACTAAAAAAGATTTCTTTTAACATGCTATGATGAGACGATCTCGGTGGTCGAATGGTTAGCAATGGCCTCTTTGACTCTGAGGTTATGGTTTCGATCCCCGCATAAGACAAATATTTGTGTGCATGAACATGTCTGTTTGTCTTGGTCTGGGTGTTATCTATGTATTATATGTATATATTTACAAAAAAATGTATTTAAGTATAATATCAGTTATCTAGTACCGATAGCTTTGCTTAGTTTGTGACTAGATGGCCGTGCGTATTTTGTCCTGGAATATTTATTGTTTATTTTCAATCATACGGTTTAAGTCTTCATCTTTCACTTCAGACTTTGAATATTATTAGCAATTTTTTAGATTTTGTCATCTACGCACAATTAAAAAATTCACCCTTTATATTTAGAACGAGATAGTGCTATATGCGAGACAAGAGAGGCATTATCGCCGTCTTTTTTACGTGTATAGCTGCGTCCCGTTCTGAATTCGTATTAGCCGTGCGTAACAGACTTCAATATATTTTAATTTTTTTAAAATCCCCTCTAGGCGGAGGAGATGCACTTTTTCATTTAAAAAAAATTAATAATATGCTGGCAAGTTGACCAAACTATTATCAAGTATTTAAATAATAAAGACATTAATATAAAATATAGTGCTGTAAAGTGCACCAATTTGTACATTTATTGGTGTGAATTCCTAGGTGATTTTATATGAAGAATTACGTTTTTATTTGCCGAATAACACGACGTTAGGCACATGTTATATCTTAAGGTTATAGTGTAGGTGGTGATGCACGCAGTTGGCGGCGTCGGGCGAGCTGCTTTCAGCGAGGAAGGCGCCCACGAGAGCCTCTTGGCCTTTCAGCCGCTTCACCAGAGGCTCCCACGCCCCGTAATTCAATTCCATCAGCTGCATCGCTTTTTTTATTATCTTGTGCGCTTCCAAACACCAATCCCTTTTTGAAAAATAAATAAATTTAGAAGACCACTAAATAATTCCGAAGGACACTGTCGTAGAAATCACTATGAATAAGTATGCTTTTTAACCCATTCTATGCCGAGGGCGCCCATCGGCGTCTCAAAAATCATTCCACACATGCCGAAGACGCCCATGGGCGTTTAGGTTTTGTATTCAATGTTTAGGCTAAATAGTATGTATAGCGGCATGAGGGTAAAGTTCTTAATACGTAAGCCGGCAATGAATGGGTTAACTTTATAATAAGCTAGTATTTGGTCGCAGCTTCGTCATTGTCAACCCTTACTCATCCCACTGCTGGGATACGGATCTCCCCTCAATCGAAGGGGTTTAGAGCGTACTCCGCCACGCTGCACAAATGCTGGTTGGCGGAGGCCGGTGTTTTCAAGCCGCCTAAAAAGCCACTGACTTGGCTTAACGACTGTGATCTATTTGCAACAGCCGGGACCGACGGTTAAACGTGCCCTCCGAAACACGGAGGAACTCGAAATAAATAAACCCATCCACGGACAGACGGTCAGCGTTACTTAACTTAATTGTTCGATTATACTGAGATGCGGAACGAGGCCATCGAGCTCCTCGCAGCTAGCTTACGTAAAATCGGAAAAACTAGTCTATAGTCTTCCCTAGCGCTCAATTAATATCTTTTTTTATACCACTAACGTGGCAAACAAGCATACGGACTGCCTGATGGAAAACAGTTACCGCAGCCTATGAACGCCTGCAACAGCTACAACATCTCGATTATAAATTACTATTTATATGAAGTTGTATCAGTCAAAAATAAAATGCAGCAAATCCTTTTGTCTGTTCTTAAAAGCAACTAACCTGTAGTCAGGGTTTTGCGGCGACCTGATAATTCGCTCCAGCATCACCTCTGACAGCTTCTTCAGCTCGTGCGCCACCTGCAATTAGAACACAACTTTAACGACGTGGAAACAGAGAAGACCACAGATGTTTCTTCACTACGTTCTACAGAAGAGAGTCTATGTGAAACAGAAAACAGAGAATAGAATTGCATCACTGCAGAACATGTCTCCAGATAGTCAGGGGAGAGTGACTAAAGGATTAGGGAGAGCACAAAAGATCCATGAGGGTCCGGTGCTGCAGCACTGGACCCACTCTAAGAGAAGATAAGTGGTTCATCAACATTTTATAACCAAACCTCATCTTGCATGCTGTATGCTTGCGTGGTCCACCCTACTGACTGACAATAACTCTAGTGACACGAGAGGTAGGACATAGCGTACTTTTTAAGCAGCCCGACTGGGGAAGTACTTCACAGAATACCGCAGCCAAATAACAATTTCCTTGAGGGTTGTTGTAGTCCTGCGAGTGAGTGAGGCCACCATAAAGGAAGGAAGTAGTATAGGCTGGCAGCGAATCGGCAACCCCTCGGTGTTTCTGATCGGAGGTGGTGACTGCTTTCCATCAGGCGAACCACATCTTCGTTTGCCACCCCCCACCCTCATAAAAATGAAAGTGGATGACACCATTTCCGCAATAAGGACCCACGGCCATTGTCATATATAAGTTCCCGATTTTTTTATTTATTTGTAACATACAAAAAGTAATAGTGACTATATATAACTTACCTCGACGCTGAAGGATCCGAACTGATACTCGAGGCTCTGTATATTTTGTTTTATTAACTCCACGCTTTTGCTGAACTCTCCTGAAAACATGCCCCAGGTCGTGAGTCACGGTGTGAAAGTAAATAAGTATATTTGTATGCATTGAGAACACATTTCTGCATATTATTCATGATAGTATTCTATAAATAAATATTCCTGGAGATATTACACAGCGCCATCTAGACCCAAACTAAGCAAAGCTTGAACTATGGGCGCTAGGTAACTGATATGATCTACGTATTTTTCTTGTAAATTCATACGCATAGAAAACACCCAGACCAAGACGAACAGACATGTTCATGCACACAAATGTTTGTCATGTGCGGAGATCGGACCCGCAACCTCGGAGTCAAAGTGACCATTGCTAGATATTCGACCATTGGGTTATTTCCCGGGTTTTGATAATTATGTGTTTTTTTTAAATCACTAAGTTGGTAGACAAGCATACGACCCACCTGAATGTACGCAGTTATCAGTGTATGGACACTTGCAACATGAGGTCGTCAAAATTGCAGTACAGTGTACATAATATATTATTACAGTGTATTTTATCATTAGTATATTGCTTTTGCTATTATCTTGACTATATATTTGGGTATGTCTTTATAGCGGGGATGACAACAAAACAAAACGAAAATTCGAGCTTATTTTTCTTTTTTTTTTATACCACTGTAGTGGCAAACAAGCATAACGCCAGTAACAACCCATCACACGCGCGTTGCCGACCCTGTAAAAAGCTCTTCACGCCATTTTTGAAGAACCACACGCGCAACGGCCAAGTACGCGACTACTTAGGCTCCAATGTGTGAGGATGAATTCCCTGTCGATGGCGTGCTTTTAAGTACCTATCTATGTCTTTATTTTTTGACGTGACAACGTCTTATAATTCGATGGAGCCGGCTGCAAGCACGAAAAAACATGACTCATGCGGCGATACCTCGCTCTGAGGCGTTCCATTAAAATTTTATTTTGAAAAATGCAAACATTCCATCATTATTTTCTTATGACGTAGTCACGTTCAACTATCGTCAGTAAACCGACTTTACAGACAACCGATTTTTTTGGGTGTGTCCCGGGTCGAAATAATTTTATATTTTTTAATTTTTTTTATGTATTTTTGTTTTATATTATATATTAAAAAATGTATTAAATATGAAAATTAAAAAATAAATGTGATAATAATAAAAACTGTGAATATCTCTCACCGATATCAGCATAGAGCCTGGCGAGCTGGTCGGCGGTGGCGCGGAGCGAGGTGTGGTGCCTGTGCCACACTTGCTGCTTCACTTTGAACGCCGCCTGCGTTTTCTGACAACGGTGCTCCAACGTCGGCGCGCGCTCCGCTATAATGCAAGCAATAGTCCGTGAGCCAGATAGTATGTTTTGTCAGTCATTTCCTCTCAAGCGATAACTCTTGAATTACTTCAGAGAGTTGTATTATGCCGTATGGTAAACGTCAGCTGCCTCTCCGTGGGTGGGTTAGGCAGCGGCAGCCTATCAATCACGTAAAAAAAATGGTTTCGGTCGTCAGCTGACGTATTTAAATAAGCGATCGGAGCTCACGCCTGGGTCATGCGCCACCTTTCACTGCATCAGCTGACGGGCTTTCCACCAACATAGAGGCAGCTGACGCTTTTATTTATTCAAAGTTGCATGTAAGCTATCATCTGACCAATTTTCAAGTGAGAGGAAATCACACCATACGGCATAATAGAACTCTCTGAAGTATTTGCCGAGATATCGCGTGAGAGGAAATTGGTCATGAAAATCTGTTGCTGGCTCACGGACCACAATATCCATACTAATATTACAAATGTGAAAGTGTGTTTGTTTGTCCTTCTTTCACGTCGAAAGTAACAAACGGATTGACATGATTTTCTTGTATGTTTGGTGAGTGATATAGGCTACTCTTTACACCGGTAAAACATGTTATTCCCACGGGAAAAAATAAAGTTTATAATCATTTGTCCTTCTTTCACGTTAAGAGGAACCTAAGTACGGACATGATTTTTTTAATGGTGATAGTTTACGGTCTGGAGAGTGGCATAGGCTACCTTTTATCCCGGAAAAACATCTTAATCCCTACTGCTGGGATACGGGTCTCCTCTCAATCGAAAGAGTTGCGAGCATACTCCACCCCGCTGCTCAACTGCAGAGGAGGCGGTGGAGGAGGATAAATTTCATTACTGGCACAAATATAACTAAAACGACTACTTCCAAAACTGACAACTTCCTAAAACGACTACTTCCAAAACTGACAACTTCCTAAAACGACAACTTCCTAAACTGACAACTTCTTAAAACGACAATTTCCTAAACTGACAACTTCCTAAAACGACTACTTCCTAGACTGACAACTTCCTAAAACGACAACTTCCTAAACTGACAACTTCCTAAAACGACAACTTCCTAAAACGACTACTTCCTAGACTGACAACTTCCTAAAACGACTACTTGCTAAACTGACAACTTCCTAAAACGACAACTTTGTCATTCATACAAACAATAACGTAACTGTTATGACAAGTGATTATATGAAGAGCAAGTTTAAGTAATTTATGATCTACATGTATAGTATTGACTGTTTGGTAACTTGTAAATGGGTACCCTATTCAAAAAGATTGAAAAACAATTGCCCTATAGCAGTGGTGCCCAACTGGTATTACTCCAAGGGATATTTTGAAAATCCCGATACGCCACGCGAGCACCGCCGCTTTAATAATAAAACATAAGTGATTTTTATTTATTACTAGCTGACCCGGCAAACGTTGTTTTGCCATATACATTAATCGTTTAGGGGTATAAAAAATAGATGTTGGCCGATTCTCAGACCTACCCGATATACACACAAAATTTCATAAAAATCGGTCCAGCCGTTTCGGAGGAGTATGGCAACGAAAACTGTGACACGAGAATTTTATATATAAGATGTTAATATAGAAGAAAGAAGAAGAAAAACATTTATTTGCAATTTACACAGTACTATACAAACAAGTTCTACAGACACAATTAGGCCACATTCGCACGAGCCTTTAAAAAACGTTGCGTTAAAACTCGGCGTTGGCGCTTTTATAACGTTCTCGATGTGACTGTTCATACGAACGCTTTAAAATCACTCTTGTTTCATTTCTCGCTTCAGTAAGACGTGGAAATGGTTTCTGCTATAGTACTAGCAATAGCGATTTGTGTTGCTAGAAGATGAAAAAGAAAGCAAAAGGCATTTTGGGTTCATCCTCTGAATGAACTGAGATACATAAATGGACAGTTTGTGAGACTGTATGAACAATTGAGGCAATACCCCGATAATTTTTTTAGTTATTTTCGAATGTCTATTACATGGGCCTCGATTAACACTTCAAGATACCAACATACGTTTGGCGATACCACCTGTATAACGACTAGCTGTTTCACTGAGACTAAAACAATAAATGTAAACTTACAAAATCATTTTTATTTATTAAAACTTAAGTATTTTAACTAAATCATAATATTTTTTTAACAATCATCGGGAGACACGTAAATTTCTTCTCTAACTCCGCTCTGCTAACATAAACACAAAAGAAACACGTCCGACTGTCGAGCTAGCGCGCGGCGCACTGAGTGAAGCGCTGGCGTTATTTTACCGCTCGTGTGAATAATAATACGAAGTTTCATATGATCTATTCCCTTTAACGCCTAACGCCCAGCGCTCAAAATGCAACATTGCTCGATAAAAAAGCGTCGCGTTTTAAAAGCGCTGTCGTATGAACATATACTTGAAAATGCATTTGTTCTATTTGAACGCTTTTTTAACGGGCGTTAAAAAAGCTCCCGTGCGAATGAGGCCTTAGACTATAACAAGAAAATTTAAAGCACTGTGCAATGTCACAAAATGGTCCCAACTCAGTATAAAAACCGAAATCTGTAATAGACTCGGCACTGATTTTCAGTCAGGACCAGTTGCGACATCACGGCATACATGCTTAGAAGCAACAAAAAAAAAACAATAAACGATTTAAACACAATAAAAAAAACAGCAATAATAATAAAAACATAATATTATTATTATGTTCCCACTTCATATATGAGTATGTCATATTAAGATAATAAATAAAAATCACTTATGTTTTTTTATTAATACTACACTTCAAGACAGATTTGACCGGAACAGCAAAAAGGTAATGCGATACTTGGCTGTTCACATTTTCAGAAAGGTTCTTAAAGTCAGGTTTGTGTATTCCTTATCAGATTTTGTTCTGCGGGCTACCAGGTGCCCGCGAGCTACCGGTTAATCACCATGGTCCTATAGTATCAGAGTTCGTCGACGTCATACCCTGTGCTAGCAGTTCGTCAGCATGCTCCAACGCAGGCAGCACGTTCTCCAGGTGGAACTCCGTGTGGCACTGCTGGCAATGAGCTCGCTTGCCGCTCCATACCACTGGACCTTTGCACGACTGGCAGGCATACGCTGAGAACAGCATCTGTAACATAACACCTCTCAATGGTTACCATCGACAATCCATACTCATCTCGGAGTTGGAATACAAGCATTTTTAATAGCGTTTTCTCTACGGTTTTATGGAAAGCCAAAGTGAGAATAATGGCCCTATAGCTGTTAAAAAGTTTATTTGTTTGTAATAGACGTTTTAAAATGTCGACGTTTTACCAACAAAGTCATTTTTCTAGGTAGACCTTCTGATTCGGAGGGGTAAAAATATTTATTGCGTTAAATATTACATAACACAGATTATAGTGATAAGACATAGTGTACAAGGGCGGACTTATCCCTATAAAGGATCTCTTCCAGTCAACGTTTGAGTACCTGGGAAACTATAAATTGTAAAATATTTTGATATACGTTGGCATGATTCAGAGATTTTTATGAGATGCCTGATATCAAATAAATGTATGGCCCGCCTAATATGGCTACATAAACATAGTACATGAGTAATTACTCGCGCGCTGACATCCCAACTGCTAACGCAGCATCTCTTCACGTCTGGTGACCTCACTCACTCGCAGGAACACAACAATCATCAAGAGAATTATTATTTGGCAGCCGTGGCGTCGCGCGAGCGAAAATTCATGTTGCGAACGTTAATATAGCTACAGCAACCACTTCACACGAGGCGGGTCGTATAATTTTCCCACCTGGTGTAGTTTAAAAAATGGGGTATGGCTGTGTCATGGACAGGAACTACGTTATATGCACTAAAAATATTTCAAAATGGCAACGCTTCCCCTTCGCCGTTCGCGATCTTCTATAGTCCTTACTCAGCGTAATAAATTCTTTGATCCTTCATCTATCCAATGGTGTGATTGAATTTTGGATGGAGATGATAGATTTGTAGCTGCAACACCAAACTGTATCCCCCGATTTTACTATCATTCGTTTTTTTGAATTGCCTCCCTATGGAAGGAATTTTTAAGACGCATTCACGCCAAACGCAGGTATTGGCCACGTGAAAACTATTTTACGAAGGAAGTTAGCGTCCTCTATGTTTTCTACTGTTTCGGACGCACTGTACATTCGGGACGGGGACCCACCACACATTCCCACAACTGTGTCTCCTGTGTAGCCAGGATTAACAGCGGCGACCGCCAAAAAAAGGCAATGAACAGTGAAGTCCATTGCAGTCCCGGGGGTAAAAATAAGACTGCCTTGGAACTCACAACGAATTTAATCAGAAGAAATTAGTAGGAGTAGGAAGCTTTTGAAATTTGACTTCCCCTCTTAGCAATGTGAGAGACAGCAATATGGCAAATAAAGCATTAAAAGCCTAAAGAGATAGCTAGTCAAGTGAAGCTCAACTGCCGTGCACCACGGATTTAAAGTATCTAACACTATTGGGGACCTAAAACATTGAGTTGTTACCTAAGCACTGTAGACTATAAACTCACCACAAAATCCCGTCGTTCAGTGTCGCTGCATGCGGTACATAGGCAGTGGAACATGTACTGAGCGCGCAATTGTGCCCGCCGGTGCGCGGTGGGCTCGCGGGCCTTGTGGGGCCCGTAGCAGTTGAACACTTCGCTGCCCGCCGGCAACTCGCGGGAACACCGGATTATTAGACGGCTCTTGTGGAAACTGATGATTCCAAGTAAAAAAAAATCCCGTTTTTACAATTGGCGATCTACTGCAGTACGTTTCCTAAGACATTTTATACCACGAACAGTGAGACTGTGGAATCAACTTCCCTCAGCGGTATTTCCGAACAACTACGACATGGGTGCCTTCAAGAACAGAGTTTTCATTTTGCTTAAAAGGCAGGCAACGGATCGGCGACCCCTTGGTGTCGCTGGTCTCCATGGGCGGTGGTGATTGCTTTCCACCAGGTGACCCACATGCTCGTTTGCCCCCCTCTCACATAAAAAAAAATCTCTAGTAAAAAATACTCAAACTCTTATTCAAAGAATAGGCCTTCTTGACCACTTTCTCATGTCTGAATTACAATTTCTCATAAATCTATATATTAATACGTGAAGTAAACACTTTGTAACCCTTTTTACGAAAATTGCGCGGAAGGAGGAGTATGAAATTTACACTTATCTTCTATAATATAAAAATTAATAGCAAATTTTGTTGCTAAGCGCAAATCTCGAGAACAGCTGAACCGATTTCGCTAATTCTAGAATGGATCGATATAAACTTGTAACATCTGTAAAACTTGTTGTTCACAATAAAGACAATTTGTTTGTTTGATAAAAAAAAAAAAAACTTTTCTTAGAATATTCCTTGAAGTACGAGGATGGTTATTACGGAGAGACAAATTAAAAAAATAATTGCGTGAGGAAACACCACTTTTTACCCGTGCGAAGCCGGGGCGGGCAGCTACTAGTTTATATAGAGAAAGAGTGCAGAATGTTAATATTTTTAAAAAAATATGCACAAAAAATAAATTTAATCATTTAAAAAAAATTACACACACTACCATGTATTAGACACACACCCGCATATATCTTTTGTTTATTGTTAAAGTCATAATTTAAATTAATTATGGTATGTTATTAATCTCAGCCTTTATAGGGTAATACAGAGTGTGTTCTCGCTGGCTTGTAGTATAAGTTTGGAAACAACGACGCTGCGGGAAGTTGATTCCAAATTTCACTTTCGTTCGTGGTATAAAATTAAATTGTGCGTAAGTCTACACTTACGTGTTGATAATGTTGGGGTCGCACGAGTGATTCATCATGGCGGCAGAGGGGTAGATGGCCGTCGCGCGACGCACTTCTCGCTCGGTCACTGTGCACCCTGCACCACACGATAGCACAATAGTTGTAAAGAAAAAAATGAGTATTTGATAAGCCACAATAGCACTAGATTTACACCAAATCTGAGGTTCAAACACAAAATAAAGTCCTGGGTTCATGTCTCGCCTAAGCGGGGAAAATTATTATTTCAATATATATATTCATAAAAACTGTTTTGTTTGTGCTACGTCAGATGGTAGAGAAGTACAAGCCCCGCGTGATGTGAAGCAGTTACCGGAGTCCTAGTACAACTCAGCGGCATGTTCAAACAGCTCATCCGAGCCTATCTAATCCGATTATATTATATAATGGAAAATAGAAATAGAAGATATATGTGATTGTATAAAATTTCTTATTAGGTACCTAGTAACATATATAAATAAATATTTAAATATTTCTTGACAACTTACACAGCGCCATCTAGTCCCAAATTAAGCGCAGAGCTTCTGCTATGGGTACTAGACAACTGATAAATGTACTTTTATACATTTTTTTTGTAAATACATACATATAATACATAGAAAACACCCAGACCAAGACAAACAGACATGTTCATGCACACAAATGTTTGTCTTGTGCGGGAATCGAACCCGCGACCTCGGAGTCAAAGTGGCCATTGCTAACCATTCGACCACCGAGCTCGTCAAAATATTTCTGGACAATTTACACAGCGCCATCTAGTCCCAAATTAAGCGCAAAGCTTGTGTTATGGATACTAGATAACTGATATTTAAGTATTATATAATACTTAAATAAGTATTATATAATACTTAAATACATTTTTTTAAATACCTACATATAATACTTAGACAACACCCAGACCAAGACAAACAGACATGTTCATGCGCACAAATATTTGTCTTGTGCGTAATATATATTAATAACGGAAAATAATTTATTAAAAATATAAAGTAAGTCACAAAAATTCTATATGAGCCACTGCAATACTAGGTTAGGTTAGGTTAGGTATGTTTATCCCAACTTTAGTCGCCAAGTTAGTTTAATAGTCGCCCAGTTTCATAACTTTAGATGCTGGGTTTATTACTACCAAATTACTACCAATAATAACGAGCCCGCAGTAAATTAATAGTAATACTTATAAGTACACGAGCTCGGTGGCGTAGCGGTCAATGACGCGGCTTCGACACCAACGCTCGTGGGTTCGATTCTCACATAGGACAAACATTTGTGTACATGAACATGTCTGTTTGTGTTGGTCTGTGTGTTTTCTATGTATCATAAGTATGTATTTACAAAAAAAAATGTATTTACGTATGTTTATCAGTTGTCTAGTACCCATAACACAAGCTTCGCTTACTTTGGTGCTTAGATGGCGCTGTGTAATTTGTCTGGCAATATTTACTTATTTATTTTATTATAAGTATTAATTTTAAAAAAAATACGTCAATCGGAAAAGTGCCATAAACAAATAGATAATGTGTTTTATAAAATGACTATAATAGCAGACCCGGCAAAGGAGCCAGGTGACCGCTATGTAACGGTTACAAACGGCTATTTTGGCTCAAGGACTTTTGACAGGTTTTGGTAGAACGGACATTGACTAAATCGACATTGAATTATTAATTGGGTAAAAATTGTATACTCGGTTTTATTCATTACTTATTGCAAGTAGAACAGTCTTTCGTTTTTTTTATGTTGTAATGAAATGAAAATTCTTTATTTGCCTCTGGACTAAGCCGACTGCCGGCTGAAACAGCAAAAGTAATTTTTAGGTACTTTTTAACCGACTTCAAAAAAGGAGGAGGTTCTCAATTCGACTGAATATTTTTTTTATATGTATGTTATTCGAAATCTTCGTGAATTGTGAACCGATTTTCATAATTCTTTTTTTATTTGAAAGGGTATGATGGCAATGGCATGGTCCCATATTCACCAAGTCAGGATCTGATGATGGGATGCCAGGGAAATCAAGGGAAACCCTTAAATTTTATAAGCACGTATGGTAATTTTTTTTATTTTTATTTGAAAGGGTAATTGCGAGGTGGTCCCATATTCACCAAGTCAGGGTCTGATGACGGGATCACAGAAAAATCGAGGGGAAACTCTTAAATTTGCCCTGTGGTTGCCGGCAGAATAGAATTGCGGCACTCCATTGCTCTGCGCTGGATGTCGTACAAGGCGACTAAGGAATCTTGTGTCACGCAATAAATTTTCTACCGGAAGACGGGCAGCAGCGTCTGCCGGGGTATTCCGACAAAAAGCTGCGCTCGCCAATTGAAGTCGGTTTCAATTTTTTTATTAAATCAACTTTTTTACTATATTTGAAAGTTAAATTAAGACATTATTATTTAAATACGAAACGTATATTATTTATTTATTTATTAGCATACATAACAGATTACAATCAAGATATCATTTATAACCAAAGTTTTTTACAGTATTGATCTAGATTATAATCCAAATGAAAGTATGCATAGAAAGGTTACATAATTAGTAAATTGTAATGAAAATTAAATTCGCTAGAATTATCTAGTTAATATGCATTTTAGAAAAATAATAATTTACAATTACTTTTATATTAATAGTAATAATGAAATAAAAGCAATGCACATCTACCACAAAAATGCTATTTTTATGGTGAGTATTATGTATTATGCGTGCAATATATAATAAGAATACATTATTCATTGATATATATTATTATTCCATTGATATATCTTGGAGCAGGTCACGGCGGATGTACAACATTCCATCAAACTTCTCAAAGGGGCATTGGGTCCATATCTCCGCGCACGCCTACCAAATTACCGGGTTTAAGTCCCTCGAATCTAAGAGATATAATTATATAAGCATTTTGATTACGGTATAAATATTTACAAGTATATACTATAAAAAACTTCCATAATATTATGGAAGTTTTTTGGAACTTAGAGTTTATGTTTCGGTGATTTACATGGACGTACAGACCGTCGCGTCGTCTTCTTGGCACTTAGACACGTCTTATATTTTTTCACAAATAACATTCTTATTCTTTGTCATACATATTTTTTAATCTACTAGCATTTCGGAGGTGACTATTGGCAAGAAGAAATGATAGCGAGATTTGATTGTCATGTCTGTATAGGTCTGGGTGTTTTCTATGTACTAAAACTACAATACGCACTTACGTAAGTATATATTGTACACAATACAAGCTTCGCCTAGTTTGAACCTACATACGAGTGGCATTGTACAATTTGTCCAAGAGAAATATTGTTAATTAGGACTTAATATCATCAAATAAATACCTTCGCCGTCGTCGTCAGTCGCCAGACTGAGCGCTGCGTGGCCGTTGCAGACGAGCTGGCCGAGGCTGCGCAGTATGACAGCGGCTGCGAACAGTCGCAGCTGTGTCTCCGACAGAGTGTAAGGAACCCTCGACGGCAGGTAGTCGAAGAATTTCGTGTAGTGTTCTAGGTACAGAGTGAGCATCGTTGCTGTCTGTCAAAGATAATTAACATGTTACATATGATAGAGGCATTGAGAATATTTTCAAAAGCAAAGCTATAAGCTCGAGACGTAGACAGAGATAGTTATAGACAAATTGACAGATTCCATCGCATTCACACTAGAAAAAGAGCAACTTACGCCATCATCATGTAAGGAAATGAGAGAGACTGACGCGATTTCTTGTTTCGCGCCACGTGCTGACTGTTTTTATGTAAAGCACAATATGTGTGTAAAAAATCGTATGTGTAAATAAGCACAATCACAATGTGCGAATACATGACAGCGCTATATAAAATCAAACATATTCTCTACCTCATGTTTACGAAGCCAATCAGAGGAGCAATTCTCGCAATTAAAATGTAGTTAAAATTCAGTTCGGATCAAGTCTCGATTACGCAAATGTCAAATTTGGTATTCTCACAATATGAAACTTCAAAGTTTAATGGGAATGTTTGATATTTTTCCTGACATTAGATGTCGCTAGGTAGGCGTCGGGTCCAGATTGTCAAAATGTACTGAATTTTTTGACAATGAAACTTTAAGACGACAAGACAACACAAGACATTTGACAAGATGCTATGAATTGACAAATGATTGGACCCTACGCTACAGTGCTGCCAAAATACCCTCATTTGAGTGGGATTAAATCGGAATGTGGCCGAAGATTAAACAAATTAAGAATGCTATTTTGCCAGCAATAAGAATTGATAATAATTAATTAATTAAATCAAGTATATATTTGTTATATAGTCAATTTCGTAAAATAATCGATCGTAAAATAGTTACGAGAATTTGCCTTCAGGACTCTATGAAACGTAGTGTATGTGTGTCGTTTGGAGGTGTGATCAGTGTCGTTGTCGCTATTTACGGACCTGTCACGATAAACTAAGCGACTTGTTGCCTATTTGCACGTATTGGTATATACAACACGTATATACAACAATCAGTAGATTAAGATTTTCTTCCCGTGTCTATCGTAAGTAATAATTAAAAATATTTACTATCCGCAAATAAATACGTTTCAGTCGGAATTGGGCCTGTACGCCAATAATCGAGATGAGTATGACTACTAGCCAAATACGTACTAATACTGCTTGTGGGCAGTAGGCTGGTGGGCACAACTTTGTCCAAAAGCATCAATTTCAAAGGCAATAGGCTTGTATCCCATTTTTTTTTTCGATTTGTTATTTAAAGACGTCACAATAATATAAATATAGGTGAAATAATTACTTCGATTGCATAAAAACTTCTCGAGATATGTTAACTTGAAGATCACAATTTTGGACCATCCCGAAAACGCTCCATACAAAAGGCCACCACGTTATGACGTCACACCGTGTTATTTTATATGCATTAAATCAGAAATTTGTACGACAGCTATGTTAAATATTGCGTTTATGTAGCCAGTGCCGTAACAAAAGTTATAGTATTTTTAATTGTTTCTACAATGGTAATATTTATTTTTTATAATTTCATACCTTTAAAATGGACTTTCCCACCAAACTTTGACCGCACATAAAACACGTCGGACATGAGTTATTAACATTTTAAGATCGCAGATCGTTCTAGTTTTATGTATTTTACGTTACTGATAGAGTGTTTTTATAATTTTGTAACATGGGCAACAAGCCTATTAAAGCCACGAGACCTAAAAAAAGTTGGTTCTCTTCAAATAAATAAAAAAAAAACTGTCAGTCTGGGGAAATACCTCCACCTTAGAGGAAATCGCAAATAAATATCAATTTCTTACAGTGCTAGAGGGTTTTTGGCGATGTTACGTTCCTGCGAGTGAAAGAGGTCTCTAGAAAGGCATTGCGTACATAAAGGCATTGCGTACATTATACTGCACGTACTTTACGTAGCAATCACATAAAAAAAAAACAATACGAAGAACGAAACGGACGAAACAATGTTTTTTTATTTATTAAAATATTTATTATAAATTATTAATTTTTAACTATTAATTTTTTCCCGCATGCACAGCTAGAGACAATTAAATAAAAACCAACTCACCAGAGCATACTGTATATAGTCGGTATTGTTCATTTTGTCGAAATTGGTGACCAAGTTGAACATCCGGTAGAAGGGCGGACTATCTCTCTGGTATATGCGTATGGAGTCCACGCAGGCGTAGCAAGAGAAGAGGCTCGCCGCCGTGTAGCGAGCGGGTTCCGAGCTCGGCACGGGCGGGAACCCTTCGTTTGCACTTATTAGTAATACTCTGGAAGTATATTTCGTTATTATAGCACTTGTTTGATGAGCTCGGTGGTCGAATGGCTGGCAATGGCCACTTTGACCCCGAGGTCGCGGGTTCGACCCTCGTCACATGACAAACATTTGTGTCCATGAACATATGTGTTTGTCTGGGTGTTTTCTATGTATTATATGTATGTATTTACAAAAAGATTAAGACTAGACTCTCCACAATCTGCTACCAGCGCATTCTACGGTAATTCGGCCACATAGCTCGGAAGCAGCCAGATAGCCTAGATAAACTGGTTATTGTGGGCAAGGTGGATGGGAAAAGACCTCGAGGACGATCACCAATCCGCTGGTCTGATTCCATTAAACAGGTTATAGGCCTCACGGTAACTACGGCCTTCAGACAGGCTGAAGACAGGGTGGTGTGGAAACAGCTTGTCAAATCTTCTACCAAGGCATATCAGAACGGGCACGACCTTCAGTAATGAAGAATACGATGAAGAAGATTTACAAAAAAATATGTATTAAGTATCAGTTATCTAGTACCTATAGAACCCAACCCATGGAACCCAAGCTTTGCTTAGTTTGGGACTAGATGGCAGTGTGTAATTTACCAAGGAATATTTATTTATATTTACTTGGTGTCAAACAAGCGGAGTACTGTAGTCACCTTTAGACGGGAGCGCCTGGAAGCACTTTGTGACTCTGTTCAGAGATGAGTGAGGATTCAAAGCAAGATGACCATCGGGCGGTGGTCTAATGTCAAGCAGTAGCCATTTACGCACCGAGGATTGCGTGTACGATCCTCGAACAAGACAAAAATTTATATATATGAACATTTCTGTTTGTTTATGAGTTTAGAAAAAACGAAGTATATACGTACGTTTATTAATTGTTTAGAACCGATAGCACAAGCATTGCTTAGTTAAGGACTAGATGGCGCTGTGAAATTTGTCCATGAATTATAAATGTAAATTATTTAATTTCAAGCTCATATCAGATATATTAAACGAAAAAAAAGAAAGTAGTAAGAGAAAGGCAGAAGTTACTGCATGTTTCGAGCGTTATAATGGCTATATTGTATGGTAACCGCTTCCGATCAGGCGGGCCCTATGCTTATCTGCCACCCGACGTCGTATAAAAAATTAAACCCTTAAGAAAATTAAATCTGAGAAAATACTTTAGCCTTTCTTTGTACATTGTATGAATTGTACAGTGAGCAATGTCCAAAGCAATTATTTGATATGATGTCAAAAGACTCCTAACTAAAATCTTACCGCTGTCTATCGGCAGGGAAGTAACCCTCATATCTATTCAAATGATCGCGTATTTTGCAACTCCACAAGGGATTTCTTACGCGCTCTTTTACGTTGCGGAATGAACCCCTGGTCGAAGTTTATCAAAGGAGACTGTAGTATAGGGTTCGATAAAGGGGTGAAAATAAATATTTCTGGACAATTTACACAGCGCCATCTAGTCCCAAATTAAGCGCAAAGCTTGTGCTATGGGCCGTATATGACTCTTAAAGTGAACACAGTACTCTCGGATATCGTTATACTCGTATATCTTTTGATTCTGTGAGTCCATTTTGATGAAATACACTCTAAATGTTACTCAGATTAAAGATTCAAAATTTTCAGTAATTAGTTTTTGAATTAAACTAAATTGATATCGACCTGTTCTGTACAAGCACCACTACTACTAAAAAGGCATATTGCAAATGGCTTCTACTTGTAACTCAAACTTATTGCACAATGGACAATTTAGTTTCTTTATTAATCTATTCATGACAGTAACTTATATATCTATGTCTGTTCTTTCTATTTCTTTTTAAATCTATTGGCGGAGACTTGTAATTAGCATAGTTCTACTCATAAATATTATATACTTTACACCTGTTTCGCTGTAAGTCATCCAAATAAACAATGGCTTTTGCGTGATTACATGTATAGATCCACGTACAAAGTATATTCTACCTGCGTTGTATTACCTTAAAGCTAAATGCGCGATGCCTATAGTCTTGAAAAGATCCGCTTGCGCCCCTCGGCATTCCCACCGGTGGACGGCGTCGCCGTGGGCTCGGCACGGAACGCCGCAGTATACGCTGCGCGAGCAACGCGCACAACTGGGTACAACAAATATACAACTTAAGCAGATAGGCGTTTAGGCGAAACTGCAATCTATATTATTAGAATTGATGTGTGAGGTAACAAAACGTAATTTTAATTTCCCAATAATGTATACTTCATCATCATCAGGTCGTTTTAGTCTCCACTACAGTAGGACGATCCTCTCGTCCGTTCCAGACAGAAGGAGGATTTGGCCTACACTCCCCACGCAGGCCAGACGGGTTGGGAGGCCTGATCGATGTTTTTTAATGTATTTCCCTTAGTCGCCTTGTACGACATTCACGGGAAGAGACGGAGTGATTCTATTCTAGTCTGCCGGAAACCACACGGCCGTACGGCCGTGTATGTGGGCCATAGGGCGCACATACACGGAAGTGTATACTTGCCAAATCATTTTTCTAGACTTTTAATAGCTTATTAAAATTGCTGACTCTGTTATTGCTAAGAAAGAAGTCAAATTCCAAAGCTTGCTACTCTTATTAATTCCTTCTATTTAAATGCCGGTGTGAGTTCCAAGTCAGTCGTATTTTTAGACAGCTAGAATTGAGACCTATCAGGACGGAGGCTCACTACATATTCCCTCCACGGTGTCTCTTGTGTAGACAGAATTAACAGCGTCGACCAAATTGACCAACAAAGGCAATGAACAATGATGTCCACTGGTATCCTGGGGGTAAAGCTACGCTTCCCTTGGAAGTCACGACGAAATTGAGAGCTTTAAATGGGACACACATTCCCACCACTGTGTAGCCAGGATTAACAGCGGCGACCGCCAAAAAAGGCAATGAGCAGTGAAGTCTATTGCATTCCCGGGGGTACGGCAAAACTACGGCTGCCTTGGAACTCACAACGAATTTAATCAGAAGAAATTATTAGAAGTAAGAAGCTATTGGAATTTGACTTCTGTAAATTGCTTGAGAAGAAACTCAATAAGTATTTTTTTAAATTATAATCTAAATAAAATTAAAATTAAAAATTTTGAAAAAACCCACGAAGGTTAAAACGTAGTTGAAGAAGGATAAAATAATTTTGAAACTGCGACTTAAAGAACTTATGCTATGAACTTAATAACAAAAAAACCAAGAAAATCCGTTGGGGCTGCCATTAAATGGACTAGTTTGGCAGTTTATTGTTAGTAACTTCTATACTTATTTATAATTTATGTTGAAATTTAAAACAGAGATGGAACCCATCACTAAAAACTGCATCAAAATCGGACTCGTAGTTTTGGAGATAAATGGCAACATTGATTTGCACAAACATCCTAGCACCCCAAACGCATATACCGTCTCCGTACCGTCGTGGGTAAAACGTTAAAAATATGCGATCATATATATGCGATCATATATTGTTATATTAGTGAAGTAGATAAATTAGTTTTCCAATTACGGCACAGAGTTGACATGGGGCTGGCAGCAGGCTTCGCAGACTGGGTCCTCGGCGGGCAGAGCGACCCACGCGTACGGTTCTTCTGAAAACAGCACGTCGCCGCGCCGCGTCGATTCTCGTGTCACCACGTACCGCCCGGCCGCCTCGCTTCTTCTGTATCACACCATTATCATCATCAGGTCATTTTAGTCTCCACTACAGCACGACCCTCTCTCGTCCGTTCCAGACAGAAGGAGGATTTCGCCTACACTCCCCACGCTGGCCAGACGAGTTGGGGAGGAAAAAAAAAAACCATTATAGGATCATTAATTGTCCGCCTGTCTCCTGGTACCAAATTGTTCCCAGTGACCGGTTGGTACATTGGGCGCAATAGCGAGGCTGGTAATAGTGGAATGCCGTAAGACCAAAAAACGTAAAAAGCTCGGAACTCGGTTCCACTGAATGAATTTTCATGGGACTTTATTTATTACGTTGTTGAAAGTTGAAAAATAAAATACAAAATTAAAATACTGGACGAAAACCTCGTAATCCTGTGATATGACCTGTGCATAGCCCCCTTACCAACAATTCTTATTGCGATTCAATAACTGAATAGAATGCTTACTCATACCAATGAATAAGCGGCTCTATTTAAGTTGAAATAGAGTCGGTTATTCATTGATATGAATAAGCATTCTATTGAGTTATTGAATCGCAATAAGAGTTGGTGGTAAGGGGCCAGGCGAACATTAGCTGTATGCATAGGGTCGTTGTCCATCTGTCTATCTGTCAAGCCATTTTTGTCGGGACCGCGTGGAGAAATCAAATTGAAATTAATATCTAATACTTAGATCTGCAATCCCTCGGAGTTGTGGAAAAGATCAAACTTCTAAGTCAAGGCAGTAAAAAGATACCTCTGTTTGAGCCATTTAGTTTGACACGAGGCTCATAAAAAATTAGTTTGACACGATACTCATAAAAATCAGAACTACGAGTATAAGAAGATAGTAGTGCCCATTGACTTAGAACCATATAATTTATCAAAAAGCAAGGTTTCACAGCAATAGTAACTAAAAGTCAAAAAAATTACAAATTTTAATATTATTATCATCATCAATAAGATGCTAAAGTACTAAATCCATTTTTCATATTAATGATACGGAACCTTTGGTATGCGAATTCGACTAGCATTTGGCCAGTTTTCTATACTACAAGGATGTCAAACAAGAAAACAGCCGTTGTGTTGGAAAACGATGAGCTATAGACTTACAACATAAAATATCACTGTGACAAAGTTGTAATTAAACAGTCCGAGTGAAGTTACTATTATTATTATTATTATTTTTTATACTACGATGGGTGGCAGACAAGCATACGGCCCGCCTGATGTGAAGCGGTTACCGTAGCCATATTAACGCTCGCAACATAAAATATTGCTCGCGCGCCGCCACCCCCGCTGCCAACGCAGCATCTCCTTCCTTTCTTTCTGGTGATCTCACTCACTCGCAGGAACACAACAACCCTCAAGGGAATTGTTATTTGGCTGCAGTATTCTGTGAGGTGGAGGTACATTCTCCAGTCGGGTAGCTTACAATTACGCTCCCTACCTCTCTTTTCGCCAGAGCTTCGTTTGTCAGTCAGCAGGGTGCACCACGTGCAAGTGAAGTTGGCTTTGGTTCAAAGATCTTGATGAACCACTTACACCCCAAAATACTACATACTACTTGCCTGAGTTCTATCGCCTTCGAGGCGCCGTTGAAGGCCGGGTTGTCTCCATGGTAACACTGCGGCAGAGACCCCTCTTCTTCAGTCGGCTGCGACTGAGCGGCTTTTAACTTGTCCTCTAACTTTCTAACATTTCGGTCGAATTCCGCTGAAAATTAACGTTTACGTGACAATTTACCTCTAACAATGACCTCTGTCAACCCACAGTTGAGCAGCGTGGTGGAGTACGCTCTAAAGTCTAAACCCTTTCGATTGAAGGGAGACCAGAAAACGGGTTGACGACGAACACGTGACAAATTAGGGTGACACTTTGGTAGTGATAACCAGGGGTTTCAGCTACAGTATAATATATACGAGTATGAAACCGAAAAGATTAATAATAAATAAATAAAAGATTAATAATTGATAATTTTAAAAGACTATCAATTATTATTAATCTTCTATTTGTTTATTATTAATATTTTCGGTTTTTTATATTATTATACTCTATCTGGTATGTATCTACATGGTAAACCATGGGACCAATCTCGAAATAGAACTTTTCGGCTTTGTTTTGTATAGGAAATATGTGTGAAATATATGTGAGTTTCGTATAGGCAGTAGATTTATATTTTTCGCTATTTCCTTATTTTTTCTATACATGTTCATCACATACATATTTATCGAAGAAGGCGATTAGAGAGTACTTTACCACGCGGCTCAACAGCGGGTTGGCAGAAGCAAGTTTTGAAGTCGCATAAAGGCGTGGCCTTTGACTTGGCTTATCGGCAGTTCTTGTAAAGACAAACTGGGTCCCGTCGGTCTGTTGTCGGACGGTCATTAACGTGCCATCCGAAGAACTGACGAGCTCGAGGTAAATAAACCCATAAATATACAGGTAAAACACTTGTATCCAGGGCCATTAATTATTATATTTAAAAAAAAGTACCCGTGTGAGCAGCAGACAAGGCAAGGGTGCTCGCGTGATCGCTGGCGGCGGCGAGAGCGACGCGAGCTTCGCTGTGCTGTCCCAGCTCGATGTGGCAGTCAGCTCGGCGCAGCAGCAGCTTGTGACGCTGCTCCCGCGGGTAGCCACTGTCTATAGCCAGCTGGATGTCTGACAGGCAATCCTGATAATTAAGACAATTTTTTAACACTTTAAACTAAAAATAGTATAACATGTGATTAGAGAATCAAAGTTGGCTTAACTTTGATTCTCTAATCACATGTTATACTATTTTTAGGATTCCGTTAAAAATCCCTAGCTAGCGGGTTCGATCCCCGCACAAGGCAAACATTTGTGTGCATGAACATGTCTGTTTGTCTATGTATTATAAGTAGTACAAGGTTTGCGCTTAATTTGGGACTATATGGCGCTGTGTAAATTGTCCAGTAATATTTTATTATTTATTTATATTATCCCCTGTGTTACCATGAATATTTTGATTATTCTGTAGGAAAAAAAAAAGTTGAAGAGGTTTTTTTATTCTTTATTGTAAGACTACGTCACCCCATAAATACCATAACTTACTTACATTTTAAAAATAAATACATATATGAGCAGTTATTGAAGCGAGTACTTAAACAAAATGTCTAAGCATTATTTAGATAACACTCTTTTTACAAAAAATATTACTTATTAGCATCCCTACCCTAGTCATATAAAAATAATAATAAACAAAGTTTTTTAATATATCTCGTAAATATATATACATTTTATTGTTTTAGCAACAAACAAATTTATATAGAATTTTGTAAATGTGGTAGTCCATCAAATATATGTGGGGGGGGGGGGGGGGGGAGGGGGAGCTCAAGCGATATTTCATGTTGGGAATGTTAAGGTCTGTTTCACATCAGGCGGGCTGAATATTTATCTGTCACCCGATAAGAGGTAAAGTTTGTGAGTTTGTAGGAGGGCTTCTATGGATCTACTGAACCGATTTTGAACATTCTTTTACCAATAGCATCAAATGCCACGTTATTTGTGAGTGTCATAGGCTATATACAACCCGAAAAATTAAAAAACTTTTTCGTAAAAATGTTTACCACCCAACGAAGTGGGCACGGGTCAGCTAGTGTATAATAATTATAGCAGTAATTATAGCCTACAGAACAGAAGCCTGAAACATAAAAATACATGCGCGCTGCCACACCCTGCCATTACATTAACTCCTTTCTTCCAAGTAATCTCACTCACTGGCAGAGACACAATAACACACTATACCTATTTACTAGGAAAGGCAACGAGAAAAATCTTATTTGGCTGCAGTCTTCTGTAAAGACGAGGCAATTCCCCACACAGGTCTGACATTCCTTACGTCCTTTTCATCATACCCACGTTAGCTACTTGCCAGGATGCACCATGTGGGGAGTGGGGAGCAACTTACACCCCATTTGAAACTATTCATCTGGGGCGAAAAATATATTCTATGACTATAATAACTTTTAAACTTTCGAGTTGCATGATTGAAATTATAATCACCACAGGAATTAACCACGGCCCGTGCAACCTGGGGGCGTACCGCCGAAGCTGAAGCCGATTACCATTGAATATTTTGATCCCCAAAAATATATGTTAGGTTTGAGTTATTGACAAATATTTTTAGCTTGTTCGGTGGAGCTTCATGGTTTCTACCAGCTAAGGGGCCGTCCATTAATCACGTGAGGTTTTTTTCGTATTTTTAAACACCCCCCCTCCCCTTGGTGATACTTGGTGAGGTGTAAGCCTAACAACCCCCCCCCCCCTAAATCACGTGTATTTTTTGAAGAATAAAATAATCTTAAAATTTTTGGAATATTATTTTTAAATGCAGGTATAAAGTATATAATTCTCTGTAAACTTCTCCGGAAGGAACCGCACATGACGTGACTAATTAGGCTCCAACGTGTGTGCGAGGATGAATTTCCTGTCGATGGCGAGCGGTGCAACAGTAGAAGCAGGCCATTATGTCAAATAACTCCTCTGAACAACCACAAAAAATTACTAGACCCCCCCTCCCCCCTTGTGATATTTCGTGATTTTTATCGAACCTCCTCCCCCCCTCTTTGGAGCCTCACGTGATTAATGGACGGCCCCTAAGCTAAACACAATTGCCACTAATGTAAGGTGAAGTCTAATTTTTGCGATCAAAAAATTCGGTGGTAATTGGATTCAGCTTAGGCGGTAGGTCGAAACGTCAGGCAATAATAAAGGTATGTAAAATTATCATATTCTATGACTGCCAAATTTAATTCAAATGCTTTCTCTATGAGCATGATAGACGTACATGAGTATACATCTATGCCAAAACATTTCACGTTCACACTAGTTAGGATGTAAATAACAGTTAATAGCATCAGCTTAAAACAAAAATAAATAGAGGATGCGGCATAAAATCTTGCTTGGGCAGATCATTTCGCTTTGCAAAATGCATTTGAATATTTATTTTATTACTTAAGACAATTAAAGGGCAGAGCAGGAAATCTTGCTTGGACAATTCATTTCGCTTTGCAAATGCACTTGCATATTTCTATTATTACTTAAAACAATTCTCATTATTATATGTATCTGAGAGTTGAGTTACGATGAGGTTATGACTTAAATCAGTATCATTTACCAAAACAATTTACAAACTTAAAAAAATATCAACCATTCTCATTTCTACTGATACACATTTAAACGATTTTCCCAACAGACTACAGTATGAAGTTCTTCAGTTCTTCAAGAAAGGTATGAAGGGGTATTTCCAGGGTCTGCAATGCAATGTGAGTGAAGCCACTGGTGTTGTGAGCATCAATAGGATACGAAAACTGCTTACAAGCAGGTAGATGCTTGTTTGCACATTTGTTTAAAATACAAACTATATCAAAGGTTTAAGTTACAAGTCTTTGACTTTCTGGGCACTGTCTTATACACATAATAAAGTTTCACTCTTAGTTGGTCATGTCCAAGTAAGAGGGAAAAACTGACACATAGATAATAGCAAAATGTAACCTAGTAAATGATGTGTAGTCACACACTTCAAATTAACTAAATTGAATACATGAACTAAAACATCTTTAGATAAATTTCACCCTACCAGCTTCTTTTTCTAAGATAAAAGTAAACTAAGATACTCCATATATCATCAGCTATTTGTATAAGTCCTGTCAAAACTGCCGATTTGGATTTTAGCCAGAACAAACAGACCAACAAAAAATGTAAAAAGTATCTTTATACAAATTCAACGTATTTCACATGTATTTAGAAATATTATTAAAATAATGTATATACATATAAAAAATACAATGTTAAAAATAACAATATAAAAAAGGCATATTCCTGTATCAGCTAGGAGTCAGAGTAAGGAACTGGCGCACAATATGAGCTGTACCAAGATTATTTATCATTATTATTGTTATAAAAATTATAATAATATATATACAACATTACATCAAACTTCTCAAAGGGGCCTCTACACGTTGGATCCATATATGGACGCACGCATATCAAATGACCGGGCTTGATCCGAGAATTAAGAGATATATAATAATATGTATTACCTGAAACCTCTCCATTTTTAAAAGGGCCGCAGATCTATTAGCGAGAGCCAGAGGATACATCTGTCCGTTTTGAGGCGCATAAACCACACTTTTGGAATAACATTTGTAGCTCTCTTCATAGTGGTCCGATCTGAATTTGTCATTGCCTCTCTGTCTCCACAGCAAAGACACCGCATCACACTTCAGTGCAGTGTCCGAGTCTGAAGTTTTCTTCGCATAAGACACTTGCATTTGCTGCAGCCATTGTAATAGTATTTTCCTACAAATTGAAACTTTAATTAGACAAATATGTCTCTTTGGAAATAGTGACATTCTGCTAACCTTTTTCCCAACAGTTCTTAAGATTTTCTCTAACAAAATAATGTAAAACATAAACACATGTATTTTTTACCAGAATTGATTACCAAAACTTTTCCAATGATAAAAAAAAATTGGTTGCCTGTAAAGTCGGTATACGGGCGAAAGTTTTACGTGACAACGACTTTGAGTGGTAAAATGTTTTCGAGTGGAAGGGACGCATGCCTTTCACTTTTTATGTCTGTCTCTCTCGCTCTTAGAAGGGACGCGTGCCTTTCACTCGCTCTCATTGTAAGCGCATAACGTGAGCCAGTTTCTTGAAGTGTCACCCGGCTAACCAATTTATAAGACGTTGTCACGTCAAAATGGCTCAACATTTATGGTTTGTAAGTTATTTTACATCATGAGGCTTTATTTACGAATGACTGCGTGAACGACGCATGAACAAGATCATGTGCATGAACAGTACAGACATAAAAATTATTCTATGTGTTGATCCTGTTTCTATTCTATAAATACATCAAATTTTATCTAAATACATCAGTGTTTGTGCATGAGAAAGTAACATCCATACTCATAAACTATCACATTTATAATAATAATGGATTGACTACATAGCACAGAGTCTAGCAAAGAGACACATTCAGAAAAACATAGCCAAGAGTCCTGTGTAAATTTCATGAATTTTAATTAATTAATATACTATTGATTCTAGAAGAATCAAAGAAAGAGACAATTTACGGAGGGACTTTTTAAAATTTATATATTAGGTATTTGTTTTCAAATTAGGAGTGCCAACTAATGTATTGTGATATGTACCTTACACCTTCATTCGTGTAAAAATAATGCATAGTGTCGACTTCATTCTCGCTGGTTCTGTCGATCTTCTTCTCTTCCGAGGATATCAAAAGTAGCAGTATTTCCCATTGCTTGGCGCAATCTTCTGGTAAACTTAAATTCAAAGACATTATAAAAAGATTCACCCATATACGGATAAGTTGAGATTTCACAATCTATGCACGACTTAGGCATTCGTTCTGAGCAAAAACTTAAACCAGAAAATCAGATAATTGATCAGAATTTGGAAATTTTGTGATGCCCTGCCTGCATGCTATGAATAAACACTTTGCGTTGTCAAGTCAAACAAATTAAATAGAAGTCAATGATAACATTCGGACTCTCTTGACTTTGACATTGATACGAGTTTGACACTAATGTCTGTTTTTTTGTTGTTGGCAATTATGTTTTACATTTTATTTTATGCAAAAATTGTATGTTTAAAGCTGGGTCTCCCGCACGCGTGTTTTCAAAATGTTCTTCAAGACATCCAAACAAAGAGGCTATACTTTATAAGGCATGGCCACGCATCTTTCTTCAGATGTTTTTATCTCCGTGATTTAAACTTCTAGAGAAAGTATGAAATAGATTTGACACCATATAATAATATACATTAGAGATCTATGGATAAGTAATGCTTTTAACTCTGTATAATAATACTTACCACATTATTAACTATGGATCGGAATCGGAGTACATCTTTTTTTTGTTGGGCATACTTTCCAAACTGTGCCCAACAAATGAAGCGATTTTTAAGAATAATAATAACAACTTTTGGCTTAAGTGGTTCCGTCACTCACATGCTCTCTTAGCAACTCAATTCCAAGAAGCTCTCGAAACGGGCTCTCTACCAAGTTTCATGACGACTGGTATTACTTTCCTGCTCTATAAGAACGGCAGTACCACGGAAGCAAAAAACTATAGACCATTACGTGCTTGCCAACAACATACAAGCTCCTTACATCCATTCTGACATCAAAAACTGCTAAACATATTGAGTTTAATTATGTTTTAGCCATTGCTCAGAATGGATGTAGGGCTGGGTCCCGTGGTACTAAAGAGCTTCTCCTCATTGACATGACCATTTGCCAACAGGTCCGCCGAAACAGGAAGAACCTGTCCGCCGTCTGGATTGACTACAAAAAGGCTTATGATTCGGTGCTTCATTCATGGCCGAGACGGGTGCTTGAGTTGTATAAAGTAGATACAACTTTATGCACCTTTCTTAGTTCGTGTGTGGGGCAGTGGATCACGGTTCTCTGTCAACCAGGGGGTGGAGTTTCTCCTGCATTGGCGAACCCTATAAGGATACAACGTGGTATTTTCCAGGGTGACAGCCTCAGTCCGTTGTGGTTCTGCCTGGTCCTCAATCCACTTAGCAGTCTGTTAAGGGATTCAGGGTTAGGCATCCGACTTCATAGAGGGGGTGAGATCATTTCTCATCTGCTGTACATGGATGACCTCAAGTTGTTTGCACCAAATAAGCCAGAACTTCTGGAGTTACTGAGAGTAACTGAAACTTTCAGTGGCGCCATTGGTATGGAGTTTGGTGTCGACAAATGTGCGGTCATTAATGTACAGCGGGGTAGGGTTGTAAATTCAGATGATTTACAACTCTCAGAGACAATGTTCCTCAGATCCCTCTCTGAAGTCGAAACCTACAAATACCTTGGTATGTCGGAGGCTTTGGGTGTGGCCAGCGGGGACATAAAACAATCGGTGATGGACCGATTCTTTGGTCGCCTGACAAAAGTACTGAAAAGTCTTTTGTCAGGTGGTAACAAGTTTCGGGGTTTCAACGGTTGGGTTATGCCCCTGCTGATATATACCTTCGGCATACTAAGGTGGTCTCAGACTGAATTGGCCGCCCTGGATGTAAAGATCCGAAAACTGCTTACCACGTATCGTATGCATCACCCACGATCGTCGGTGATGAGATTGTACATCCCACGGAAGTGTGGGGGCCGCGGCTTTTTAAATGCCAAAAACCTACACAACCGTGAGGTGTGCTTATTTCCTACACTGTGATAGCGGGATGCACCGCGACGTGGTAGCAGTTGATAAGGGTTTTACGCCACTATCCTTGGCAAACGAAAACTGGCACAAACCACCTGTACTTACTACCCAGAGCCGCAAGGATATATGGAAGAGCAAGGAGCTACATGGGCGGTTCTACCGGGCTCTTAACGGGCCTGATGTAGACTCGTCCGCATCGGTGGCCTGGCTACGTTTCGGTGATCTCTTTGGAGAAACTGAAGGTTTTGTCTGTGCAATTATGGACGAAGTTATCAAGACGAATAACTACCGGAAATATATCCTGAAGGACGGTACGGTCGACATCTGTCGAGCATGCCACCGTCCCGGTGAGTCACTCAGGCATATTGTTTCCGGTTGTTCTCATCTTGCTAACGGCGAGTACTTGCACAGGCATAATCAAGTAGCTAGGATTATACACCAGCAACTTGCTCTTAGATATCGCCTTGTGAGCTCTGAGGTACCATACTACAGATATGTACCTGCGCCAGTTCTCGAGAATGGTAGTGTCACGCTCCTACTGGGACCGGTCTATTATCACTGACAGAACTATTGTTGCCAATAGACCTGATATAGTGTTAATAGACCGGGAGACGAGTCGTGCAGTTCTCGTTGACGTCACCATTCCCCATGACGAGAACCTCGTGAAGGCCAAAAAAGAGAAACTTTCGAAGTACTTGGACTTGGCCCACGAGGTTACCGCCATGTGGCATGTGGATTCAGCGATAATTGTACCGATAGTTGTAACAGTGAACGGACTTAAAGCGAAGAGTCTCGACCATCACCTCGAGAGGCTCTCGCTTGGCGGTTGGGTTAAGAGCCGGATACAAAAGGCGTTTCTTCTGGACACGGCCCGCATTGTGAGGAGGTTCCTCACTCTGGAGCCCTGACCACCGGTAGCTTGGGTCTTCGCTCCGCTACCGGCGGGTGCCCCTCTTTTTTATATTTTTAAATGTATATATTTTTTTATTTATTGATATTTAAAAATGTAATAAATAGGAGATACTAAAGGAATAAATGAATAATAATAATAATATTTTTTTGTCCGCAGGGCAGCTTGTGTGGCGAGCTGTTGTGTGAGTAGCGACCACGGACCCGAGTCTCCAGAGAGTCGGTCAGGGCCTTCGTCTCCGGCGTGTCTTCATCGGTCGGAGTGTAAACACAAGAAGGCCCGCAGGATTCTCAGCTCTGGCTTGCCTTCATTGGCCGTCCAGAGAGGAGCCGCTAGAGCTATATGCTCCAGGGGTGGAAGTGTTAAAGGGCATCACGCCGCGAGTAACTTCGGAGAAAGCGCAGCACACCTCTCGACATCCCTGAGTCACTCACACCGGTGTTGCCCCCGGCCGTTTTCCTGGCATTTCGGGGGCCCATTTAGTGAGTGGCAAGCCACCGCCTGCTGCAAATAACTAGCAATAAAAGCAGTTATGGCAGGCGTCCGTCCCTCTTCTGTAATTGCCCGGTATTAAGTTCACCCAGACCTCATCTCCATAGCCCATTTATTTTCCATCACACTTCGCAATAGTCTCAACGCCTGCCGAGACCTGCTCATGGGTATGTCATTCCATTGACATATCCAGGACCGGGTCACGGCGGGCGTACAACATTACATCAAACTTCTCAAAGGGGCCTCTACGCGTTGGATCCATATCCCCGCGCATGCCTATCAAATGACCGGGCTTGACCCGTGATTAAAAAGAGATACATAATAATTTTAAAACGAACAACTATAGTTGTTCGTCTTAAAATTATTATTATTATTATTCACCGTACCGTCTGAAGGACGGTACGGTCGACATAATGTCGGGCATGCCACCGTCCCGGAGAGTCACTCAGACATGTTATCTCCGGTTGTTCTATGCTTGCTAACTCCGAGTACTTGCACAGGTACAATCCACAGCCAGTTCTTGAGAACAGCCGTGCCAGACTCTACTGGGACCGATCTATTATTACAGACAGGACTATTCTGGCGAATAAACCTGATATTGTAATAGTAGATTGGTCGGCGCGACGTGCAATAATTCGTCACATCCACGGTAAACTTACGAATCTGCTGTTTTAGCTAAATCAATATTTTAATGAAAAACTGTACCTAATGATGTAATACACACTATGGCAAACTTATGTATTTCTATCAGTGATGGTTACAGAATTGAAAGTGTTCGAATCTACGTTTTATTCTGATACACCCATAGTAAACCTACCAAATCTATTTAAGGTAGTTTACCAAGGAGAATTTACACAATTCGCGCATGATGTGCCACTGTCAATTTACGAATATGGCATATTCGTAAATTTACATTAGTTGTAAACATTATCTATCTAATCAAAAAACCCTAAATAAACATACGAATCTGGCACATTCGTGAATTTACATAGGTAGAAAACATTATCCAAATGATCAAATAACCAAGCAAACATACGAATCTGGCACATTCATGAATTTACATTGGTAACAAACATTATCTATCTGATCAAATAACCCATTGTACATTTCGAATCTGGCATATTGGTGATTATATTGGTAGCAAATAGTATCCAAATGGGTTTCGTAACCCACAGCAAAAATATGAATCTGACATGTTGATGAGTCTACATTGGTGCAAAAAGTATCCAGATTTTCCCTAGTAAACTAAAATAAATTACTGAATTAGCATAATCGATTTATTTATGTAGGTAATATTTTAGAATAAAATCGTCGTATTTGAAAGAGAGAGTGAGTGAAGACTCTTACAACAAACCATTTGCATCAGATAATGTTTCATTAAAATATTATAAAATTTCCAAAAGTGGCGCCAATTTCAAATCTTGTTTGTCATTATAATTAAACAATTAGGTATGTTAATTTAAATATGTAAGACATAAACAATATTTATAACTTTTCTTTCGATTATTGTTTTTTATAATAATAGTACGTATATAATAAAAGTAATCGATTATAATTTAACAAAAAAAAAACCTATATTGCACATCTTTAATTAGTTGCAACAGGGTAGATAGGGGTGCCCTTCTAATAGAAGTCAAAGACAAAATTCCAAATTTATACGGTTTTCTTTGGCAATGTTATGGTTCTTCTTCAAATTTGATATATAACGGACACAAAATTTCTTCCGCTGTAGGTTGTCAGCAAGGCGATCCTCTGGGTCCAGCTGTTTTTAGTCTTACTATACACCCCATCATACAGCGTCTACAATCTAAACTAAATGTTTGGTATTTGGATGATGGTACGTTAGGTGGTGATGAAAATAACTTATGTGAATACCTTACCTTAATATCTAAATTTCGCTCGATTGGTTTAGATCTAAATTTTACAAAATGCGAACTCTTCATTCCAGACACTTATCCGGAAAAAGACTCGGCTATACAAAAATTTAATAATCGGCTCCAAATATAAAAATAGTCGATAATAGGACGCTCTGTTTGCTAGGGTCTCCTATCTTAGATGAATCTTTCCCTCGGTTTATCAATGATAAAATTCAAAATTTTCTACTAGTCTCGGACCGTTTAACTAAAATTAATACTCTTTTACAATTTAGGCTTTTACAATTATTCGTTTTTGTCTATTCATACCCAAATTTCCTTATTAGATCATATTCCTTATTAGATGAAATTTAGATAGTATTATCAAAAAAACTTTGGCTTTAATATTAAACATAAACTTAAATGATCGAGAGTGGTTACAGGCATCTCTTATCTCTTATTTATTGACAAACAACCCGGCACTACAAACAATAGATCACGTTTTTTATGAGACTGGGCATAGCCACATGCAATGTGATTCTGTACACTCGAAAATTGAACAGAGGAGTAAAAACTACACAGTATATACTCCAGAAGGATGGATTCAAATTATGAGAGCTGGTAGAACGAATCCCCGTCCATTTAATGTCAATGTAGTAATGTTCATGGAGAGTTTTTAGACTTCAATTCAAATCAGTGCCAGTTTGCTGAAGAAACTACGAGGAAACACACATAACGTAAGAATAGATGTTTAAATAAAGAAAAAAAGAACAATGAGCAAGAAAAAAGGAACAACAAGATGAAACTGAAGTAAAAGTAAAAACCAACTTTCATGATGCTGTATGGATTCAATATCATAAAGACTCTCCTAAGGCAATTTTTATTAGGGGGAAAAATGCCTTAATAGAACCTGTACCTGTTTATAGTAGAAGAATGTTTATTTCGAAAGCAAAAAAAAAGACTTAATGAAACTCTGTCTAGAATCAGATACCAAAATATTATCATTCCTTTTATGAAAATCTACCTCACTCAGAAGGAGTACAAGACCGCTTGTAGAATGCCAGATGTAGAAGAGGCTGAAGACTTTTAACCATTAATAAAATAAAGATTTCTTTGACTGTAATACGCATTTATTGTTGTAGTCTCTATTTCGGATTTTATTTACAATGCAACTTACTTCTTGTACTTCAATTTTACAGTATTGGTGTTTACTTGAACATTTTCTGCAGAATAATAAAAAGGAATCATTCTTTTTAAATATCCAATTAAAATCGACAAAAATTCAATATTCTCCAAAGATCAGGAATAAACTCACATTCGTAAATTTACAACATTATAATATTATTATATAAAAAATAGAAGATATTTATGTACACCTTAGTAATCCTACGAAAGTGCCACTTGCGTAAGTTTACTAAGGTTGTAGTCGATTATTTTTCACATGATACTTGCGAAAGTGGCACTTTCGTAAGTTTAGCAAAGTGTACATAAATACCTTTTAATTTCTATGTATAATGTTGTAAATTTACGAATGTGAGTTTATTCCTTTTCTGTAGAAAATATTTAAAATTTGTCAATTCCATCTAAAAAAGATAGTATTTTGAAAGCAAAAATGTCCAACATCACCAGAATGCCTATTACTACAAAAAAAATATTTATGGTATAAACCTTCAAAACGCTCTCGTGTAAAATTCATTTTTTACAGATTCGTTACTTTACCATAGAAGTGACGAATTGTTGACATCACTGTTCCACATGACGGTAATCTTGTTAAGGCCGAAAATGAAAAGTTGATGAAATATCGCGACTTGGCCTTCGAGATTGCCGACGTGTGGCGCGTGGATTCAGCGGTTATTGTTCCGGTGGTGATCTCCGTCCACGGATTAATAACGAAGAGCTTCGATCGGCACCTTAAGAAGCTCTCGCTTGGCACCTGGCTTAAGAGTAAAATTCAGAAAGCCGTCGTACTCGAAACAGCTCGTATTGTGCGCCGGTTCCTTTGTACTTTGGAGTCCTAGCCGACACAGGAATAGGTCTAGGCCTTTCCTGTCTCGGTTTTGAATGCAGCTTTTTTATATTGTTATTTTTAACATTGTATTTTTTATATGTATATATAGTTTTAATAATAACAATATAGATAAGTTGTGATAAAATGAATAAAGAGATAATAATAATTTATTTCTTCTAAAGAGATTGCTAGTCAAGTGAAGCTCAACTGCCGTGCGTGCACGATTTTAAATATCTAACACTATTGGTGACCTGAAACATGTTACAACACATCGATTCCAATAACATGAATTGCAAAATCGTCTGGACGCTTGATAATTCTTCTTTATTGCTTCCAAATCAGTTACTACCCCGGATGCGACATTCAAGAAATTTAACATGACGATCCGCTCCCGAAATGGATGGCAGTTGATATTCTTGGCATGGTCCCGTGGCATGCGTCTCTAAGCGACGATGACGACTCGCCTCCCTTATCACAGAATGAGAAATAGTACTAGTATCCGTGGGTCAGTTTGTTATTATTCTTATGCACGTAGTGTTAAAAAATTGGTTGTCTAAAGTCGGTTTACGGACAGACAGACGGACGAATAATTTTACGTGATAACGTCATAAGACAACATCGGCCGACGGAGTGGAAGAGAGGAAGATGCGTCACAAGCCAAACGCTGGGGCAGATCGTGCCTCTCTATTGCTTTTTTCGCGGTTTCGCTTGAACGCTCGGCTCAGGCGGAACGTGATAATGAGTCATGCTTCTTCCTGCGTACAGCCGGCGTTGATCACGTCAAAATTTTCGGAACTTCTATTAGATTTTTAGTGCCTTGCTGGGTGCCGACCAAGTATACGTAAAACATTACTGTAGCTTATGGACGCTTTCAGTACAGGTTGTTTGCTTGCGCGTTAGCATCCACTGCCATCCTAACGCAGTTACCTCCTGACCTGACTTACTCACACGAACACGACAATTCTCAAGTATGTTTTATAGTTATTTGGCTGCGGTTTTCTGTGAGGTGGAAGATCCCCAGACGACCTCGACATATCCTCCTCTGATTCGCCAGTCGGCAGGGTGCATATGGTCTGCTTAGACTATAAAGATGGTAGATGGAAATTTCATACACCTCATATAGTTACTTACCTAGGTTCTCTTTATATTTATATAGAAGAGAGAAGCTCGGAGCCGTTACGCGTGTCAGTCTAATCTAATCTAGTGGATTTAGGCGGCTTGAAAACATTGCCCTCTAAACCCGTTCGATTGAGGGAAAACGCGTATCAGCAGCGAGATGAATAAGGTTTGACGACTATATTAACTCGTCTGCCGACAACATTTGTCAACATTTTTCATATTGTTTTTTATTAACATCCACTTTGCCTTCTAGGTTAAGCGAGAAAATGAGCCCAAACCGCAGCGGCAACCGACGAGACTTTTAATGTCCTGTCAATTATATAAATAATTTAATTACTACTAAAATAAAAGAAAACCTAAAATAGATTATCACAAAACTTTATTCTAATATATTCTGACACATAAAATACATTTTCACACGCAAATACAGACAGAATACGTAATTTGTTTTCCAATTCGTCGAAGAGACCAATGTTGACGGAAACGCACCTTTTCATTCGAAACCATCTATTTAGTGTTAAATAAATAGAATTTTCGTTGAACATACTCCGTCGTGTTCATAATTTTTACATGGTATTTCACATACACTCGCTATTCCTCTAATATATTTACATAATACATAGTTTGATCGTCTGTTAAAACCTTATACTTATGGGAGAGTTAGGCCGGGTCAGCAGCGACGTGTTTTCGTGTTTGCAAACACGATAACATTGTTAGCTAACCGAATAGGCGCGTGGTCTAACAGTTATGTTAGAAAAAACACAATAACATGTTTGCTGAACCGAATGGATAATATCCCCCGCGGTCGCCTGCGGGGAGGGGAAATATTGCATTTTATGTTAGCGCGCACGAGAGGAAAACGTCATTTTCGTAAATTTCGTACGAAGATTGTGTGTTGAAATTGTTGAAAACAATAACGACAGGCGCAGCGGTTTTGCTAACGTGTTTTGCTATTTTGTTTTGATAACATGTTTTGTTAGAAAATTGGCGCTGCGGACCCGCCTTTATAGCCTATGGCCCTATGACATAGCACTTTTTTTTTAGTAGTAGCCACAAAAGTAGCGCCTCTTTCTTTGGAAAAATCGACCGATCGATTTTAGCAGTTTTTGTAAGGTATATACAGTGCGATGCGAGACAAAAAAGTAGATATAAATAGGGGCGCCACTTTCTACGAACAGTTCTCGCACGCAAACCTTTGAGCACTTTTGTCTCGGACTTTTGTGTAAAAAAAAAGATAATGTTACTATTCATAATAAATTTAGTTCACAGGGTCTAGCTAGATACCTAGACACAAAAACTGCTTCTTAAGTTTTAATGAATATGTAGTATGTTTGAAATGCAGACCATTTCAAACTTATTGCATATTAATTAAAAATTTAGAAGCTGTTTCTGAACAGTTAACATAACTACATTGAAACTGCCAACTGAATTTACGCAACTGCACATAAATTGCATCCTAATTGTAATTCAGATGCATACATCTTTCTTGCCAGATAAAGTTACACGTCAATCAATTATTTTTGAACAAAACTGAATAAGTTCAATGATTTGTTTTTTTGAATTTAGTAAATTTATTTTAACGGTACTGATTAACCGGCTGTTAGTGTACATTTAAACCAATGTTAATCATTTTGGTATCATTATTATTCCGTGAAAATAGATAATATGCATTATTGTCATTATAAAAAAGGCATCTTTATATCAAAAGCGAAACTTATATGAAATATTTTTCAAAAAGATTAATGAGATTGCTATAAACTGATTATACTCATTGTTAACTAGGTTAGTTTTCGTATTGTAATGTAGTGGGTTTACTTATGACATCGACATAAGGTGGTTATTTTTTACTTATAGTTTTTTTACAAATATATTCAAATCTTAGTTTTTGAAATGGTCAGTTAGATGAGGAGCTTGCTATGATATGAATACAACGTAGGTATAATATAAGTAAAATTGCCACGGGGGTCGAGTTTTTGAGCATTCTAATAGCACCTAGTTTTATATATTTCTTTAGTACCTACTTACTTAACTAAACTATACTACTATTCGGTATAAAGATTAAGTACATTAAATGTTTTGCAACTATAGGACATATCTGATTTATTTGCAAGATTTAATTGATTTCGAAAATGAAACGTCGGATTCGGATCTTCAGTTTAATCTTCCCGTTTAGAAGGTCTTAGGTAGTTATAACATTTTAACAGACGACCAAATAACTCTAAACAATAAATTAAAACATATATAGCTGTGAATTTCCTATTTTTTATGTCTGCCTGTCTAATGGCACATATTCATACATTTTTACAATTTTCTCAAAATACGTACTCACATTATAATGCTTGTACTTGCTGTTTTCGTTTTCTGAGCAATAAAATACAATTTTATAATTACTTTGTACCATACATAGAATTAGCATTTATATTTGAGCTTTATTATCTATTAACCTTGGCTAATGTATGAGTGATTGTGAGAGGAATGAATATAGATTAAACAATATGAAAGCCAATGCGAATCAACATTTCATAAGATGCCATCACGAGAGTCATTTAGTGAGGTTTACGAGACGTGCCACTAGGTACACAACACGCTACCTGCTCGATTGAAGAAACTAAATTAAGTAGTTTCAAACATAGGTATAACGCCATTTTTTTTTAATTCAATTCCTAATGGCAGAAAGGCGAAGATGGAGTTTGTTTGTATCATTTTGTTATAGTTTGTTTATTGGTCACCACTTTGGAACTTCATACTTTTCATAACATGGCAGAAACATGAACTAACTTTAGGCAATTTTCACATCCAAAAATGCCTCGGATACGACTATTAGAAACTATGGTTTCTTTGACGGAAAAGTTATGCTACTAAATCTGTATTGCTATTTACGCAGTAGACGATGTATATATACACTTCTCATGCTTATACTAAAGGATTCACTTTATATGGATTGAGTTGAATTTCTATTTGAACAAACAAGATAAACATACTCGTATGCTAAGGTTAATGTTTATCATAAAGTTCGTTCAAATAGACTACCTGGACGCCATATCCACAATCACTCAAAGCATAGCCTAAGGCAAGAGCTTCACGCTCCGTAGTTCACCAACCAAATATTAATCAAGGATCAAAGTTAACTAACGTTGGACGAACTATCAACAGGCGGTGTAACCCGGCCGAAATAACGAGCGACTATTTTTAATAAAATAAAAAATAGTTTGGCCTGTTTATACCACCAGCGGCGGCTGCTATTACACCGTATTAATGCTAATATTGACATGGATATATTACTTCACATTTCAAATCGTTTCCCACAAAAATTTAAACATACATAATTATTTCGAGACAGGAAAGTTATAGCGTGAACAATGATTATCTTCAATCTAATCTTACTGTCACTACGTAATAATTTATGTACAATACATATATATTTGCTTACACGCTAATTAGCATAATGGAAATAAGGGTACATTAACATGACATCTACAGGCTTAGCAAGAGAGGAAAAGAGACAGCGCTCGCCCCAAAAATGAAAATTTTGTAACATAAAAGATTGAGAAAAATGTTGATACGATAGCAGACTGCTCTTCTCCGCTCCCTAGGAAAGTCCCTAGCTTTGCCAATGATGACATCCAAGATATTGTCTAAGAAAAGATCAAGGTAATCATAGTTTAAAGCGAAAGTTTAATCATTTATAACAAGTACTAGAAAAATACTGTAGTAAGTATACTAAATGTATTAAAATTGTAAATATCCTATATTTCAAAAGTTTGGACATTTCTATAGATGACGCGGGAAGATCAGTGTGCCAAGATAAAACTACGTTAATAATGTTAGTAACATTATTAACGTAGTTTTATCTTTAGGTATGTAGATAAATCCACTACATTATAGGGAAAATACCGCTAAATTCAAATAATTATTTACGCGTTGCACGCTAAAGTGCATTGTCAATAGAAGATCTTGATTTAACTAACTGTCCGCTAACACATTTTATAAGGTTTTGTCTAGAGCAGTGTTTTTCAATCTTTTTGATTTCGCGACCCCTTTACAGTTTGAAAAATTCTGGCGACCCCCTCGTGACATAGGTAGACAAATAAATAATTTATAAGACTACGTAATTTGTAGCGATTTTTTATCACGTGAGAGTAGAAGCTTTTGCGGCATCTCACAACTAAGCATCAAAAAGAAGCTAATAAGATGATAGATTTCTTTGAACGAAAGTTGAAATCTCTCAGTCAGCAGCAAAATACTATGATTCAGGTAAAAAAATGTTGTCCTAATCTCCACATAGTGTAAGCGTAAAGACGTCGAAGTAAGATCTAAAGCGAATAAGCCAATTCTTCTCACTAAAATTGCTTTTATTGTAGTGTCTACACATTTCCTTTTTCTTTTTGCTGGCGACTCCCCGAGTCTAGCTTTGCGACCCCCAGGGGGTTCGCGACCCACAGACTAAAGGACACTGGTCTAGAGGCTAGTCAGTGGCGTAGTCCGTTCAAAAATAGAAAGCGGTGTACGTCTGACTATAGTATTACAGCATTATGAAGTATCATTTTCACATTAAAATATATGAAAATCTACACGCACGTGTTTTCAATTACGTAATTGTCACACTGATCATCTCGCGGCCTCTACGTATCTATAATAATCTATGATTCGAATATGAAAGTAGACTAAAGAAATAATTAACAAAAACAATCGAAATCTCCACAGTTATTTGGTTCAGTTAGTTCTCAAGCCTCGTCGTGGCGATATGTGGGCGCCGCCAAAACGCCTGACCGCATAATACCGTAAGTCTAAACCAGTAATAAATATGTATGTAACACAGATTTTGTATATTAATTAGCGTTGTGTATAAAAATATTTTTTCTAACATAATAAAAAACATTAAACATTATTCGTGGGTACAAGGTCCTTAAAACATATGCCGAGCTATTTACCGATATACTATATCAATTAGTTCGTTAAAACGTAAATTGTCATTTGAAACGTTAAGTTAAGCCGGAGCTAGTCGGAACCTAAACTTGTAGTTTGTCTATCAAATAATTAGACTCATATTAGACGCTAAAAATTCATTATAGAGCTATTCTTTACACTTCCATCGAATGTAAATCCATCCATGTAAATATATTGTGTGCACAGAGCACATTTTTCCGATCGTTTCCAATGCAATAAAATAATCATTATACCGAGAGACCTATAGGTACTTTAACTATGGTTAATCATTTGGTTAACAAACCATCTGTTGTAGCTCCGGCCTTAAAAAATTACAGAAAATTTCTACTATTTTATACTCTGGCCTATATACGGTCATTAATAAATCACATCGAGGCCTTCACGAATAACTCTTGTATCTTTGGACAACCACAATAACATTCCTGAATGAACGACCACAAAGTTATCGACCCTGTAGATCAAACGTAGAGAATAATCTATACCACTCTATACTTAATACCTAGGCTTATGGTTATGGTGGGGACGATGTGGCGAGTGCCAGTCTGGGTGTCGAGGCTCGCGGTGATGGTGATGATGATGGTGACGGCGTTTGTCGCGAGCGTGGGGCGCCGGGTACACGTCAGACACGACGAGTTCAGAGCCGTCTTTAGGCGCTTCTCTGTCGTGTCTCCTGTGGCCGTGTTTGCCTCCGGCAGCTTCGTGAAGTTCTTCCCAAGCCTGCCGGTAATACCTATTGAGGCCGCTGCGGGACTCCGACGACGAGGAGTCCAGGGACGCGACCGTGTTGCAGTCCGGCGACACGTGGTGTCTGTAGCGCTTGCCGTCATGGTGCTTCCTGCTGGACACATTTGATAAGTCATTTATTGGAAGATACAGTAGCAACGTACGAATAAATAAGAAGAAACTTTTGGATTGCAATAACTGATTTGAAAGTAATGTCAATATTGGTGTCTATAGCATTTGATATACCACGATTATTTTTCTGAAAATATCGTCAGCTATTAATAAAATTAATAACAACTAATTTTGTTAATACTGATGAAATTTTCTGAAATCCTAGTAGGTATTACTTTCGTTTACGTCGATATATGTATTATATGGAAAACTATGTTTTTAAAACAATCACGGAAGAGTGAAGACGGCTGAACAACCAGAGTCTCTCGACCATAATTACTGAACTCATCCTTTTAACGTCAAAAATAGGAAATTTTACATTTTATGTTCTTGAACTTCATTGAATTCAAACACCCTTATGACTGACGGGCAATTCTCGTAATTAAAATCTATTCAAAATTCATGTCTATCAAGTCTCGATCTCAGAAATGTCAAATTTGGAATTCTCGACTAGCAATGTGTTGTTATCAAAAATAAGAATTGATAATAATTAATTAATGAAATCGAGTATATAATTTTCTTAATGAAAATTATATAATTCACAATTTAATCTCGATTCGGTCAACTTTCATTCGGCGATCGTAAAATAATTACTTACAAGAATTGGCCTTCTGGTCCCCAATTCTCGACTGACTATTTGTTTTCCCATTATGGTCTCAATTGCGAGGACAAGTTGCCTTACAGTTTTTAGCACAACGTATCGCAATACGCGATAACGCAGATAATATACAAAATATCGACGTAATCGTGTAACTTAAGTTCTTTGTAAAACTTACATACAGAGATCTGAGATATGCTAGAGAAAATTTTAAAAGACTAATATATAATTTTCTCTTACAAATAAACCAAAATAACTTGCAAAATGTGGTGTAAAATTTTACTGTGCTTTCAAAGTGATGGTTGATATACTGTGCCTGGTGTGAGATAAAATATATTTACAATTTAATTCCTCCAGAGTGTTCCCTCGAAATCGTAAAACGTCTAGATGCCAAGATCCCAGTAAGGTAGTAAAATGTCTACATTGAAGTATGACTATTTTGTAAAATGCAAAAGTACCGGTGGTTGGTATGACCAAGTGGTGTAAGGGTGCTTACATAAAGAACCTGATTACTTGCATACATTTATTTTATCATACCGAGAGCTCGGTCCGGTACCCAGTCGCTCTATGTAAGCACCCTAAGTCGAGAAATCAAAGTTACGGACGTAGAATGATCTATAACATAATGTCAAAAAGAAAAGGAAAGAAAATAATTGAAAGACTAGACTGTTTTAGTGATTTTCTTTTTTAATTATTGTTTCTTGATTTAATTTCAATCAAAACAAGTTTAATAAAGTTTATGTTATATAATTCTGTGATTTAATAATATTAATTTTAATTAGAATAAAGTCCGATTTTGAGTTAATCTTATTGTTAAACATTTGTAGAAACCGGACGTGTTACGACTTGGACATTCCGCGAATACGATAGTTCAATGAATAGTTGTCTCTACGAGTTTTCTCTTTTAAGATTTGGACATTTTACAACTTTGACAATGGACATTTTATGACTTTGATGCAACAGCAGGAGGAGGACAATTTATGATGTAATGTAATGACATGATGTACCAATTTTTACTATTACCAATCCTTGCCTGCAAACCGTGCTTGTTGAAAGTTCAATAAAAATTCAACGTGATACGTGACTCCGTCCAACCCTAAAGCCTGTGTTACATACTAATTTGCCATAATTTGTGACGTAAATTTTGGTGTAAACCAATGTGACTGTAGACACAACCCGCAACCACTCCTTGTCGGTGCCTGACTTATTGTAAAACACCTTGCAAATTTGTGTGTGTGACTGTGTGCATATGGTCTCGAACAAACAGTCACAGAATCGTCTCAGATGAGATCTGTTCGAGAAAATATCCTTTACTGTGCGAAATATTACTTATACTGTGCTTTTGGTGAGTCGAGTGCGCGGTCGCAGTGCTGTCGGCGTGCCCTTATTGTTGCTTGGCACGGTGGCTTCAATGGGACCTAGACCTACTCTGCACCTAAATGTAAATCACCTTTACGAGTACGTACATTCTATAAAAGAAATTGACAAACATAGGTACTAACAGTCAGTAGGTACAAAAGGATATTTCATTCCTAAAATTATTGCAAGTCTCTACCTATACATAAACATATTTAAAAAAAAAAATCTTTTGTTCATGCCGTTTTGGTTGGCAGCATTATGTACGTAATTAAATTTTATAAATGAAACTAGGCGCCAATGAAGATCTTGATGAGGATTTACTCGTGAACGTATATAAAAATTGAGTTACTCTTTGGTCACTGATTTATAGTCAATGTATAAAATACAAAGACACATAAGAAACCAACATTTAAAATCCCACAATATAACTAATAGTCAATAAAGCAATTGTACTGTTACACGAAATTAAAATTATTTTTACCGACCGCTTGTAATTGTAAAAGATATTTCGATCCAATTATAAACCGGATACTTATCTCGAAATAATAACATTCTAGGAACTTCGTCATTCATAATTATGTAAATCGTAATAATATGCTAGTCTACTCAGCCATTAACCCCTCAGCCACCATGCCACGCGCTGTACCTTAAAATATAAACGCACGCTATAACGGGTTGGAGAAGTGTCCAGCGCGATGTATGTGCCGATGTGCACGCACGAACTCCCGTCGGCCGACCTGCTGGTCGGGGAACGGCAGCGCCAGCAGGGTGTACCACCGCGAAGGCAGCTCGCGCACAGCCGCCCGCGGTCTCTTCGACCCTCCACTGACGTCAACGTTAACGTTTAAACCCCGTTGCACAAGGTGCCTGTCCTGTCCAGGCCTGTCGGCATCCCCAATGTATTTAAGTCAATGACATAATGTTTCATACGATATATTTTAGGGAGTTAATATGTTATAGACAGCGACGCCGACTTCGTGTGGCTAAGGTTTATGATGGTGTGTACCAATGTACTATATGACCATAGACATAAAAAAACTGGATAAATGATGTTCACACGAAGAGTTTCCTATCATAATGAAAACTGTTGTTATTTAGCAACTTTGCTTAGAGGTCGTAAAAGCGATGCGCATTTTTTTTCACCAACAGTGTTTGCTAATATAAGAGAAACTCAAAATTAACTCTATTTCTTACAGCGTACATGTATGCGCTAGACATTTTACGAGTTAGAGAGTATGAACACTTTTTCTAAAAGCCGGCGGCGACTCTAGTCATTGATGTGCTATCGATTGTAGACCAAGTAATATTAATTGTAAATTATTATTATTATTTAAAGTTGATTTCGGCCACTTGCCAGAATATTAAAAATATTAAAAAAATGGAAAAAAATCATCTCCCCGCCTAGGTGGTATTTGAACCCACGACCTCTCGATTACCGGTCCAGTGCTCTTCCAACGGAGCTACCAGGAAGGTTTATGATGGTGGCGAATTTTTACATTTTATATTTTAGACTTCACAGATCCACCATCACAAACCATTCTGGTAGCTCAGTTGGAAGAGCACTCGACAGGTACCTAATCGAGAGGTCGTGGGTTCAAAATAAATCCCACCGAGGTGGGCGAGGTGAATTTTTGCCATTTTTAAAATATTTATAATTGTAAATTGTTCAAAGTTAATCATTGTGTGTTACATCACAGCCACACCCATCCTGCACATCGAGCGTTACGTCCAATACAGCTATTGATCAATGTGAATTGAACACCACTGACGTTGATAATATCTGCGTCGACGTGGACGTCGCGTCGGTCGCGTATCAATCATGCAAGTGTGTCAACCCTTAATCAATTCGTGCCCATCAATTTCATTTTGCATTCTGATATGCACGAACGTCAATAAATCTTCGAATTGATATTAATCTCATATTGTATTCTACTAGTAATCCGGCAGTGTTTCGCCCGGTACTTTGTTAATGGAATTTTCCAATTTTCTTTTATGCCTATTAATATTGATCTCATTGTTATGAGTGAAGATTTCAGAGTTACGACTGACTACTGAAGGGAGTCCAGTGATGTACCATCATACATGTGACAATTAATTTTGTTGTAACTATATAGGTAATTGCAAATGTCGACATTCCCCTCATTCGAAGGGGGCTAAAGCGTACTCCACCATGCTCGTCAGTTGAGGGTTGGCGGAAGTAAGTGTTTCCAAGCCGCCTAAAAAGTTAAAAACCAATGATTTGGCTTACCGACAGTCATCTAATTAACAACAGAGACCGTCGGCTTAACGTGCCTGACGTTAGCATGGAGGAGCTCGGGATAAATAAATCCATCCATGTACAGGCTACGGTCGACATTACTTAACTTGCGTGTTCGATTATACTGATACCTACTGATACGCGATGTCATCGAGCTTGTCATTGCAAAATTGTATTATATATCGAAAAGTATGCTTCGTCGTTAACCCTTATATCTAACTGCTGGGATACGGGCCTCCGCTCAATCGAAGGGATTTAGAGCCATTTATACATTTCAAGATACAAAATGAAAGTCATCTCATACAGCTGGCTGTGAAAAATGATCGAATGGAGAATTTAGATGGGATAAAACAATACCGATTATGGTTAAAAACTGACCTGTGGTAGGGTTACCATTCAACTAGATTTATTTTGGAATATCCAGCTTTTATAGGATTTTTTCGCGTCAGGACACGTGATCTGATTGAAAATTCGTAAGACGGAGGGAGAGTAGACCGGCGGTGCGGCTTAGGAGAGGAAGTAATATCCCCTCTTTCTACCGCGCGGCGAAAATGTATGCCTCCTGCTGTTTATTTTTAATGTACAAGTAATATAAATTGTCATGTTTGTGTACGATAGAGCAATAATAATGAATATTGTGTTTTACCACATAAATGATAGTACTTTTATACTGATAAATAAATCAATTCGTGAGAAATTATTCCCTAACCATTTCAAAATATTCTAAAATGCACAACATTAATGTTCAAGTTTTCACTTCTGCCGGTACTCCCGGAGTGCAACCCGATTTTTTATGTATAAGTTCTTGTATTACTTAGAACCAAATAAACAGATGATGTACCAATAATGGTTTAATCATTTAATTTTTTTAATCATTTCATGATGCCCACGGCCTCTTTCTACAGTCGGACCGCTCGCCATCGACAGGGAATTCATCCTCACACATTGGAGCCTAAGTGGTCGCGTACCTTGCGGTTCCAGAGAAGATTTCTCCCGCGTACGGTCAAGCTGTGGAATGAACTGCCTGTCGAGGTTTTCTCAGGAGACTACAGCATGGGGTTCTTCAAAAAGGGCGTGAAGAGGTTTTTACAGGGTCGGCAACGCGCGTGTGATGCCCCTGGTATTACAGGCGTTCATAGGCTACGGTAACTGCTTTCCATCAGGCGGCCCGTATGCTTGTATTGTTGTTTACCACACTAGTGGTAAAAAAACACGACCGTACTAACATTATTAAAGAGAAATAGATAGATGGATAGAATATGCTTAATTTGCATAATACAAATTTAATGTACTGATTACAAACTTGTATATATGCAACAAGGCGGCCTTATTGCTGAGAGCTTAAAGCTAAAGTTAAAGAGATTAAAGCTTGGTTACAAGCTGTGGCTTGAATCACAGTAGTACGTCCCTAGACAATCGTAATGTATATCGATTTATATAATATAATATCATATATGACATAGAATTAACACGGAACAAGATTAATAAACACGAGAAATGTATGAGCATTTATATTTTAAGGTACCAGATAGGGGCTGATAGTAGAATAGAAAGAGTTCAATTCTTTAATCGAAAAATACGCGGTGCCGAAAAAATATGTAGGTAATAATTATTTGAATAGCTCACCTTCGGACAAGGATGACGATGGTAGTGATGATGGCTACTAGGAAGACCAGAGCCCCGAAGGCTCCCAGCGCCACCACCGCGCCAAGGTTCAATCGGGCACCCACGGTTTCTCTCCTCTCGCCGTCGACGGAGAGGGGGACGTTCACTCGAGGCGTTTGCTCAGCTCGGATGTTATTGCCGCTGCCAAGGATCTGAGGAAAATATGTTTTTTTACTTAAATTCAAATATATTGGCCGTGTGGTTTCCGGCAGACTAGAATAGAATCACTCCGTTTCTTCCCGTGGATGTCGTACAAGGCGACTAAGGGAAATACATTATCAAATATCGATCAGGCCTCCCCAATCCGTTTGGCCAGCGTGGGGAGTGTAGGCCAAAATCCTCCTTCCGAGCGGGAGACGGACGGGAGGGTCGTGCTCCTGTAGTGGAGACTAAAATGGACCTGATGATGATGAAATATATTATGGGGTATAAGTGGTTCACCACGTTCTTTAAAGACAAAGCCAACCTCAACTGCACGAAGAGGCTCGGCTAAAAGACAGGTAGGTTACACCGTATTTGTTAGCTGCGCGACTTCGGAAGTACCTCTACCTCAGAGAATACCGCAGCCAAATAACAATTCCCTTGAAGGTTGTTGTGTTCCCGCGAGTGAGTGAGGTCACCAGAAAGGAAGGAGTTGCTGCGTTGCGTTGGCAGAATTTATTACGCTAAGTAAGGACTATTGAACATCGCTTGCGGGATAGGGGAAGCGATGCCATTTTGAGATAATTTTAGTGCATATAACGTATTCACGTACAACACATGGTCATCTCCATGATATAGCAACACCCCATTTTTTTTATAGGTATACTGTATATATTTTTAGTTGTATATACCTATTAAGTTTAGATAGGTTTTTATAATATAGACATAATGTAATGTAATAAATGTAGTAAAAAAAAGTGCAAAAGACAGCCAAGAAACAGAAGACGATCATAAAAAAAAAGATTAAAAAAAATAGAAATAGACACTAATAAGAATACAATTATAAAAATATTTGCAATAATTATAATATAGATTTAATCCACGAATTGAACTAATCTAATTAAGTTGATGTAAGGCTATCCCCAGGATAGTCAACACTAAAATAAAATAATTAAAAAATATATTTATAGACTGAGCGCGGAACATATGTATGGAATGTATATTAAATAAATCAAAATAATAAAAATTTATAACGAAAAAAAGGCATGGACCATAGAGTCCATGGATGTAGTTTCAATCCTATAAAAAAAAATGTAGTATATGATCCAAACAAATTAAAGCATAAAAGGATGGAGGAGGAAGGAGGATTGTAGTGACTGAAAACCTACTGCTTTAACTTAATGAAATAATTGAAAATATTTAATAACAATTTCTAGACCAATAATTTATTTAGAAAAGGTTCCATTTAACGACACTGTATGACGGAGTATCCACCGTGTCTAATTGATTTCCGTCAACAAACAAGGCCCGCCGCCTCTTGGCTTTCACTCACGCTTACATCCTAAGTATTTCCCTATAGGGACATTCACGATATCGCCATTACAAGGCAACTATTTGTAAATTTTATACAATAAGTCAGATATTATTACTTTACCGGCGACATAATCTTCTACTAAGAGCATTAGAGTGAGTCGTTAAAAGTAAAATCAGCTTTTCAGAATCATTTCGAGACGAGCTCGGTGGTGGAATGGTTAGCAATGGCCACTTTGACTCCGTGGTCGCGAGTTCGATTCCCGCACAAGACAAACATTTGTGTGCATGAACATGTCTGTTTGTCTTGGTCTGCGTATTTTCTATGTATTATAAGTATGTATTTACAAAAAAAAATGTATTTAAGTACATTTATCAGTTGTCTAGTACCCATAACACAAGCTTTGCGCTTAATTTGGGACTAGATGGCGCTGTGTAAATTGCCCAGAAATATTTATTTATTTTCACAAATCTGGGTATGATATTCTGGCGGCTGGGTTTAAGAATTAACAGTCGTATTTTCAATATATTCGTTGCGAAATAACAAAAAAAAAACCGGACAAGTGCGAGTCGGACTCGCCCACCGAGGGTTCCGTAGGTACGTAGTATCATTATTAAATTTGATATTTTTCATTATAAATAAGAAATAATGCGTCGAAAAAAATAAATAAAATATATTTTGCAACGTGTACATCAAGCCCTTTCATATGATACCCCATTTGAACTAGTAGTTTCAATTTGAAATTTCGACACCCTATAAAAAATATAGACCCCCTATTTTTTAAGATCTATTTACAAATGTATAGTTTTGAGATTTATTCCTGTACATGTAGTCTATAACGATGTTACTTGCCAAATTTCATAGTTCTAGGTCAACGGGAAGTACCCTATAGGTTTTGATTCCCTTGAGTGTGTCGAAATATGCGTTTTTTGCTGAATAAACGGCCGTAACTTTTTTCTACGTAAACTTAGCAGTTTGATTTTTTTTTAACTTCATGGGACCGTAGACCTGAGTATACAGTTCAAATTTCAGCTTGATACCTCCACGCATTCTCGACATAGAAATTCTTGACAGACAGACAGACAGACAGACAGACAGACAGACAGACAGACAGACAGACAGACAGACAGACAGACAGACGGACAACAAAGTGATCTTATAAGGGTTCCGTTTTTCCTTTTGAGGTTCGGAACCCTAAAAATGAGCTGTGGTGTCATGGACATGGCCGTGTGTTGTACGTCAATTCGTTAGATGCACTAAAATTATCTTATAATGGCGGCGCTTTCCCCTCCCGCGCACGCGATGTTCAATAGTCCTTACTTAGCGTAATAAATTCTGCCAACGCAGCTTATGATGAAGTTGTCATTCTAGGAAGTTGTCATTTTAGGAAGTTGTCGTTTTAGGAAGTTGTCGTTTTAGGAAGTTGTCGTTTTAGGAAGTTGTCGTTTTAGGAAGTTGTCGTTTTAGGAAGTTGTCGTTTTAGGAAGTTCTCGTTTTAGGAAGTTCTCGTTTTAGGAAGTTGTCTTTTTGAAGTTGTCGTTCTCAGCCTGAGTGGTATCATCATTCATCTATCCAGTGGTGTGATTGACTTTTGGATGTAGAATATAGATTCGAAACTACAATGCAAAACAGTATGCCTCGATTTTGTTATTATTAGATTTTTTGATAGCCGCCGTATGGTCGTAAATTTAAAGACGTCACTTCAAAATATTGTGGAAATAAACAACATACACTTTTTTAATCTTTTATAAAGTTTATTAATTTATTTAATCGGAACTTCGCCAACGAAATACAATTTAGTGAGACTGACCGACTGACGAACCTCGGGCTTTGAGTTAAATCGCTCTTTATCCAAGCCGTTACTCCGAAGTTTCAAACTGTCGGAGTTGTACTAGATAAGGAAGCCCGGGTAACTTTCATTCCGCTATACGCGGTCTTAAATACGAGAAAATGTTGTGTGGTACACCCAGCAGAGTTAAAACACAGCGGGATTAATAGCTCAATTCCGAGATCAACCGAAGACGTACTCCTTAAAGTTTTGATTAGACAAGGAATCTTATCTAGAGTCACAGAAATATACTCTACTAGAGTAGACAAGAACATTGTCTCCTGGACTTTGTTACTACAGTCAACGCTTCCAGCCGTAGATTTTGAATAAGCTAGATAGGTGATGGAGAGATTGAAGAGGCATAATGGTTATGCTATATTTTTTTTATGTATACACATAAACTGCCTAATACGAATTAAAATATTCTTAACACAGTATTTTTTTAAATAAGTACAAAAAATACATTTTTACACACCATCACATCCAAAATAGTGTTGCCTTTGACTAGGTGTTGTAGACTGAATATGTGTGTTCTAGTTAAGGAATTGAATCTTACTTAAAAAGACTTCAACAAAAATACAATGCTAACCTGGTTTTCTCTCGGATGGCTCGCAACAATGATATGCGGCACGTGGCTCGTTGGAGACTCTTGGTTGTCACCAACAGTCACCTTCCTTTCCGGTGGCCTCTCGTACGCCTTAGTGGTTGGTATTGGTCGTTCAGTTGTAGTCTTCGGGCGTGGACGTCTCGGCGGATCAGGAGGAGTGAACGGGGCTGGGGAGGACACGGGTCGTGGGGATGATCGGGTCCTTGTGGGGAGGACGAGGCGGGGAGTGGTCGGGATGGGGGCAGGGGACGGTTGGGTCGTGGTCGGAGCTGGTGTTGTTGTCGTCGTCGTCGTTGTTGAGGTCGTTGTGCTGCGTTCTTCGGCTAAAATGGACAAAATAATCGTAGATTTAGTATACAGTGTCATCTAGTAACGATGTAACGGTTGAATGAGGAGCTTCTTTTCTTGTGAAATAGGGTTAAGATACATTTTCCTATACACTTCCCTCAGGAATACAATACAGTAATTTAAGTCGCATAGTCAATAGGTACCATTAAAATGGTTGTTTAGATAAATCGCGCGTTATTATTAAAGAAAGCCACTTTTAGCATTAATATAGCGATATGTCTAAGCAACAAATTTTAAGTCCTGGCTAAGTAACCTTAAAATTAATTGATAGTATTCTCGAAAAAAGTTACAGATAGACAAATACCATTTTAACTCTATTCACGAGCTGCGGTTTTCTTTTCAATATCGGCGCTAGTACGCAGCATAGAGTTGTCTTATTTATTGTTAATATTAGCACAATTAAGGAAAGTAGTTCTGAATACACACAATGTTTTTAATGCGAGATACAAATCTGCGATTCCTTGGAGTTAAAGATGGCTAGATACCGCATAGTCTGGCACATAAAATACATTTTCACACGCAAATACAGACAGAATACGTAATTTGTTTTCAATGCGTAGAGAAAACCGCGTATGTATTTTTCCCACCTACGATAACCTCTTGCGAGCCATTAGTGATGTTTCTCCAATGTCATTCGCCGCGAACCAAGACCTTACGTTTTTTTTTTAACATAGAATTTCGATACCTTAAAACACACATGATGCCAATACCCTATGAATATGTTGATCGTGTGTTATTCGCTATATTTCATCACAATCAGATCAATTTATTCAAAATTAATAATACAATATATATTTTCATGTTAAAGTTATCAACGGCTACTACGTTTTGAATCCCATCGAAATTGAATTTTGTACTACATTTCCTCAAAAAGCGATTAGAAAGTTATCGCGATACTAACTTAACGAACATATATAAAAAAAACGAAAAAGACCTCGATCGTTTTTTTTTTCCTGCAGAGGTTTTACCCTTCATCCTCTTGGAATCAATTTCGTGATATTTTCTCAATACGAACAATACATACAATACAGAGCAGTGAGTAACCTTCAACGAGAAGATTTCCTACCGACGCGATAGTGTACAAGATTCAGAAAATAGAAGTGAGGTAAGTTAGTGCGGTATGTGCAATAACTTACCCCACTTCTATTTTCTGAATCTTGCAGTGTCTATCTACCTAAGTTAAATCTGAGTTCCTAATAGTTCAAATTTTATGCAAATTCAATAAATAAATAATTATAGACAATTTACACAGCGCCATCTAATGCCAAATTAAGCGCAGAGCTTGTACTATGGGTACTAGACAACTGATAAACGTACTTAAATACATTTTTTTGTTAATACATACTTATAATACATATACAACACCCAGACCAAGACAAACAGACATGTTCACGCACAAAAATGTTTGTCTTGTGCGGTACCTCGTCAATTTTTCTCGGTTTTCGAAAATTCGTCAGGGTATTGTGTGAGGCATTTGTGTAGTACATATTTTCGTGAATTTTCAGCCCATTCTTAATGTAATCTAATTAGTTAATTGAATATAAGATTTACGATGGCAATGCGGTGTAGGTTTATCCCAGACGCCGGAAGCGAGGCAGGCGATGCGCCTCGCGCCTGCCAACTTGTAGCCGCGAGAGCAGGCGTACTCGGCGACTGCACCGAACACCGATGCATTTTGTGCAAGCGTCACTCGTCCGTTCGGTATTTGAGGCGGTTCTTCACACTGCACCACTGTAGGAAAGAATGTATTCAATTTTAGAAGTGTTAAATTATATTTGAATTCGTTAAAAATTAAATATAAACAACTTGTTTTCTAATTTGCAAGTACATATCATACATGGTATAATTAGAGGCCATGACCAGGATAAGAGAAGTCAGAATATATATATATATATATATATATATATATATATATATATATATATATATATATATATATATATATATATATATATATATATATATGTATGTATAAGTAATTTTATAGGTATATAAGTGTTGTTGGAATAATGTGAATTGAACGTAGAATATAACTTGACTTATTTTTTTTATTTCTTGTTTATTTCTTTTTTATTTTATATTTCAGATTCATAATTTAAAAGTCAAAAGTATATAATATTTGTATTAATTATTGTACGTTCAACCAAGGACAGGACATGGTGAGACTGATAAAGTGTAATACCTATATATACCTATGTTCAACAATAAAGTTATTTGAATTTGAATTTGAATTGATTTGAACGGTGGTATAAATTAGTCTAAAAGGGTTTTAAAAACCTACAATTGTTGCTGGTGAAATGGTTTGCAAAGAATAGTTGACTGATTCTGCTTAAATAGGGATAGTATGTATGTGACACAAAAGGGAAGAATGTAAGCGAGAATATAAATAAATAAAATTAAATAAAATTCAGGGGGGGGGGGGGTCGTTACAATTGATTTCTTATGGTTCTGATTGAAAATCAGTGTTGTTGGTCTGACTGCAACTTATACTGAATCAGAATATTTTTTCACTTCCACAACATTAAGGTGCATAGGTGGTATTTGATAACAGGTATTTTCATAATTAATATATATGGCTTATGTGTATCTAACACCATTTTTACCATGTGTAATAATAATAGTAATTATGTACTGATATGTTGTGGATCGTTGAAATAAACATTTTTTCTTTCTTTCTTCTGATTTCCACAGCCGCCATATTTTAAGAATTCTTAAGAAATTAATTTTTAAGATGATTTTTTAAGAGAAACGCGCCTATAAATATGAACAAATTTTACTATAGCATCGACTTCAAAATATCAAATTAATGATAATCTTCATGACTACTCTTGCTTCTAATGTTAAAACCATCTATATGACAGTTTACCATTAGGGAAATCATATTTTTTTAAACTACGTCGGGTAGGACAAACAAGCATGTGGTCCGCCTAAATTGAAGAGGTTACCGTAGCAATATAAGCGGTTGCAACATGAAATATTGCTTGCGCGCCGCCACCCTCGCTGCTAACGTGGCAACTCCTACCTTCCTGATGATTTCTCTTTCGAATACAACAACCCTAAAGAGAATTTAGGGTGTAAGTGGTTCATCAACATCTTTGTACCAAATCCAACTTCACCTGCACGCGGTTCACCCTGCTGACTGACAAACGAAGCTCTGGCGAAAAGACAGGTAGAGAGCGTAATTGTAAGCTACCCGACTGGGGAATGTACCTCCACCTCACAGAATACCGCAGCCAAATAACGGTTCCCTTGAGGGCTGTTATGTTCCTGCGAGTGAGTGAGGTCACCAGAAAGGAAGGAGATGCTGCGACGGCAGCGAGGGTGGCGGCGCGCGAGCGATATTTTATGTTGCGAGCGTTAATATGGCTACGGTAACCGCTTCACATCAGGCGGGCCGTATGCTTGTCAGTCACCCGACGTAGTATAAAAAAAAATGTTTGGGCCTTCTGTGAGGCAGAGGAACCCAGCTGGGCAGCGTATAAATACGCTGAACCACGCTACCTATGTTTTACCCGAGTCTCGTTTGTCAGTCAGCAAGGTGCACCGCGTGCAGGTGACGTTAACTTTATGCACATATAGTTATTTGTTCACAATAAAATAGTAAAACCACACTTTCCCACGCTACCTCTCTATTACCAGACTCTCGTTTGTCAATCAGCAAGGTGCACCACGAGCAGATATGGTATAGTTAACAGTGCACAATAAAAAAGTAAAACAACGCTTTCATCGTCTTATTAAGATTTTGTTTCTCAAAATCGTGTGTCATTTTGCCCTACATACGGTACGTGCGGTGTAGAAAGCTCTGTCAAGTACGCCGGCGCCGTGTGTGAACAGCGCACATTCCCACACGACAATTACGATACGAGATCTTGTTAATTGTGGCGTATGACACGGCCAGATTACATCGCTTCCAGCTCTGATTACCGAAGAAAGTCGGGAGGTTTCCGCTGTGTCACAGGGGGTACTTGTTTGGGGTCTTCATAACACAGCCTATGCTCCTTACTAATAATACTATAAATAAATAAATATTCGTGGACAAATTACACACGCCCATCTATGTTCCAAACTAAGCAAAGCTTGTACTATGGGTACTAGATAACTGATAATATCATCATCATCAGGTCCATTTTAGTCTCCACTACAGGAGCACGACCCTCTCTCGTCCGTCCTAGACGGAAGGAGGATTTGGCCTACACTCCCAACGCTGGCCAAACGGGTTGGGGAGGTCTGATCGATATTTGATAATGTAATTCCCTTAGTCGCCTTATACGACATCCACGGGAAGAAAAGGAGTGATTCTATTCTTGTCTGCCGGAAACCACACGGCCAAACTGATAATATATATCACTGATAATAATACACTTAAATACATATTAAAATACCAAGGCAAACAGACATGTTCATGCATATAAATATTTATCTTGTGTGGGGGATCGAACCCACAATCTCGAAACTATAAATGCAAATGTAAGTTTGTTTGTTGCGATTTCACGCTTTAACTACTGAACCGATTTCCATGAATTTTTACACAAATCATTATTAAAAAATCACAATACTATACGCATTTACAGATTTCGGTTATTATGCTGAGTTGCTACCATTTTGCGACATCCACTGTACTTTCATTTTCATTGTATAATATTTGGCCGTGTGGTTTCTGGCAGACTAGAATAGAATAACTCCGTCTCTTCCAGTGGATGTCGTACAAGGCGACTAAGGGAAAAATACATTATAAAACAACGATCAGGCCTCCCCAACCCGTCTGGCCAGCGTGGGGAGTGTAGGCCAAATCCTCCTTCTGTCTGGGACGGACGAGAGAGGGTCGTGCTCCTGTAGTGGAGATTAAAATGACCTGATGATGATGATGATGTATAATATTTGTGTCTGTTTGACATTTTTGTATAGTGCTATGTAAAGTGCCAATAAATGTTTTTCTTCGTCTTTTTCTTCTTCTTTTTCCATCGTGTTGTGGCTGTGGATGGTTCCATCTCTCATTGATATCGCACATAAGTCGATATCTACCCACTTCTTAGCCTATTCTCATATGTGACAAATATGATACAAGTCATTTATTAATAGATTATGCTCACCATCGCATCGTGGCGGTGGACCGTTCCACCTCTCGTCGATATCGCAGACAAGGCGAGATCTGCCCACCATCTCGTAGCCTGCCCCACAAGAGTACTGCACGTGTGACAGATATGAGACCGAGCCATTTACCAACTCGTATGAGCCGTGGGCTATTTCAGCTGGGTAACCGCATTCGATTCCTGATACGAAAAAAATTTTTTTTTTTAATATTAGGACGGGTGGCAGTCAAGCATACGGCCCGCCTGATGCGAAGCGGTTACCGTTGCTATATTAACGCTCGCAACATAAAATATCGCTCACGCGCCACCAACCCCGCTGCCAACGCGGCATCTCCTTCCTTTCTGGTATCCTCACTCACTCGCAGGAACACAACAACCCTCAAGGAAATTGTAATTTGGCTGCGGAATTCTGTGAGGTGTAGTACATTCCCCAGTCGGGTAGCTTACAATTACGCTCCCTACCACTCTTAATTTTATATTCCCTCTAATATTCAAATATTATATGTTCAATTGTTCATTTACAAGTATAAATATTACTGGTAATCCACATATTTAGGTTCTCAATGATCCTCTGAATAAAAAAATCATTGAGCACAGATAGACAATATGAAAACGAAAGTTGCGTAAATTCATTATTTGTTTTGTAATAAAAATAGTGTTTGACAACTTTCGTTTTGTTTTTTCGTCGACAATGAAGTATTTTTACTTCATTTTTTGATTTCAGGGGAATGCAGGTGCAAGACGTCATCTTGAATTCAAAGTACCAAGGAGGAACATTCAGCCATATATGCCAGGGACGGACTGAGGCCGCATAGGGCCCGTAATTTTTGGGGCCCCAAAATAAAGTTTTTTATTTTTATTTTTGAAGTATACTAAAGAAGAAAACTTCTTTAGTAGGCCCGGAAATACAATGTTGCCTAGTGCCCGCTTTAACCTTCGTCCGCCACTGGTAAATGCATCGCTTTAAGAACAAGTGAACCGTTTAAGGGTTCTTTTCAAGCACTTACGTTTGCAAACCGGTGGGAATTCGTCATAGAAACCGGTGTCGAGACAGGTCCTCACGGTGGGCCCGACAAGCAGGTGGCCCTCATCACACGAGTACTCCACCGAGGCTCCCACTTCGAAACTCTCCGTTGTCATCGTGGAGTTCGGCGGCTGCTCCGGTCTTCCGCAGGCTTTAGGCTCTGTTAGACAATGATTTATAAAACATAAAACATATTGACATGACTAGCCTTTAAATATTCGCCCAGCATACGGACATATACTATAATATAGTTGTAAGCTAGCTAGAAGACATAAGGAGTGCAAGGTAGACAAGTACCTAATTATGGTCGCATACCAGCAATTCCCTTATGACTCCTGGATTTTTGTGCCTGACTGTCTACAAGTCACACTTATGTACAATTTCGCCACGCCATATTAGTCGCACAGCACATCATTTTAACGTCCACATTCGCATAGCAATCGATACAAATCAACTTACGGTGTTGACAGATATAGTTGAGCCTGGTCTGACAGTCCGTGTCGGCCCAGAGCCAGCCCTTGCTGCCGTCGAAGCGAGCGCAGTCCTCCACACCCCCAGGAGCGTTCCAGAAGGATACCGTGACGTCATTCCCATTGACCCATCGCCAATTGGTAGTGTCTTGAGGGTCCCGGACAGCTCCCATCCAGTACTGGCTGCTGCTGTCGCTTCTGTTGAACATAGGCGGCGGTCAGTTCTGGCAAATAGACTGATTTAAAGGAATCTGAGCCCTCGCAAAATGAATTAACTAAATTAAAATTAAATGAACTTATTCGTGAACTGAATAGTCCAGTTACGTAACTATTCCCAATTTTATAATACAATCACTGTCAAAAGTATTAAACGTAAATATTTACGGTAGAAAAATGCGTTTTTAGCACTTGGAGAAAGTGCTATCTCTCCTATTATGTTTCTTGTTTATATAAGATCAAAAGACTTATCATAAATATAAGTAAGTATAGACATGCAATTTATTCTGCATATTGATTAAAAATAAATATGCAGAATAAATTCCTACCATCATATATAAAGTAAAAGTTTGTGAGAATGGATATTTGTTATTCTTTCAGGCGTATTGCTGAACTGGGGCCCTGAAAGCTGAAGCCGATTACCATCGAATATTTTGCATCAAAATATAGGTCTTACATTTAAGTTATTGACCTTTAGCTTAGTCGGTAGACCACCAGGGTTGATACCAGCTAAGCTACCACAAAAGTAATGTTATCGCACCAAAAAAAGTAGGGGCTCTATGACAATTTATAAATATTTAACTCATTTTGCATTTTTTTGCAAAAGTGACAGTGTCGCACAGGGCGATGAGAATTGCTGAGAATCGGCCAACATATGGCACCGGTGCGATATGCTGGCCGATTCTCAGACCTACCCGATATGCACACAAAATTTCATAAAAATCGGTCCAGCCGTTTTGAAGGAGTTTAGTAACAAAAAGCGCGACACGAAAATTTTATATATTTAGAGAATTCACAATGATATCTGTGGGAATTAGTTGAAAACAAAGATAGTATAACAAGTTAGTTGGAAATACGTTGGAAAACGACACGAGTGCGGACAAAGTAGCCGTGGGACTGTAATTGTATCCCATCTGTGATGTCACCACGTGCATCGTGCGATTTTGAAACACCTATTATCAAATAAAAATATTACTTTCATATAAATTATATCAGTAATATGAGCATAGTATTATTTTTGTTGGCCGTGTGGATTCCGGCAGACTAGAATAGAATCACTACGTTTCATCCCGTGGATGTCGTACAAGGCGACTAAGGGACATTATCAAATATCGATCAGGCCTCCCCAACCCGTTTTGCCAGCGTGAGGAGTGTAGGCCAAATCCTCCTTCCGTCTAGGACGGACGAGAGAGGGTCGTGCTCCTGTAGTGGAGATTAAAATGGACCTGATGATGATGATGATGATTATTATTATTATTTTTGTACAGTACAGCGAAACTTAGTGCTGAATAATGACGAGCTCGGTGGTCGAATGGCTAGCTGGTAGCTGGCTATCGAATGGCACTTTGACTCCGAGGTAGCGGGTTCGATCCAGGCACAAGACAAATATTTTTATACATGAACATGTATGTTTGTCTTGGTCTGGGTGCTGTCTATATACGCCTGAAATACAGTAATATTCCTAGTTCAGGCATATGTCAATTTATTCCATTATGTTAAGTTAGGCCTAAGCTACGTTTTTGTTATTAATGTTTTTAAATAAAAGATTTTAAGAGATTATATATATTATATGTATGTATTTACAAAAAAAACATATTTATGTAATATATATCAGTTATCTATTACCCATAGAACAAGCTTAGCTTAGTTTGGGGCTAGATGGCGGTGTGTCATTTGTCCAGGAATATTTAATTAAAGCTTAAAAAGCATAAAACCATAGTTCGCATGCGATTATAAACCGAATATTATAAAACACGTTTTTTTTATCTATGCCGGGTGATATACAAGCTTTAGGCCGGCCTGATGTGAAGCGATTACCGTAGCTATGTATATTAACACTTGCAACATGAAATTTCGTTCACGCACCGTCACCTCCGCTCCCAACGCACCAACTCCTTCCTTTCTTTTCTGCCCCGTTACCACCAACTCTTATTGCGATTCAATAACTGAATATAATGCTTATGTATACCAATAAATATGCGATTCTATTCAGAAGAGAATCGCTTATTCATTATATTCTGAATAGAATCGTTTATTCATTGGTATAAATAAACATTCTATTCAGAGTTCGCGGGTTCGATTCCCGTACAAGACAAACATTTGTGTGCATGAACACGTCTGTTTGTCTTGGTCTGGGTGTTTTCTATGTATTATAAGTATGTATTTACAAAGAAAAAATGTATTTAAGTACATTTATCAGTTGTCTTTTTTTTTTAAATAAGAGTTGGTGATAAGGGGACAGTTATTGAAGCCGTATTAACGCTCGCGACATAAAATATAGCTCGCGCGTCAAACCCACTGCCAACTCAGCGTCTGCTTCCTTTCTGGTGACCTCACTCACTTAACTTCCTTTCTGGTGACCGCAGGAACACAACAACCCTCAAGGGAATTGTTATTTGGCTGCAGTATTCTGTGAGGTGGAAGTACTTCCCCACTCACGCAGCTTACAAATATGCTGTACCTCTTTTACCAGAGCCTCATTCACTAGTCGGCGAGGTGCACCATGTGCAGGCAAGATTGACTTTGGCTCTAAAGATAGTGGTGAGCCACTAACACCCCAACACTATTATTAAACACTACTATTCTCACACAAACAATGAAGTATTTATGCATTAGTTATCCAACATATCTTTATGGAAAAGATTTACACAGAAAAGCAATTTTAAGCATAACTTTCCCTGTTGTACATTTTATGCGTAACTATTTAATTGTCTGCGTGGGAATAATATGGTGTTTTATGTTTTCGTTGTTTGCTAACTATATTTTTATATATATTTCGACGAGCTCGGTGGTCGAATGGTTAGCAATGGCCACTTTGACTCCGAGGTCGCGGATTCGATTCCCGCACAAGACAAACATTTGTGTGCATGAACATGTCTGTTTGTCTTAGTCTGGGTGTTTTCTATGTATTAAAAGTATGTATTTACAAAAAAAAAAGATGTATTTAAGTACATTTATCAGTTGTCTAGTACCCATAACACAAGCTCTGAGCTTAATTTGGGACTAGATGGCGCTGTGTAAATTGTCCAGAAATATTTATTTATTTATTTCTATAACAGTAGTTTCGCAGTACTACAAGCGAACCAATATGTTTGGTCAAAAACTTTGTAGCCCTTTTTACAAAAATTGCGGTTGCCATTAGATGGACTTGGAGAGAGATACAAAATTACCTCAGCAATTAAGAAAAAAATAAATTGATTTATTTAAGAAGACTTCATGGAGAATACTAGTTGGAAATGAATATTGTATATGATTATTCAAAAACATCAGACGCGCAGCATGCGCCACCATAGCGACAATTGTTATTTTTTTTCTAAATCCCGAATTGTTTTCGGAAAAACAAGGTCACTTTATCACTTTACTACTTTTTGATGCTCTACATTAATTCGAAGTCAGAATTTCGAAATTTTGAGTTTCATGGCAACGGACGGACAGACAGAACGACTTTTTTTCGGAAAACCAAGGTCTCTTTACATTACTACTTTTTGATGCTCTACACGAATCTGAAGTCCGTATTTCGAAATTTTGAGTTTCATGGCAACGGACAGACAGAACGACCGGACGATTTTATTTATAAGCTCAATGAATTTCGCTGAAAATATACTAGGGTGACATGAATTATATTTTGACATTTTTTACAAAAATTGCGCGGACGGAGGAGTATGCAATTTCGCACACATATAGTTTATATAGAGAAGGAGTGCATAATGCTAATATTTTTTTTATTATGCATAAAATGTACATTAAATCAATAAAAAAAAAACATTATTTATACACGCATATAAATACTCTTTTGTTTTTTGTTAAAGTCTGTGGTCAAATTGAGAATAGATTAATATTGTTTGTCAATTATTTGGCTCCTCTTCACAATGGGACATGATGGCCCATCAAATGATCGTCCATAATCGCCGCCATGATCGGGCAGCTCTCCACACAATCGTGTCTATTCATTTGCTGACTGTCTACTGTTATGATAAGACGTCTATCGAAGATGGATATCAAAGTGATCGCGGCTGCGGCAATATTTCTACTTAGCTCTTATAATCATTTACTTAATGTGCGCGAAAACAGAATTGTGAATTGTTAAAAGCAAGGCTCATTTTGAATTCTTTTACTCTATGGTTCTATGAACCGAAAAGTTTCTTCATTCGTCCACGTCATCATATTGTGTTTGTAGATCGACAGAAAGAACTAGATACATAAGCACAGAACACTAAGAATATGTCCCTCTTTATTTTTTTACCGAGACGTGTACACCACAGAGTACTTAATAACGGTCTACACGTCTACACTGTACCCGAGACGACTACGTACTGAGTAATCGGCGATTGTGTGGACGCGCACACAATCATGGGCCAGCATTCCTTTGATGTACCGACAACTTACCGATTACCGGCGATGATCACGCCCTATCACGCCCTCTACACAGTCGTGCTTGTCCATAATCGCCCATCATGGGCCATTGTGAAGAGGAGCCATGAATGATTATCTGAAGTCTTTGACAATAGAACTTTAATAATGTTCAAACTTATAAATTAATTATGGTCGAATTTCGACCTCTTGGCGACCACTAATGGGCGTAATAATAAAAATAATATATGAAATTAAATTATTAAAAGAGAATTTATAAATGAAAATTGTCTGGAAATGAATTTTTGAGTATCACTTAATTTTGAATTTGAAAATAATTTCAAAGCGTTAAGCCAGTGTTATTGATGTAGACTTTCATGAAGATAAAGTAAAATATTATTTATAGTATTCGCATAGCCAAAAAGAAATCATAGCTGAGTAAGTTTATAAACCAGTATGTTATCATAGCAAATACATATTATATATAAAAGTTGATGCGAATGCATAATAAATATAAATAAATAAATATTCCTGGACATATTACACAGCGCCATCTAGTCCCAACGAGTGAACTAATATATAAATATCCTTAAACATTTTTTTTATAATTTTATTTTTATTATTTAATTAGCACAATAGACGGACTTAACGCCAATTTTATTTCTCTATCAAAAATAGGTTTTAGGTTAAAGTTAATGACAAATATCTTTACTTGAGCCGGTAGAGCTCCAGCGTTTATATTGGCTAAGAGCTGGGCCCTGCCGCCGAAGCTGAAGCCGATTTGCATCGGAATTTTTGAAAATGATTTTTTGAAAATTTTTGAAGATTTTGAAAATGAAACCACTGCCACAGTTTATGTAATAGTTGCTACTGCTTAGATTGTTGGTAATTATAACCGGCCGTGTGGTTTCCGGCAGACTAGAATAGAATCACTCCGTCTCTTCCCGTGGATGTCGTACAAGGCGACTAAGGGAAATACATTATAAAACATCGATCAGGCCTCCCCAACCCGTCTGGCCAGCGTGGGGAGTGTAGGCCAAATGCTCCTTCTGTCAGGGACGGATGAGAGAGGGTAGTGCTCCTGTAGTGGAGACTAAAATGACCTGATGGTGATGATGATAAACATAATTAAGCTCAACAGCTTAGCTGATAGAAACCCTTGAGCTCTACCGACTAAGCTGAAGATGTTTGTCAATAACTTTAACGTAAGACCTATTTATGAAGTCAAAATCAGCTTCGGCAGTAGGGCCCCTGATTATCGCAACCAAAAAACTTTGGGGTGTAAGTGGTCCATCAACATCTTTGAACCAAAGCCAACTTCACCTGCACGCGGTGCGGTGCTGACTGACAAACGAAGCTCTGGCGAAAAGAGAGGTAAGGAGCGTAATTGTAAGCTACCCGACTGGGGAATGTACCTCCACCTCACAGAATACCACAGCGAAATAACAATTCCCTTGAGGGTTGTTGTGTTCCTGCGAGTGAGTGAGGTCACCAGAAAGGAAGGAGATGCTGCGCTGGCAGCGGGGGTGGCGGCGCGCGAGCGATATTTTACGTTGCGAGCGATAATATGGCTACTGTAACCGCTTCACATCAGGCGGGCCGTATGCTTGTCTGCCACCCGACGTAGTATAAAAAAAAACCAATAATAATCGGCTTCAGCTTCGACGATAAGTCCCCAGGTACCCCGGTCAATCATTGGGAGTAGTATCACTATATTCTAGGTACATAAATAATTCGCCATGACTGTTGCACAAAACAATGATAAATTCGCTAAGCAAGCTGTAATACTGTAATATTACGAAAGACATGAATTCCTGCGGTGAATAAAGAGTCGACAATATCGTATTATATGACCCATTAGTTGTTACCTGAAACATTTGCGTTTTTTCAACTTTAACTTAACTTTAAATTCATTTGCAACTTTAAATAGTTTCGTTGAAAATTGCTTCCATAGGGAGGCCTTTCAAAAAAACGAATGATAACAAAATCGGGGGCTACAGTTAGGTGTTGCAGCTGCAAATCTATCATCTCCATCCAAAATTCAATGACACCACTGGATATATAAAGAATCAAAGAATTTATTACGCTAAGTAATGACTATGGAACATCTCGTGCGGGGGAGGGGGAAGCGCAGGCATTTTGAGATAATTTTAGTGCATATAACGTATTCACGTAGAACACACGGCCGTGTCGATGCGGGCACACTCCATTATTTTTCTTTTCATACAAGTTTCTTCCGCGAACTCTGAAGTAAAATTACTCCCTGCCGAGGTTTTCCCAAGAGACTACAGTATGGGGTTCTTCAAGTGTGAATGGGTTTTTACAACGTCGGTATCGCCTTTGTGATGCCTCTGGTGCTACAAGCGTCCAACGGCTGTGATGACGTTTACCATCAGACAAATCTTCTGTGTTTGGCAACTTATTGTATAAAAATAAATGCCCCCAAGATAACAAACCACAGCCAAATAAATAATGATAACAATTCTCTTGAGGGTTGTGGTTCTGCGTGTGTCACCAGAAAGGAAGGAGATGCTGCGTTGACAGCAGGGGTAATATGGCTACGGTAACCGCTTCTCGTCAGGCGGGCCATATGCTTGCATCCGACATAGTATAAAAAAAAGTATAATATAAAATTGAAACATGTTTTATTCCAACTCACAAAGTACTCTACGTAATCCTCACTCACTTGGACACCAGGCATTGGTGGTTTTTATTTGTCTGACTATTGTCCCTCAGGTGCAAGTACTGTAAGGTGGCCATAAGAAATAGAAGCTAACTAGGAAATGTGGCACAGCGCCGTAATAAGTGTCCCGTTGGTGCTACTTGGCACTTAATACACGATCACGCAACGGAATAGAGTGCCCACTCTACATTAATTAGGGCTGCCACACTGTTTGCAAGGTGTGGGTCATTAGATTCTTCCACAGGCAAAGATAACTTGCTAAAGGCCACCAGTTTTTTCAAAAATAAATATATATATTTAACAATCAATAGTATATTATTAGTAGTATATTATAAAATACGAATAAATTAGGCGTGCAAAAAAAAAAAAATAGGATGCTAAATAGAGTTAGATAGAAAAACCTTTTATGTTCGTTCGTTAGGTTGCTATAATTCTGAAATTCCTCAATTATGATGAAATTTGATAGATTGGACGTAAAACTGGATTTACATGGACATGGATTGGGCTGAATTTTAGCATTCAGGTAGCTAATATGACGGAGGCATCCTCTAACAAAGGATTTTTTTAAAAACCTCACGGGATATCTGGATACACGGGTACGAATTCACGGACGAAAGCTAGTCAATAAATCGACGGTCCCCACTTAAATCATCGAGATGTAAACTTTAAATTCCAAAATATTTCCAGAATATACATGATAAATGTATATAACGTAAAGTGATTAAATTATTATTAGATAATAGCATTGTTTGATATCATTTTCGTATTAAGTAATAAAAAACATAATCTAACTTTGATACGCTTTTACTGTAAAATACCTAAAATGACTACCTATGTTTTACGTGGGGGGTCGTAGAAATAATAGAATCCCGTGGTCTCAGTTCGAATATAAAAGTTTGTAACAAGTTGTCAACCCTATCCGTGATGGATGGCCTTACGTGGAATGCGACAATTGACTTGGTAACTGCGTAACGGATCACAATCGGGTAATTCCACAGGGCGGCAATTCTGTCGATTTTTTTAACATCACGAAATGCGAAACAAGTATACGTCCTTCCTGATGTTAATCAGTTACCTATAAATAGAATTTAATTTTTTTGGGTTTTCCGTTAAAGCTAATTAATAAAATACCCAACATTAATAGTCAACAATTTCTCTCGTCACTACTAATCTATACAAATGGAAAATATGAATATTTACTATCATTAATAACGAAGTGTCATCTTAAGACGCTAAGTCAAGTATAAGTTTATCAGCTATATAAAACTTTCCAAGTGGTAAAATATCTTTTCTCCTAATCAATACGTCAAATCGTTTTGAAGAATTACATGGATCGAAATAAAACCGAATATGATTTTCCGTGCCCGGAGCAATATGGCTGCACTCGTAATTACGAATATGAACAATTCGATACAGACAAACACTTATATGTCATCAAATTCGCATCAGCATCGCAAGATTTGTCAATACCATGTAACAGTAGTCAACATAATACTTGAGTATTCACTTGTTTCACATATATATGTTACAGCCATGGTGATAAATTAGTCGTTATTTATAATCGCTGGCCAAAGTAATAAATTGTCAATTATTAATAATTAAGCTTACTTGGCACACACACACATCATTCATCAACTAGGTTCACTATTTCAGGTGACAGGACACAAGAAAACCCTCAACTTAAATCTAACCAAAACATGATTTATCACTTTGACCAAGTATTAGTCAGTATGAATAATGACAAATTTATCACATTGACCATAACATATACACTTTGAAGATACATAGAAAAATGGGAATTATTAACAAATTGGTTCTTTCGTAATTAATTCGCACCAGGGGTGCCACCGCTTTGAAGCCGATTCAAATCAGAATTTTTGGATTCTTAAAATCACATTTCATTTAAAATTACAAAACAATTTAATCGTCAGAACTTTAAAGTCCGTACTAGCTAAGCTAAATACGACAACCACTTGCCTAAGACGAAATGTGATTCTCGGAATCAAACAAAACAGGAAAACTTGAATTTGAAACGGCTACAGTTTCATAGTCAACATTTTTTGTCATGCAATTACAATCGTTCGCAAGCAAATAAAATAAATTCCCACTCACCGATGTCTCCTCCATAGTTCCCAGCTGATAAAGCCCTGAAGCGCTGGATTGCTCTCATCTACAAGTGTTCCACCCCTGGAGCGACAGAATCCTAGAGCATCTCTGAAATTGGCTGGCTGTCTGTCATAGAATATGTAGCATTTGCCATTGTAAGTTGCTGTACTGCCTGGTGGCTGGTCTCTGAACTGTGGACATCTTTCTATCGGCAGAGCTTGGTCTGTATACACAAACGCTTCGCAAATGGAAAGTTGGCTGGGCGTAGACGCTTCTAGATGAACGCTGACGAAGGCTCCCGGCATCGGTGGGTTGCATGGCAGAAACAAGGGCTGCCCTTCTTCAAGGAATCCCGTAAATCGGTTGCAGATCGGATTAGTACCGAGGTCGGGCCGATTGTTGCCGACCCTGACCACTACCACGGCTGGTTTGTTGGCTCCTAAAAATAAGAAATAGTTTATGAGAAAAATATGTTAATTGAAGTTTGGCTAATTTATGAGGGATCGATGTACTTGGTTACCGTAACACAGAAACCATCGTCGTCAACCCTTACTCATCCCAGTGCTGGTGATACGTGTCTCTCCTCAATTGAAGGGGTTTAGAGCTTACTTCGCCATGCTGTTCAACTGCGGATTGGCGGAGGCTAGTGTTTTCAAGCCACCCAGGGTCACTTAGCTTAACGATTGTCATTGATGACGTGCCCTCCGAAGCACGGAGGAGCTCGGGGTAGTATAAACCCATCTATAGACAGGTCGACATTGCTTAACTTGACTGTTCGATTAAACGCACACGCGCAACGTCGCCATCGAGCTACTAATGAAACTTTACTAGTATAAATTATGCATTATTAATCTATCTATACATAGTATAAATAAAGCTGATGTAATGAATTTGACTGTCCCTGATAATTTTAGCAATGGTTTACCTGATTTTAATGAGATTTTCACTGGAAGGTAAAATAATTTATAAGGCTGCACATAACATACTGTTTACCCTGAAAATAATTAAGGCTCCTACATGAAAATTTGAAATGATATTTCAACTGTTATACGCGCACGAAAGCGTGGGTAATAGATAATTAAATAACACTAGAGGTCGCCCAGTCGTTGAAATTCGACCATAATTAATTTAAATTATGACTTTAACAATACACATTAGAGTACATATATATACGAGTATGTGTGTGTGTGTCAAATACAGGAAAGTGTGTGTAATCATATCCTTTAAAAGACATGACTAAAATATCAATTACGTAATTAAATAGACGTTTTCATACTAAGGTCATTTTGGATACACGGACGTTTTAACCTGGACATTATTAATAAATAGACATTTTGATAATATGGACATTTTAATACTTTAGACCATATGAACCCAAAGAGGTTATTTTTTATTGATTTCATGTATTTATATGCATAATTTTAATAAAATATTCGTTTTCTGCACTCCTTTTCTATATAAACTATAAGTTTGCAAAATTTCATACTCCTGCGCAATTTTCGTAAAAAAAGATAGAAAGTTTTTGTTTCACGTATTTAATATATAGTACTAGACATTTTGATATTAAGGACATTTTAATATTTTAGACCTTATGAACCGAAAGGTAGTATAAAGTAGAGCAAACCAAATTGAAATAAATAAACACTACTGCTATTGAAATGAACAATTACAGATTATGTAAGCTAGATAATAGTTACAAATGAGATAAATTTAATCACAAGAGACAATATACAGCTCTCTCTATCAAGTTAATCATCCTAGATCCACCTATTCAAAGTTGTATGTAACAAGATTTTAATATCCGGCATGTCTACAGTTCTCTACCAAGTGTAATGCGGGCTCTACATTTGTGCCGCGAAGCTCCGCAAACAGGCGTGAACGAAATGTAGATGGTTTTCTCTAGGTTCACGGGCGTTCACGCCTGTTCCCCGATTGGAGTCTGTATTTTCACCAAAGACAAAAGGTTTGCGTTTCGTTCGCGCGGTGTACCACATTCACTGATTACCGATGGGCGCGTGTATCAGCAAAATGTACCATCTTCTTCTCCAACGATTTCGAATTACTTTACTATTTTGTAGGTACAAATAGTTATATGTTGCTACAGCAAACAAAGCTATTGCAACCGCAGCTTCCACGTCCATTACGCGGCAGGTTTCACTCACGAATGTGTGACCGTGAATGTAGAGGGTGCAAGTGGGGTGTAAGTGGTTCATCAACATCTTTGAACCAAAGCCAACTTCACCTGCATGCGGTGCACCCTGCTGACTGACAAACGAAGCTCTGGCGAAAAGAGAGGTAGGAAGCGTAATTGTAAGCTACCCGACTGGAGAATGTACCTCCACCTCACAGAATATCGCAGCCAAATAACAATTCCCTTGAGGGTTGTTGTGTTCCTGCGAGTGAGTGAGGTCACCAGAAATGAAGGAGATGCTGTGTTGTCTGCCACCCGACGTAGTATAAAAAAAAAGAAGAGGGGGACACAAGTTCTGCCGTGAAATCACTGCGCGAATTCACGGCATAATTTCGCGGCACTAATGTAGAGCCGCCGTAAAGTGTACATTGCCTTGAGAATGACAGTTGCATGTATAAACTACAGAGTCAATTGAAGATAGAGCTTCGGCTTTCGTTGTCGTTTTGTCGCGGACTTTCTCCCGCAGCCAACAATTTGGGATCACTGAGGCTTGACGGCAACCGTTAATAATTTAATATAATAATGCGGATTATGGTCTCGAATGTTTTAATCAAAATACTGGAAAGTTGCGGCGCTTCACTGGGCTGGAGCGAGTGCCGATTTCGACATTTTGTGAAATTTTCAACGATGTGCTAAATCTCAAAATGTATAATTTTGTTTTGTTGTTTCGTTTCGAAGTTTGGTTTGTGGTCTATAATTCATAATGATTTCAAAAAACGAGTGAAATTCTGCATTTATACTTACAGTTATAGGCTTTTATTTAGTTTCACCGTGGTGTCTGTAATCATATCTTGCAAGTTAAATTGGACACACATCCCCAGTGTAGTTAGCTTGAGTTGAAAATTGGCACACTCATTTGGTTCTCGTAACAATGCACGATTTCTTAGTATTATACATTTTACTGACTCGCTTTTTCACCAAGTTTTAGATACTGAAAGCGGAACATCGCATTATGGAGGAAAGTATTTAGGAATGCAGTGTATAATTGAGCCTGGAGGCTTACCGCCGAAGCTGAAACCGATTACCATTGGATTTTTTGAATGCGAAAATCAAACTTTAGCCACACCCCGGACACTCCATACAAATTTCGCGTCGTTACAACTACATAAACAATGACGTCTGTGCAGAGCGCGAACGAGCGTGAGTGCGTGCGCCGCCATACAAACTGTTCCAGATTTGTCTCAGAGGGGAGTGAGGTCGACATGAGAGAGCGGCAGGGAGTGGCCATACTGTACGTAGTACTATTACTTATACTGTGCTTTAGCTTAGATTGGCGGTAGTTGTGTTGTGTCTCACCTGATATAAACCATAGAGCTCTATCGGTTAAACCGAAGATGTTTGTTATTAACTTAAACCTAAGAACTATTTTCGCGATCAAACAATGCGACGGCAATCGGCTTCAGCTTCGGCGGTAGGGCCTCTCATTATATATAATAAATATTTCTGGACAATTTACACAGCGCCATCTAGTCTCAAAGCTTGTACTATGGGTACTAGACAACTGATAGATGTACTTATTTTTTTTTGTAAATACATACATATAATACATAGAAAACAGCCAGACCAAGACAAACACACATGTTCATGCACACAAATGTTTGTCATGTGCGGGGATCTAACCCGCGACCACGGCAAAGTAAGCCATTCGACCACCGAACTCGTCAAAGGTGAGAAATAAAATTATAGAAGAAAGCATTTAGGTATGCAGTGTGTAGATACCACCACTGTGTCTCCTGTGTAGCCAGTATTAACAGCGGCGACCGCCAAAAAAGGCATTGAACAATGAAGTCCATTACAGTCCCGGGGGTAAAACTACAACAGCCTTGGAACTCACAACGAATGTAATCAGAAGAAAATAAAATAAAATTTTCTGAATTTGGCTCATACCAATCCCCAATAGTCCTCGAATTGTCTCATAGGTAATTCGCGGGTTTTCTTCAATTAGCCGCTTAACAGTAGCCACATTATTTACGTTGACGGCAGTTGAAGGCCGCCCTTCAGGAAATTCGTCAAGTAATTACCCGACCTCTCTCAAATTCAGCACACCATCGCCTAACGGTGCTTAAACGAGGTGCTTCTCTCCCAAAAGCATTTAGAAGACGAGCGGCACAGTCTTGCGGAGAGAGAGAACTTTTAAAATCATAAAAAATTATCGCTCTAAAATCTTTTCGACTTAATTCCATTTTCGTTGCGTACGCAGAACTTTGTGTGTGATATAAAACAATTGACAAATGATTTCCCGCCATTTCTTTTTATTACTAAGAAGGTTGCAAGTCGTTTCAAAAAATATAACATTCGCAATTAAAATAGTTCCGATTAGCTAGAAGTGCAAAACTTTTAGTGTTGGCCCATGTACTACGTCCAAGTAACAGTCCTTATTAAGCTTCGATCAACTTAGTAAGTATTAGCAGTATTAGTCTTTGTGGATACGTGGAAGATATTTTATTCACTTTAAACTCCTGCAATTGTATCATTTCCCACGTTTATTACAAACCCGGTATGTCTTGTAGTAATTTGTAGGCGGGAAGTGTAATGGTTTGAAAATTACTCATTTGAATTGAAAATAGGTACTTGCATATTTTCCAAGATATAACAGGCTACTTTCTGACCTATTTTAATTTAATTTGATATGTGTGTGATTGAAGAGCAAGCAAATAACTAGGGAGTAAATAACTAGGTACTAGGAGGTGTAGGAGTAATTCCTGCAACTGTAAAATAAATATTTTATGCCATACTGTAAGTGGAGCGGTTGTTTTTTTTATAACGTTCATAACGACCGGTTGTAACTGGCAACGAAAGTAGTTACTCAGTCCAGTCTATGTTGATATACGCGACATAAAAACGCAGCGCTGCAAGTTTTTATTTGTACTGTAACTCATGCTCACTGGTGCGATGTTTCACAGAAATTGATAAAAATATGCTTACGTTACTATTCCACCAGGTGCGCATCGGTGTTATATTTCAATTTACATTCATCCTGTATCTATATACCTTGATACATATGCTGAAGAGTTAAGATTGTTTGTTTAAACTTGCTGTTTAACATTAACACTGAGCTGCATCCATTTTGTTTCCAATGTAGTATATACTTAACGCGCTTTCATTAGGTACATATTATACATACATATTAGGTATATATTTGGGGTGTAAGTGGTTCATCAACATCTTTGAACCAAAGCCAACTTCACCTGCACGCGGTGCACACTGCTGACTGACAAACGAAGCTCTGGCGAAAAGAGAGGTAGGGAGCGTAATTGTAAAAATTGTAAGTTACCCGACCGGGGAATGTACCTCCGCCTCACAGAATAACGCAACCAAATAACAATTCCCTTGTGGTCAACTAACAATTGTTGTTGTGTTCCTGCGAGTGAGTGAGGTTACCAGCAAGGAAGAAGTTGTTGCGTTGGCAGCGGTGCAGGCGGCGCGCAAGTGATTTTTCAAGTTTCGAGCATAAACAATGACGTAGGTGCGGAGCGTGATCGAGCCTGTGTGTTCTAGTTTCGTCTTAGACAGAAATTATCCACGACCAGTATAATTATGTATTATCAACCTGAATACCTTTGAAGGAGGAATTCACCACTTGACCAACAGCATGCAAATATTGTTAGCATACCACTTAGAATGCCCGTTAGTCGTGTTCAGTTTTAGTTCCCACATGTTCTTGCCCGTATTTGTCGCGAGGTATTTTGAAAATCGAAATGACGATCGAATCGAAATCGTTAGGACGATTAATCTATTTAGACAGATAAATAAAATTATTTGCCTGTTTGTAATGTCAAAATAACCTACCCCTCTTTTGCGAGAACCTCTTTTTCCCTAGTCGGCAGGGTGCTCCACGTGCAGGTGAGATAGGCTCTAAAGATCATGGTGAGCCACTTACATCACATATTTTATATTACATCGGATAACAAACATATGGCCCGCCCTATGTGAAGTGATGTACACATTAGTAATATAATTAGAATCGCTCACACGTTGCCACCTATGCTGCTCAGCGCCTTACTGGCACGCATGAACATAGGAACCCCGTAACTAAAATTGATGATGGTTATGAAATTGACCATAGTTAAATAGCCACCAACAAATGCGGTAACTTCCCCAGTCAGGCAAAATAATTTGCCTCTGTTTTATCAAATATTCTACAGGAATTTTCTTGAAATCATTTTCATTTGCAACTCGCCAAGAAATTGTTATTTCATTGCGGTATTCTATAACGTGGAATTATTAGCTTAGCCGGCTTCCTCTTAAATAAATATCACTATAAGTGACCCACTTTCGTCTAAGACTTCAGCAAACGAGGCGCACTAGGGTTCAACGAAGCATCCGTTAAAATTACTTGAAGGCGAGGGGAGATGCCTTAGCTATATGTCTCACCACCGGCGTTTAACGAGAAATACGTAGATCAGCAACTAAAAACTAGTTGGCGAACAGCTAGTAGCGAATGTGTTGCTCTGATAATTTTGTCGCTAGGCTATTTAAACGAGTATGCGTCATCATCATCATCAGGTCCATTTTAGTCTCCACTACAGGAGCACGACCCTCTCTCGTCCGTCCTAGACGGAAGGAGGATTTGGCCTACACTCCCCACGCTCTGGCCAAACGGGTTGGGGAGGCCTGATCGATATTTAATAATGTATTTTCCTTAGTCGCCTTGTACGACATCTACGGGAAGAGACGGAGTGATTCTATTCTAGTCTGCCGGAAACCACACGGCCAAGAGTATGCGTAGAACAGGAAAAAAGACAGTGAGTTAGTCCAGTCACATTACAAAAAATTAAGTGAATATCTCGAAAATCGAGATACCCAGCTATAAACTCGTATAAACTTATATTTTGACATCCCAAAACATGTCTCAAAATTCACACATGATAGTATGGCCGCAACTTAAAAAGTCAGAAGTCAAAATCGTTTTTTTGTAAATATCTCGTTTACTATGGGTTTTACGCTACTTGTTTTCTTACAAATATTATAGAGAATTCAATTCTCTACAACCTTTGAACTTTTCAAACATTTTTTCATACGTGGAACTGTTGTCGAGATAGAGGATAGAGAACGCGCGGCTAGAGTAACATGGTAGTCCCGAACGAATAGTATATAGTATAAAGTTTATAAATTATTGTTAAATATATTATTATCATTTTGTATTTTATTATATAGCCTCGCGCTCTCTGCCGTCAATCTCGACAACGGTTCGACCTATGAAAAAGTGTTTAAAACAAAATTTGTAAAGAATTTAATTCTTTACAATATTGATAAGAAATACAACTAGTGTAAAACCATAGGAAATGAGATATTTACAAAAAAAAACGATTTTAACTTCAGACTTTTTAATTTGCGGCCATCCTATCATGTGTGAATGTTGAGACAAGTTTTGGGATGTCAAAATATAAGTTTCTAAGAGTTTATAGCTGGGTATCTCGATTTCCGAGGAGGAGGAGGATTTTCCGAGGACTCCCTATAATGACTGGACTAAGTCAGCGATCAGACATCCATACATGCATTTCTTTCATTCGCCCGCGGACTGTATCTATTGTGTACGTTTCTTGAGTGAAAAAAATTGTCGATAGCTGGCTGCGAACATTAATACTAGTGATGTATTATAAATAATTAAAAAGAGTTGGCCATTCTCGATCCGGCGGTTAGACAATAGCCTTGTCTACAAAGCTGTAACAGCAGCAAGGGCTTAGGAACAAGTGATCGATTCCGTTGCCCTAGATACTGGCATCTAGTTCCTCTTGGAAACTGAAACTAAACAAAGTATTTTCAATAGGTATTTTCAATTATCTAGTACTCATAGAGGCTTGCTCTATGGGTACTAGATAATTGAAAATACCCAGATAGAAAACACCTAGGCCAAGACAAATAGACATGTTCATACCCACAAACGTTTGTCTTATGCGAGGATCGAATCCGCGACCATGGATTCAAAGTGGTCATCGCTAGCCATTCGATTAGCAGGCTTGTCAATACAGATACCCTATTGACATACAGCCCCCTTACCACCAACTCTTATTGCGATTCAATAACTGAATAGAATGCTTATTCATACCAATGAATAAGCGACTCTATTCAATTTGAAATATAGTCGCTTATTCAATGCTATGAATAAACATTCTATTCAGTTATTGAATCGCAATAAGAGTTGGTGGTAAGGGGGCTGCATACTAGAACTTCAACTCATATTCATCCCACTATGGGATACGGTCTCCCATCAGCCGAAGGGGTTTAGAGGGCGTACGCCACCACGGTGTTTGTAGTTTGGCGAAGACCAGTTTTCAAACCGTCCAAAGGCCAATCATTTGGATTAGCGACTCAGCGAATTCACTTTCATATTCAAGATAGTGTGATGAAAATGAATCTAAGCTCGGCGGATTTAGAGTAGTAATGATTTATACATGTTTTTATATTTAATTTCTATGACGTTTCTAAGTGCTTTATAAAGTCCAAGGAATAAAGATATTTTGATTTTTTTTTTTCTGCCTCCTAAGGACGTAGCCGGAACTAATAGATTGACATGCACGGAGGACCACGTCATAACTACACCCATCCATATACAAGCTACGATCGACGTCGCTTTACTTGGGTGTTCGATTAGCCTAACAACCACGATCTAGCTAGAATGCTACGCCTATTAAATATAACTTGTAACTTAACACTTGACAGGTTGCTCTGCTCCAACAAACATGTGTGTCGTTGCTGGGGCTATGGCCTTCTGCGGTGGCATCTCTGGACGATTGAAGTATACCGGGAGTCTGATTCACTGATCTCCACCGTGAGGAGGTCAATGGCATTGTTCCGCGTGTCGCTCTAATCGAACACGGCAAGTTAAGCAACGTTAACCGTAGACTGTCCATGGATGGGTTTATTTATAAAGATAAGATAAAAGATAAAATTCACAAAAATAAGGTGATACAGATGTCAGATTTAAAAGTTGAGTTTCACTTATTCTGCCCAGTATTGGGCGTGTGAACTAACATAATTATCATAATTATTAAATTTAATACAGTTTAAATAGTCAACATAGTCATGTCAAATAGTATACAAATCATTATTGTTGAAATGAATTATAATTTATGTCGCAAGTATTCGTCAACAGAATAAAAACATTTATTTAATAGAATGTCATGTCATTGTCTCGAGCACCTCCGTGCTTCAGAAGGCACGTTAAGCCATCGGTTCCGGCTGTTGTCAATAGATGACAGTGGTTAAGCCAAGTCAGTGATCTTCAGGCGCCTTGTTAACACTGGCCTCCGCCAAACCGCAATTGTGTAGCGTGGTGGAGTATGCTCTGAACCCCTTCGATTGAGGGGAGGCCCGTATCCCAGCAGTGGGATCAATAAGGGTTGACGACGAGGGAAACAAACACACACACTCAAACTTATATTCACACCGTCACCCCTCATCCCTCTCACACACACAAACTCGTATACACCTCAATAAATAACTCTAGGAAATACATGGTCCATCCTTTATTGAAATATATATAATAAAATTATACTGTAATTAACTAGGTACTTAGTTCATTTTTTTAAGCTCGCTGTGTGGGGAAGTACTTCCACCTGACAGAATACCGCAGCCAATTAACAATTCCCTTGAGATTGTTGTGTTCCTGCGAGTGAGTGAGGTCACCCAAGAAAGGAAGGAGTATAGGCTGGCAACGGATCGGCGACCCCTTGGTGTTGTTTATCTCCATGGGCGGCGGTGATTGCTTTCCATCAGGTGAATCACATGCTTGTTTGCCCCCTTCTCTTATAAAAAAAGGTAATACATGCTCATTCGTGCCTGGCACATAGATCAGGGACTTCGTTGTTTTTTGAAAGAAAGAATGAATGTGGCAATACAAATGTGTTCTAGTAGAGAGAGAGCCCGTGATCGCCAGACCTACCACATAGTTTATAGGCTAAAATTTTTTCTGTGCAAGTAACCTACAGCAGGTAAGAAAGTTTGGATATTATGAACCTCGAAACGTGGTGGCTTTGACAGGTAACAGGATTGCTACCTGTTACCTGTCAAAGCCACCACGGTCCTAGCTACCTAGTAAACTAAGTACCCTGCAGCAAGTAAGAAGGTTTGGATATTATGAACCTCGAACCGTGGTGGCTTTGACAGGTAACAGGATTGCTACCTGTTACCTGTCAAGCCACCACGGTCCTAGTTACCTAGTAAACTAAGTACCCTACAGCAAGTAAGAAGGTTTGGATATTATGAACCTCGAACCGTGGTGGCTTTGACAGGTAACAGGTTTGCTACCTGTTACCTGTCAAAGCCCCCACGGTCCTAGCTACCTAGTAAACTAAGTATCCTACAACAGGTAAGAAGGTATGGATATTATGAACCTCGAACCGTCGTGGTAGCCTTTATACTATGTGGTAGGTCTGGCGATCACGGGCTCTTAGTCCATAGCGCGGACATGCCCATCAGCCTGGTGGTACATCTCCCGGTTGGGCGAGTCAAATGATAACACAGTGCACATTCAAAATGTTTATTTCATAAACAGATGTACATTTAACATCACATTTATAAAAAAAAAAAGTGATACATCCATGTTAAACTTCCGGAAGGTATATATAATAAGATATATTAGGTATACGAGTAGAAATTTAAATCAGTCTTAGTCTAACAACCAACAAACATAATTGAGTTGAATTTATTATACTATCGCCCAAAGATGACCCTGTTATTAGGGAATGTTGATAGTGGACCACTTTACCATATCATATTCTACAGTCCATCTGACGGCTACGACATCAGCCACACGGATCAAAAGTTATTATTATGAAGTGAATCACATCTAAATAATATAGAAACTGACTAGCTGAGTTCTCGTACGATGCAAAACTAAAACCACTGGACGGATCAGAATGAAACTTGGCCTATGGGCTAGCACTATTGCATATTCGTACGAATTTTACCGCTACGCAATACCGATGTCCTCAAAAAAGCGACTGAATTGGGAAAGCGGAAGACCGCATACAGTGGAAAGCATTGGGGAAGGTATATATCAATAATAGATACAAGCTGATTGATGCTGATGTGATCCAAATTTTGCAAAAAAACAATGGCGTTTGATTCATGTAGTCAATGGCGTATGGTGACTTACAGCCGCCAAATGGACTAACTGCATTTTAAAAACTTTCAGATATATTATTATCACATACCGATAATATTACAGATTTAGAATAAACTAGATATCGCAAGCCTTCCAAGTGTGTGAGTGAAGTTTGAGCTGTGGACTTTTCACTAACAAAAAATCCATCAGAAAAATCGCGCTAGGGTGGTGGTATTGCCGTTGAAAATATAAAACTCCCGCTGTGCTGCCTTGCGTTTGGAAAAGTTCTGTTTATAGAATGGAATCATACCAGCATGCGTGATAAGACATCGTAAAATTTAAGAACTTATTGACACATTCGGGTTAGCGCAAAACAATATTTAATGCGATATCTAGCTTACATCTAAGTCTGTCGATAATACTTATACACAGCCAACAAGTCAGACACAATCGTTTTGGACGAATTATCTCATTTACTAATACAGTAGGTAGATTTGTGTCTAATACGATTTTATAATTTAATAACAATTTTGTTTATAATATTTGCACCGAATGGATTTTTGCACCAACTTCATTATATCTTGTACGACTTATTTACGCGTACTTTTAAAAGATGATAATATTTTTTGTATTCTACCGATATAGCTGCTTAAAATATTAGATGAACTATACAGTTTCATTAGGGTTATATTTACGTTTAGAGACGTGCCCCTCGATCAATATGTATTTTTAATTGGATTAAATACATTAGTTAACAGTATCATAATACTACTCCTACTATGTGCTATTCGTAGTAGCACGAACAAGTTAAATTGCCGAATTTTATTCGTTTATTTGTGGTATCTAGTCGAATCAGCGGAGAGCTGTTATTAATCTATGTTACCATAAATTTTTTTGGAATATTAATAAAATAGGTAATATTTATTAATTCGTAGCTTTTGATACATTCGTTTCCATACTTAATATGTATGGAAACATTTTAATGGATGTTATCCCCACCAGCCCCTAGTTAAACTTGGGCCGTCCCTTTTTCGGGACATCCGTTTTAATTACACGGTATAAATACATATAACCCATGTGTTTTATGTTATTTATACCACATTGTCATTTAAAAAAATAAAGAGTTATTTTTTTTTTATTTTTGCTCGCAAGTTTTCATAATCTTATGCAATACTTATCTACCTTTTACAGTTATTGTAACTTTGAATAACAGACAATAAATTAATTCGATGAATGCGCAGAACTAGCGCCACCACTAATAAAATAACATATGTCGTTAATTAATACAAAAATTTAAATTATCAAACATTAAATTTATCACAAAGTTAATCATTTACAATTTATCCGACATTTCAAAATGTAACTTAGAGAATAAAGTATCAAGAACAGTCGCTTATGACATTTTGAAACTCCTTTCTCTATGTTCCATGAAACTATTGGACAGGTGAGGTCACAATAGTGCCATTATGATAAAATTAATATTTAATAAATAAAATTTTTACATTCGTTAGATACATGATTTATTTATTCATTGGTCGCGCTACAAAGCGTATGTAATCGCCTTAAAATGCCTTTATACAGCGTTTTTCCTACGTAAGCTTTTATTGATTTACTTAATATGTGCTGGCTGTGCCCGCAGCTTTGCTCGCGTATTATACAATCTATGTCCACCCAAAAGGTCCATTCAAAATATGGATGAAAGAATTTTTGAAATTGGATGGTTAAATAGTTTTGGAAATGACTTTTAACAAAACAAATAAAGTTTACAAAGATTCCCCTTTATCATAATATTATTATAGTTTAATATAGACATTAAAGATATTACATACGTCAATTAATACATTTATTTTAGCAATATTAATATTAATTGTTCAGTCAATCTGAACTCAGAAGGAGAACTTAGTTACTAATCTAACTGAAAGGCGATGTTGACAACTTAATCAAGTTACTTTCTACCACCCGTCAAAATAACAATAATTAAAAAAATATATACAAAAACATTACAAAATACAGCCTCATCAACGGCAGCTCCTCACTGACTTAAAAATAAGTATTAATTATGAAAAGCTAAACAAATGACGTTTTCAAACATGTCTTCTAACATATGTTTTAGTAAATCATAAGTATGTTTCATTTTATAAAGTCAACACGCCTTTTAAAATATTCGTGTATAATTTTAAAACATTTAACATTTAGGATTTTCTTTATATAGGAATTGTACAGAAATGATATGAGCATGTTCAGTGAACAAGCTTCTAGAACAAAAGAATAAAACCTATATGGTAATGTTTAATTATTTTGTTTTAGAAGCTTATAAATATTACGTCTAATGGACCTAACGAATTTAATATTACAAAATTAAGTTAATCATAAATAAATGGATAATCATAAAAAAATCAATAATTAAATGGTTTCCTTAAATTTTGTATGACTATGTCGTTACAGCTCTACGTAACGACTGAAAAATATGTTTCGTTTTATATAAAAATAATATATGAGGGAAAAAAAGGATTATAATGCAATAATTGACACAATATGGCACCACCGCCATTCAGCGCAGCACGCATGCGTGGCCTGGTATTGACAAACAGCGGAGGTTTTCTAAAAATAACAATAATGCAAAATTGTTACAAATTAATTTCTGAGCATATTTCCAATAACTGCAAAGCAAGAAACGGATATCTAATTTAACAACGTAACACAATACAACCATGTTTAAATTCGCTAAGCTCGCTTAATTCTATATACATTCATGTAATATTACATCAAATACCGATAACAGAAGATCCAGAAACTATTTATCTAATAATACTTTGTTGAAAATAATAGCACATTTAAGGAAAATGCCTACCATATGTCGGTGGTACGAGTTGACATATTGTTTAGTTTGTGGGAGGCGCTTCTTCTTTGTCCTCCAAGAGCTCCTTCTGTATCAGAGGCAGGCCTCCGCCAGCGATGACAGTCTTGATCAGAGCGTCCAGCTCCGGGTTATGTTTGATAGCCAACTGCAAGTGCCTTGGAGTAATACGCTTCACGTTCAGCTTCTTGGATTCGTTTCCAGCCGCCTGCATGAGTTCAGAAATGAGGTACTCTACGGCAGCTGTGGCATAAACAGCTGCCGCTTCGCCAACTCGGGCGTTCTTCCTGGTCTTAGCCTTTATCTCCTTAAGGATCCTGGCAACTGGGAGGATCAACCCAGCTGTGGACGATCTTGGTGCGGCACGCATACGGATGGTGCCTGAGGATCGGGCAGGTTTCTCACTTTCGTCACTAGTGCTCATCTTAGGCCGTTTTAACAAAAATACACAAGTATTAGTAACCGCGCGTGACGCTCTCTACCGTTATCAGGCGCGGACTGAAAATGTTTGACGCCCCGTCCGCCCCGTAGCCCCATCTATTGCGAGCGGAATAAATCTCTTGATGTTCCAGGAAATTTGTCTGATGTCTCCCTCTTTTCATGACGTCAATACATTTTCAAATCAATAGGGGATGGGAAATTTCCATTTGTAAACAATTTACCTTTGTTTTTAACTTTTATATGTCGCAATAAACGTGATGCCAAGGGGGTGAATTTTAATGTTTTATTTGTGTTATATTTGTGAAATAAAACATATTTATTTTATTTAAAGATCCCGGTGGTTCGATACATATCGTACCATATGGAATCGAACAAATGGCAACCTGAATAGTCATTGGTTCTCAAAATGTTATTTTCTGTTTGTTTCGTAGATATTTATAGTAAGCATTTACAAAAACTGGCCTTCGCCACCCCGCAGTTGAGCAGCGTGGTGGAGTATGCTCTAAACCACTTCGATTTCAAAGTCAAAGTCAAAGTCAAAATTCTTTATTCTGTGGGCCCTCGCGGGCACTTAGACACGTCTTTTACAATTAGGTATATTTTTTTATCTACCAGATTGAGACCCGTGTCCCTGACGCAGTCGAATGAATAAGGATTGATAGCATTTAGTACAAGTTTTGCTTAATTTGGGACTAGATGGAGCTGAGTAATAGTAAAATAGCGTCTTGATAAGACGTTAAATCTTGTCGCGGACATTAAAGGTTGTTCGAATAACCTATTTTGAGACCACATCAGGCAGGTGGTTTGTTTGCTTGTATTCTTGTGGTTTACATCTGCTTTTCATATTACAGTGTTACAGTGTTTTTAATTATACAGACCAGGGGGGCTAGCCAAATGGCAGTTTACGAAGTAGAAAAGCGTAGCGATCGCTAATTTGAACTGTGGAGCTCATACTAAAATGTTGGAATTGACAAATGTCACGTGATCTATCTAACATTCGTTACGCTACGAATTACATTTGGCTAGAAGGGCTGTAAATGGCCCAGTACGATCTAGCCACTATCGAAATAGGCTGTGGCGAAACAGAGGTAGGGTGCAGTATATTTGTAAGGTACCCGCCTAAGAAGTATCTCCACTACCTCACAGAATACCGTAGCCAAATAACAATTCCCTTAAGAGTTGTTGTGTTCTTGCGAGTGAGTGTGGTCACTAGAAAGGCTAGAGTTCATGTTGTGGGCGTTAATATGGCTATGGTAAGGTATGGCTTAAAAATACCTCCACAGTTCAGACGCAAAGATATCTACGTAATTGTTCCACATATAAATAGATCGACCGCGCCTATTTTGACAGAAGCATATACCGATTCTGTCAATTTTGCAGGGAATGGTCCATCGCTAACCCTACATCAAGCTGTCGTACTTTTACTCGCCATTCGACGTATGCGTGTGAGAGGGATAAATAATATTCGATATACCTGCTGTCGCTTTCTCACGGACGCATTACTCGATAGCGTCCCTTTACCATACCATTAAATTGTTATATTTTTTATACTAACTGGCCCTCTACTATACTTGGCCGGATTCTAGTAGGTACTTGGTAGGATGTAATATATATATATGTGTAGTTGTATGTAATGTATGTGTATTTATTCATAATGTTTTACTGAAGACATTTAATGATTTTTGTTTTATTTTCACTGCGCCACCCACCTGTTCAAATTTGCATTTATACTTTCCTGCCCTAAGGTTGTCTGGAAGAGATTGCTTAGAGCGATAAGACCGCCTATTGTATTATCTTTTGTTTTATTTTGTGTCTGTATTTTTATTTGGTGCAATAAAGCGTTATTGTATTGTATTGTATTCTAGCCCACGGGGCCGAAATCTAAGTTGAGTGGAGCGAGTAGATTCGCTGAGTGTATGTTTTCCATTGATTTCAATGTAAAATGTATTTGATGATCATTCCTCAAGGACATGATCGATTTAAATTTTTTCAAAACTGAAACATATCGAGGTCTTTAATTGTGACAGGTTTCATCAAAATCGGTTCAGTGGTCTTGGAGCATATTGATTTTCAAAAGTGACTTTTCGGCGTATATAAGCGATCCGCTAGCTCATGTGGAGCTAGCGGATCGCTTAGCTAGCGGATCGCTTAGTTAATTACGCTGTCAACATAAAGTATCCATCACTGCACCTCCTGCGACTGAGGGAAGGTACCAGTAAGGAAGGAAACCTTCTTACTAGTACTTCCTTACTTCACTCAGTCGCAGGAGAACAAAACCCCAATGGATTTGGCTGCGGTATTGTGACGCGGCTTCGACACCAACGCTCGTGGGTCCGATTCCCACACAGGACAAACATTTGTGTGCATGAACATGTCTGTTTGTCTTGGTCTGGGTGTTTTCTATGTATCATAAATATGTATTTACAAAAAAAAATGAATTTACGTATGTTTATCAGTTGTCTAGTAGCCATAAGACAAGCTTCGCTTACTTTGGGGCTAGATGGCGCTGTGTAATTTGTCTGACAATATTTATTGTTATTTATTATTATTATTGCGTGATGTGAAGGCAATTCCCCAGTCGGGCCGCTTGTTAATACGCTGTGTCGTACATCTCTTTGGAAAACGTCGTTTTTCAGTCAGCAGGATGCACCACTTGGCTCTAAGATGACGATAAACCACTTACACTCGAATTCTCGCGTGTGAAGTGAGTGGTTTCTGATACTCCGAGTGCACTAGCAAATTCTTTTACAAGTCGACCAAATTGAGAAAAAGTTTCATATTATGAATTTACCAGACGCGCGTTACATATCCAAATTGACCGGGTTGCTCACTTCAAAATGTGAGCAAGTAAGCCACTTAATTTTCAAATGTGACACGCGTGTTATTAATTCACAACATGAGAGGTGTTCTCAATTTGGTCGATTTCATCATCATCATCATCAGGTCCATTTTAGTCTCCACTACAGGAGCACGATCCTCTCTCGTCCGTCCTAGACGGAAGGAGGTGTTGGTCGATTTGTTTACGTTGAAATGATCGAAGGTGAAAAAAAAAATGCGCACTAAGTCTTTCGATTAGTTTTAAGCCGCGTTAAAAGACTCTGGTATTCCAGGAGTCGGAAGAGTATAGGAGATAACTCACCGCAACAAGGTTTCCCGAAGTCCAGCCTGACCAGCTGCACCATATAGGGCTCCAGAAGGTTGACGTACCACCAGGGCACGCGCTCGGACTTCGTTAACGTGCACGTGTCAGGACTGAAGGCAGACGCCGTGCTGCCGTCCAGCGCGCGCTGGGGTACTCCGCCCTCGTCCGTGGATGCTTGCATTGGAGCCTTGCCAGCAGCCACGTTCAGAACTGAGGAAAAAATATATCATGTCAGTAAATGGTACTCTTTAACAATGGATGGTCTTCCGGTTAGTCTGTTTTTTTTATACTACGTCAGTTGGCAGACAAGCATACGGCCCGCTGATGTGAAGCGGTTACCGTAGCCATATTAACGCTTGCAACATAAAATATTGCTTGCGCGCCGCCAGCCCCACTGCCAACGCAGCGTCTCCTTCCTTTCTTTCTGGTGACCTCACTCACTCGCAGGAACACAACAACCCTCAAGGGAATTGTTATTTGGCTGCGGTATTCTGTGAGGTGGAGGTACATTCCCCAGTCGGGTACCTTACAATTACACTCCCTACCTCTCTTTTCGCCAGAGCTTCGTTTGTCAGTCAGCAGGGTGCACTACGTGCAGGTGAAGTTGGCTTTGGTTCAAAGATCTTGATGAACCACTTACACCCCAAAATAAAATAGTCGATTTTGATACACGTAACAATTCACCGTCTCACTCATCTCAGCACTGCTTTAATAAGGCTATGTGCATATTGACAAGTTCGGTGGTCAGATGGTTAGCAATGGCCACTTTGACTCCGTGGTCGCGGGTTCGAAGCCCGCAAGAAAAAAGTTTCATATACATGAACCAAATTTCATAAAAATCGAGGTTTCATCACAGAGGAGGCTCGATTTGCTCGCTCGGTAAATATGAGCTGAGCAGCATTACGATTTTTTTGCCTAGAAGATATATCATTTATTTTCTTAAAAAATAGATAGATTTTTAACTATTTAAGAAAAATATATAAAAAATATTTGTTGCAAATGTCTGAATTTCCAATAGCCACATTGTTTGGTCATTAAAGAGTGTTGTGCAGTATCAAAGTTGACTTCATCAAGTAAAAGTCGAACTGCATAAATTATATACCTACCATTGTGAATATCCGACTCCATATATGAATTTAACGAAACCCGTGTGCCATTGTTTGCTTCCGCGTCGCCGATTTCTTTGCTTCACAAACGCACGCGAACGCATTCCTTCTCGGAATACGACGAGCAAAATGAGCAAACGAGGAATGATTCTTAGACGGATTAGCGACATAATTGCCGGAATCAGATTATTGTCTTTCTAAATACTATATACGAGTATATCTAGGGTTGACATCTTTAAACGCTAGCTACCAGAGGCCCTAACGCCGAAGCTGAAGCCGATTACCACCGAATATTTTGATTCGATGGATCATCATCATCATCATCAGGTCATTTTGGTCTCCACTATACGAGCACGACCCTCTCGCGTCCGTCCCAGACAGAAGGAGGATTTGGTCTACACTGGCTGAAAATCACGTAATTTATGGATGGCCCCTAAGTTTGTTGTTGTTGTTGTTGGGGCCATAGCCCCAGATCGAAAAGCAACCGACCGCTTACAGTACGTACAGTCAAGCACAGCGTGTGTGCGTGCGACGCCATACAAACTCCTCGAGATTCATCTCCGAGCTGAGGAGATGTCGATACATAAGAGCGACAGGGAGCAGCGATACTGTACATAGGACTTCTTACTTATACTGTTCATGCACTGTCCATATAAAAAAGGTGTTCTTTTCCTTTCTCTATATCAAACCCCGTGCCGGTTGGCTGCAGTCGATGGAGCTGGGTTACCTTTCCGCCCCAGATGCCACGGGCCCGTTGGGAGCTTGTGGTTTCACTGCCAATTCAACTGTGCAGCTCTAATCCACAACTATAGCAATTTGCTTAGCATTATAACAGGCAAGTCACTTAAACATTAGGTGTTTTGTTGGAACTAACGGGAATTTTAGTAAGTAGATGTGCATTAGAGCACCTGTGATACTTTAGACAGTCATACCAGTTACGTAGCTCGATATTGAGTTAGCATACTCCATGTATGTAATTGGCCAGTTCAGGCGGTGCCGCTATAGACCCGTGACATCTGAATTGTGGGCAATTATCATCAGTTAGCGCCAGTTATCGACGGCACATCACTACTCGGGCAGGCAGACCGTTAGCTTAATACTGTTTCGAGCAATGGCGCCGTGGTCTTATTTAATTTGTAAAGAACACCTTTACTATTAAGAAACCTTTATTTTTCCGTAGATATGTCAATATTTACTGTTCAATTTTAGCATGGTTGGGCAGATGGCTTGGACTACAATTAGGAACAATCATCGAATTAGTATCAGTATATTTAATGTGTCCGTACAATCCCGTTTAGAGTGAAATAGTTCCGTTTTTACATGACTGTCTACAAATATGTAGGAGTGAAAAGTTTTCAGGGCGGTTGTGTCTAGGAAAATGTCTGTACTTTTCATTCGCTGTAACTTCTGAATGCTTTCACGAGCCCGCTAGTCGAATGGCTAGCAATAGCTACTTTGTCGCTGGTTCGATACCCGCACTAGACAAACATTTGTTAAATTGATATAGGCTTCACTAGTTTTCTTGCAATGATGTTTTATTTCTAACTTCTTTTATATATTTATTGCAAGTATTAACGAATATTATCAAATAATAATACTTAGTAACGGGCGCCCACCACACATTCCCACCACTGTGTCTTCTGTGGAGCCAGGATTAACGACGACGACCACAAAAAAGGCAATAAACAATGAAGTCCGTTGCAGCCCCGGGGTAAGACTACGACTGCCTTGGAACTCACAACGAATTTAATCAGAACAAATTAGTAGAAGTAAGAAGATTTTGGAATTCGACTTCCCCTTTTGGCAATGTGAGAGACAGCAATATGGCAAATAAGGCATTAATGGCATAGAGAGATGACTAGTCAAGTCAAGCTCAATTGCCGTGCACTATACGGATTTTCTGAAGTGGCAATGGGCGGGTCACATCTGCCGAGTAAGTAATGGCAGATGGGGGAGGAAGGTATTAGAGCGGAGGCCGCGCGTAGGACGACGAAGCGTTGAATCGACGTTGAGGAGCGACGAATCTGGAACTGTTTGTATGGCGCCGCATGCACACAAGCTCATTTCCGCTCTGCACAGATGTCATTGTTCATGTAGTAGTTACGACGGAAAAAGTGTATGGAGTGGCCGGGGTGTGGCTAAAGTTTGATTTTTCTTCGGCGGTAGGGCCCCCCTACCGCCGAAGCTGTAGCCAATTACCACCGGATTTTTTGATTGCGAACAGTATACTACTTCGGATGCGACATGCACGGAATTCAACATGTCATCCTGTGCACATATACTATGTAGTAATAAATAATAAATAAATAAATATTTCTGGACAATTTACACAGCGCCATCTAGTCCCAAATTAAGCGTAAAGCTTGTGTTATGGGTACAAGACAACTGATAAATGTACTTAGATACATTTTTTTTTTGTAAATATATACTTATAATACATAGAAAAAACCCAGACCAAGACAAACAAACATGTTCATGCACACAAATGTTTGACTTGTGCGGGAATCGAACCCACGACCTCGGAGTCAAAGTGGCCAATGCTAACCATTCGACCACCGAGCTCGAGAGACGAACTTCTTAGCTTCCATGGATTCACCGTGCGGGTGCCGGGTCCATCGTGTGGCAGAGAGAAAAACCCCAAGTAGATCCCGAGACTTGTGACACGGGTGTACGAGTAGGTTTAAGGGGCCCCTTTCCGACGTACATCAACACTCACCTTCACTACTTGTGTTTCTCTCCCTGCCCTGCCAAATCTGGTATGAACCTGCTAATGCAGCTTTAGATACTCGTTGTAGTATAGAACTAACTGCACTTCTGGACAAGCCAAGGTCTTTCAGCAGGTTATAGAGAGATTTTGCTGGTATACCTCTCGCTCCTACTTCTACAGCGTATAGATTAACTACATAGCCGTTTTTGTTAATTCGTTTAGGAGGTCATAATATTTGTTTTGTTTTATCGCGTGGTCTTTGTGTATGTTAGTTTCCCACGGTACGGTAAGCTCTACAAGTACTATGCGTTTTGTAGCTCTGGAAAAAAGGAAAATGTCAGGTCTCGATGTCGAAACACCCACAAGTAATAAAATGTCAATAGCGTAAATAATAGCTTCCTTATTATTTTTGCTAGTGATGCCAAACGCCTAAAGAACAATTAAATTAGGCAAGTGGAAGCAACGTCCCAAATGTATATGGTCCCAGTCGACATTATTTTAAAGTTTACATACTGCATAACTGTATTGCATTTTTAATTTACGAAGTAGAGTTACACGTAGCACTGCCAGTAATGTTGATTAAAACCACTGTTACATAACCATCTTTTTGTTATTAATTCATCGAACCGAATCATTACCTTGGCTAAGTAATTACTTTACGAGTAGTTAATGGATAATTTTAACAAAAAAATACGCTACATTTATGTATGTAGATAAAAAATACAGCCGAATTGAGAACCTCCTCTTTTGGAGCCGGTCGAAAATAGTATAACATGTGGAGTCAAGTACAATAATAAGATTGGTCGACGTAACTGGTCACCCAAGATCTGGCACATTCCTCGCCGAAAGGATCAGTTTAGCCATCCGGCGAGGTAATGCTGCTAGCATCTTGGGAGCGCTGCCACATGGGCCAAACTTTTTACACTTTAGTTTTAGGTAAGTTTTATTTTAGTATTATTTAGTTTTAGGTAATTTAGTTTTAAAGTTGTATTGAATTTATTATTATATCTTTATTTAACCACATTAAAATAAATTGCAATAATATAATAGTCCTTCTTCTGTAATAGCCCGGTATTTAGTTCACCCAGATCTCATCTCCATAGTCAATTTATTTTCCATCACACTTTGTAATCATTTCAACGCCTGCCGAGACCTGCTCATGGGTACATCGCTCCATTGATATATCCTGGAGAGAGTCACGGCGGGCGTAAAACATTACATCTAACTTCACAAAGGGGTCTCTACGCGTTAGATCCATATCCCCGCGCACGCCTATCAAATGACCGGGCTTAACCCGTGATTAAAAAGAGTACAATAACAATAATAAACAACATGCCCGTAGGACAGCTTTTGGCAAGCTATGGTGAGTAACGACACCGCGGGTACCGAATCTCCAGAGCGTCGATCAGGGCATTTCGTCTCCGGCGTGTCTTCATGGGTCAATATTATGTTTAGGGGTGTAAGTAGTTCATAAACATCTTTGAACCAAACCCAACTTCACCTGCACGCGGTGCACCCTGCAGACTGACAAACGAAGCTCTGGCGAAAAGAGAGGTAGGGAGGGTAATTGTAAGCTACTTAACTGGGGAATGTACCTCCACCTCACAGAATACCGCAGCCAAATAACAATACCCTTGTGGTTGTTGTGTTTTTGCGAGTGAGTGAGGTCACCAGAAAAGAAGGAGATGCTACGATAGCAGCGTGGATTGCGGCCCGCGAGCGATTTCTTATGCTGCGAGCGTTAATATGGCTACGGTAACCGCTTCACATCAGGCGGGGCGAATGCTTGTTTGCAACCCGACGTAGTATAAAAAAAAAACAAATTAATTAGGTATATTGGTATAAACATACTTTGTTCTGAATAAAGCCAGCCTGCATCTGTTGTTTAACTGACAGGCCTCTTGACATGGCGCAGCCGGGGAACGAACAAAGGGAAAAGTTTAATTATTAACAGTGTGGTTAAATAAATACGAAGACGATGTTGAGTGAAGAATAAACAACTATGGAAACTGTATTATCGCCTCATCCTCCGTTAACTTTGAAAAAAAAAATGTAAGGGGCCATCCATAAATTACGTCACACGAATTTCATGATTTTATGACAACTACCCCGTCCTTGTCACAGCTGGTCACATTTGCGAGACTCCCCCCCTCCCTAGTGTGACGTCACATATTTTGCAAATTTACATCTAGAGTTGCAAATGTTTCTGAGTTTTTCGTTAATAGTTCAAAGTTCGTGTTAACACTTAGATTATAATAGATTTTAAAATGTGACGTCACGAAATTTAGGACCCCTCCCACCCCCTTGTCACACTATGTCATACTTCATCGATCCCCTCCCTCCCCCTTAACGTGTGACGTAATTTATGGATGGCCCCTAAGTTGTATTATCGCCTCCTCCTCTGTTTACTTTCGAGGAAAGTTATCATAGCCATATAAACGCTTGCAATAGAAGAAGTATTACTCGCGCGATCTCACCCTCACGAGCATCTCTTCACATCTAGTAACCTCACTCACTAACCGGAACATGACAATTCTCAATCGTATTGTAATTTGGCTGAGGTCTGATACGGGGTGGAGGAACTTCCCCAGTCGGGCCTGACATACCCTACCTCTCTTTTACTAGTATTTCGATATCATTTAGGTTTATAAAATTAGTAATTTTAGAGCAGCGTGCAGGAGTCCGCTCTAACTCTTTCGATTGAGGGGAGACTCGTATCTCAGTAGTGGGATGAACATGAGCTGATGGTAAACATGATAAAACAAACTTCATGATGTGCTATTTCCTACATAGAAGACTAATCGCATGGTGGTCGATTTAAATTTCCTAATTTTCCACGTAACTTACATTTTATTTTTCATAATAACCTTCTCCTGAAAATAACAAATACAACAGAAAAGAATTTGCGAAATTTGCGAAAAGAGTCGGGTAGCTTTCAATTACGCTCCCTACCTCACTTTTCGCCAGAGCTTCGTTTGTCAGTCATCAGAGTGCACCGCGTGCAGGTGAAGTTGGCTTTGGTTCAAATATGTTGATGAACCACTTACACCCCAAAACTGTAACTTGACTTTGACGGTTGACTGGCAAAGAATTCTTTAATAATCTTTTTTGGTGGTCAACGTACCCTATACCTAACAGCTAATGCGCCCCGTGTGCCAACCTTCCGGTTATATCACGGGTTGCGAGTCTCTCGTCCAGTAAACCAACCAGACGAGAGGACCTTTACCTGCACCGCTTTTGCGCTCAGTAAATTATTAAAGTAAGTATTTTTGGTGGTCAATAAATTATGTGATACGTAATTAGTATGCCCTACGTAGTGGTATCTAGTTTTATAAAAATCCCGGCCGTGACGTTTCTGTCTCCGGCATCTATAGCAGGCACGTGGAGTTGTGGACAGGTGTATGCAGTACGTATCAATGAGGTAGTAAAGGCACGAGTCGCGAACCGGTCTGGGAGACCGTTATCAGAACGCATGTGGCACGGCCGTTACGCGGTACCAGGTGTGATGTGATGGAACGAGACGGCTCTGTGTTCAATTGCTAGGCGGTCGGGTGAATGGATTTAGATGCTATTTGACAATAGGCTATTTGACTAACATTTTTTTCGGTTTGATATGTAGGGACGTCTCCTTAATATAACCATAGGTGAAAGAGTTTCTTCGATAGCACAAAAATCTCTCAAGATATGGTAATTTGAAAATCACAATTTTTAGACTGCCTCAAAACGCTCCATACAAAACACTACCGAATTATGACGTCACAGGTTTGTATTTTGTATGCATTAAATCAGAAATTTGTACGACAGATTTGTCAAATATTACGTTTATGTGATTAATATCATAATAAAAGTTATAGTACCTATATTTTATTGCTTCTCCAATGGAAATATTTTTTTATAATTTCATACTTTTAAAATGGACTTTCTCGCCAAACTTTGATCGACGTTAAAAAAAGTCTGACTGAAGATATAAGAATGAAAGTTTGCATTTTGATCTTTATAGTTTTGTGTTTTTTACGATATTGTTAAATAATTTATACAATTTTTAAACATTGGAAAATAGCCTATTATAGGCACAGATACAATATGAACTGTAAGATTTTAAAATGTTAAACATTCTGTTTTTTATACATAAATATATTTATTGTCAAACGATAAATGGTTATTACGTTATGTTCAATTAGATTTGTATTTTTATTTTTAATACCAAGAATTTAATTTTTGTTTGTCTGTGAAGGATGTTCACAACGCACCTCCTTTTACATTTTTGTATATAGTTGTCTTTGATATAATTTACTATTTGTATTGTCTAAAAATAGCTTTTCATTGTTTATCTTCTGCAAGATTTCCTTTGTGCAACAGTAAAATTCTCAATTTCCTTATAAACCGTGTTTTCATTACTATTATACAAAATATACCAGCTCAACCTACAGTCCTTCATTAACATTTTTGGTACAATGTTTCATAACAGAGCTACTTACTACAATAGCTAAACCATTCAAAGTTAAGATTAACTATAAATTAGTCCAATAACGGATGTTTGTTTTTAACCTTTATTAAACATTTGGTTAAAGTAACTACAGCCACGATTTAACCTTAACCACTAGATTTATAATAGGTGCTACGGATTATAACTTCGAGAAATTCGAAATCAAAATAATTTTGCGACTATAAACACTGCTCTGGAAATAATGTTCGCAGAATGTGTATAGAAATAATGTAACAATCTATTGTAATAAATAAAATGTCGCCACTTGCTCTTTAGGTCATTATTGCACATTATGGCATTGACGTATTCGCCACTTGTACATTAAGGTACATTAAGTCGGTTGCACATTTTGCGACGAACTCGGTGGCGTAGCGGTCAATGACGCGGCTTCGACACCAACGCTCGTGGGTTCGATTCCCACACGGGACAAACATTTGTGTGCATGAACATGTCTGTTTGTCTTGGTCTGGGTGTTTTCTATGTATCATAAGTATGTATTTACAAAAAAAAAAGTGTATTTACGTATGTTTATCAGTTGTCTAGTACCCATAACACAAGCTTCGCTTACTTTGGGGCTAGATGGCGCTGTGTAATTTGTGTGACAATATTTATTATTATTTATTTATTATTATTACATTTCTGCATTAAGGTGTTTTGTCATACGATCTTCGAGGATGTTAGTATGTTTTAATTTTAATCTATAGGAGATGAAACGCTTTATTGAACATTAATAACAAAAACAAAATATACAATTAAAATAAAAACTAACAATGCAAATAAACAACATGCTACGATTTTAAAAAAACATATTCTGTTGCCTGGATCGGTAATTGAATCCACGTAAATGTAACTCCCTGCAAACGAGATACATTTTATTAATATTTGGATGCAGCGATTTTAAAAATTGTGAGTACAATTTCAAATTTAAATGAAGCCCCCATTCAATAACGTTTTCTATTTAGATTATTTCCAGTGCAGCTGACACTCTGAATACATTCATAATTACACCCAGCTAAATGAAACAAAAACAAATATAGATAGGATGATGTTGATTAATGCGAGACAAATTATTGAGTTGAACAATATTTTTAACCGACTTCAAAAAAGGGGGAGGTTCTCAATTCGACTGAATTATTTTTTTGGTTTATGTTATTGAATATCTCCGCGAATTGTGAACCGATTTTCAAAATTCTTTTTTTATTTGAAAGGGTATGATTGCAAGGTGGTCCCATATTCACCAAGTCAGAGTCTGATGATGGATTCCCACAAAAATCGAGGGAAACCCTTAAATTTGCCGTGTGGTTACCGGCAAAATAAAATTGTGCCACTCCATTGCTCTGCGCTGGATGTCGTAAAAGGCGATTAAGGAATCTTGTGTGACGCAATAACTTTACTCCTGGAAGGCGGGCTCAACGGGAATCAACTTTTATTGAAAATACAATACTGGAAGAACACACAGAAGAGCCCAGCTTACTCGTTTTTAACCTTGGTGGTCGAATGGCTAACCATGTCCACTTTGACTCCGAGTCAAAGTCCGCACAAGACAAACATGTGTGTGCATCATCATCATCAGGTCATTTTAGTCTCCACTACAGGAGCACGACCCTCTCTCGTCCGTCACAGACAGGAGGATTTGGCCTACACTCCCCGCGCTGGCCAGACGGGTTGGGGAGGCCTGATCGATGTTTTATAATGTATTTCCCTTAGCCGCCTTGTACGACATCCACGGGAAGAGACGGAGTGATTCTATTCTATTGTGCCGGAAACCACACGGCTGGTGGGCATGAACATATTATTATGTGTTTTTCCTGGTCTGGGCGTTTTCTATATATATAAGTATTTAAAAAATATATTTAAGTATGATATCAGTTATCTAGTACTAGTACCCTAGTAGTTTGGGACTAGATAGCAGTGTGTAATTCGTCCAAGAATAAAAATAAAAAATCGTATACATCGTCACTGGAGGTAATGTTCAGAGAGCTTTGACAGAATCATTTTTAACGGACACGCCTCTACATTTATTAGAGCAGTAAAATGGACGGGCTGTGTGAAAGAGCCCCATTCCAGAGTCGCAAAACTCGATTAGATGAAGTGTCGAGGACATAAAATAAAATTGATATTCAATGCTAAGGCTCAATTTATACCGCCGCGGAATGGAATGGAAGCGTCAATGCTGTGACCAACCCGACCGACTCCCCGTTCGCGCCACTTCCCGCGGATTCCACAAGCAGCGCCGACGGTAGCTAGGCGAATTCTCGAGAATGCCCGACCATTCGCCTGAACACGCGCGACCTTTTTCGGCTCGTATTTAAGTTTATATGTTATGCAATTGTCATAAAGTTCATTATGCTATGCTATGTACAATTTCGTCGTAAAAAGTCGCTTCCATTCCACTCCGAGGTGGTGTAAATACAGCCTAATGCTACTGCAACTCGTTCGCTTCGAACCTTCGAACTGAGTGCTCGCCATTTTTTTCTTTTCCATAAAACTTGAATTAAATTAAGCAGCTGAATGCGGAAACCGGACGAACGCATATAATGCAATCATTGGGGACGGCTATACTTCTATATATATATATTTATGGCTGTGTAGTTTCCGCTAGACTAGAATAGAATCACTCCATTTCATCCCGAGGATGTCGTACAAGGCGACTAAGTGAAATACAATATAAAACATCGATCAGGCCTCCTCAACCCGTCTGGCCAGCGTGGGGAGTGTAGGCCAAATCCTGCTTCTGTCTGGGACGGACGAGAGAGGGTCGTGCTCCTATAGGAGACTATAATGACCTGATGATGATGATGATACTTCTATATATATATTCTGCATCAACCCATAATTACCCCACTGTTGGGATAAGGGTCTCCTCTCAATACAGAGCATACTCCACCATACTGTTCAGTGCTTGCAGCTTGCTACTTGACAGAGACCAGTGTTTTCAAGCCGCCCACCGACTTGACTTAACAACCGTCGTTTAAAGACCTCAAATGGAATACTACTCTAAGCCGGTGCACCCCAGTACTTGCTTGCTTACCGAAACGTCGGTGACCAAATGATCTTGGATCGACAGGTCTCTCTCTCTAGACGTAGAGATGTAGACTCTCTTTGCGTTCTATTATACAATTTATATCACGGGGAGTACTCGTTTGAGCTGTTTGATTTGATACTTGCCACGGAATTCCACTATCGTACAACTCGCCATAATTTTAAATTCCATCCATATCATCTTGATAATTGGCGATATACGGCGATATACAACATGAAACTGTGGAATCAACTTCCCTCAGTGGTATTTCCGAACAATTACAACATGGGAGCCTTCAAGAACAGAGTCTTTATTTCCCTTAAAAGGCTGGCAACGGATCGGCGACCCCTTGGTGTTGCTGATCTCCATAAGCGGTGGTGATTGCTTTCCACCAGGTGACCCACATGCTCTTTTGCGGGGGGCAATCTCATATAAAAAACACCGGACGCGCAGCATGCGCCACCATAGCGAAATTTATTTTATTTATTTATTTATTTTGGCCACTTTCCCGAATTGATATCGGAAAACCAAGGTCACTTTACATTACTACTTTTTGATGCTCTACACGAATCCGAAGTCAGAATTTCGAAATTTTGAGTTTCATGGCAACGGACGGACAGACATAACTTTTTAATTTATTTATTTTGGCCACTTTCCCGAATTGATATCGGAAAACCAAGGTCACTTTACATTACTACTTTTTGATGCTCTACACGAATCCGAAGTCAGAATTTCAAAATTTTGAGTTTCAGGACGGACAGACAGAACGACCGGACGATTTTATAAGCTCAATAAATTTCGCTGATAGAGCTATATAAGTTTATTATAAGTTTGAGTTACTGTTATATATTTTTATACACCACACACTCTGAAAGTGTGCCACACTTGTTATTAACGGTCCGAGGCGATCGTATCGTCGCTGTGTCATCCACTCGATCATCGGTAATCGATTCACAGCCGATTGATCGATTACATTCTTTATTACGCTTCATATTGGCGGTATGCTATTAAATGGGACGCACACACGCACTCTGGTCATTGATCTAAAACCTAGAGACTGCATTGGGGTGTAAGCTCACCGTCATCTTTGACCCACAGCTAACATCACCTGCAAGTGGTACACCCTGCTGATTAACTAACGACTTTAAAGAGTAATTTAAGTATAAAAAGTAATTAAAACTGAGAAAACCTCACAAGGAAAACATAATAATTTGCAAGTGAGTAAGAGTCACCAGACTTGCGTTAGTAGCCTAGGTCAGCGCGCAATACCACTAAAATTATCTCAAAATGGCAGCGCTTCCGCACCCGCATGCGACGTTCTATAGCCTTAGGGGCCGTACATTAATCACGTGAGACTTATTTTTGCATTTTTAACACCCCCCCACCCCCTTGGTGATACTTGGTGAGGTATAAGGCTAAACCCCCCCCCCCCTCAAATCACGTGTATTTACAAAGAATATGAACTTTTTTAGAGTATTAATAAGGATTTTTTAATAAGAACCTCACGTGATTAATGGACGGCCCCTTAGCGTAATACTACGTAGTACTATTACTTATACTGTGTACATTATTTGGTCCTTCATCTATCCAGTGGTGTGATTGAATTTTAGATGGAGATGATAGATATGTAGCTGTAACAACAAACTGTATCCCTCATCATTATCATTCGTATTTGTATTGCCTCCCTATGGAAGCAATTTTCAAGACGTATTCATGCCATTAAGGAAGCGATATTAAAACTATAGTCTATAGTTTTTTTTATACTACGTCGCGTGGCAGACAAGATACGGCCCGGCTGATGTGAAGCGGTTGCCGTAGCCATATTAACGCTCGCAACAAAAAACATCGCTCGCGCGCCGCTACCCCCACTGCCATCGCAGCATCTCCTTCCCTTCTGGTGACCTCACTCACATGCAGTAACATAACAACCCTCAAGAGAATTGTTATTTGGCTGCGGCATTCTGTGAGGTGGAGGTACATTCCCCAGTCGGGTAGCTTACAATTACGCTCCCTACCTCTCTTTTCGCCAGAGCTTCGTTTGTCAGTCAGCAGGGTGCACCGCGTGCAGGTGAAGTTGGCTTTGGTTCAAAAATGTTGATAAACTACTTACACCCCATCAAAAGGTAAAGGTGCATCTCTTTTTACGTCATTAGTTCGTAGGATGTATCTGCCAGTAATACAACCATTTGTAAAAAAAAAAGTTTTACAAAAAGACAAATAAATATTGTTATGTTTTCTAAATTATTCATATATCACGCCGTATTTACAATACAATACGACGACTCTTTGGCGACCATATTCAATTGTTTTCACTGCCATTGTGACAAATGAAGTATGTAGGACCATTGTATTACATGTATTGATGGTAAACAATAATATATATATTTTGTTTATGAGACAGTACTCGCCAAACAAGTGGACAAGTACTACAACGATTATACTCGTATCACCTTTAAAAACCCGGTTCAAACTGGTCAATCAGTTTCAGTAATACGATGACAGGAAAAAGAGGTATGTTCGAACCGTTTGTTCACAATGTCCATCACACCGGACGCCGGCGCCTGATCCAGATGTAAATGGACCGAAGAAGCAGCTTATACGACTATATTTTGTATAGACCATCTGTCGACTGGACCCGACTCTAAGTTGATAAACGGACATATTGGCCAAACGCATCTACGGTCAAAACGCCTACTTCATCTTACAGACCGGGGGGCCCTACCGCCGAAGCTAAAGCCGATTACCATCGGAATTTTTGAATGCGATAATAAAACTACTGCTTCATCATCATCATCATCATCAGGTCCATTTTAGTCTCCACTACAGGAGCACGACTCTCCTCGTCCGTCCTAGACGGAAGGAGGATTTGGCCTACACTCCCCACGCTGGCCAGATGGGTTGGGGAGGCCTGATCGATGTTTGATAATGTATTTTCCTTAGTCGCTTTGTACGACATCCACGGGAAGAGATGGAGTGATTCTATTCTAGTCTGCCGGAAACCACACGGCCAAAAGTAACTACTGCTTAGATTGTTGCTAATTATGTTTAGCTTGCCTGGTAGAAACCCTATAGCTCTACCGACTAAAGCTAAATAAAAATGTTTGTCAATTACTTTAATCTATGACCAATTTTTGGAATCAATCATCGTACATGGACAACTTTCGGTTCAATCAATCAAAATCAATATCAGGTCATTTTAGTCTCCACTACAGGAGCAGGACCCTCTCTCGTCCGTCCTAGACGGAAGGAGGATTTGGCCTACACTCCCCACGCTGGCCAGACGGGTTGGGGAGGCCTGATCGATGTTTGATAATGTATCTCCCTTAGTCGCCTTGTACGACATCCGCGGGAAAAGACGGAGTGATTCTATTCTAGTCTGCCGGAAACAATAAAATGCACACAATTTATTTCTTGTACGATGCTGAGTGACGATCAAACTTACGGCCCGACTGATGTAAAGTGGTTAACATAACTATATAGATGCTCGCAATAGTCGCAATACAAGAAATATTCTCTCACTCCATCTCACTCTTTCCTCACGACCACATTCATTAGTAGGAACGCAACAACGCTCAAGATCAAATAACAGAAGGTACTTGCCCAGCAGGGACCATACTGACAAAGCTAAAAAAAAAAATTGGGTGTAAGTGGTCCATCAACATCTCTGAATTCCAACTTCACCTGCACGCGGTGCAGCTGCTGACTGACAAACGAAGCTCTGGCGAAAAGAGAGGTAGGGAGCGTAACTGTAAGTTACCCGACTGGGGAATGTACCTCACAGAATACCGCAGCCAAATAACAATTCCCTTGAGGGTTGTGTTCCTGCAAGTGAGTTAGGTCACAAGAAAGAGAGGAGATGCTGCGTCTGCAGCGGGGGTGGTGGCGCACGAGAAATATTTAATGTTGCTAAAAAAAATCTGAACCCGATTACCATCGAATATTTTAATCCAAAAAATAAGTCCTACATTTTAGTTATTGACAAACATCTTCAGCTCAATCGGTGGATCTCCAGAGTTTCTACTAGCTAAGCTAAACACAGATGCGGTATGTCTCAGCTATAGTTTGGTATTCGCAGTCAATGCAAGATTCAAAGGCATGCTGTGAGGATTGTTGACAATCCCAAATTGACAGACGGTTTAGAACCTTTAAGTCTGAGAAGATCTTGCGTCCCTTTGTATTTTCTACCGATTGTACAATGGGGTGTGCTCAGAGGAGTTATTTGACATGATGCCCACGGCCTCCTTCGACAGTCGGACCGCTCGCCATCGACAAGGAATTCATCCCACACCTTGGAGCCTAAGTGGTCGCGTACTGTGCGGTTCCAGAGAAGTTTTCTCCCGCGTACTGTCCAGCTGTGGACTGAACTGCCTGTCGAGGTTTTCTCAGGAGACTACAGTGTGGGTTCTTCAAAAAGGGCGGGAAGAGGTTTTTACAGGGTTGACAACGCGCGTGTGATGCCCCTGGTGTTACATTCGTTCATAGGCGGGCCGTATGCTTGTTTGAAACTTTAGTGGTATAAAAAAGTAAAAAGAAAAACAAACGGAATCGGTCTCCGCTTAAGCGGTAGGGCCCCATATCCTAAAATATAAGCCTAACTGTAGTTAAGCTTTCTAATGTTTCTTCTGTAAATAGTTTAAATTTATAGTTACGCCCGCGCATGCGTAACGCAGAGGCCGAGATTAAGGTAGGTTAAGACTGCGACGCTCCTTAAGAGCTGTATAATTTACATTCGAAGCAGGTCCGCTGACGCAGCCTATTGACCCATTGACCAGATTTATGGCACAAATGTAGGTCTCTTCTATTTATAGACTGCCGATATCAATTTCTTCCAAGTCCATCATAATTAGAGAATGGTAAACAATATCGTCATTTCGATTAGCGTAGGAAGTACCTATGGCTACTTAAGGCCGTCTTATAAGAGCCGTGGGTTTATTATCCGCATCAGACTAGCCGTTGTCAGTTTTCTACATATTTGTTTAATATCTCTTAAAAATTAAAGTTATAATACATGTCTGGTTATTAATAACTAAATTTTATCTACATCCCTACTATCCCTACTAATATTATAAATGTCCGTTTGTTTGTTACGCTTTCACGCGAGAACTACTCAACCGATCATCATGAAACTTTGTACGCATATTCTTGGAGGTATCAGAAGTAACGTAGGATACTTTTTATTAAAAAAATATATATTTTACGAAAAATAATTTCACGCGAGAGAAGCCGCAGGCAAAAGCTAGTAAATGATAAAAATAAAAATTTGTTCTCTACACACTTCTCAAAAATATTGCACTACTTACTTCTATACAAAAATACCGAATTTTGCCTGTCGGAGCGGTTTTGCTACGGAGAATATAGTAGGACTTTTAAATTACGTCCGGTGGGAATTTAGCATAAAGCCAGCTATATTATTTTTTATATTAGAGGGGAGCAAACAAGCATGTGGGTCACCTGATGGAAAGCAACCATCACCGCCCATGGAGATCAGCAACACTAAGGGCTAAGGGGTCACCGATCCGTTGCCAGCCTACACTCTTTCCTTTTTTCTTTCTTTCTCGTGACCTTACTCACTCGCAGGACTACAACATCCATCAAGGTAATTGTTATTTGGCTGCGATATTCTGGTAGTTCCCCAGTCGGGCAGCTTAAAAGATACTCTGTGCCCTATCTCTCTTTTCGCCAGAGACTCTTTTGTCCACAGAACTAATAATAAAGTGGATTCCTCTTCTTCGTCTTTCTTTATTGAAGCAGTGTATGCACTAACAACTGATGCTGCTATAATGGCACTTAGACGATTTATCGCAAGACGCGGTACTCCGAAAGTAATAATTTCAGATAATAGTACTGCATTTGTAGGTGCCAGCGGAGTATTAAGAAGTCTTTACGGAGATGCAGTTACAGACTTCGCGGCATGTGAAATTATTAAATGGAAATTTCTTCCATCTTCGGCTCCATTCATGGCTGGTGCTACCGAAAGATTAGTGAAGTCAGCTATAATCGCATTGAAAACAACTCTAACTTCCAAATCTCTTCTTCCTCTTTATTATTAGTTCTGTGCTTTTGCCAGTCCGCAGGGTACATACACCGTAAATACGTATAGGAAGCAGTCACCGTAACCTGTGAATGCTTACAAACAAGGAATACTTTTATTAACAATAGATCCTTTTCCTTTTGTTCACAGTGAGCCCGCACTTAAACTCTTTAGATTTACTAAAGCGGTGTTTACTTTGTATAAATGTTTTTATAATAACGTGCAACCTTTGAACTAACTTTCTCTCTGCTGCTTTTTCAACGTTTAAAACATGACTAAGATATTAAAAATGCGCACGACGTATCCAGAGGTAGTTAAACTACTTATTATCTTGATTATTTAATAAATTTTACGTACTATTATTATAAATACGAAAGTTTGGACAGGTAATTTAATCGCGTCACGTGGCCACATGCACGGACCTTGGTGAAATTTAGCGTGAAGATTTGAATATGGAATAGCATATGGTCTACTTTTAATCCCGGGAAAATATATTACCTATATTCCACATTTTTAAATGAGTGAGCTGGTCATTCATTCAGCAGACCTGTACGAGAACAGAAGACCTTTTAACCCTTTCACGGTCTTTACAATCAACGCCAAATATAGGCAAAATGAGCATCAAAAATGAATTAAGTAAACTGACGAGATTATTTATTATACTTATATATAGATTGGCTATTTTGGATTAATACAGAAGCAGTATTTAAAAAATCGCTTGACAACTATTTTGTCTATACCAATGAAATGGTTAATTCAGCAATGTAAATAATGTTACCGCAGTTCATCAATTTGCAACACCTATATGAGAACAGATATGCCTTATTTTTGTATTTTTAGGATTCTGTACCTCCAATGGAAAAAAAGAACACCTTATAGCAGCGGTTCTCAACCTCACACTATAGAAACGAAACCGTCGCGTTCGAGAGAACACTGCAGCTGATCCATCATTAATATTGGACGTTTCTGCGCGCTGTCGGTACTATTTTTGACATAAAAAACCTCGACGCAAAAACGACGGGGTGTTATAACACCCCGTCGTTTTTATAGAGATTAGATTGACGGGTCTTTGTCTCTCTCTCTCTCTCTGTATCTGTGTGTGCGTGTGTTTGGCTTCTGTGGCACGCAGCTCCTGAATGGATGAACCTATTTTGATTATTTATATTTAAAAGGTGAATTAATTAGTGAGTGTTCTTAGCTATGTTTGATGAAAATCCCTTCAATATGGGTATCAAATGAAAAAAATTGCTAGAAGAATACTTTACACTATGATAAATTTCAAATCCAAGATAATAAACAATCTCTTTTCTCAAATGTAGAATTTAATGGCACTAAAGTGACAGACAAGCTTTCACGGACCACCGGTTGGGAAGCAGGGGTTCCCAACCGGTGGTCCGTGAAAGCTTGTCTCTACTATTTACAGTTTGAACCATTAAAACAAACAAGCAATGCCATGTACTGAAGTTGAAGTAATTAATAATAAATAGTTTATGTTCGAACTAGTTATTAATGTAGATAATTAAGGCAACGGGGGAAGTGTACCGTTTTGTATCGACACAATAGACGCGTCTCACAGTATGTCCACTCCAATCGAGAAATAAATATTCCTGGACAAATTACACACGGCATAAACTAGTAAATCTTCTACTTTGGGTACTCGGTAGATAATAGTACTACGTACAGTATGGCCATTCCCTGCTAATCTTAAAATTCCTTACCGTGTACCATTGGCATTAGTTGGTGTGCCTCGGAAAAAATAATTTATCTCATAAAGCTAATTAGACGGACAGAAGAAAAATACATATATTATAATATGGGGTGTAAGGGGTCCATCAACATCTTTGAACCAAAGCCAACTTCACCTGCACGCGGTGCACCCTGCTGACTGACAAACGAAGCTCTGGCGAAAAGAGAGGTAGGGAGCATAATTGTAAGCTATCCGACCTGGGCATGTACCTCCACCTCACAGAATACCGCAGCCAAATAACAACTCCCTTGAGGGTTGTCGTGTTCCTGCGAGTGAGTGAAGTCACCAGAAAGGAAGGAGATGCTGCGTTGGCAGCGGGGGTGACGGCGCGCGAGCGATATTTTATGTTGCGAGCGTTAATATGACTACGGTAACCGCTTCACATCAGGCGGGCCGTATGCTTGTATGTCACCCGAAGTAGTATAAATATATATATATATATAAAACTGATTTAACATTAATAGTGTGCCTCCAAAAATTTGTGTTTTCCTAGAAGTATCTTAGACACAAAAAGTTCGCGAAACACTGATTTACAGGTTAAGGTTTCTGAATACTTTCATGTTTAAAAATTCAATGTAAAACAAAAATATAAAAAACTAAGATTGTTCATAAGAAGGGATGTAATCACCAGCACGTGGTGCATCCTGATGATCAACTACGAGGCTCTGGCTAAAGAAAGTTAGGGCATAGCATAAACAAGCTACCCGACTGGAAAGTACCTTAGACATTAGAGAAGACGGCAGCCAAATATTAATTTATAAAAGCCTACTAACCTAGCGGGTGGTTGTATTTCAGCGAGTGAGTGAAGTTACCAGGAGTTAATGCGAAGGCAGCGAATGTAACGGTGTACGAGCATACTTTACGAGGCGGGCCGTATGCTTGTCTGCCACCCGACGTAGTGTAAAAAAACGGTAAGGTTACGCAAAGACATTACAAGTTCAAAAATTTAATCTATACAATAGCACCTGCCGCCCAATACAACAGATCACAATAGTACACAATAGTGCAATTATGTAAAGTAGTCGATCACGACCCTCGTCGATCGCGATGCCCCAGATCTGTACAATGACACCTGCCGCGGTTATAGTATAAGTATAATTACAGACAGACGATCGACACGACCGACATTCATTCCCGTTATCGTATGGTCCAAGTCTGAGAAGCGCGCGGAAGTGATAGCGGGTGGATTTTAGTCGATTTACGTTCCCCATCGGTCAACTTATCCAAAAGGTATACATTTCCCTTCTGTTCATTTATACCCTACTTTAGGGTATATATATATATACTACGTTGGATGGCGACTAGCATAATATAGAAGCGTTTATCGTAGCCATTTATGCGCTCGCAACATGAAATATCGCTCACGTGTCGCCACCCCCACTGCCAAAGCAGCAACTCCTTCCTTCCGGGTGACCTCACTCACTCGCAAGAACACAACAACCCTCAAGGGAATTGTTATCTGGCTGCCCCAGTCGGGCAGCTTACATAATACGCAATTCCCTACCTCTCTTAAAGTATAGAAGTAATACAGTAACCAATTGATTAATATAACCACGATGGGTCTAGGCTTTATTAGGTACAACTAAATTAAACTCTGTTTTTTTACCATCTGCCTGCAACTATCATTAATTATGAGAAATACTGAAAACATCAAACAAATTATTCAATTAAATTTTAACTTACTTCGTAAAAATTTATTAGTCTGATACCACAGTATAAGTAATAGTACTATGCTGAAACTCATAAAGTCATAATTGCTTAATAGACCATTAACTGTAATTACAAAAGTTATGTGTATATGTTTTGATTGATGAATAATGGTACCTAGCTAGATAACAAATTAACACACTTCGCACGCATTCTGTATAACTGTTGTAGATCAGCTTCCTACGAATTATGAGCATTTAACATTCTCGCTTCGAACAAAATTATATAAATCAGAATGTTACCTTATAAAAAGGTCATAAGAGTTATATTACACGTTACAATTACAACTTGCAAGATGAATTGAAACTAATTTGTAATCAAAGAAATCCACAGATACAAATTCACCACTATGAAATTGACTCTATTAAAAATATATATTTTTGTTTATATTTTCTAATCTGTAATTGGTGCAATAAAGTGTGTATAATGTATTGTAATATTGATAAACTATACAATGCTTATCAATTGGACTCTACTGTATTCATTTGACCGAAACTTCAATGATCATACAGCAAATTTAATAGAAGAATTTAAGAGGACAAAATTTACAAATAGTCTGACAGCCATGAATGTAAGAAAAGGGTGCAGCGGAAGCGATTAGTGCAGGCTAACTTCAATCAAAATTACAAACTTGGCAAGGTTTAATACCCATATAAAATAGCATTTTCTTTCGTTCATAAATCTTCCAAGTAAGCGTTCGTAGATGTGTACGCTCTGAGAACTCAAATCCGCTACCGCTTATCTCTCATGCTTTTGTAAACAGCATTCCGGAATGTAAAATGCCGTACCACGATTTGTGTTTCTAGCCACTATACTATAATGTATGTACATATATCGGCGGCCATACGTATAAGTACCTATTTATTAAGTGTATATGGTCTAAAAGCAACGGTTTATAAGATAAAACCATAGTCAACCGAGAGTTACGACTATAATTATCCTGGTATCTGTTGAATATGTAGTGAATTTAATGTTTTCCCTTTTAGACAAGGTAATACACTGATATGAGAACCGTTCGTAAGGGTATCCCGTTATTTTGGTTGCTCTTAGCAATAGGTTTGTGAACCGTTTTTTTTTTTCTACCTACGTAAGCACTTCAAAATAATATAACTATAGGTTAAGAATTAGTTCGACAGCATTAAAAATTCTCAAGATATGATAATTTGAAAATCACAATGTTGGATTATCCCGAAAACGCTATAGACATAAGACGTTATGATGTTACATCTTCCCATTGTACATGTATTAAATCAGAAATTTATTACGACAGCTATGTTAAATATTGCGTTTATGTAGCTAGTGCCGTAACAAAAGTTATTGAAAGGTATTTGTTATTGTTTTTCCTAGGGTGTTTTTTTTTAATAATAATTTAATCCTTTTATAATGGACTTTCCCACCAAACTTTGATCGACCATAAAATACGTCGGACATAAGTAATTGATTTTGTTATATCGCAGATCCTAATAGTTTTGTGTATTTTACGATACTGATAAAAAGTTTTTATAATTTATAGAACTTTGTACAAAAATTCTATTTGTTACTTCTTGCTGGTGGAGATGGCCGCCTGCGTGCTTCTTACAAACACTATACTTCATACACAGCTGATTAAATAACTCTTTAATTAAGTGTTAAAATATTTTTTTTAATAAAAATTAAGTTTTCTCTTTAAGGAAGTCGGTTTAATAAGATATGCCATGATTTTTTATTACATACAAAAGATCCTGTTAAGAACATGATTCAACTGCTGTTATTTCAAAGTTAACTCGACAAAGTTAAGAAGCAAGTCCAGAATAAGTCAAGGCCAAACAAAACTTTTAATTTTAGACCAAGCCCCAAAAAAAGAAACAGCTGTTCCATTTCAATCTAGTAGGTATAAAAAATTGTATAGAGTGCTTGTGTACAATATACATTGACTCATCCGTAAAATAAAACGTCGGATCTGTGTTGTTGATAGATCACTTTCGTGCGTTTTTCATGGCGAGCTAATGTCAAATTGAACGTTATTCAGTTGTAAATATTGGGAGATAAGAAAATGCGGAAAAAAACGTACGTATGTAGAATTCATATTCCTTATCTTACTATTTAACTTGATATTGTTCCATGATCACATCGGCCTCTGTTCTACGGAAGAGTCGTCGTCGTCGACATAATATATGTGAAAGCGTTCTTCAGTTCAATCTTAATTAAATATTCAGAAGATATTCTTTCCGGAAATACAAAACCTTAAATAAAATAAATTGTCTTGATTATCTGTCCACCAACATTTTTTCTCCTACACTACCAATTTGCCAATTCATTACATTTTTTTATAGGGGGACAAACGCTGGTCACCTGATGGTGAGCAATCACCACCGCCCATGGAGATTAGCAACACCAAGGGGTCGCCGATCCGTTGCCAGCCTATACTCCTTCCTTTCTTTCTAGTGGCCTCATTCACTCGCAGGAACACAACAACTCTCAAGGAAACTGTTATTTAGCAGCGATATTCTGTGAGGTGGAAGGTACTTCCCCAGTAGGGCAGCTTAAAAATATGCTATGCTCTACCTCTCTTTTCACCAGTCTCAGTTTTTCCGGTACTTTAAATTTCAATAAATTAAATTATAATTCTTTTCTTTATAGATAAATATAAGTTTTTAGATTAGTTTTAGTTTAATTTATTTTATCAATATTGTAAAATTAGGAGTCCATTATATTGTTCTAATTAAATAGTAATATTTATAAGGTAAAAAAAAGTAAATCAATAGTAACGAGCTTGGTGGTCGAATGGTTAGCAATAGCCGCTTTGACTCCGAGGTCGCGGGTTCGATTTCCGCACAAGACAAACATTTGTGTGCATGAACATGTCTGTTTATCTTTGTCTGGGTGTTTTCTATGTATTATAAGTATGTATTTACAAAAAAAAAATGTATTTAATAAGTACATTTACCAGTTGTCTAGTATCCATAACACAAGCTTTACGCTTAATTAGGGACTAGATGGCGCTGTGTAAATTGTCCAGAAATATTTATTTATTATTTATTTATTTATTTATAGATAAATATATAAGTTTTTAGATTAGTTTTAGTTTAATTTAATATATCAATATTGTAAAATTAGGAGTCCATTATATTTTTCTCATTAAATAGTAATATTTATAAGTTAAAAAAGAATGTAAATCAATATTTTCTTTTCCAAGAAACACAACGTTGACATACTGTCCAGAATATTAATTGCTTGTGAGTGTTTTATTATTAACAAATACATACTCGTATTTCAAAATTAATATATTTCCATGTGCAAATTAGAGCCGCGGGCTGTAATGCAGCAGCCATTACTACCCATTAGACCGGTAATCCGGCTCACCTAGCACTCGGTACAAAATTAAATACATCATTATAATATTTACAGATTTGTGTAATAGTATCACAAATAAAAACATCAAAGTCAAAATATAACATTATTTCATAAGTTCTATTTAAGTGTTTGACGCGGTTCAGGATTCGTATAGGCATGACATACTTATTTGTACTAGTCTTGCTTGACCTGTGTCAAACTTGAAACATAATTATAATATGTGTAGGTATAAATATATATTTTAAATGCAGTTCATTTTTAAGTGCGGTAAGAAATTGTAAAAATTAACGGATTCTAATAGCACAAGTTTAAACCAAAGTGGTTTTTTTGATGCTATTTTTAAGTTAACACGTTTAACTAAGTTTATTTTCTGTAAAAATGGTACATAAATAAATAAATAAAAAAAAAAAAAAAAACCTTTGGAAAAAGTAATTGATCTGCATAGCCTGGCGGCTTTGCTCGACTTTTGCCAATCAGATATTTTTTTAGCATGTAGATACAGATGTTCCATACTTCATATTATAAAAAAACTAACTCTGTTTCTACTTCGATAACCCTTATTCATCCCACTGCTGGGATACCTCATTCGAAGGTGTTTAGAGTATACTCCACCACGATGCTCCACTGTGGGTTGGCGGAGGCCAATTTCAAGCCGACCAAAGGCCACTGACTTAACTTAACGACTGTCATTTAATGACAGCAGCTGAGACCGACGGCTTAACGTGCTCTCTGAAGCAGAGAGAAGCTCGAGATAATATAAACCCATCCATGCACAGGCTGCGGTCGAAGTTACTTAACTTGCATATTCGATTAAACTGACACACGCAACGACCCCATCGAGCTGCTCATTTTTTGGCCAATCAGATTTTTTTTGTACTTAAATACATTTTTTTTTTGTAAATAAATACTGATAATACATAGAAAACACCCAGACCAAGACAAACAGATGCATACAAATGTTTGTCTTGTGCGGGAATCGAACCCGCGACCTCGGAGTCAAAGTGGCCATTGCTAACCATTCGACCACCGAGCTCGTCTCTTTATCGTATTATAGTATCTTTGTTTCTTATATACAAATAACTCGATAACGTAAGGTGGTCCACGACTACCACCCTGACTATAACCGGTGTAATTAAAATGTCGATTATCAGATTAAGGTCAAAAAGCACGTGAACGTTTCCCACAACATTTCATTTCTCTCGATCATTTGTAATTATTTTTTATATAAAAATCATGCGTTACATAAAAAGTTAATTATATAATATATTATAATACTAATGCTTTCTCTGCTTTGCATTCAGTTCAGTCATTTTAAACGTGAGGTAAGAGACCACATTTTTGTATCTAATCAAAAGTTGCATATTATTGCGTCATAGATTATTTAACAAATTAATGGACAATAAAAAATAATATTATGCAATATTAACATAAAATAAATGGTTATGGCAGTTTGTATGTTTTTGTACATATTTAGATTTAACATACGTTTTATATAATTTGGAAAAGTTATATAAAAGAATCCATATTTCCCTTGGTTTGGACGACACGCGTGATGTTTCGATTTCGATAATTCTTTTTTTTTGTTGTGTATGTTATTGTCAGGAGAAGGTTCTTATGAAAGAAAAAAAATGAGAAAGTTACGCGGAATATTAGAAAATTTAACGACCATATTAACTTTAAGGCGTTTGGCAAAACTGTCTATTACGCGAAACCAATTCGTAATCAATGTTCATAGTTAAGAACACAAGACAACGTCTGTCGGGTGAGCTATCATCATCATCATCATCAGATCATTTTAGTCTCCACTACAGGAGCACGACCCTCTCTCATCCGTCTCAGACAGAAGGAGAATTTGGTCTACACTCCCCACGCTGGCCAGACGGGTTGGGGAGGCCTGATCGATGTTTGATAATGTATTTCCCTTAGTCGCCTTGTACGACATCCGCGGGAAGAGACGGAGTGATTCTATTCTAGTCTGCCGGAAACCACACGGCCAACGGGTCAGCTAGCTTTATATAAAATTTGAGGTGACGTTGAAAGTACTAAGATTTATTGATATCAATGTTGCCATATACGACTGTGAAGCTGCAAAAAGCAGTCAGTCAATCAGTAACACAGTGCAACAGTTTTCCAGCGAAGACAGTACAGTCAGCGACAAAGTCAAGGGCGACAATGCAACTTTCCGCCGGAGAGAGCGCTGGGAGCAAGCCACAATGGGCCTTCCGCTTTTTCACGCCATTCACGCTCATGTGAAGTGATTTCTCGAAGAAAGTAAAAGTGGGTCAACAATACCGTAGATGTATTATTCAGAATCTCAACTTTGATTAACAGCCGATTTTACGCACGCATACTTTGACGTATAATAAATAATAAATAAATATTTCTGGACAATTTACAAAGCGCATCTAGTCTCAAATTAAGCGCAAAGCTTGTGTGCTTGTGTACTTAAATACGTTTTTTTTATAAATACATACTTATAATACATAGAAAAGACAAACAGACATGTTCATGGACACAAATGTTTGTCTTGTGTTTGTCAAATGTTTATCGAACCCGCGACCTCTGAGTGAAAGTGGCCATTACTAACCATTCGACCACCGAGCTCATCGTACAAAATACAATTACTATTTCGATGAAACAGACCTTGTTTATTCCGCTATATTTTATTTTATATCAGAGGGGGGCAAACTAGCATGTGGGTCACCTGATAAAAAGCAATCACCTCCGCACATGGAGATCTGCAACACCAAGGGGTCGCCAATCCGTTGCCAGCCTACACTCCTTTCTTTCTGGTGTCCTTACTCATGCAGGAACACAACAACTCTCAAGGAAATTGTTATTTAGCAACGGTATTCTGTGAGGTGGAGGTACTTTCCTAGTCGGGCAGCTTAAAAATAATTGCCGGCCTATACTCCTTCCTTTCTTTAATTTAATTTATTGAAAATAGTCATAGTAAAAAACATCGGACGCGCAGCATGCGCCACCATAGCGAAATTTATTTATTTGTTGACGTGACAATGTCTTATAATTCGATGGAGCCGGCTGCACGCACGAAAAAACATGACTCATGCGGCGTTACCTCGCTCTGAGGCGTTCCATTAAAATTTTCTTTTGAAAAATGCAAACTTTCCATCAGTATTTTCTTATGACGTTGTCACGTTCAACTATCGTCAGTAAACCGACTTTACAGACAACCGATTTTTGATTTCTTATTTATTTATTTATTTTGGCCACTTTCCCGAATTGATATCGGAAAACCAAGGTCATAGTACTTTTTGATGCTCTACACGAATCCGAAGTCAGAATTTCGAAATTTTGAGTTTCATGGCAACGGACGGACAGACAGAACGACCGGACGATTTTATAAGCTCAATTAATTTCGCTGAAAAGCGGATTTCATATGGCTGCTGTTAAATCTGCTGTTATGTCATAACGTTATTCGAGAGATTTTTAGAAAAAACGGTTTCTCTTTATAAACTTATGATATTAATTCGCGGAAAATTTTCAAGCATCGAAATTTTTTTCAACGTATATTTCTATACCAATTGAAGTTATTTATTATGGGCTTTAGATGCAGAACATATGATCAATCTATTACGTTTTTAGATATTGTTCGATTCGTCCATATTCTACCAAGACAATGGCGTTGGTCGCCAGCAATAGCCAACAAGATGAGATATACGTTGATGCAATACAATTTTCATTGAAGACGTAACTGTAGTACGAACCGTCATTTTGTATGAGATGCGGAAAGAATTCCGATAAATTAATTAACAGTCAGTCATTAATTGTTGCACAAAACCGGGGACGGTCAACAACGCAAGTAAATCAAAATGTTAGTATTTTTAAAGCAGTTTGAGATGATCGTCTAAACTATTGTCTAACTAAAAAATGTATGAAAGATTGTTTAACTAAAAAGTAATAAAAAGCAGAACACCTTTAATACTTTTTAGTTAGACAATCGAACAATATGAAATGAAACTGTTTATTTTGCTACTCGGTTCTTGTGGTTGGGACTTTGCTTCGTCTTACCATTTTTTTTTTTTACTCAAACGGGCTCAACAACACTTGAAGTGATACTTACCACAAATCTAAGAAACTCAAAATCTTTCAATTTCTAAACTTATCATCACTAAACATATAAATTTTGTTGTATACCTATCCACCTACCTAATTAACACAAGTCTGTGCACACTTGAATATCAGAACACTGCAAATTGAATCCATGATTAATAACCCTCTTAGGGTAACTTAACCTTAACCATGGGTACAATTTGACACCAAAAATCTTATTTTTTTTTTATGAATACTTGCTGTATTTGCTGTCTGTACACAGTTACAAAAAAGACAGGTGGAATAGTATTAATTACACTGTGACAAATTATGTTACGAAATAGCATGCAACCTTCGATCATGCAGCACATTATGTACATAAATTTTAAATTAATAATACTAACGATGCGCCCAGTCTTCGTCCGTAAGAGAGTATAGAGTGATGAATAATTAATTCTCTAAACGACAGTTAAGAATGCATTAAAATCAATTGCGTAATAACTTTTTTTATACTACATCGGGTGGCAGGCATATGGCCCGCCTGATGTGAAGCGGTTACCGTAGACATATTAACACTCGGAACATGAATTATCGCTCGCGCACATTACGCCGTCGGATAAAGACATAAAAAGAGGCTAAATTCGCAAAGTGCGATGTAGTTCTGCATTTTTGGTATGTTGTATGGGTCTGTTAGGGCAGTGTGAATTCAAATTTGCAACTTCGAAAAACTTGTGGAAACTGTGAGATTCGAGAAAAACTTCGAAATTTTGGGACTTTTTTCACTATTTGTTCTGCAGGGCCAAAATTATGCTTTTTAGCGAACAATGATTTCTACACTCATAAACTGTATTAAATTACCTACAATTTGAGCTTAAATGCAGCTCTATTAACTCCATAGGAGCCAAGCTTTGTTACTTCGAAGATGACCAATTTTTCTCGAAAATAGAAATTTTCAGGTTTTACTAAAATCACTTGCCCTACGAAGAAAAATATCTGGAACACCCGCGCCGCCAGCCTTGGATCTTGGATTTGTCCCCATCATCCCGAACAGTAGAAAGTTATGCATATATCAGACAAATTAACGACAAAGAAATTTGATGAAATTGTCAGGATAGGGAAATTCACTGGAAAGAGATGGGAACGGGAAGATTGAGTCACAGCGAAGCTGGTCAGTGGGCAACCAGACCAAGACAAACAGACATGTTCATGCACACAAATGTGTGCGGGAATCGAACCCGATCTCTCGGAGTCAAAGTCAAATGATATAAAATACTGAAAGTTTTCCGAATAAAATAAGTAAATCACAAGTACTCATACCATAATCTGTGTTTAATTGACGAGCTCGGTGGTCGAATGGTTAGCAATGACTTTGACTCCGAGGTCGCGGGTTCGATTTCCGCACAAGACAAACATTTGTGTGCATGAACATGTCTGTTTATCTTTGTCTGGGTGTTTTCTATGTATTATAAGTATGTATTTACAAAAAAAAAATGTATTTAATAATTACATTTACTAGTTGTCCAGTATCCATAACACAAGCTTTACGCTTAATTAGGAACTAGATGGCGCTGTGTAAATTGTCCAGAAATATTTATTTATTATTTATTTATTTATTTATAGATAAATATATAAGTTTTTAGATTGTGATTAGATGTCTGTTTGTCTTGGTCTGGGGGGTGTTTTCTATTTATTATAAGTATGTATTTACAAAAAAATGTATTTAAGTACATTTATCAGTTGTCTAGTACCCATAACACAAGCTTGCTTAATTTGGGACTAGATGGCGCTGTGTACATTGTCCAGAAATATTTATTATTATTAATTGTTTTGTTACTAAATATTTTGATACACTTACCGCAAAACGGTATCCCCTCAGGAGTCCACCGGCCATTATTGCCGCAGACTCTCCTCGCTGGTCCCAGCAGTTCGAAGCCCCGCTCGCATGTGTACGTGGCCCAAGTGCCCTCCGTGAGAGCTTCGTCGGAGAACGTGACATGCGAGTGAGCCGGTGCGCCAGGGAACCGACATGTCGCCGCTGCCGAACCTGTAGGTAAAAGAAAAATATAATTATAATAAACTACATAACAATATTCTGAAATTATAATTTCAATTTGTTATAACAAGTCAATTAAATAAAAAATAATAAAAAAAAAACCCCAACCTCCTCCGAGTCTAGTCCAGCCCTTTCATTTGATACCCAAGTTGAGAGAGTTTTTATTTTTCAAAAAAAAAAATATTATTATATTTGATTGACGATTTTGTGGTGGCGGCCATCTTGAATTTGAAATTTATCATAGTGTATACATAGTATTCTAGAATCAAAACTAGGACGGGGACCCGAGGGTGACCGGCGACCACCAAAAAAGGCAATAAATAATGAAGTGCATTGCAGTCTCGGAGATAAAACTACGACTGCCTTGGAACTCACAACGAATTTAATCAGAATTAGTAGGAGTATGAAGCTTTTGGAATTTGACTTCCCCTCTTAGCATTATGAGAGACAGCAATATGACAAATAAAGCATTAAAAGCCTAAAGAGATGGCTAGTTAAGTGAAGCTCAACTGCCGTGCGCCACAGATTGTAAGTATCTAACACCTAAAACTATCTAATATTTATCTATTTATGATTCAGAGCAAAGACTATTATTACTCTTTGTTTAATACTCAGTTTCAATAGCTACAAAGTGACATTAATAATGTCATCAACCTACAGACCAACTTACAAAACAATTTTCTATAATTTTACAAAAATCATTAACGATATAGAAGCATTAGGATATGGAGTTGCAAGCAACCCAAAGGGCTTGGCAACGGGGAAGGAGGCACGACAACTCCACGGCCCTCTACTGGTACTGCGACTTGGGACGCTGGTCATCCTCGTAGCCCTCCTCACGATGCACGTGAGGTCGCTGCGGATCTTCCGCTGGGAGCAGTCGGTCTCTGGTGGAGTTCTGGTGACTTATTGTATCGCTATGGTGGGTCTAGCGCTGTGTGCTGGCTCTGGGAGATGTGGGGGTGAAGCTTTGCAGGTCGGTAGTAGTTGCAGTAGTTCTTTTATACCACACACTGTGCCAGATAAGCATACAGGTCATTTGTTGTTTAAAGTAAAAAAATTGCTGTAGCCTATAGTCGCAAACAAAACAGCTAGTATTGCTTATATGCGCTTTCATCTTGTACCTTCACTTACTTATAGGATCGCAACGATCCAGTAGGTTATTAAGGTACTTCCTCAGTCGGGTTTGACATGCACTACCTCTTTTTCACCATTGTGTTGTTAGCCGACAGGGTATATCATGTGCAGATAAGGTTAACTTGGGCTTTAGAGATGATGGTGAGGTGGAACTTGAGACAGTATCGAAACTATTGTTATGAATGTCTGTAGACAAATAGCAAAGCCTTCTGTTGTCCTCCCTTCGTACTAGTGGTGTCACTTATAATATATTAGCAGATCCGGCAAATGTTTTGCCATATAAATTATTCCTAGGATTATTCAAGTAGAAAAAAATTTGATAACAACCTATTATTCTCAGACATACTGAATATATGTACATATACAATTTCATCAATATCGGTCAAGCCGTTTCGGAGGAGTATGGTAACAAACATTGTGACACGAGGATTTTATATATTAGATACGAGTATCATTTTATTAATAAAACAAAGGCCCCCAAACGCAATGTAGGTACCTATCATACCTCAATATCTACCATCTGTTACTGTTATTATCATAACAGTTTATACCAAGGCACGGATTGATTGATGAAGTAGGTTTCTGTATATCAATATTTGTAAAGATATTAGACAAAATTCTGCCGACTGGTAGCGTTAGTGGCATGTGCCGCGGAAACCAAAAAAGTTCTACCCTTGGCGAAGCACTGAGCCTGACAGCACAGGTGACTATTTTTGTCCAAATAGACCATAGATCTAGTCACCACGAAAAAATAACAATTTTCGTCGTCTTAACCCACGAATCATATTGGCAATAGGCGGAAAAAAAGTGAACAAGTTCGCTAGTGGAGAAACGGCTAAGTTGCTTTCGGAATTTAGAGACGCGTCGGGTCGCCAGTAACGGCTCTGGATACGTCGAAATAAGTCGCTGACCTGCTTACAGGTGTATCTTTGTGGCGTAGGCGCAGCAGTCTTTGCCCTCAACGGAGCTGCAATCTGGCGTCGCTGGCGGCAAGCTGGGGAGCTGACACGAGTGGTTGCAGAGTTACTAGCCACCATGGGCATTAAATTACGAAGACAAGTGCATATCAAAGTGATCTTGAGCTCAGTTGCTGCTCTACTGCTGCTACTGGATATGGCCTTGGCTTCGCTCTTGATGAGTAGGTTACCAACAGTTTCTTATCGATGAACAATTGAGGGACAATTGAGCTTCCCTTAACTGGTCATCTCTCTCTTTATAGGCTTTTAATTTCTTAAATAATACCACAGTATAAGTAATAGTAATAATACCTAAAATTGCTGTTTATTGCCAAAAAGTTCAAAGCTTCCTGAAAATTTCTTGGCTTTTTCGTAGCCATATTATGGATTACGTACAAAAGACAGACAAATATTCAGACATACCTAAAGAACATCATTGTGTTGTATTCTATCACAAGTTCGCAATTAGTTTTTGGTAATTACACGAAATCTACATACACGCTCAATCTAATAGAAAATTCTTTATTCGTGTGTTCTTGTTCTGTATTCTATGTATTGACTGTTATTGATATTTTAATTTAATTAGCTATTCAAAATAACACAAATAATATCTCTATTTGCACAGTAAAAGAAAAGAAAACATAGATCGTGACGCCGGCGGAGCGGCGTGGCAGCCTCATCAGCCGCGGTGGTGGCGTGAAACCGCCGAAATTGAAAACCGCGGAACTTTCGGCGAAAGCGCGTGATCTAATCACACGCTCACAAATCTGGACCGGACGCCGAGGGTTATCGCATTGTCGATCTACATAATCGGAATATTGCAGAACATAGAGTTTTGGAGATCGTGACTACTCACAGTTACATAGGCCTTCATTTACTCACAGTTACATTAGGCGTTACTTTGGGTGCAGAGTATAAGCACTGAACTAATAGATTTAATCTGAAATAACTCCCAGATTCAGTCTATTCATAGCTACATAGACCTTTGTTTCATTAGTGGTTACATTATGACCAGCCCCCCTAGCCAAGTGTAATTCGTAGCGTAACGAACGTTAGATAGATCACGTGACATTAGTCAATTCTCATACTAAAATGTTCGATTTTGTCACGTGATCTATCTAACGTTCGTTACGCTACGAATTACACTTGGCTAGGAGGGCAGGGGCCCTACCGCCGACGCTGAAGCTGATATACCGTCGGATTTTTTGATCGCGTAAATAGATATTAGGTTTAAATTAATGACAAACGTCTTCAGCTTAGGCGATAGGGCCCCTGAATAGCTATTAAAAAAATAACAATGGGAATACGAGTGGGAAAATGTACTATATTAAATAGCTATAGTTATTCCCTATACAATATAAATGGGGAGGATACGAGTACTTGAAAATCCTCTTGGTTCAATCTCAGTTATATGTAAACCTATTGTACCTATTGTATAATGTTTTATATTTCCTTTTATTTTATTTTAATAATATATTTTGTTTATTTTTAAATAAATATTTATAAAACCCTCAGAAAGTACAATCTTTGAAAATATTCCAGGAGCTTTCGCATTAATTAAGGCAACTAAAAAGTCACTTGGAGCAATTAATTTAAATACGTGCCTGACGTTTTAAATACGTGACTGTACGTGATCGCGCTGGATGCAAGCCGCTTCCAATCGGTCTTATTGGAGATCTAGAGGGGAGGCCTATGTCCAGCAGTGGACTTTCAATGGCTGAGATGATGATGATGATACCGGCGTTGACAGTTGACTGTCAGTCAAATCTTGATCAAATACGTCGCTGTCATCTCCCGGTAGTCCCATAGACAGAGAAAACTAAGTTTGCATTACGTATAAATCATATACCTATATTCAATGATATACTTGTCATCGTAATGTTTCATGGCGGGACGAGCCGTAGCATAGTATATTAACAGTCAGTACAATTTTTTTAGACAGTAGTAGTAGATAGAATAGAAGTTGTATGGTCTGTGTTTTTGGGGTGTAAGTAGTTCATTAACATCTTTGAACCATAGTCAATCTAACCTGCACGTGGTGCACCCAGCTGACAGACAGGCGAGCCTTTGGCGAAAAGAGAGGTAGGGCATAGCGTATTTCAGCTGCCCGACTGGAGAAGCATCTCCACCTCACAGAATACCGCAGTCAAATAACAATTCTTTTAAGGGTTGCCGTGTTCCTGCGAGTGAGTGAGGTCACAAGAAAGGAAGGAGTTGATGCGGTGACAGCGGGATTGCGGCGCGCAAGCGAAATTTATGTTGCGAGCGTTAATATGTCTACGGTAACCGCTTCACATCAGGTGGGCCGTATGCTTGTCTGCCACCCGACGTGGTATATAAAAAAAATCGTGAGTGGAATGCGTCTGAGATCTTTACCAGGAAAAATTATCAAAGCGACAGATTCTCCAAAAGGACAGATTCTAAGAGAAAATTCGTATATACTACCACAACTACCTGCCAGACGTAACAATGTTGTGTATACCCGAGGGTACCATGGATGATTTATGTACTTGAAAATTTATCATGATTTTCATTAATAAACTAGAGACTCGATAAACTTCGATCACCTACATCTAAGAAACATTTCGTATGCGGAAACAAAATGGTTATTTTTACTATTTTCCCGGCAATTATTCGACATTTTATCACTATATTAACCTCCTCTTACACAAATAACTTACACAAATATTTCAAAATCAAAATTAACCAAATTGGTCCAGCCGATCGATAATTGTAGTGAGACTAACGAACAGCTATTCATTTAGTTAGATACATATAGATAGATAGATAAGAAACCTACAACAATGTGTTAAGTACCACTGAAAATGAAGCCTACATAGATTAGGATTATTCTCACTTTTCTTTGCTTTCAAGTGCATCGCGCGTAAAACCCGACAACTGTTAAACTACTAACAAAACGTTTCTACTACTACGGCATCCAATCAAAATTGACCTTTATATTGAATAGCTAAAGTCTACAACAAAAGGTAAATTGAAATCAACAACCGCAAAACAATTTTGTCAGATATAACCCGGCAGGAAAATGTCTTTCGAGATATCGAGATGTTGTAGGCGATTATGAATTTTATCGTAAGGCAGTAAGAGCTGGTGGTTGTTGGAGATCTGCTACAGGTCACCACGCTTTCGTGGGTCAGGTAATCGTTCCGTCATGAAATGGCATCTGCAGCTAAGTGCACCGATTACTCCGTTGCTTTCTGTGTCGGCTGCCAGATGTCATGCACCTTGTTAACACTGAAACTGACGAATGCGAGTTGGTCTTGAGTAGGGTTGCCATCTCTAAAATCTAGCGACCCTAGATCTAAAACCCTGACATGTCGTCAGTGCTTTTTATTACTAGTATTATTTCTTATTTTGTGGCGAAGCCCCGCCCGGACGCTCTATAATCTAGGACGGTTGGCAACCCTAGTCTTGAGTCGTATAGAGTCGACAGACACTAATTTTGTTTGGACTTGTTTAAGATGAGAATGTATTTTAATGTTTAAAGTACAATTTATCTCCTATTAATCATTATATTAAGCAATAGAAAGAAAAAAAAATGTGTCACGAAAGACGTATTTATCACCAGAAAATTCTCGTAATTAAAATTTAGACAAAATTCAACTTATTCCGTTCTCATAAACGCCAGATTGGTATTCTTGGACTAAATGCTTTGGAGCTTTGGACTAACTATAGAAAGAAGCATATTTTAAATGATCAGGTATTTAAGTCATACAATATTGTTTATTATTGTATGACTTTAATACCATAATAAAAAAGCATAAAAAAATGATGAAAAATGTTGAATATCCGTATATATATCTTCTATATTTGACGAGCTCGGTGGCGTAGCGGTCAATGACGCGGCTTCGACACCAACGCTCGTTGGTTCGATTCCCACATAGGACAAACATTTGTGTGCATGAACATGTCTGTTTGTCTTAGTCTGGGTGTTTTCTATGTACCATAGGTATATATTTACAAAAAAAAATTGTATTTACGTATGTTTATCAGTTGTCTAGTAGCCATAACATAAGCTTCGCTTACTTTGGGGCTAGATGGCGCTGTGTAATTTGTCTGACAATATTTATTTATTTATAATAATCAAATTTGTACTAAACATATTTTTCCTTTATTATATTGATAATACGAGTAAGTAAGATAAGGAAATGTTCAAGAGAAGAAAAATATTTTATTCTTGGTTATTCTTGGTCTCTCTAATTTTAATCATATTTCGATATAATCACACTTTAATAAATCCTTGAACTCTTGAAGCTTCCTATTGTGATACAAGAATACCAAATGTGACATTTGTCACGTCGAAACTGGATCAAACTGAATTTTTGGCAAAATTTTAATTAAGAGAATTGCTTTTCGTCATGTCGTAAAAAATCGTATGTCATGTCATGTATGTTTCTTTTTTCTTCTGAACGTATTTTTTATCTTTTCCAAAGAAAAGAAATATTCATAATTAAAATTTTGAAAAAGGATCAATTTGATCCAGTTTCGATCTACAAATGTGACATTTGGTTTCTTATTTATTTATTCTTTCAATTGCTTGCTGTACTAACAGTTTGACCCAAAACGTACAACAGTACAATTACATTCATACATAATAATAACATTAAATTCATTAAATACCTACACATTATATTAATTATAATAATATTCTTATTTCTTGTATAAATAAGTCAGATTTTTCGTCTTATTGTTTATTATAATGATCGATATAATGGAGGATAAATTGTACTTTAAACATTAATTTGAAATACATTCTTATATCTCCCCAGGACCAACCAAGACTGAAATTTTTTTATGTCACTCCAATGGGGGTGACACGAGTCCAGAGGGCCTTACTTTGTAATTTTTGTTGCTCATTACGCTTAAAAACCATAAAGCTTATTAAAGCTTAAAAAAAAGATTTTTCAATACATCTCTTGACGACCTTCTTTGTTTGTTTGTTTGTAGTATCTTTATTGTACATATAAAGAACATATATATAGGTATTCATACACAATATAACTAGCAGAATTTCAAGAACATGTACAAAGGCGTCCGCCTTTGTACATATCTCTCTTATATCTATGTACTATCTTATATCTCTATTAGAGATCTCTACCAGCCAATCTTCAAGTGTTGGATTAAGAGAATAAAGCGTGGCAAGGGCGTCGAAAAGTCGACAGCATTTGTGAGAGACAAAAGAAGAAAGTAATATAAATATTTATTGTACTTAATCTACTTTGCTAACCATCCAATGATAACTAAGTGACAAATTTCTTACAAAGTGCCCAGAATCCAACTGAGATACCGTTATACATAAAGCAAGCACAGTAACAAGCAGCCGCGGTCGGGAACCTTCAGTCCGCCACTATTAAAATAACTGCGTTTAAAATCGCCAATCAAGTTACTGATTTCACAGAGCACGGTTCAATTTTAACCAAATACATCGCTGATTTCGACATAACATCTTTATTATCTTGACGAGCTCGATGGTCGAATGGTTAGTAATAGCCACTTTGACTCCGAGGTCGCGGGTTCGATCCCCGCGTCATGACAAACATGTCTGTTTGTCTTGGGGTGGGTATTTTCTATGTATTATAAGTATATATTTACAAAAACAAAATGTATTTAAGTACATTTATCAGTTGTCTAGTACCCATAGTACAAGCTTTACGCTTAATGTGATGACCGGATGGCGCTGTTTAAAATTGTCCAGAAATATTTATTATTTATTTTATTATTTGGCGATTTGTAGACTAAGCGTTTAAGACAGGATGTTCCTAGTCCCGGAAGGGATTTTTCTATGGACTAATTAGTTGTGGAATAAAATTTTAAGAGCGGTAAGACAGTATAATTATAAGTTGCCCGTCTGGGGAAGTACCTCCACCTCAGTTCCCTTGAGGATTTTTGAGTGTCTGCGAGTGAGTAGACACTAGGAAGGAAGGAGTTTCTGGCTTGGCAGTGGGGGAGGCCGCGCGCAAGCGATATTTCATGTTGCGAGCGTTGAGCTTGTCTGCCACCCGCGTAGTATAAAAAAAGAAAATATTCGTCATGGGATTCCTCAAAAAGGGCGTAACGTAGTTCTCAAAGGGTCGATAATACGCGAGTCATGTACCTGGTGTTGAAAACATCCATAGGCTGCGCAAACTGCTTTCCATCAGGCGGGCTATATACTAGTTTTCTAGCTTAGTGGGCTAAAAACCTAAAATATTTCCTCCACACAATAGTTGTGCCACTTCGAAAAAAAAAACACCGGAAATAACTTCTGTTTAAACTATATTTATTTTTAACTATCATCACATTTAACAAACGTATCACGTTCTACGACTGACCGTTGACCTAAACAATAAACAACGAAAGTTATGTAGGCAATCAACTCGCGTCAATTTGCATGTCACGCGTGGCAACCTGGCGACTGGCGACCGTGACCTCACATTGTAATCCGTTTGGATCCTAGGAAGGAGGCCGACTTGACGTTTCTCGTTAGCTTCGTTAATACACATTGTGTACAAAAGAACACATCCAATTTGACAGCTATAATTCAATTGTAACTCTCAAATGACCAGCCAAATTTCAAACCATCTACTATCTATCCTCTCCAATCTAATTTCTTTTGATTAAATTTGTGACAATGACTTAAAGAAGCCGTAGATTTACCCCTGAGCCTGTTATTCACTGTCAATTGCATAACATTGATAACTACTGAAGAATATGAAGGAAAACGCTTAGTAAAATAATAAGAATTGTAATTACTGAGATCACTTATATTTACTTATAAAAACTTATAAAAACAGAACGTCTAATACAAAAATGTAGAAAAATATTCATTGCAACCAGCCTGTCGATAACAAGCATATACACTTAAATATGAGCCGAAATAGGTCGCGTGTCTTCCGGGGAATCCCCGTGCATACTCCAGAATTCCCGTAGCTACTGATCGTAGTTAAGTTTATATGTTACTAGCGACCCGCCCCGGCTTCGCACAGGTGCAATGCTGATACTAAATGTACTACAGAAGGTCTTTGCGCTTTGTCCTATTCAGTCCTTCCCCAGTTATAGGCACACGCCGCCGGCTCCGCGGCCGGTACCGCCACAGCCGTTATGTCCCTGCATTTTAAATGTGTAATATTTTCTAAACTATTCATTTAAATTACATGCTGTGAAGGGCCATATTGATCTATATTAAATGCGCAATGTATTTAAGGTACTTAATTGGATAAGGATTAATTCTGTATTGCTTAAAATCGCTTCGTAAATAAGGCATTATTTCTTGTAAAAGCAAAGGATAAAATAACGGTTATTGTGTGTTACCACTAAGAGATAGACATATACCATCGCGAACTTTTTTGTAGACCATTTTAAGGTGAACAATACTGTACTACATTATTTTGATCTATCTCGTTGGGTTCAGCCAGCGTTTGCAATGAAAGAGCAAAAAAATGTGTTTATTTACGACATCACATTAGAAACCTCTAAATTATCAGTGTTTTTCTACTATGTTATGCATATATTATACATATAAACTTTCCAGTTGAATCACTCTATCTATTAAAAAAAACCGCATCATAATCCGTTGCGTAGTTTCAAAGATTTAAGCATACAAAGGGACATAGGGACAGAGAAAGCGACTTTGTTTTATACTATGTAGTGATGATACAGTTGACATATCATCATTTGCTCATTATGCTATGTTAATACAATTTCATTGCAAAAAGTCACTTCCATCCCATTCCGTTGCCGTGTAAATTAAGCCTAAGTGTATTTACACACCTTTATGTACGGAGGCCGGAGGCAGAGGCACATGCCTGAGATAGCCTGTGACAACGGCCGGTGCAACCGTAAGGGTCCGTACGCACAGACCGCCTCGGGAGAGGAGAGCAGATTATGGTGGCGTTTAAAACAGAGTTTTAGTTCATTGGCATAACGTTAATTTTTTAAATTCACTTCTTTTGTTATATGAGAATAGTCGAGAGCCGATGTGCATTTTTAAAGTACACCTTATGACAATGACACGGACCCTAAGCACAGAATAATTGCCCTTAGGCTATAATTCTCTTCATTTTTCTACGATTGCAGATTGAAAGTTCACGTAGTAAACTGAGTTGTGATTCACTAAAACTATATACTTGATGTCATTCATTATTTAATATTATTTTTTATCGTTGGCAAAGTAACATTCTTAGTTTGTTTAATTTTCGGTCATATTTCGATATAATCCCACTTAAATTAAACTTTGAAGTTACATACGAGAATACCAAATTTGACATTTATGAGATCAAGCTTGGGTCTGAACTGAATTTTGACTACATTTTAATTATCAGAATTGTCCCACTGCTCGAATCGTCCGGCAATAATAAAGGTTATATACATGATGTTTATTTAAAAAGTTAAGCAAAATTTACAAAAAGCGAGACCATTATACTATAATTACTACCGCTACGAACTATGTAGTTCGTAGCGGTAGTAATTATAGTATAAAAATAGCTATTCTGTACTATTCAATAAGTCAACATTATTAATGTATTTTTGTTTCCGAGATCAAGAACGCCAAAATTGGCCATTTTACTCAAAAATCACAGTCGAAATGTAATATGGTCCTTAAGTCCTTTAACGTGATTTACGCGCTTATAAGTGAACTTATTTTCTCCGAGTCTAAAGAAATACGTACTAATACGATTTAATTATTATTAATTTTGGTAAATCGATATAATTCCTTTATAAGAATTTGTTAACGAAAACAATCTAACATTTGCCCATATGTCGGGAGTTACGTCAGCGTTTGATGTTGATACGATTCTAAATTCGATTTCAATTTGATTTCGATGCCGTTCAAAAGTACGAAACTTGTATCGAATTGAAATCAAATAAATCTTATACGAGTATGTGTGTTAATATAACATAATATGCATACCTACTTAATTACTGAAGAGCGGAGTTATCTAATACAAGTATGTTATACTTAAAAGGTAACTCCAGAACCTGCCGTAAATTCGATGTACCATGTTATTGAAATAACTATTTTTTTTTATTATTTCTTTTATATCAAAATCGAAATCAGAATCAAATCATATTCAAAAGTCAGCCTTCTGTTGTTATCTTAAACTAATACAAATATAATGTGTCCATAATTAAGGATTTGATAAAAATATGCACAAAAACTTAGAAAAGCTCTACCTCTACGCTACCTCACTCAACAATCTATTAAAAACAAGCTGACCCGGCAGACGATGTCCTGTATTCTTTCTTATTTAGGAGTATTGAATTGGTTTGTCACTCGCTGTCAAATAACTGACATTTGATGAAAATGTTAATGTAGTCTTCCAGTTTTCTTAAATTTTGTAATTTTTGCGCAAATTTCTTATTTTGTTTCCTTCATTAAAACCTTCTCCTGACAATAACAAAGACAACGAAAAAAGAATCATAGGGATTCATTTCCCTCAGGCTGAGAACGACAACTTCCTAAAAGGACAACTTCCCAAAACGTCTCTTCCAAAAAAGTCAATTTCCGAAAATGTCAAATTCCGAAAAAGACATCTTCCGAAAATGACATATTCCTAAAATAACAAATTTCGTAAATGACAACTTACACGACAACTGGCCGATACATATTATATAGATTATAAACAAGTTACAATGTTATAATCGGATAAGGTCGGATCGGAAAAGGAATCCATTTTGAAAATTATTACATAGCTCAATAGTCCAATGAAAGATGGAATTTCCTGAGATTCTACTGGCATAACAGTAGCAAGGGAGAGACAAATTTCCCGATGATGGCACTACCGGTAGAGTCACGGAAAATAAAAATCTCCCATTGCACTACTGTTAGTGCCTTGCAGTAGTGCCTAACTATTATTTATACTGTGGCCTAAGGATAAAAAGGATGACGTAAGATGGTAAATTTTGGTGCGTTCCTTGTGATAACGTCCTTATGTTCGGTTCAATTGTTCTTCAGGCTGTGCCGCTTCCCGCGCTTCTCCTCATTTCCCGTACGTTCCGCCCATTCCCGGATGGAAATCCGGTTAGTTAACCCACATATGCCGAAGATAAATAGGCTTGCATATAATCTAGTTTGAAAATAGATTTACAAGATCCAGATATAGCAATTTGCCAATTTTATTTAAACGCTCTGTTATGAATATTAGGTTTAGGTAAACAATAATTAAGTTCTCATTAATTACCCGAGAAGCGAGGTTTATAGAAAAAAAAAATGTTTTTATAAAAAATATCCACTAAAATGTGTTACCTGATCAATACTTTGGTCCTCTATCTGCAGCTGTTAAATCTGTTCTTTTCAATCGCCAACAAACTTTTACTAATTTAGTTTCTTTTATTTACACTTTGACTCCGAGGTTGCGGGTTCGATTCCCGCACATCACAAACATTTGTGTGCATGAACAAGTGTGTTTGTGATGGTCTGGGTGTTTTCTATGTATTATATGAATGAATTAACAAAAAAATGTATGTGTCAAGTATAGTATCAGTCATCTAGTACCCATAGTACAAGCTTTGCTTAGTTTGGGACTAGATGGCGGTGTATAATTTGTTAAAAAAACAAGAGTTTCACCGCGGTGTCTGTAAACAAATCTTGCAAGTGAAATGTGACCCACTTTTCCCAGTGTTCGATTGAGCTGAATTTTAGCTCACTCGATGGCTTCCCGGGCACCGCGACCGGCCAGTTATTTTTTATCCAACAAGGCGGCCGCCGCAGAATGCCGATTTATGATTTCCACATTAATCCATATGACATGGGTGTTATTTGGAAGCGCTTGCTAAGGGTATGTAAATTGTTTAGTATTTTTGAACCGTCTTCAAAAAAAGGAGGATCTCAATTCGGCTGTATTTTTTTTTAATGATTGTTACTTAATTACTCCGTGATTTATAAACCGATTAGAACAGAACTTTTTTTATTTGAAAGAGCTTCCAGGTTGGTCCCGTATTTTTTTCATCATCATCATCATCATCATCGTCAGCCTGTATCTACATACATAAATGTAGAGTAATGTTTGGAGACAACTCATAAAAGTATGCGTCAATATTTTTTTGAAGTAAAACTTATTTACGTACGCTTGAGTTGGGTAGTAAGCTGGTGAATACGTTACGAGAGCGTTACGTAAACGGCGAACCGAATTCGAGAGAGAGATATAAGTAGAGCTAAAGAAGTTTTACTTCAGTCGTGTGGTCTAAGCGCACTCTTTTTTTTTTTAATTATTCTTCTTTAGAATTAAAATATTCCATCTGAATCGGAGAGTTAGAGCTCTACAGACGACTAGGTCTGTGACAAACTCTACTCAACTGGGGTGTAAGTAGTTCATCAAGATCTTTGAACCAAAGCCAACTTCACCCTGCTAACTGACAAACGAAGCTCTGGCGAAAAGAGAGGTAGGGAGCGTAATTGTAAGCTACCCGACTGGAGAATTTACCTCCACCTCACAGAATACCGCATCCAAATAACAATTCCCTTGAGGGTTGTTGTGATCCTGCGAGTGAGTGAGGTCACCAGAAAGAAAGGAAGGAGATGCTGCGTTGGCAGCGGGGATGGCGGCGCGCGAGCAATATTTTATGTTGCGAGCGTTAATATGGCTACGGTAACCGCTTCACATCAGGCGGGCCGTATGCTTGTCTGCCACCCGTCGTAGTATAAAAAAATAAAAATAAAAACTCAAACAGTTCAAACGGACAAAAACCACAAATGTATAATTCCATTTCTAAATCTGACCATAAATAATGAGATCACATTTCTATTTGAAAACGTTTAGCTCGGAGTAATTTCTAATAAACAGCTATTCAGTGACTTTCTACCCTCGGGCAGTGCGCACATGTTTCAGTACAAAAAATGTCGATCACTCGGTCTGTCGGTCACAGACTCGGCGATGATTCGGCTTCTCAGACATCGTTACACTTGTTTTCGTTTATATGCATGCATTTACTAGTATATTTACATACACATTTGGCCGTGTGGTTTCCGGCAGGCTAGAATAGAATCACTCCGTCTCTTCCCGTGGATGTCGTACAAGGCGACTAAGGGAAATACATTATCAAATATCGATCAGGCCTCTCCAAACCCGTTTGGCCAGCGTGGGGAGTATAGGCCAAATCCCTTCCGCCTAAGACGGACGAGAGAGGGTCGGGCTCCTGTAGTGGAGACTAAATTGGACCTGATGATGATGATATCTCATATTGTTGTGGATGAGCAGTGCTATTAAGTAGTTGTACCAAAGTATAAGTAATAGTACTATCTACAGTAGGTATGGCCACTCCCTGCCGCTGTCTCGTGTCGACCTCACCTTCCTTCTAAGACAAATCTGGAACAGTTTGTATAGCGCCGCGCGCACACACGCTCATTCACGCTCTGCACAGACATCATTGTTAATGTAGTAGGTAGTAGTAAACGACGCGACAGTAGTATGGAGTAGCCGTGGTGTGACAGTACTAAAGTTACTGAAATCGGTCGATCTAAAAATTTACACAGTTGTCTGAGAAAACGGGTTTAAGGTCGGCAACTTACAAATACGCTGCTGTACCTTACCTCTTTAAAATTACACATTGTTGTCAAAGGAAAGCACAATAATGTGCGAAACGTTATATGCGAGCGCTATATAAAGTCTACGAATTTTATTTACATAATGTGATGTATAAGCAGTGCTTGGATAGCAAATAGAACTAAAATTACTGACATCAGTATGTCTAGGGATTAGTAAGATGCAGTTGGCAGTGAGAAAAACAAACAAAGCAGGGAGAATTGACGATTGTTGATGGAGGCAGTTATGAGGAAGAGGAGGAGGAGGATCACCTGATGGTTAGTAAAACTGGCCGTATACTTGCTTATGTGAAAAGCAATATAAATAATCTACTGTATTAAGCTTTCGATGTAAACATTAAACTAAACAATATTAGGTACAACAAAATAGTGTTTTTTTAAACAAGCAGGGCTTTAAATTATTTTAATATATCACGTAGATTATCGCTTTTGAAATCAGCAAGCTGAAGTGGCTGTAAGTCGGCAAGATCTGCCGAATCAACGATGGCGGATGAGAGAGATCTTAGAATGGAGGCCGCGTAATAAGGTGACTAGTGCTTTGCGCCCCCCTTACCTTACGGTGAATGACGACCTCAAAAAAGAGGAGGATCGTAGGCAGATCGTCTTCGATCATTAATGATCGAAGTATATAAGGGAAAGAATTAGGAATCATTCATTCGTTCTTTTATTCATTCATTCAATGATGATGTATCTTTTAGTTGCAAATATTTCTAATAGGCCTGTGAACAAAGTTCTAAAATTATAAAAACTCTCTATCAGTAACGTAAAATACATAAAACTAGAACGATCTGCGATCTCAAAATTTTAATAACTTATGTCCGACGTGTTTTATGGTCGATCAAAGTTTGGTGTAAAAGTCCATTTTAAAAGTATGAAATTATAAAAAATAAATATTACCATTGTAGAAACAATAAAAAATACTACAACTTTTGTTACGGCACTAGCTACATAAACGCAATATTTAACATAGCTGTCGTACAAATTTCTGATTTAATGCATATAAAATAGCGTATCGTGACGTCATAATACTGTATGGATAGTCCAAAATTGTGATATTCAAGTTATCATATCTCGAGAAGTTTTTATGCTATCGAAGTAATTCTTTCACCTTTAGTTATATTATTGCAACGTATTTAAATAACAAATCGAAAAAAAAAATGGTTCACAGGCCTATTATGCAAAAGATTTCCATATAAATATCAACAACAACGCGAACGCACTTGTAAATTAAATGTCACTCAACTCTGACGGAAGTCTTTCTTTTTCACAAATACAACTGTAATATGTAAAACAGTTAACAATTATTTACGTATGTATGTTAATGGATATCTGTTAAATAGAGGGATCTATACAATTTCTAGGAAATGTACAAAACAAAAAACAAGCTTTGGGTCTGTTGGTTACAGTACGGTTTGTTGTAGGTAAGTACATACAAAAGAACCTGCGAACGTCAATTTATATGATTTATTTATTTTATCAACATTTTTTTTTCTTTATACTACGTCGGGTGGCAGACAAGCATACAGCCTGCCTGATGTGAAGCGGTTACCGTAGCCATATCAACGCTTGCAACATAAAATATTGCTCGCGCGCCGCCACCCCCGCTGCCAACGTAGCATCTCCTTCCTTTCTTGCTGGTGACCTCACTCACTCGCAGGAACACAACAACCCTCAAAGGAATTGTTATTTGGCTACGGTATTCTGTGAGGTGGAGGTACATTCCCCAGTCGGGTAGCTTACAATTACGCTCCCTACCTCTCTTTAAAATTACATAGTTAATGTGATAAATTTGCAAATAAATTGTCATTAAAATAGTAGATTATTGCATCGAGCACAAAGTAATTTATTATTGCACCGAGTGCCTGATTTAGAGCCCGAGCGTTAGCGAGGGCTCTAATCTAACAGGCACGAGGGCAACATAAATTACTTAAGGCGAGGTGCATAATCTGACATTCACAAAACAAACAGACAAACAGTTAAAATAGAAGTTTAATTATTGAAATTAAAAGTTATGTTTGCGCAATTATTAAACGTAAGGTTAAGAGTTTTGTTGGGCAAATTTATATTTAAATTTGGCACAAGTAGGATAGAAACGAATAATACGTACGAAAAAAAAAGTATTGATATCGTCTGGCTGAATAGAGCTAATCCATTGAGATTGGCACCTTTTGGTGCGATTAAAAAAAACTGTGCAATAATGAAATTTCATACATTTTTATTGCTCTAGAGCATTAAAGACTCGTTTTGTACTGAGTTTTTAGTGTGATTGTGATGAAATTAAAGCATAGTTGGAAGAAAAGATTATTTATTATGTACATTATTGTACTGAAAGGTTCAATGATACCAATTGAGATATTTTAGTACCGATAGAACCATAAAGGATTCAAAGTAAGGATTCTAGAGATACTTCTGCTAGTGAGTCAGGGTGGTAGAGTACGCTCTAAGCCCCTTCGATTGAGGAGGGACGCATATATCCAGCAGTAGGTTGACTATGGGTTGATGCCGAATTTATTACCGTTAATGGAGTTTCTAGGAATTACAAAGAATTTCTAGATTTATCACAGTTCCTGCAACATATAGCTTCAAAGTTAGAGTGCCTCAGTAGAGCTCGTAGGCCTGGAAGTCAACGGCCGATAGCGGTAAAATAAACAATGGATACTTCCTTCTCTGATAACAATTATTACCACATTGTTGTTTTCTGTGTCAAGTTAGAGTTTATCTCTCATCTGGTAGGACGCAGGCCGAACAATTTCTTACGCTTTGTCTCTTGTGTAGGAGCCAATCAAACGACTGCCCCATCGAGCTTATTACAAGGCGTTAGGTATTTAATTGAGTGTCGATTAGCTTGTATTAAGATCAACAGGGTAGTTGATAAGACGTTAAGTTGACTTGACTATTTGACGGCCGGCTCCCATACTATTTTTGCTAGATTTGTGCAAATAGGGATGCGCCAAATATTGTCTCATCATCATCATCATCAGGTCATTTTAGTCTCCACTACAGGAGCACGACCCTCTCTCGTCCGTCTCAGACAGAAGGAGGATTTGGCCTACACTCCGCACACTGGCCAGACGAGTTGGGGAGGCCTGATCGATGTTTTATAATGTATTTCCCTTAGTCGCCTTGTACGGCATCCACGGGAAGAGACAGAGTGATTCAATTCTAGTCTGCCGGAAACCACACGGCCTATATTGTCTATTTTATGAATATTTCTATAACTATTTGTATTGGTTCAGGCTGCTATCTGGTCTCTATCATGTAGAGATCTGCTGGCATATTGGGGAGAAAATCAGTACTTCCCAACTCAAGTCATAACGACGTACTTACGGACTCTGTACGTCTATGTTCAACAGCGGACAATGTACAAATTGAAGGATGAAATAACTAGCAATTCTAGTGAGGGAAAAATTTTGTTAATTTTTTTTTTTTGTTGTATCTGTTATTGTCGGCAGAAGGTTCTTTGAATGAAAAATATAATAAACTAGCGGCCCGGTACGTGCTTCGCTACGTATAAAGTGAAATAATAAAAATAAATTATTGGAACATCAAATTCATTTATTCAAACTAAAAAATATTTTATTAATTGCTAGCAATTTTATAACTTAATCCAAGACATTTGGATAAACAATATTTTTTGCCGCCGGGGGTATATCGTGGGGGTACCGACTCCGAACAGGCAACATTAAGTCGAAGCACGTCCAAAATGAAATGACCGCATGAATGACATAACAACATGCTTGTACTGTCAACACTGAAAAAAGTTTCAATTTGACAGCAAAATCCCCATTAGGGGCCGTCCATTAATCACGTGAGGTTTATTTTTGCATTTTTAACACCCCCCCACCCCCTTGGTGATACTTGGTGAGGTGTAAGGCTAAACCCCCCCCCCCCCCTAAAATCACGTGTATTTTTGTATTTACAAAGAATCTTAAAATTTTCAGAATATTAATAAAGATTTTTATTACACCACTAAGGTGACAAACAAGCATGCGGTCCGCCTGTTGGAAAGCACTTAAAAAAATTAATACACGTGATATCTTACTACACCCCCCCTCCCCCCTTGTGATGTTTCGTGATTTTTGCCGAACCCCCTCCCCCCTCTTTCGAGCCTCACGTGATTAATGGACGGCCCCTTAACAAAATGATCCGCCATTTATTGAATTCATTTATTACAAAAAATGTGATAAATGAAGAACCGCTTTACCGATTTTGTGCAAACTTCACATAAACCATCTACTAAATAGTCCGAACAAAGCCTAAACATTTGGTTTGGATAGGTGAGCCCGTACTTGAGTTATAAAATTACAACGAAAAGTGGCATTGATTTTTATATATATAGATTAGCGCGGAAGATTACAAAATTTAAGAAAACTGAACGACCATATTAACTTTTCTAATATAACGTTATGGTGTTTGACAGAACTGTCAGTCGTTTGACAGCGAGCTCGATCAGGACAATGTCCGTCGGGCCAGCTAGTTTGTAATAACCTGCAGACTCACAGTGACCCGCTTTTCCTCCCGACCCGAATGACTTCACTCAGGAGTCACCAGTGTCAACACAACACCAGTTCCCATAATCTCGTGTAACAGATAATTTGCCAAGCGATTATTATCTCTATACCGCACACGTTAGAGATGCATTGTGAGTTTAGTTTTTGCGTCACCGAGAAAGCGCTTTCTCGGAGCGATGAGATATCATTACGTCAGTGTTCTTGCGCTGAGCCGGTACTAGGAAAGTCTGCTATAAGTCTTGTACGTTTATAAGATACTTAAAGATGACTAAACACGGAACTCCCGTGGTGACTATGCCGTTATGACATATTTATATATACATAAAGACCCTCAAAAGTCGCAAACATTTAAACCTTATTGGTAGTTATGTTTTTGAGCCGTTTGGGGTGAAGACGCTTGGCCCATGGGGTCCGAGCGCAAGAATTTTATATAGAGACATCTCCAAACGTTTGAGCGACTCTTCCCGCGGCCAGAGGGCTGGCCTATTCTCCGCTCAGCGAATAAGCATTGCCATATTACCATATGACGGCGATGCGTAAGAATTTTTTGATGCTATTGTTTTGTTTGATAGTTAGCCAAATTTAGTTTTTAATTTGTTAGTATATTTTTAATTTTAAAAAATTTAAGACTTGTCTAATGCCCACAAAGCCTCCAGCAATTGGCCCAGTGGTGAAATTTCATTTAATTTCATAAAAACATATGTAAAAAAACAAGTCATGTCAAATGGATACGAAATATAATATGCGAAATCGAAATCCATTGCATTGTATTCATGAATTGTAGTTTTAAAGAGACAACATAATTATCTACTTTAAAAAAAGAAGCTTTGTTCCACCGTGCTCTGTTTAAATAAACCCTTATAATTCCGCGATGCCGAGTAGCGGCGCGTCCACATTCTTTCACCGTTACCGAGTCCAATGCGCAGTTAGACTAGGCATAATCAGGTCGCACACAGCTCGCTGGGCGATGGAACTTGTTAAATGCGAGATCCGTCAGTGACGTCTCTGGTTCTGGTACCCAGCTTCTACCAATATTAAATTTATCGAGCTGGAACTGGAAGTGGCGTTTTTTTGCGATTTACCAACTCCCTTCGCCCTTGGTGAGATATCGTTAGATTTGGCTTGGTGAGATTTTTTACCCTCTCCCCTATATTAAGTGAGATTTTTCTAAATTATGTACTTGAGTGGAAATGAGTTGGATTTGTGTAATATTTTAAAATATTTCAGTGAAAAAATATATTTTACTCTACTCGCAATTTAACACTTTTTTACTGACACTTATTTTGTGGGGGAAAAAATACGTGATGTTTGCCTAGATCCCGCTTCTCCCCACAATAAGATTGAGTGAGATTCGGTTCTCCCCCTAAACACATCACGACACTTTGACATCTTAAATTTATACTATAGTCACTTTCATGTGCACAAAATTCGAATTAGCTGATTCAAACCATTTATTGATCGGCCAATCAATACAGTCTTTAATTTTATTTATATGTACAAATACAACATAGCTTTAGCGTGATAGTAGTTCGCGCGCCATCGCCATCGCGCCAGAGTAGAAAAAAGCATTAGATAAACAAACTGGACTGTACTGATTTTGTTACTAATCTGAAATTACCTATTTGTACCTAATTTGAATCTCTTAGCGACCTCTGTTGCCCTTTAGAGTAACTAAATTCCGGTGCGTACGGTATTTTGTATGAACATTGCGTAGTGTATATGTTCTCTCCCTGTTATTTTTAAATTTAATTTATGTATGTGTATGACTGTAGTTTCTAATAAATGTATATAATAGAGCCGGGGTCGATCTCCAATCAGTTGGATGGACTCGATCATATCTGTCATAAATACCCGGTGACTAACTGTCCTCGCTGAGCGGCCGACAGGGATCTATGGTGGAGGATCGCAGAAGCAGTAAAGACGTTGGAGAGTTACCCGTCATGACCTTGAATTGAAGAAGTGTATTATTCATGTATGTATACATTTTTATTCTTTGATTTATTTTTTTCATTGAATTGCAATTCTTGACTTCAACCACTTCAACGACTGCCCATAGTATTATTGTTGATGTAATTTGATGATATTATTAATGTCTGCCAACTAAGCTAAACTTTACAAGATTTTAATGTCATAATAATATTCTAATGTAGTGGATTAATATTATAATAGGAAAACCTGTAATTTGCTATACTTTTTAGTAATACCACAGTATAATACTGTATGCCTGATTATATTAAGCTGTTGGTTTTCTAATTAAATAAATAAATAAAAGAATTGATACAGTCCGCTATCCTATTGGCTGGCGAATTGGAAGGCTGTACGAAACAGCGACAAAAATATACACGTATAGGTATACACTATACTACATCATGCAGACGTCCTCCGCCAGTTGGTAGTGCGTGTTAGCAAAGATAATAATCACGTCTATTTTTTGTCCAACAAAACGGTTGTAAGTGTGCATAACATTTAGACACTGCTTGCGATGTTTGTCGTGGACTTACGGGAGAAATGTTAGCACATCGCATTTCCGCTCGACTTGTGCTTGCCACTGCGCGCTGCGCCGCTGCGCGCGCTCGTGTCAAGTGCATCTTTATATAACTTGGCAGTTAACAACGCTGTTAAAAATAACTTTTTCATAATTACTCAGTTTTAATAATTTGACTCGACATTTTTAGAGCCTAGATTATTTATTTCAGTATTGAGAATAATCTTTACCTATGAATAGAGTTACATCCTATATCCTGTCATTTGGAGTGTAACAGGTTCATCAAAATCTTTGAACCTAAGCCAACTTCACCTGCACGCGGTACACCCTGCTGCCTGTTTATCAGTCAGCAGGGTGTACCACCCTGCTGACTGATAAACGAAACTCTGGCGAAAAGAGAGGTAGAGAGCGTAATTGTAAGCTACCCGACTGGGGAATGTACCTCCACCTCTTGCTTGCTTGTCTGCCACACGACGTAGTATAAATAAAAAAAACCGTCTGGGTTTCCCCGGATTAGTTCTAGTTTGAATGACGTCCGGGGAACATCCGGGCGGTGGTAAATTTGTAGTCCAGGGTTAAAAATATTAAATCACTATCGCGCCGCTAAAAAAAACTGACTAAATGGTTTTAAGATTGAAAAACAAAAAAGTGCATGCTAGCGTTTACAGATGGCAACCCTATCAAATACCGTATTATATGAAGAATTTGAGATATGCATGTGTAGGAAATCGGTGTTATTAGAAGCGTCCCTGTGCTTCAATTAGTATTATTATTCTGAAGGTCATGACGTCGGTCATTCGCAGGTATTAGTATAGAAACCACGCGTGCGTTTAGCAATGCACTGACTGTAGCATCCGCATGCGCAATACAGGCAAGGACCGTGCGTCGGTCGAGTGTGTTTAGTGTTGTGTGGATTTGTTTCATTGACCACAGTGTATCATTGACACTCAACTGATGGTCATATGATACATCATTTTTGTACAGAATGTCCCATTCTTAAAATATCCAACGATTTTTATTCCGTTTCACCAAAACCATCCAAAACTATCATAATATCCCAAAATGTTTAAACCTTTGAGACAAGCAAGGCTGGCCGAGCCGTCGAGCCTGCCGAGCTGTATGACAAAAGAAGCCACATAAGTACTAACAAACTCCGATAAATGCCGCTAATAATTAAAAAAATATACTTATTATTATTATAAAATTGAGTAGTCTAGTTTGTTTGCCATTGGAATAGTTAAATTAATTTCAATGGGGTTTTCACTGGTATACAAAGATATTTAGAGAGTTTCATCTTTACTAATATTATAAAGCTGAAAAGTGTGTTTGATTGAACGCGCTAATCTCAGGAACTACTCATCCGAATTGAAAAAATATTTAGGTGTTAGATAGCCTACATTTCAAGTAATGCTATAGGATATATAGCATCACGCTACCACCAGTAGGAGCGGAGCACGAATGAAAAATGGGAAAAAATATTTCTTTTGACGGCTTTCTTTGCGTGCGCTGCGTAAACGGTTGAAGTTACGCAAAAATCATGTATGATGGAATTATTCCTCTATAAAAGTTCTAAAAAAAGTCCGCGACAGCATATGTCTATCTTTTAAGATTGACTCACTATAACCTTTATTATGGTAATCAAATTTGTTTGCAATTAATGCATTATTTGCAAACAAATTTGAATGCAGGTATAAAAATAGTAGGTATCTACATAAATTATTCTCCATAAGTCTTTTTTCTTAATTATACGGTTATGTTAAGTACTTGATTTCCTATGTTCTTACCACGATAACTGATATTCACGCGGACGAAATCGGGGGCAACAGGCAACAACCAAATATTTAGTGTTTGTACGAAAATATAAATAAGTACCCTTCTGACAAAAGATAAAACGCGTTGAAGACAAAAAAAATATAATATGGATGGCGTCTTGTTGACCATAGTAGATCGCGTCTCGCGTCCTTTGGACGAAGTCGCGGATTACAGCAGGTTATAAATGATAACGGTGTTAAAATTAATTTCGGTTAAAACACGCCTCATAATGAATGACCGCGACAAGGGCTGTGAAACTGGTATGTACCGCTCGGCTCCGAAACCCTGACCTCCGAGCAACGGAAGAAACGAGTTCCACTCGACTAATACAGTTCCTACATATTTATTGACATTTTTTGTCTAAATTTTACATAAATATTTCATAGAACTAGAAGTAGGAGCGCAATACTATTCGTTTTTAACTTTTCTATACCTACAATGCTTGCCGAACAAGAATTTGTCGAGCTCGTTGGTCGAATGGTTAGCAATGGCCACTTTGACTCCGAGGTCGCAGGTTCTATTCCCGCATAATACAAATATTTGTGTGCATGAACATCTCTGTTTGTCTTCGTTTGGGTGTTTTCCATGTATTATATATATATATGTATTTAAAAAAATAAGTATAAGTATTATAAGTTACCTAGTACCCATAGTACAAACTTTGCTTAGTTTGGGACTAGTGTGTAATTTGTTCAGGAATATTATAAGCATACATAGCATATACGGCCCGCCTGATTAATAACATAGCTTCCAAACCATATTAGAGTATTAATCGCACCCCCGCTGCTATGCGATATCACCGCGCGATTATCACATTATTAATATTACATTTCAGTTAAAAAAATATGAAGAATGTTGGAGAGATATTCATCGACAAGACTTCTGACTTGATTTAGGATCTACCAGGAATTTAGAATCAGGAAGCGTAGTAGGTTCCGCTATCTTCGTAAAGCCTTGTTTACACAGTGCGAGCTTGCATGCGAATCAGCCTACCGAGTAGCTGCACTGCAGGACCGTTTGAACGAATCTTACGAGTTACTCGCACTTGCGAGTTGGTTAGTAACTCGCATACGACTCAGTCGTTACTAACTCGTATGATAAGAGTTACTTCAACAATTTTTGTTTTCACTTGACTGTCGCTCAGCAACTCGCACATGGCAGCAGCTCGGCGAGCAGCAAAGGCCTGCCGAGCTACTGGCGTACGAGTAGTCAAGCCGAGTAGCTGTCTACTGGCTAGGCAGAAACTCGTACTGTGTAAACCAGGCTTAAGATCTGATATGTTACGATAAAATTTCCTGTATTCACACTCGTAAAGTGGCCCAGGATATTTTCTGCTGCCTCTGTACGCGAGCTCGTAGACAAGCCATCAATTTTATTTATAGACCCAGAGGCTGCCGGGGTCGATTCCCCGATTAGATTTTTTGATAGCGAGAATTAAACATCAGCTTTTTTGTTTAGGTTAGTTGGTAGAAAGACTGAAGCTCTACTGATTAACCTAAATAAAGTTTATGAATAGTAAAGTTATGACTTATTTTTGGAATTGAAATTCGACCTGAATCGGATACAGCATTTTTTTTATACCACTAAAGTGCCAAACAAGCATACGACCCGCCTGATGGAAAACAGTTAACGTAGCTTATGAACGCCTGTAAGACCTGCCCCCCTAGCCAAGTGTAATTCGTAGCATAACGAACGTTACATAGATCACGTGACATTTGTCAATTCTCATACTAAAATGTTCGATTTTGGCTAGGGGGGCAGGGCCATCAAACACACGTTGTCGACCCTGTAAAAACCTCTTCACGCCCTTTGTGAAAAACCCCACGCTGCTTGCATGCAGTTTAGGTGGTAGGACTAAGTAGGGGACATAGTACGATGTCAAGGGCACACATTATGTGTTCCATATCAACAACTGTGTTAGATTGGTTCTTCGTTGGCAGTTTAATGCCATATATCACGATACAATGAGATTCGGTTGAGTATTGTCGATGACATACGAATTTCGAGTTACGCCAGGCTTATCACAATCGAATTGCTATACCAGGAAATGTGACAATAGCTACAAATGCAGGAAATCGTAGAAGGACAGCGATTACCCTTACCGTAAAGGACTTAAAGGCCATTTAAGGCGAAGTATCACCGCAGTGGTTAAATAAATAAATATTTCTGGACATTTTACACAGCGCCATCTAGTCCCAATTTAAGCTCAAAGCTTGTGTTATAGGTACTAGACAACTGATAAATGTACTTAAATACATTTTTTTTTGTAAATATGTACATACTTATAAATACATAGAAAACATCCAGACCAAGACAAACAGACATGTTCATGCACACAAATGTTTGTCTTGTGCGGGAATCGAACCAGGGACCTCGGAGTCAAAGTGGCGATAGCTAACCATTCGACCACCGAGCTCGTCATGACATGACCTTGTCCTTTGGAGGAAATGGTAAAGCCATGCAGAGCAATAAAAGATGATGTTTCGAGGCCATAAGAGGAGGTGTTGCCCGAGGCGCCGAAACGGCAGGTGTCAACGACCGGTCCCGCAACAGCCTCCGAACAATCGTGAGAAGTAAAAGTTACGTCCAGAAGCAGCTCGGGCCCGGACGGTGAAAGTGGCCTCCACGCCGGATGGTAATTAAGAGAAGTTATTCGTAATACTGTAATACCGACAATTGTACGCACATAGAAATTCAGACTTGATAACGCTTTGTTTACAATTATTCACACTGTAATATGTAACATATTTGCTAAGACAATTCAGCGGTAACTTTATGATTTATAGCGACATAGATGCATATTGCTTGTGCAGCGACAATTCAGTATTGTACGTACAGTTTTATACTTATTAAAGTTATTTTCCGCTTTTATAGAGCCTATGTCATTAATACTCCTAGTAATGTAACAAACATAAAATATTTGTCAATCGCAAAAATTATGTTCGCACAAATTTTGTCTTCCGGGATGTGTTTCGACAAAAAAATAAGGAAAATTAGATCATTGGTCTAATTAACGCTGATCCTATGTTTGTTTATCACCTTTGCCTTGTGTACGATTAAAAAATATTAATAATTACATGCCCATAAAATGTTCGTAGATTTTTTGTTGCAAGATAAATTATGCAATATAATCACAGCTTATAATTTTATCATTAAAACTGTAAACCCAATTCTTCTTTGTTTATTTTTTATTAGCGCCAACTTTATTTTTAAATTGATTGTTAGTGAAAAAAACTAAATAAATTCTGCTTTCATCACAATTTTTTTCAAAAATATTGTGTAGTTGAACTCACGTGAGCAGTCAAATAGACTTAGTAAATGCGCCAATTCGTGTCCTGTATTTATAGATTCTACTTGTTTTTAATATAAAAACTCCACCTTGTTTAAGTTTAGAGGGAACGTTATTAAATATTTTAACATTATTACCTATACTTAACAAAATTACGGTTTCTTGGAATTCCGTACAATATTTACATAATCAATAGTCTGGAAAGCCCCATGGGGACCTATTACAGTTATACAATTATACAACCTTCGCGGAATCTCATCGACCCGTCTAAGTTATTCTTTTATGAAAGCATTATTGGAATGCAAATAAGGGGCAATAATACGCGTCCATGATATTAATAAAACTGGTTTCATTTTCGTCAAATTTACCGTTGAAGAAATGCAAAACGATCTATCCTTTCATTGGCATTTAAATATAATAATAACATATTTTGGGGTGTAAGTGGTTCATCAACATCTTTGAACCAAAGCCAACTTCATTTGTCAGTCAGCTGCTGACTGACAAACGAAGCTCTGGCGAAAAGAGAGGTACGGAGCGTAATTGTAAGCTACCCGACTGGGGAATGTATCTCCACCTCACAGAATACCGCAGCCAAATAACAATTCCCTTGAGCGTTGTTGAGTTCCTGCGAGTGAGTGAGGTCACCAGAACGGAAGGAGATGTGGAGCGCGAGCCATATTTTATGTAGCGAGCGTTAATATGGCTACGGTACCCGCTTAGCCATATTTTATGTAGCGAGCGTTAATATGGCTACGGTACCCGCTTCACATCAGGCGGGCCTTATGCTTGTCTGTCACCCGACGTAGTATAAAAAAATGAAGTCTTGTTTTGTAAAAAGATTGAGTTCTCTCAATGGCAGCAATGAGTCACATTTAAATATAAAAAAACGTCAATCTCATCATGAACGTCTTGCATATTACCAAGGAATCGACCCTACAGCTAAAGAGTGACAGATATTAAACAAGAACAGTCCAAGTGCTGAAGTACGTCCACCGTACAAACAGTGTCTAGTTAGGAACAGCACTACTAGACAAATAAGGAACACAACTTTTAATTTTACAGAAAACGAAACAACCTCAGCATTTTTAAGTCTTCTACTATAGCTTTTGAAGTATAAGCACAGAATAATATAAGCGGCGTGGATGGAGGGTGTAAATGTAACGACCTTTAGAGCCAAAGTCAAACTCACCGGCATGCAGGGACGGACTAAGGCCTATGCCTTGGGCCCGTAATTTTGGGGCCCGAAAATTAGATTTTTTATTTTTATTTTTGTGTCCTGTTCACTTGAAGGGAAAGAGTTTAAGAGAGACCTTACAGAAGAGTGCAACCTAAAAGCAATATCCTTGACGATACGTTTGAAGACATCACTCACTATTATATTATAATATGGTATTGTTAGGCCGTCTTTTTTATATATATTAGCTTAGCATATTGGCTCCGCTTCGCCTGATGGTAAGCGAAAAGAGGAGCCCCAATCACATTGGCAACGGACAAGACACCTGGATGTCTTGTCAGTTGACGCTGCCATGCTGGCCTACAAGATGCTTCTTCACGCTTCGCTTGAGGGAACCCATATTGTATGAATGAGGAAATACGACGCCGGCAACGCGTTCAACTTTTTAATGATGCGACATAGATAGGAGTTGCCAAACTTTTTAATACGCGAAGGAATGATCGCAACGGTAAACTTGTGATATCGCGAGCTTGCACGTGAAGTTCTGTGACGGTAAGGGGAGGAAGGGTACAAAAATGTTTACTTTCCGGGAAATACTGGCACAAATGCATCTAAGAATTTTCGGTGTACAGTGAAGAATACAGAAGAGTGAACACAGAATTTTGTATTCCGGGTCTCCCGCGCATATTTTTTCATACAAGCTATATAAGATAGATGTAGTGTGTTGGATTAAAAGTTACCGCATAATATTGTAAATCATACAATTTCCAGGAGGGGGGGGAGGGGGGGGACGACTGCCCTCCCCCTTGGTACGCCCATGACCACTAGTAATGAAAAAAGGACAAGCGAATGATAACGATGTGCAATATTTATATTAAAGCGTGACGAATACAAAATGTAGATTGCGAATAACATAGTCGGTAATAATTACCGTTTTTCATAGTGTTAACGTCGCTACCGACCCAAATAATGCTCCGGTCTAAGTTGGGCAACTTCCCTTAGAAATCCAACGGCGCGCGCGTGAAGAAACACCCGTGATTGTTTTACCAGATAATTTTAATTACTCATAATTGTATCTGAAAGTACGCGAAATGACGAAGGTTTAGATATAAGACAATCACATACTGTACAGACTTTACAGTAATCTCTAAAATTTCCTGACTATTCGCCTCATTCGTATTCCATTATGAAAATACTAACATTTTTATGAAGGTTTTGGTAGTTTTCAGCTGAGTATTGAGGGGGGGTAGGGAGGGGCACAGCTCCCCCCCCCCCTCCTAGAGATTCTATTTATTTATTAGTTTTATTTACTGTACAGTCAAGACCTCGTGAAGCCTTACACGGTGGACTCTGAACTGTTATTAATACAATCGCTGTAGCCTCGTACTACAAGTGAAAAGCTTCATGAGCTCTCGACTTTACCTACAATTCATACTTTTCCATATCAACACCCCCCCCCCCCCCCCCCCCCCGGAGCCATACTTGGATACAGTACAGTAGACCACATACATACATAGCGGAAGATTGTGCAGAAAACCACAGAGTTGCCGCTCTATATAGTTTTCGTTGACTATGAAAAAGCCGAAACTTGGTCTAGGAACTTACCGCTGAAGCTGAAGCCGATCACTTTAGCTTAGATTGGTGGTAATGGTGTTTAGCTTAGCTGGTAGACGCTGTAGGGCTAAACCGACTAAGCTGAACATGTTTGTTATAACTTAACCTAAGATTTTCGTGACCAAAAAATCCGATGGTAATGGGCTTCTGTAGTAGAGCCCCTGTTCTGAACTCCCTCCAGCGATGTCAAGTAGACCACCGATATATCGAGGTGTTAAGATATCTTTATAAAACCGTTACAATGACGCGTCCAGGATCAACCGTCTAAATCTATCCAGCTGCAGCGGTGAGTACGACAGAGAGATGGTATATCCCCAAAACTGACCATCGCCGCGCTGGAAGACGTATTCAAGACGTTGAACTCGTGGCATCAATGTCAACGGAGGGTACATCTCACAGCTTCGATTTGCCGATGACGTGGTCATAATGGCTGTATCGCTGGAGGATCTCAGTCAGCTAAACGATGTCAATGCCGCTTCTCGAGCCCTGGGGCTGGGAATTAATTCTGACAAGACAAATGTCATGTATAACGAATACGTTATCCCCAGCCCGGTGTTTGTTGAAAATGCGGCAATTGAAGTGGTTAAAGACTACGTCTATCTCAGACAAATGAGACAGCTTGGTCCCGACCAAGTAACTACATCAAAGAGATAGATAGACGCATTTGACTGGGCCGCATTCGAGAAACTTCGGCACAGCACACAGCGCAAATACCGTAAACTTTAAAAACCAAAGTCTTCAACCAGTGCATCCTCCTCGCCATGACCTACGGTGTAGAAACTTGGACTCTGATCGTTGGGCTGGTCCATAAATTGAGAGTGAGCGACGGAGAGAGCTATGATTAGCATTTTTCTAAGGGAACAAATTGAATCTTCTCAGTTGAAAAGAATATGAACAGTCACATAGATAGACTTATGTAAGTTTTATATTTCATCATCATCAGGTCATTTTAGTCTCCACTACAGGAGCACGACCCTCTCTCGTCCGTCCTAGACAGAAAGAGGATTTAGCCTACACTCCCCACACTGGCCAGACGGGTTGGGGAGGCCTGATCGATGTTTTATAATGTATTTCCCTTAGTCGCCTTGTACGACATCCACGGAAAGAGACGAAGTGATTCTATGCTAGTCTGCCGGAAACCACACGGCCTATATTTTGTAATGTATAAAAAATATAATTATATAGCAGATACGTATGACTGAGTAATTAAAACACTACGGTACTGTTATTTATTAGTCGATTAAAATTTATTGATCAAAGTTTGGTTAAACTATTTAACCGACTCGGAAATATGAGAAAGTTCAGTTAGTCTGTATAATTATGTTTATGGTGAATTGCGAAGTCCGTTGAGTATGCCAAGGGGTGTGTCCAAATGTAACATATCAAAAGATGATGAGAAATAGACACTTTCAAAAGTATTTAATTATTTATTCGTTCATTATAGCTAAGCTCGGTGGTCGAATGGTTAGCAATGGCCACTTTAACTCCGAGGTCGCGGGTTCCATCCCTGCACAAGACAAATACTTATGTGCATGAACAAGTCTGTTTATCTTGGTCTGGGTGTTTTATAAGTATTATTAATTTTTAAAAAAAATGTACTTAAGTATATTTCTCAGTTGTCTACTACCCATAGTACATAGCTTTGCGCTTAATTTAGGACTAGATGGCGCTGTGTAAATTGTCCAGAAATATTTATTTATCAGTTATCTAGTATCCATAGTATAAGCTTTGCTTAGTTTGGGACTAGATGGCAGTGTGTAATTTCACCAGGAATATTTATTTATTATTATGTATTTATTCAATTTTTATTTATTTATTAAAAAAAACAGAGTTCTTTACACGCCGGCGGCGGGCGAGCACGCTGTGATGGTACCTATGTTCACACTAGAACTATAGTTACCAATATAACTGTAGGTGTGAAGATATACATGATCTTACCAAACACCCTTTTGTTATTTGACCAGGGTGACAACAAACGTGCTTCAGGCTAGGATGCTTTAGTCAAAAGAGGCATCACACACGCGTAGAGATGGGCAAACAGCATTTACAATACGTGCCCAGTAAGTACCTGTAAATGCCCAATAAATGCCTAGTTTTGGGCATAAATAGGGAATTTATAAGTACTTTTTGGGCATTTATCGTAAATGCCCGGCATAATCAACATAAATTCAATTTCATTTATAATCTATGTTATTGTTAATTATTATCAATTACTATTATTTTATGTTAATATACTTTAGCATTAATTATAATTAATAACTTGCTTATATTTACTGGTCGCCGATAAACTGTTTATAATTTTAGGTCATACTGTATTGACGCCCACGATACAGGCCTAGCCTAGTGTGGGGTCATAGTACTAGTTTGAATGTGTAATATTTTTGGTTAATAATAAACATTTCATTTCATTTCATTTTGCTCATCTCTACTTACGCGTTGCGGACTCTGTAAAAATTGGTTGTTTGTAAAGTCGGTTTACGGACGATAATTTTACGTGATAACGTCATGAGAAAATATAACGCTTTCGCCGATCGTGCCTCTCGATCGCTTGTTCCGCGCTCTCGCTTGTACGCTCGGCTCAGGCGGAACGTGACAATGAGTTATGCCTTTTCGTGCGTGCAGCCGGCGGTCATCGATTTATAAGAAGTTATCGCGTCAAAATCTGAATTATCTAAAATAGCTTTTTGTAGAATGTGTGAATAACCTATGCGTTTGCTTGCGGCCTCACAAATTTCATCATCAACTTTCGCCTTATTATGCACGTCCGTCAATATTGCGTCATAAATAAGAGAATCGTAACTTTTTTCATATTAATGAAACTATTTACATTAATTATATTGATTATTTACATTAATTATATTGATGTCATAGAATAACTTCTGATATATGTGTAATAAATAATAACAAATCTCTCCTGTAAGATGAATTGTCAATATTTAAACGTTATATACGACGTAAGTTGTTGAACTTGATGACGTAACGTTGTAGAAGCTTACCGTTTTTAATTTCGTATTGGTTAGATTTATTTAGTGTTTTCCCGTTGTTTTATATTTACTAGTGTTCGCCGAGTGGTCGAAATTCGACCCTATGTTTATTGCAACCATTTTTTTAAAATACTTTTCAATTTTAAATGTACATTTATGCTCTTTTACCCTAAGTTTGTCTGGAAAACTTACTCATAGCACCGGATTGTATTGTCCATAAATTGTTTTCTTTTATTTTTGTAATTTATTGGATGCAATAAACAGTTATTGTATCATAATTTTATAATAAAACACTTGTACTGTTCCAGGTTATTATATTTAATATTACCGACCGGTTTCGCCGCTAAGGCATTATCAAGGTAAACAGACGGTGTTTGTGTTTCTACAAAAAATATTAAAAGGGTTTTCTGAAATAACTTAACCCACCAGTGTTTGTTACTTTATGGAGATTTACCAATAAAGTTATTATATTGTAAATTTCTTGACAGATAGCCTTTCTTACCTCTTATTACTGCGGTGCAGATAGTATCAAACCTACTTCGAAACCTAGATGTTCATTGTGACTCTGATGTGAACCATCAGGCTGTATCTACCCACTGCCGGAAGCCTTCCCCATGTTTTCCATCAAACAGGATGCTCAGCTTTCTGCATCCGGCCACTTTCTGCCGGTTTTTTATCGAACCATCTGGATACGAGGGCGTCAAACGCTTTGTCACCCTACACACGGCATCTACTCCAAAACCTCCCTTCCCCATCTGCCGTAATATAATACATAGTTGCCTGAAGTAATTGCAATATCTAAAATTATTCTGCAATGTTGTTGTTTAAGCCTGCAGCCAACTATGCGAGACGTGATAATAAAGTTCGTTTAAACATCTCACAACTTCGCAAAAGCAAACTGGGAGACAATGCTTATGCATTATTGTGTGCAATGAAGTTTCAATAAATAAAATTAAGATTATATAAAATGATAATCAGTAGAAATTGTGTAATGAAGGCTTGTTCTTTCTTACATCAATAATAAATACTTACTAGTCATAATAATGAACATACACAATGATGATTGTACAACTTGAAACTTAGATGATAGAAAATGTCTGTTCAATGGGATAATTTTAAAACTAGTAGTCGTCGTCAGACATTATTCATCCCACTGCTGGGATACGGGCCTCTCCTCAATCGAAGAGGTTTAGAGCATACTCCATCACGCTGCTTAACTGCGAGTTGGTGGTGGAAGCCAGTGTTATCAAGCCTCCACAAGCCAAACTAATGGCCACTGACTTGCCTTAACGACTGTCATCTAATGATAACAGCCGGGACCGACTACTTTACATACCCTCCGAAGAACGGAGGAGCTCGAGATAAATAGACCCACCCATGGACAGGCTACGGTCGACGTTGCTTAACTTGCGGGTTCTATTAGACCGACACGAGAATGACGCTACCGCACTCCTCAATAAAAATGAATTAAGTTTACAGGATAATGCATGGAAATCCGTGGATATGGATGAAGCAAAAACGTACAGTTCAGATTCAGAAAAAATAATTAAATAAATATTGTCAGACAAATTACACAGCGCCATCTAGCCACAAAGTAAGCGAAGCTTGTGTTATGGGTACTTTAAAAACATACGTCAATACATTTCTTTTTGTAAATACATACTTAAGATACATAGAAAACACCCAGACTAAGACAAACAGACATGTTCATGCACACAAATGTTTGTCCTATGTGGCAATCGAACCCACGAGCGTTGCTGTCGAAGCCGCGCCATTGACCGCTACGCCACCGAGTTCGTCAGATCTTATCTGTCAATGTTACAGAACCTCATGATTGAAACTATTGATGCCGGAAACAGGAAATTAAGAAAGACTATCACAAAAAAAAGTTATGATTCATTTATCCATACTAACAGGTGGTGAAGAGGAGGAGAATTGATGTCAGAATGACGCAGATGATGAGTCACGGAGTACGGGTCACAAATGGAGCTGCCCACATGAAGCGTGACCAAACGACGATACAGTGAAAGTTCTCACTGGGCCACATTCCGCGCAAATACTCCGGCTGTACTAAGAAAGTTTATATTGTAGTACTGTACAATAAAAGAACTCGAGGAGTCGACGTGACAATGCTGCTTAATGCCATTTGTGATGAATTCAGTAGGTACTTTACATTATAGTTGTTTCCATTAATTTTACATCAATGAATTAAGTATTTTTTTACAAACGGATATAAATAAATTAATTAATTTGTAATTTATTTATTTATATCCGTTTGTAAAAAATACTTAATTCACTTAAAAAATACTTAATTCTGCATTGTTGTTGTTTAAGCCTCGGCCACGGCCATCTAGTCCCAAACTAAGCAAAGCTTGTACTATGGGTACTAGATGACTGATATAATACTTAAATACATTTTTTTTTTGTAAATACTATCATGTTCATGCACACAAATATTTGTCTTGTGCGGGGATCGAACCCGCGACCTCGGAGTCAAAGTGGCTATTGCTAACCATTCAACCACCGGGCTCGTCAACGATATGCCGTTTATATCATTAGGATGACGATAAATATGTAGCAATTTTTGTAGTTGACAATGTAACTTTCATCTAAGGAGGTAGGGAGCGTAATTGTAAGCTACCCGACTGGGGAATGTACCTCCACCTCACAGAATACCGCAGACTAATAACGGTTCCCTTGAGGGTTGTTGTGTTCCTCAGCGGGGGTGCGCACGCGAGTGATATTTTATTTTGCGTGCGTTAATATGGCTACGGTATCCGCTTCACATTGTAGTATTAAAAATAACATATTTTGTGCTACATTTTTTAAATTCATTATCACAAGACTTCGACAATAATAGACTCTATAACTCTACATAATTCTTTTATTGTTGTATGATAAGAAATATTAATATATCATGCAATAATACTAGAACAAAATTAGTAATGTAAAATTATTAAAAATATTTCTAACACATCCGGTTAAACTATCAAAAATCAAATATAAATAAAGAATCTGGACTAAAACTCTCTCAATGCTATTAATAATAAACAACAAGAAATGCAAGCACAGACGTAAATCGCCGCTCCGCTCGGAGTATTAGACGCATTCCTATGTTTTTTGTAGACATCAGTGCCAGGAAGGCTTTACGTGAGTCCGGATCAACTAATGTTATAAAAACGCATTCCAGGCAAGGTCCGAGTTACGGTCGACCTTTTATCGAATCATGGGACACGGTACGCTTTTTTTTTTTTGTTATGTTTATTAAAAAGCAAATCGCTTAGAAAGAAGATATATATATCAGATGCTGACTTATAAAGAGAGATAAAAATCCACAGACCCTGCAGATCCCGCAATCTTCGGAGGCATTATAAATGAATTTAAGAATAAAAAAAATCTTGCGAAACGAATTTTTTTTTTTTTTTTCAATGTCAAAAATAATTTTGTTCACGCTCGTAAAGGCACACCTACAGGACACAATTATTAACCAATTTCACTGGGAGAGGTCTCAATCGACGCGCAATCTATCTTCGAAGATGCATTTTTCTCATTTTTTCGTTAAATGTAATAGTATTTTTTTAATTAATTAGTTACTAAAAAAAGATAGAACTTTTTTCCCGATTTTTTTACAATTTTCAAAATTTCTCCAAAACTATCCAGCCAATTTTCAAAATTTCTTCACTATCGGATCCACAATTAAATTCTAAACCTGGGAACACTTGTTCCATGAAGAAATCTCAATTATCCTCGGAGATATAGCGAAAATAGCTTATTGGCCGAATAGGATTTGATAGACATTTTCAATGTCAAAACATTGTAAGATAACAAAAGAACTTCATAAAGCTTCCAGCTTCAAATTCGTAGACCAAGTACTCATTTTCTTTTCAAAAATAAACTTCGTTAACTTCTTTATTACCTTGTCCATGTGTACAAAAGTGGCAGGTGTCACACAACACCACAGCTTTTGTTTTTTAAATAAGAGTAATAATCCGGATGTAGGGTCTTGTAACTTCCTGTAACACGAGGGGGAACCGGAATAAAATTGTGGCGGTATGAATATTTACTGGATGACATCAACAGGTACCTTCACAGCTTTAATTAAAATTACAATATGAAATACATATAGTACATATAACTCTTTGTATTGGACCCAATAATATGCCTTGCGGAACACCTAGTATCGTATAAAACAATTGTGTAAACAATTGATTGGCCAAAAAGGCTTATGAAGTGCTTCGAGAAAAGGATGGTACGGCCGTGCCGCTTTTTGCTCGACTTGATGAGGGCACTGCCGTGCCCCCAGATTGACAATGTTGAAAATTGGGTAAATTCTTTATAAAAATATTTTTTTTATTTTAAATTCTCCGCCAAGAGTGCCAAGACCATATCCCAACAGTTGTATGAATATGGGACAAAGCACCTGGATGAAAAGTATCGTATGTGTTAATGCGGAACATATTTTATATATGTATGCCAAATTTCACCAAAATCTGTTTAGTCGTTTTCTCGTGATAGAGTAACAAACATTAATACATCCAGATATCCTCACAAACTTTCACATTTATAATTATGTACTAATAGGATTTCCAACGCAACCAAAGTTTTTCTCATATGCCTACTTCATTATTGCTTGGCTGGCTACATTGTTACATAAGATGGACCCTGAATAGTGATCTTTAGAGTGCACTGCACTATCTACAACAATGTTTATTACTTTTCTTCTACCCTAAGAATGTCAGTTACTTTCTTTTATTTCTTTAGGGTTTTATCCTTTCGGTTACTTAAATTTTTACTCTATTTTTAACATACTTTTATTAGCTTCACCTGTATGTTTGCTTGTCGGTTTGTCAAATTTGTAACCGACTTCTTTGAACTTGATTTTGACCCACTTTGAACGGTCAGATTTAATTTAAACTTTGTATACTTATCAAGGACCGATGATAATAGAATTAATTTGATAAGTTTATTTAATTATCCTGGTAAGAATCGCCAGGGTTAATTAATTTCCTCACATCACATCGACTAAAAAAAGAAAATTAAATATAGTTTTACCCTAAAACTATATTTAATTTTCTTTGTGCCATATTTTTCATTTATCCAGCACCCCACGCTTTTTTTACAATAATACTAATCTTTTTCGTTCATTTATATTTTCTGCCTATATTAAAAAATCTTTTCCGTTTTTATGTTCGATTGAACATTAAAGCGAGTTTTTTTAGTTTTTTTAAACTATAGTTATTAAATTAACGTAACACTTTAAGGATAACTCGTGTCTTTGTCTGCCTGTCTGTCATAACCACACCCAATTGTGATTTTGTTTTTTTATTTTTGGTGAATTAACGTATATTGTATTATACAGCGGTCATAATAAGTAACCCTAGCCTTTCCTTGAGTTCTGTTACTTCTGTTATGTCCTCATTCTTAGCAACCTTCTAACAAATCCTCCTTAGTATCCAATATTCTCTCCTTTTTTTATTTCATTGCGATGTGTTCAAAAATCATGTTGTTTTTTTATAAGTATTAGTTTAATTTGTAAAGTACTTTCATATGCAAATATATTTTTTATAAGTTCTCATCGATAATAAATAAGAGAGAGAGAGCTGAGAGAGGTGCTGTTGTCCTTTTCTTACGATTTACGTGAAGATAAGCCCAGTTGAGACAGGAGATGCGTTTCTTTGATTATTTATATGTTGCAGCTGTACTTTTCCTTGGATTTATGTGAACCAAACCCAAATGCGACAGTATTATATTTTATGGGGACTAACATGGATCGCATTTCCTCTTAGAGAACCAGCAAGATCTGTATCACTCGCAGACAATCATGACCCCTTCTGTATATGGACTCGAATTCGAGTACGAAGGCTTCGCGCTGTCACCACGGATGAACGCAACGAACCGCAACTTGGATTGTATTAGATACACAACTAAAAAAATTAGTTGTCTCTAAAGTCGGTTTACGGACTATAATTATACGCGATAACGTCATAAGAAAACATCGACCGATGGAGTGGACGAGAGATTGATGCGTCACAAGCCGAACGGTTAGGTCGATCGTGCCTCTCTATCGCTTGCTCCGTGCTCTCGCTTGCACGCTCGGCTCAGGTGGAACGTGACAATGAGTGATGCTATGTCGTGCCTGCAACCGGCGATCATCAATTTAATTATCATGTCAAAAATAGTTTAAAAAGTGACATACAAATAATATAGCTTCTCAACAAATGTCAAATTATGTCCTTAAACATATTTTTTTTTTGCTTACTATCTAAAAAATATATTATAAGTTAGGGAATTATATTTATTTCTAAAATGTTGTCTTATTGAGGGTCATCAAGTATCACAGAAGGCCGCTACTGTCTCCAGAATTTCAGTTTATTTCAGTGGCTGTCTTTGCACTTTCAGCAATGCGCATACTATAACCGTAAATTATGATGAGACAATAAATTGCTTTTATTATTTTATCTCGACCTCCTTTATTCTTCCGGTCGTCATAAATCGTTAATTGTTTGGATAATTGTTTTTATAATACGTGTTAAGAGCAATTAGAGCAACAATAACATTCAGTCAAATTGCGGGACACCTCTCATCAATTCATGTTACGTATGAGTGAGCAATTGCGCGGATGAGTAGTTACAATTTATGATGAGTTGTTAATGTTTTCCACTTCTTTAATCGCAAAACTGTATACATTCAATTTTAGGGTTCTATACGCAAAGCGTCAAACGGACCCTATTACTGAGACTGCGCTGTCCGTCCGTCCGGCCGTCCGTCTGTCACCAGGCTGTTGTATCTTATGAACCGTGATAGTTAGACAGTTGAAGTTTTCACAGATTATGTATTTCTGTTGCCGCTATAACAACAAATACTAGGAAACAGGATAAAGTAAATATTTACTTATGTATGTGAGCCGCCACATACAACAATCGTGATTTTTTTTTGCTCGTTCCACAGTGACATTTTCACGTGACGCTTGAAATATTCTATATATAATGTTATATATTCACTTTAAAAATAAATAATTAAATAAAAATAAAACAAATATTCTTGCATACAACGTGATTTTTTTTTTGCCGTTTTTATAGATAATGGTACGTAACCCTTCGTGCGCGAGTCCAGCATTTGGCCGGTTTTTATTATTCATAACTGATTGACAACAAGAAAGAATTACCAGGGGATGAACGAGCAATTGCGCTGTATGTAAGAACTTTACTATGGTGAGAGTTATATGTTCTTCATGTTGTCTGCCTGCCTGTGCATCTTATAGCGTACTGTCCCTACTTTTAAAAAGAAGTTAATGGAGCTCTACCTTAATTTGCAACATTGACTAACTAGGGGCTCAGGAGATTCTACTTTATAATGATTATGAGACTGTGTGATGAGCTAATGTTAACAAAGTACAAACTAAACTAAAGTAAATAAACTAATCTTAAAATTACTTAAATAAAAACTTCACTACATAGTATAAAACAAAGTCGCTTTCTCTGTCCCTATGTCCCCTTGTATGCTTAAATCTTTGAAACTACGCAACGGATTATGATGCGGTTTTTTTTAATAGATAGAGTGATTCAACTGGAAAGTTTATATGTATAATATATGCATAACATAGTAGAAAAACACTGATAATTTAGAGGTTTCTAATGTGATGTCGTAAATAAACACATTTTTTTGCTCTTTCATTGCAAACGCTGGCTGAACCCAACGAGATAGATCAAAATAATGTAGTACAGTATTGTTCACCTTAAAATGGTCTACAAAAAAGTTCGCGATGGTATATGTCTATCTCTTAGTGGTAACACACAATAACCGTTATTTTATCCTTTGCTTTTTACAAGAAATAATGCCTTATTTACGAAGCGATTTTAAGCAATACAGAATTAATCCTTATCCAATTAAGTACCTTAAATACATTGCGCATTTAATATAGATCAATATGGCCCTTCACAGCATGTAATTTAAATGAATAGTTTAGAAGATATTACACATTTAAAATGCAGGGACATAACGGCTGTGGCGGTACCGGCCGCGGAGCCGGCGGCGTGTGCCTATAACTGGGGAAGGACTGGATAGGACAAAGCGCAAAGACCTTCTGTAGTACATTTAGTATCAGCATTGCACCCGTGCGAAGCCGGGGCGGGTCGCTAGTAAGTAATAAAAACAAAAATATCGGCCCTGTGCGGCAAGGAGGCGAGAACACTGACTGCGTTTCCTCGCTGAATAGCAATGCTGATTTTTTGAGCAAAGAAAGAGCCAGCCCAGCTGTCCCCAGAGACGGCAACTAGTTTTGAAGAAATCGCTGAATTATTATTATTGAAATGAATGCAGTAACTAATAATTGTAGATTCCCAATAGAGATAACATACCTATCCAATAAGACGTGATTCACGGCTGATCAGGGCTCTACCGCGGAAGCTGAAGCCGATTACCATCGAATATTTTGATTCGAACAATAGGTCTTACTTTTAAGTTATCGACAAACATTTTCATCTCAGTCGGTAGAGCTCCAGGGTTTATACTACCTAAGCTAAACACAATTAACACCAATCTAAGTTGAACTTGAATATTTGAATTCAAAAAATCCGACGGCAATCGGCTTCACCTTTGACGGTAGGGCCGCAGCTGCAGGTTTAGTTGACTAACCAGTAGCTATCTTTTAGGTAGTTATACTCGTATGTATGCCTAATTGATATCTTTTAGATAGCTAAGGAGAGAAGACTAATTTCAAACATTCCTCCTCCTTATGCTTTGTCTTTGCCACTTATCTCATTCGCTGATGAATGACTTGGATCGACAGGTGTTTCGCTGGCTTTTAATAAAATATGAAAGCCTAATCTTAGTGACACTAAGATGGTAACAAGCAAACGGCCTACCTGATGCTTAATGAATTATCTAGCCCGTAGGGCATTCCGCTCACAGACTCGCATTGCCTTACATAAACCTTTTCACGATTTTTTGAAGAACAGCACTACTGCAATGAAGTTTATATTATTGTTTTATATTTACTTATGTTTAACATTTTGTTGTCAACGCAAATAACAGAATTCAACTACCTTATATTATCTTAAACATCTTAGGTTTCTTAGGTAAAATGGGATTCATATATATTTTCATCAATTTCCTTTTTCCACAGCCCTCTATTGTTATTTATTGCTATCGGACTTTTGGAACTTCAAATTTCACTTTTTATCACGACATATTATTCTCAATGTAAAAAAAGAACATTATTTGTACACAGTAGACACTAGTCTAGATACCGTTATAAACGTTACGCGTTTTTATTTTACATTAACTTTAGTTAGCCTCTATCTAGGTACAACACTATAATGATAAAATATACAGATATAAGTACATACTTCGTTTGTTCAAGAATATTCAAGAATTTTATTTATAAGAATAATATTTGTTTTAACTTTTCTGTAATAATGTTCTTCCGCAGTAGTATTGATATGTTATTATTTTTGAATAAATACATTATCACTAACATTTTTTTTTAAATCTGTTTTATTTAAATTGATTATCTAGCCTAAACTGAAAAAAACAACTACATACCATCAAGGGATTTTTTATTTATTTATAGTTTATCCAATTAACGGTTAACGTAGTAAGATTACTTTTGTGATAGCATTTCACTCAAGGTTGAAAAAACTGTTTTTCAAAATCGCTTATACATTAAACATAACACATAATTATTGACATGAAAACGTTTTCTCGAAAATAATAGAAGGCATGCGAGAGACAGTAGGAAAGTGTTCGTTACACGTTGACCCAGATAAGTTGCTTGGGCACGCCGAGAGATGCACCGCGGCCTCAGCTCGCTTTCGGAACACTTCACAAACTATTTACTTTAAAACTATATGGGTAACTAAGCATTTTTGCTTACTTTACTTTATTACTGTTGTCTTAGTAATCACAAGAGTAAACTACAGGAATAAATACGAAAATAAAATGTTGTATAAAAGATATGTCGCGTAATATTATTGTATATACTATGAATGAAACATTGACCCACCTTGCAAGAGGAGCAGGGAAATGCACAAATATAACACATCCATGTTAAGTGTTCACTTAAACTGTCCGTTACGACACTCGCGACGGTTTTTCGTTACCATAAGCTGTCATGGCGCGTTACGTACGCGACGGCCGGCGGTCGACTGAGCCGGTGCACGGCGACAGGTGCGCGGGCGCATCCCTCCCGCATGCGACCCACAGGCCACACGTCCCCGCGGAGCTTTCGCGTGCCGAATAACCAATTTCTCGCGCTCCAAGTGCCACCAAGTCTTCGAGCAAGCTACGAGTATATACGTGCCTCGAATGCACCAAACTTACGTGCCAGTTTATTGGGTCACTAGGCGTTATTATATGAGACACTTTTGAAAATAGACAACTGGAGCTATGTAGAGTAATTGTTTCAGTAGCTTGCGACGTGCCTCGCGGCCTGTGTTGTGTGACATAGATAAAATATATTGTTTATTTGTAACATGTAGTTTGCAGCACGGTGAAATTTCCTAGAGCGTAGCAGAAATTCCTAGGTTTGTGGGATGGCATGATTATCAATTCGCTATAACGTTTATTAACATTCATATCTATGCTACTAAAGTCACAAGGTGACAAACAAACATATAGCATTTCTCACGTGCTGCCTATAAACAGTCATCGGAGCTTACAGACGCTTGCTACCTACTCGAAATACGCATGTTCAATGTTCACTAATGCTATTCAATGGCGCATACAATACGACGAGTTAAATATAAATAAAAAATTATCTTTTCTCTACTACATATGTAGAAGACCAGCCCCCCTCCAAGTGTAATTCGTAGCGTAACGAACGTTAGATATATCACGTGACATTTGTCAAAATCGAATGTTAGAGAATTGACAAATGTCACGTCATTTATCTAACATTCGTTACGCTACGAATTACACTTGGCTAGGGGGGCTGAAATCCTCTATAAAATAATATAATAGGTCTCTTGTACCCAAAGGTTGCCTGGAAGAGATCGCTAAACGATAAGGCAGCCTTTTGTACTTAATATTTTAATACAGACTATTGTATTGTACTTAGAGCACGCTATCGTTTTTGTTAAATGTTATAAAACAAACAATAAATAAAATTAGCAAAATCATTTCATTCATGATTAACAGTCATATCTATTAATTCATGTGCACATTCTCGCTGTTCTTTAACATCAAAGTTATTGGTGAATATAGTGTCTTTAAAGAGCTTTAACTAAAGAGAAGAAAAAAATAGGCTGGGGTGTTGTGTGACTGTGACATGGACATGGTCGTCTGTTTTACGTGAATACGCTATTATATGAACTAAAATTATCTCAAAATGTCAGCGCTTCCCTCTTCTCCGCACGCAGTGTTGTATAGTCCTTACTTAGCGCAATAAATTATTTGATCCTTCATCTATCCAGTGGTGATTGAATTTAGGATGGACGTGACAGATTTGTACCTGCAACACCAATCTGTATCCGCCGATTTTGTTATCATTCGTTTTTTTGAATAAGCCTACCTATGGGAGCAATTTTAAAGACTTATTCACGTCAAAATATATAATGTGCCCTGAGAAATTATATTATATTGTGTGTATGACGCAGCCAATTCTTAAAATCCGCCGCATTACATAACGTCTAGCAGTTTTAAAAAATGTCGGAGCCATTATTTAAACCCGCCTTTTTATCGTTTCGTTCGTATCGTTTTTTTACAGGGTCGGCAACGCACACGTGATGCCTCTGGTGTTACAGGCATCCATAGGCTACGGTAACTGCTTTCCATCAGGCGGACCGTAGGCTTGTTTGTCACCTTAGTGGTATAAAAAAAATCGTATGATTACACGACCGAATTGTTACCTGATGGTACATCACCATGAATACTATAATAATAGAATTAAATAGCTTGGTTATTTCTAATGAGAACACAAACCTATCCAAACCTAACCAAAAGATAATTTAAATAACAATCTGCCTAAAGTTAGCCGTTTTGTAATGTGGCGGTTCTACCAGTTGGCTGTGACATGTATACAGGAAGGACATATAGATTACGGCATAGAAAAATGTTGACATAGTAAAATTTTCAATTGACGACAATGTCATAAATATAATAAATGTGCAATAATACCCCACATCAAAGCGGTTTTCGCTCGTAATATAATATTTTCCATTATGCAACATTCACTACCTAGCTAATTTCAAATTTCATGTATCTTTTTTCAATTGTATTGAAAAATGACTTCCGCCTCTGCTCGCAGGGAGTTCGATGAGTGCATACTAGCAATTTTTTTTTATACTACGTCGGGTGGCAGACAAGCATACGGCCACTTACTGTAAAGCGGTTACCGTAGCCATATTAACGCTCGCAACATAAAATATCGCTCACGCGCCTCCACCCCCGCTGCCAACGCTGCATCTCCTTTCTTTCTGGGGACCTCACTCACTCGCAGGAACGCTACAATCCTCAAGGGAATTGTTAGTTGGTTGTGGTATTCTGTGAGGGAGGTACATTCCCCAGTCGGGTAGTGTACAATTACGCTCCCTACCTCTCTTTTCGCCAGTGCTTCGTTTGTCAATCAGCAGGGTGCACCGCGTGCAGGTGAAGTTGGCTTTAATTCAAAGATTTTGATGAACCACTTACACCCCTAAATAATCATCCTAGGTCGATACCGCTATGCTAAATGCACAAATTATATTAAAATTATATTACATACAGACTTTGCCACCTTATTAAATTCAATCAGAGAACTGTGGATGGACTACATCTAAATGAAGAGCATAAATACCTTCTCGAATAAAAACTACTCTCATGGCGATCGGTCAAACGGTACCAGAGTTTAACATGGCTATTCATGCGTTAGAGACATGCAAATAATCCTATTGAGCTTAGTAGGAGTTAGATATCACAGTATTAAAGACCAGCACTTCAATTTCATTTATATTGTTGTTGCTTCAATTTCATGTAATATTTATATTGGGGTATCATTTAAGCTATCGCCAATTTAATTAGTTTTGTGTTTCTTAACTAATTGGGTTTGCCCGCAAAATAATAGATTTGTCACCAAAATGGAGTCACCAAACAATATAAAATCGATTCCACAATAAATCACCTAAAATCATGGAGATATAGGGTCTAGTACCAAATAAATGTTTTTGTATGTATTATATTGTCAATGGACACCACATCATTCATCATCTAGGTTGCAGCGGAGCTCCTATTTCCGATGACAGGACACAAGAAAACCTTAACCTAACCAAAAATCAACTCAAATCTAACCAAAACATGATTTATTACATTGACCAAGTATTGGTAAGACTCGTCCGTGAATATGACGCCAATTTGACTTCGCCCCTATTAGCCATTTTTTCATTAAATTAAGGAGCTGATCTATTTATTTGGTGACAGATCTATTATTTTGATGATCAAACGAATTACATGATACTAATAGTTTGTTAAGCTGATGATTTATATTTAGAGACAGTTTTGATTAAAATGATGACTAATATATTTCTTGGGGATAGACATTATTATTAGGATACTGCAGATTAGTGACACATCTAAACTTAGGTGAAAGAAAATATTGTTCCCTTTATATTGTAAGTAGTTTTAGGAATTAAATAAATAAGTATTCCTGGACAAATTACACACGGCCATCTAGTCCCAAACTAAGCAAGGCTTGAACTATGGGTACTAGTAACTGATATAATACTTAAATACATTTTTTTTTTTGGTATTTATTTATATTTTTTACAGTAATATTCTAAAATGTATATTAAACTAAATATATATGTATATTAATTTTTTTTTTGTAAATACATACATATAATACATAGAAAATACCCAGACCAAGACAAACAGACAGTTCATGCATACAAATATTTGTCTTGTGCGGGGATCAAACCCGCGAACTCGGAGTTAAAGTGACCATTGCGAACCGTTCGACCACCGGGCTCGTCTCGTGTACATCAACATCTTTGAACCAAAGCCAACTGCTGACTGATGAACGAGGCTCTGGCGATTAGAGAGGTAGGGCATAGGGCATAGCGTGTCTTGTAACCTGCCCGATTGGGGAAGTACCTTCACCTCACAGAAAACCGCAGCCAAATAACAATTCCCTTCCCAATTTTGTTCTGTGAGGTGGAGGTACTTCCCCAGTCGGACAGCTTAAAAAATATGCTATGCCCTACCTCTCCTTTCGCCAGAGCCTCCTTTGTCAGTCAGCAGGGTGCACCATGTGCAGTTGAAGTTGGCTTTGGTTCAAAGATGTTGATGAATATATCCGTCTAAGAAAGATATTAAATAATCTCTCTCACGCTAATGTGATAAACAGCAATATGGCAAATAAGGCATTAAATGCCTAAAGAGATAGCAAGTTAAGTGAAGTTCAACTGTCGTGTACCACGGTTCATCATTGCTAAGAGGGGAAGTCAAATTCCAAAAGTTTCCTACTCCTATTAATTTCTTCTGATTAAATTCGATGTGAGTTCCAAGGCTGCTGTAGTACCCCCAGGACTGCAATGGACTTCATTGTTCATTGCGTTTTTGTCGTCGCCGCTGTTAATCCTGGCTACACAGGAGACACAGTGATGGGAAAGGGAGGTGGACCCTCGTCCCGTTTAAAAAAAACTCACGCTAATCTTCTGAACACTAAGCTTGTTTATCATTTAGATGGTCTAAAAACAAATCACCCGTAACGAAAGAGTCCAAACAGAGAGCATCACAAAACTAAATAGCTTGAAATATTTGAAACATCATAACAAGAACACAAAAATGCACTTTATAGCCGGTTCTAAAATTAATTTCATAGTCATAATCGATATAAACTTTCACGATGCAATCAATTCTCACCACTTCCTAATTATGCAACCGACATCTCGCGAATAACCCAGTTATAAAATAATAGAGAATTTCCATTATATATACCTATCTGTTATGTTTCCTGCTTTTATATTGATATTAGTTGCATGTTTCGTTTTATTAAACCTTTAAATTGCTTCCTATTGGTCAACGCAGATAAAAGAGATTGCTTTGTGACTGGCACTTAGTTTAGTCATAGTACAACTATGGTTTAGTTACTAGTTCACTTAGTCATTCCAGGATATAATTTGATAACAATTCCCTTGAGGGTTGTTGTGTTCCTGCGAGTGAGTGAGGTCACCAGAAAGGAAGGAGTTGCTAACTTGGTGCGGCAGTGAGGTCGCGGCGAGCAAGCGATATTTCATGTTGCGAGCGTTAATATGGCTACGGTAACCGCTTCACATCAGGTGGAACGTATGCTTGTCTGCCACCCGACGTGGTATTAAAAAAAAATTAAGTATACTTTCTATTGCAATGCTCCTCAAACCTTTGGGCTAAGGGTCTCCTTTAAAGCGAAGGGAGGTATAGAGTATACTGCACCACGTTGCTCTACTGCAGGTTGGCGGAGGTCAGTGTTTAAGACCAGTGTAATGACGTTTCTAAGTGCTTTATAAAGTCCAAGGAATAAATATATTTTGATTTGATTTGATTTAAGGGCGTCACTCTCATAGCCCACTCAAGCCAAGTACTTTGGGTTTTATTGGATTTATAGGAGACTGGCGTATACAGTTCAGAAAGTGGTCACTTATATTAGGGAAACTACCAACATCACTCGCGCGTTGCCGACGTCAATTAACAAAATAAAACATCTTGACGCCCTTCCTAACTAAACCTTCCTAAAGATACATAATACACACGCTCGATCCTGTACATTTTCGCCGAGATATTGATAGTTTTAGTGTTCTCTACCGTATTTATCATGGGAAATGTTTAGTGTTCTCTACCGTTATTATCATGGGAAATGTTTAGTGTTCTCTACAGTATTTATCATGGGAAATGTTTAGTGTTCTCTACAGTATTTATCATGGGAAATGTTTAGTGTTGTCTACCGTTATTATCATGGGAAATGTTTAGTGTTCTCCACCGTTATTATCATGGGAAATGTTTAGTGTTCTCCACCGTTATTATCATGGGAAATGTTTAGTGTTCTCCACCGTTATTATCATGGGAAATGTTTAGTGTTCTCCACCGTTATTATCATGGGAAATGTTTAGTGTTCTCCACCGTTATTATCATGGGAAATGTTCAGATGAGCTCTTTAAACAGGGGCTCTACCGCCGAAGCTTAAACCGATTCCGACCGTATTTTGATTCCAAAAAAATTGGTCTTAGTTTAAAGTTAATGACAAACTGACGATGATGATGATGAAATCTGAAGCTTATATGTTAGAGCTCCGGGGTTTCTACTAAGTAAGCTAAAAACAATCACCACCTATCTAAGTAGAAGTTTGATTTTCGTAATCAAAAAATCCGATGGTAATCGCCTTTTTGGCCGTGTGGTTTCCGGCAGACTAGAATAGAATCACTCAGTTTCTTCCCGTGGATGTCGTACAAGGCGACTAAGGAAAATACATTATAAAATATCGATCAGGCCTCCCCTATCCGTCTGGCTAGCGTGGGGAGTGTAGGCCAAATCCTCCCTCTGTCTGTGACGGACGAGAGAGGGTCATGCTCTTGTAGTGGAGACTAAAATAACCTGATGATGAATCGCCTTCAGCTTCGGCGATAAATATAGAAGGTGGGGCCAGGGGCCCGGCCCCACCTTCTATATTTTTCCTTAGAGCCACTCATACTGGTCTGACGTCCCATCCACATGGATACAGTTGTTGCCTTCTTGCACCAAAAAGTCCGGCAATTCATTTCTCAAGTTGAGGAATTCAGAGCACGTGTTTCCGTCTTCTAATGATCCTGGGTCATTAAGACGAAGTGTGAAAAAATATTTATATAGATTGTCAAGGGAATGACCACATTGCATTAATCGCAGTGATAGTGGTTGTCACAGTTAGCATTCACGTGTCCCTACCATCAGGCAAGATTGATACTTTTGTCGATCACATAAAAAATACTCTCTATTCCAGTGACTTTCAAAGTGTGAGTCGCGACCCTCAGGAGGGTCACCTAGTTACATTCGGAAGGTCGCGGGGGAAGTAGTCAAATGTTTGTAGGTCATAACGCTACAACAATAAAAAAAAACCGGACAAGTGCGAGTCGGACTCGCCCACCGTAAGTAGGTTCCGTAAGTAGTATCAATATTAAATTTGATATTTTTTATTATAAATAAGAATTAATGCGTCGAAAAAAATAAATAAAATATATTTTGCAATGTGTACACCAAGTCCTTTCATATGATACCCCATTTGAACTAGTAGCTTCAATTTGAAATTTCGACACCCTATAAAAATATAGACTATTTTTTAAGATCTATTTACAAATGTATAGTTTTGAGATTTATTCGTGTACTTGTAGTCTATAACGATGTTACTTGCCAAATTTCATAGTTCTAGGTCAACGGGAAGTACACTATAGGTTTTGATTCCCTTGAGAATGTGTCGAAATATGCGTTTTTTGCTGAATACTTAGCAGTTAAACAAAACACGTAAACTTAGCAATTTGATTTTTTTACAACTTCATGGGACCGTAGACCTGAGTATACAGTTCAAACTTCAGCTTGATACCTCCACGCATTCTCGACATAGAAATTCTTGACAGACAGACAGATAGACGGACAACAAAGTGATCTTATAAGGGTTTCGTTTTTCCTTTTGAGGTACGGAACCCTAAAAGTAAGCCGGCCTGATTATTGTTAAATAATTTACCAACTAAAATAATTAAGTAAATCTTTTTACAATTAAAGCTTATATTTTATAATTCTCTTCTTAATTTTTATGTTCACCATTAAAGAACTAATTAATTCACATAAGAACAAAGCTTTTATAGACAGCTGAATCGTTTGAAGTTTATTCATGGAGTGGAGGGGCCGACAGAAAATATTAACGTGGAAAGGGGTCCATAATTCAAAAAGATTGAAAAGCATTGCTCTATCCTGTAGTCCAGTTATCAAGCAGCTTCACAAGGTTTACCGACCACATAACTAAATAGACAACGATACAATAATCTGCAACTTTCACACAAATTGTTGAGGCTTTATTTACTTAAGTTTCCACGAGATTGCATGTCGTTACAATTATATGTAGTTACAAGTGCGTAATTCTCATTATTACAACCCACAACGCCATTTAGCAAAACACTACTTCGCTTTCACTGGAGATTTTTTTATATAGGTACTTTAATGTATGCTCTTGTTGCGTTTATATAACTAAGAGGCTTCGAGATGATCAATAGCGGTTGACAACATTATGTTACGTAATTTAAATATTTATAATATTTTATACATAGTCGTACTTCACTCACCACATCACTACATTATGTCACATCACTAAATGCAGAAAGGAAATACATGTACCTATTTTTCTAGAATTGATAACTAACAAGATAGATTTTTTGCTCCCGTAAACTCCTATTATCATCATCAGGTGATTTTAGTCTCCACTACCGGAGCACGACCCTCTCTCTTCCGTCTCAGACAGAAGGAGGATTTGGCCTACACTCCCCACGCTGCTGGCCAGACGGGTTGGGGAGGCCTGATCGATGTTTTACAATGTATTTCCCTTAGTCGCCTTGTACGACATCCACGAGAAGAGAGGGAGTGATTCTATTCTAGTCTGCCGGAAACCACACGGCCAATACATATTAAGAATTTCAGCGAAATCAATAGAACGAATCATAAATTATGGTATTATATTTTGGGGTAACTCAATTGAAGCTGACAAAGTGTTTAGGGTGGAAAATAGGGTGCAATGTGCGGATTAAAATCTAGAGACGGTTGTGTGCCCATAAACAAGAAGCAGACCAGGGGCCTTACCACAAGCTCTTAATGCAGGAATGAAACCATCATGGTTACGAATTTATGAAAGAAATTCATTGATAAATACGCAACCATCATAGTTTTATTCCTGCGCTAAGAGCTTGTGGTAAGGCCCCAGTTCAACTTAGGTCACAATACAAACAGAAGTTGGTATATGGTGGATATAAAATAGCTTTGTTGTGTAAAAATGTGACTGGTATGGCCCCCATTATTTTTAATAAATTACCAGATAGTTTTAAAGTTTTAGATTTTGTGACATTTAAAATTAAATTGAAATTATTTTTGCCTAATAAATGCTATTATTATAAAAGAATATTTAGACGATAATGTGATGGAATTTTATTGACATTTTAAATCATTTTTTATTATTTATGTAAACATTTATTAAATAAGGACAGGGCATAGTGATACACTACTTGTAACACCTGTGTTCCACAATAAATACATTTTGATTTTGATTTGATTTGATTAACGATGTGGATGATCGCCGTTGCATATACCTTGCGGCCAGCATATCAAGGTAAGACATATTTTTAGTTAGACGTCCAGTATGATTTTTTTTGTGTAATGCGCGTATAAACATGAAGATATTATTATATCATTATCTACTATTTTATCTTAGATTTGCAATTTTTCGAAAGGTTCAGTTTTGACCGTGGGCATAAGCTGTCAAACCCAGCCTGGCGCAACTCAAGGTAAAAAAACGACTCTATGAATTGGAAGCGAATTTGGTACTAATTCTGATTGTTTTCGCTTCCATTTCATACATATTAGAATTACGCTATTTGTATGGCACATCCGTCTCTTAAAACGTAGTGGTTACATTCTCTTTGGTCAAACCAATATCAAAATCGGTTCTATGAGCTTAAATCACGTATGTCTTTCTACATCTCGTTCGCTCAACCATTTGGTCCTCTATTCAGCCAGGTATTGCAAAATAATATTCTTCTTCTTCTTAATCGTGCACTCTTGACAGAGTGGTCGTGGTCACAACTCGGTCGATTCATGTGTAAACGCTGTTCTTGCGAATTTGCGAAAAAAAAATTATTTTAAAATATTTTAGTCATGATCAAATTTTACGTTGTGTGAAATAATCAGAAAACAATATATTGGATGAGAAGTAAAATGAAAAAAGAATATAGAAAATAGTGATATCTTTCCGGAACGTGTGACAATTTCCACCAGGCTACCTCCCATAATCACGTTTACTTTATTAAGAGGGCTCAACAATGGGCGTATGTTTCGTCATTGTCTGTCCATTGTATCAATTCCTACGTAACCATCAAGTCTTTTCCTAATCTAAGATGATGGTTAAAAATATTCTGCGTCACATTAGGTACATTTGTCTGTGGATAAGAGGAAATATAAGCATACCTCTGGCTTCTATTGTGTCTTTTAGGAAGCTGACTTTGGGGCTCTTTTGTGAATTAATATCTAAATATTTTACATAATTTCACCAAACACAATAGGCATGTGACTAATGTTCTAAAATTATAAAAACTCTCTATCAGTAACGTAAAATACATAAAACAAGAACTATCGTACAAATTTCTGATTTATTGCATATAAAATAGCGTGGTTGACGTCATAACAGGTAACCTTTTGTATGGAGCGTTTTCGGGATAGTCCAAACTTGTAATCATCAAGTTATCATATCTCGAGAAGTTTTTATGCTATCGAAGTAATTCTTTCACCTATAGTTATATTATTGTGACGTCTTTAAATAACAAATCGAAAAATAAAAGGTTCACAAGTCTATTGAATCTCTTCTCAATTCGATCAGAAAATTCTATTAAAATAATCCCCAAGAAAGAATGTCAGTCTACGGAAATAAGATAGGTTGTCAGTATCTACGAGTCTATTATCATGGAGCTAAAACTTTCAACCTATTCAAAGATCGACTTTTAAAAGCCATTAAAATGTGACTGAAGAATAATGGAATAAAGATGAAGTTAATGAAATTGCTTTAGAGCTGTTTGAAGCAGATTTCTATGTAGATTATTATATATTTTTCTACTTTAGAAATTATTAAAATACTTTGTTATCAAGTATATTATTCGTAATAGTTTAAGTGAATGTCATTTATATAGAGGAAAGAGTATATAGATAATAAAAAAAAATTAAGATAAATTGAAAGGTAAATAAATGAATGAAATAGATGAACGAATAAAAATTGTATCTGAAAATATTATTTCTACAAATAAGTTCCTATATTTATATGACGAAATGCTTAATGTCTTATGGTGTGAGTATATATATCTCACAATTTAAATTCATTGCTCATCATAAGTAGTTTTAAGTATTTTATGTTGAAAATCCTTGTTATTTTTGAATAACGGCTAGAAATGATTGAGTGTTATATCATAATTAAATAAAAAGAAATAGATGTTGACAAATTATGGTCTAAGATCCCAGGGCCTCCAGACCTTACTTATTTTCTCATAAATAATATGTATAAGATAATAATAAATAGAGTCGCTTATTCATTGGTATGAATAAGCATTCTATCCAGTTATTGAATCGCAAGAAGAGTTGGTGGTAAGGGGGCTGGTAATAATTATTATAAAAATATGTAAAAGTCAACACTGGGACTTTAAGAAAAGTGAGTACTGTTTTCAATTTCCAATTAGAATTTCGAATCCAACCATCTCGTAAACTTAGTTCTCTATCAGAATACAAGAAACTCCACTTAATTCCAGGCTTCGGTGACTCTTGTCAACATCCACCATTCAACATAGTATATATCATAAATCCCCATAGACTAAAATAACCATATCAGTAAAAAGGGTAGAAAATAAGCAATAGGCAAACCTTGGGTTTTCCTTATTATATATACAATGTTAATGTTAAATGATAAACAATGTAAATAACAATGTGACTACTTATCTAATAATATTTTATAATAATGTGTGCGACAAAAGTTTGAACTTTAATATTTGTCTATTAATATTTTTTAAATACTAAACTGAATTTTTAAATCAATTATATTATTTACATTTTTTAATTAAGTTCCATTATATTCCACGGACATTGAATGCTATTTTACAATTATTTAATAAATAGACTTAGTGATGTATAATTTGATTATTGACAAATTTAATATTAATTGATCAATCTATATATATAAAAGAGTAAATCACTCACTCATCACGAAATCTCAGAAACTACAAGTGCTAGGAGTGTCAAATTTTTCAAGGGGGTTCCTTTTAGGACGTAGGTGCTCACTAAGACGGGAATTTGGAAAATTCAACCCCTAAGGGGGTGAAACGGGGGTCCAAAGTTTGTATGGGGAACCAAGATTAGTTGGACTATTTTATACGAAACTTTACATGAGCACTTCTGTATATAAATGAGTAAACACGCGTTTCAGGATTTTTCAAAATTCAACCCCTAAAGGGGTGAAATGAGGTGCAAACGTCTGAAAATCGTTATGGGTATTGTTTTTATGGTTTATCGGGTCGCTGATTCCGAAAACAACAGCTATTTTATAATCTAACATAACCGACGTGACACAAGAGCACTCCTGTGGGGGTGCGATGGGGTTGAAATGTCATAATATCAATATGGGTGTTGATTCTATGGTTTTCTGAGACGTCAATTACGAAAATGGCATCGATTTGAAAACGTTGACACGAAATTTCCATCTCGGTATAAAAATCCAAGATTTGGAACACCCTGATGCAGAACCATAAAGGTTCAGCTAAACTATAAGAAATATAAAAATGACGCCTTAGCAAAAGTTATTCAGCCTGATGAGTATTTTTTGTTGAGGTATAAAAATCCAAGATTTGGAACACGTGATGCAGAACCATAAAGGTTCAGCTAAACTATAAGAAATATAAAAATGACGCCTTAGCAAAAGTTATTCAGCCTGATGAGTATTTTTTGTTGAGGTATAAAAATCCAAGATTTGGAACACGTGATGCAGAACCATAAAGGTTCAGCTAAACTATAAGAAATATAAAAATGACGCCTTAGCAAAAGTTGTTCAGCCTGATGAGTATTTTTTGTTGAGGTATAAAAATCCAAGATTTGGAACACGTGATGCAAAATCGTAATGGTTCAGCTAAACTATAAAAAATATAAAAATGACGCCTTAGCAAAAGTTGTTCAACTTGATGAGTATTTTTTGTTGAGGTATAAAAATCCTAGATTTGGAACACCTGATGCAGAACCATAATGGTTCAGCTAAACTATAAGAAATATAAAAATGACGCCTTAGCAAAAGTTATTCAGCCTGATGAGTATTTTTTATTGAGGTACAAAAATCCAATATTTGGAACACCTGATGCAGAACAAAGCTAAATTTATTTGCATAAACAACATGGTGTATACAATAAATTATAGTTTAAAAAAATAACTAAAAAACACGCTTTAATAAGCAAATAGAACTAAAAAAGCTACTTAAAAAAACAATAGTTTAACAAAATATTGATTGTATTGTAAAAAAATTACCGCGCAGTGCTACTTTTATGCTTACCTGCTACAAGTTAGACGCAATCGTTTTATTTATTTACAAATGTAACGTGGTCTATTTAGTCAGTTTATTATAGACGTGTACTCTAAAATTGAAATGGAACGATTGGTATATATTCGCACAAACCAGAAGAATGCGTGCATTTGTGGGACGCTATGTAGCAAGATTTTGTGATGCAAAGTCTTTTAAACAACGAGGGGAAACTGTTTTTCTTAGATGCTTCAGGAAGGACTGGAAAAACATACCTGATATGATAGCAATAATCGCTGAAATCAGGCGCCAAAATAATATCTCACAGCAGCATCACCAGGTATAGCAGCCATATATTACTTCTAGGCGGAATGACGCAAATACAATGTTCAATATTATACTCGATTTATACAGAACGGAAACACCGACATGCTTTGTGACACGAAACTGTGACAAAGCGAAAATGTTTCAGGATTGCTGTCTAATCGTTTCAGATGAATGCGAAAAAAAAAAACAATAAGGCAGTAGAAGCTGTAGATAGAACTTTACGTGCCCAAGAGTTTTCAAAAATATTATTAATATTTGGGGAAGATCTCCTTCCTGAAGTAAAGTCAATGTTTAGCAGCGAAATATGTATAATTGAAGCTGAGATTCTCACTGGGAGTGTTGCCGATGAAACTGCATTTATTCCGCGTATACCACTCTTCCTTCTTACGGCCGTGTGGTTTCTGGCAGACTAGAATAGAATCACTCCGTCTCTTCCCGTGGATGTCGTACAAGGCGACTATGGGAATAGTTTCTGTCCCAGAAATTACCTATTATTGTTGTTTATTGTACCTGTAGGGCGGTTCTATGTTCAACTGTATGTATTTTTTAAAATTCAATGATTTGTCCGTCAATTGTACAGCAATTTTAATAATTCTTATTCGTTTGAGAGGGTACACTCTCCAGGTGGTCCCATATTAAAATGAATGTTGCTAAGCGCAAAACTCGAGAACGGCTCGACCAATTCTGCTAATTTTTATTTTAATATTTTCGTTAAGGTATAAGGGAGGTTCTTAAGTACATAAAAATTGCGAGGAAAAGAAAACAACACTTTCTACCCGTGCGAAGCCGGGGCGGGCAGCTAGTTCTAAATATTTTCAATTAGGCTAAAATTTGTTAAATTTGCATGCTATTTATAATGGCTAAATAGGCTGGTGATTTGTTTTAAATAACATCTGTTTAAATGTTACCCTATTTATTGCAAATAAATTATTTTGAATTGAAAAAATAAATTATTTTGAAATTGTTATAGTAAAAACGTTCAAGCCTTTGTCATTTCGTAGATGAACAGCGTGGTGGGTACACGGTTTCGTACTCGGCGTACTCTTTCGATTGAGAAGAGACCCGTATATTTAATAATTATATATGTAACATATATTCTCCTATTATATTTTCATAATTTGTTTCCATTTATATTACACACTTCAAGTGTGACTCGATTCAAGGGTGTGCTGTGAGGATTGTTGACGATCCCAAATTGACAGACGGTTTAGAACCTTTAAATCTGAGAAGAGATTTTGCGTCCCTTTGTGTGTTCTACCGATTATACAAAGGGGTGCATTCAGAGGAGTTGTTTGACATGATGCCTACAGCCTCCTTCTGCAGTCGCACCGCTCGCCATCGGCAGGAAATTCATCATCACACATTAGAGCCTAAGTGGTCACGTACTGTGCAATTCCAGAGTAGTTTTCTCCCGCTGTCAAGCTGTGGAATGAACTGTCTGTCGAGGTTTTCTCAGGGAGACTACAGCATGGGGTTCTTCAAGACGGGTGTGAAGAGGTTTTTACAGGGTCGGCAACGCGCGTGTGATGCCCCTGGTGTTACAAGCGTTCATAGGCTACGGTAACGGTACGGTACGGTTTTTATACCACTAAAGTAGCAAACAAGCATACGGCCCGCATGATGGAAAGCACATCATCCTTCGAGCCTCGTTATAATCGCATTCTGGCACGCATTCGTGACGCAATCGCTGGAGCTCAACCAAGAGAGCCTGCCATGACCTTACGTTCGATATTTGTAACATAACGCTTCTTGAATCCATGATTGCTCTTAGTATTTTTGAATTTTTTTTTTTATACTTCGTCGGGTGGTACGCAAGCATATGGCCCGTCTGATGTGAGCGGTTACCGTAGCCATATTAACGCTCGCAACATAAAATATTGCTTGCTCGCCGCAACCCCCGCTGCCAACACAGCGTCTTCTCCCTTTCTGGTGACCTAACTGACTCGCAGGAACACAACAACCCTTAAGGGAATTGTTATTTGACTGCGGTATTCTGTGAGGTGGAGGTAATTCCCCAGTCGGGTAGCTTACAATGGGCCTGTTGCCCATGTTACAAAATTTTAAAAACTCTCTATCAGTAACGTAAAATACATAAAACTAGAATGATCTGCGATCTTAAAATTTTAATAACTTATGTCCGACGTGTTTTATGTGCGGTCAAAGCTTGGTGGGAAAGTCCATTTTAAAGGTATGAAATTATAAAAAAATAAATATTACCATTGTAGAAACAATAAAAAATACTATAACTTTTGTTACGGCACTGGCTACATAAACGCAATATTTAACATAACTGTCGTACAAATTTCTGATTTAATGCATATAAAATAGCACTGTGTGACGTCATAACGTGGTGGTCTTTTGTATGGAGCGTTTTCGGGATAGTCCAAAATTGTGATTTTCAAGTTATCATATCTCGCGAAGTTTTTATGCAATCGAAGTAATTATTTCACCTATATTTATATTATTGTGACGTCTTTAAATAACAAATCGAAAAAAAAAATGGGATACAAACCTATTACGCTCCCTACCTTTCATTTCGCCAGAGCTTCGTTTGTCAGTCAGTAGAGTGCACCGCGTGCAGGTGAAGTTGGCATTGGTTCAAAGATGTTGACAAACCTTCCACCCCTAAATAATAATAAAACTTACTGTGGATACTCCGATGTTACATCCAAATTTTTCTTCGTGTAATTGGACTTTTTTTACTTGGAATTCAATAAACAGACAAGCACTTAAGCTGTAATTGTGACAGGTGAGATGGAAGTAATTTCTTTTATCAAATGCATCCAAGGGCGGACTAAGGCGTAGGCAACCTAGGCACGTGCCTAGGGCACGTTTTTTTTGGGCCCGAAAATTAGGTTTGTAAATTTTATTTTTTAATTGAAAACTTCTTTAGTAGGCCCGGAAATACAATGTTCCCTAGGGCCCGCTTTAGCATTAGACCGCCACTGTGCATCCCCTTATTCTTAACCACTGGCACTACAATAAATAAATAAATATTGTCTGACAAATTACACAGCGCCATCTAGCCCTAAAGTAAGCGAAGCTTGTGTTATGGGTACTAGACAACTGATAAACATACGTAAATGCTTTTTTTTTTGTAAATACATACTTATGGTACATAGAAAACACCCAGACTAAGACAAACAGACATGTTCATGCACACAAATGTTTGTCCTATGTGGGAATCGAACCCACGAGCGTTGGTGTCGAAGCCGCGTCATTGACCGCTACGCCACCGAGCTCGACAAAAATTTAAATCATACGATAATAATAGTTCGAGTCAGAGCTTGAGGCAAGTAGGAACGACAGAGACAGAAGTTGTAAAACATTGAGAGTACTCGTGGTAAGTGTACTCCTGCATTTCTATAGTGCTCGACGCTCAGTCCGTCATGACCAGAGACTTACCCTTCTGCATTTCATTTAATAAAATTTTCAAATCTTTTGCTGGAAAATATACACGCCGCTCTGCCATCACGGCCGCTACGTTATTACACCAGAAGCCTTACCACAAGCACTAAACGCAGGAATGGAACTATGATGGTTGCGTATTTATCAATGAATTTCAAGCATAAATTCGCAACCATGATGGTTCCATTCCTGCGTTTAGAGCTTGTGGTAAGGCCCCTGTATTACGAGGAACCCAGAGAAGGCTGAACAGTAAAAATATGATTCTTAAACAATTCAGCAATCTGCCCCCTTACCACGTATTATTACTTACTTACGAGTCGCTTATTCATTGATATGAATAAGCATTCTATTCAGTTATTGAATCGCAATAAAAGAGGTGGTAAGGGGGCTGTTTGTGGATGTTTACGCCCCCGATGCTCACAGGGAGGCTTGGTCTCCTTTTTAACTTATTCTATGCAGTGGCGTAACTACAGGGTGGCAGAGCGGGCCAAATGCCACGGGCCTACAGACCAAGGGGCCCCATGTTCGATAGCTTAGTACAAAAATAGTATGTTTTAAGTTAGGGTATATATAATATCATACTTCTTGAAAAAAACGTTATAGATTATTAACCAAAAATACTTCTTTAGTGTTTGTTACTTAGGTGATTTATTAGAGAGGGCGCCATCCTCTGAGGGCCCTTTTAATGAATTTGCCACGGGCCCCTGATGGTATAGTTACGCCACTGATTCTGTTTTCCGAAAGGATTAAATTTTTTTATCAGTGTGTTTTGATGCAATCAAGCCCATTTTGCCTATTTTGACAGCATCTTAGTTTTGATTTAAATATTTTTCTTTAGTTCCCGCATATTTTAAAATAATTTGTAGCTTTGAAAACGAAATGTTTGCGCAAATTAATGTTAATGCAAAAGTATTTTTATGATATATTTATGTGCCAAATATAGTTTTATTAGTTTTAAAAACATTATTAGGATTTACACTACAAACTAAAGTAACTAAAAATAAACTAATCCTAAAATTAATATTATTATATATATAAAAAGTAAGAAAAAAAAATTATAACTAAACCGCGTCAAAAAATTCCTCCACATCACTGTCAAAAGGAATCGTGCTCAAGAGGCTGGCAGCATTGCCACGCTGAATGGCAATGCTGCAAATCTAGTTAAATATTATATGTTATATAAAACAAAAAATATCGAAAATTATGCATTTTTACGTAAGAACATTTTACAAGTTTTGTTGTTTTTACACAACGTTACGTAACTATCACAAAAGTTTGATACGTAAATAGCTGCGTTCAATACAATTAATAGTCTGAAATCATACAAATTCCCAATAAAATAATAACAATTACGTGAATTTCTGTGTAAATTTTCCGCTCACGTGCTCACATGTACGCACACTAGTGCAGGGGTTCCCAACCACCGGGGGTTCCCACCACAGGTGGTCCGCGGGCCACCAGTGGTCCGTGCGTATATATATATTGTTATAAATATAAATATTTTTTTTCTACACTTTTCGGTCACTATGTATTTTTTCTTTTTTTTTTCAGTGAGTGCTTTACATTTGTTGATCTTTTTACATAAAATATTTTCTTAAATTTCCTTAATCTCTTTATACCCGACTGACGAAGGAGGGTTATGTTTTTCGAGCGTATGTACCTATGTATGTCTTATTATTTGGCACGCTCTACAGCCTAAACCGTTAGACAGATTTCAACATAAGAAGTGTCATTAGATTCGTCTTAATCACGCGAGTGACATAGGCTATAGCATATGGCGGCTGTGAGCTGCAAAATTGGCGTTATAGTAATTTTTTTTTTCTTCTAAATATATCGATATGGGTATCAAAATAAAGGTCTCGATGACCTGATTGCAAACATATATTTGATATAATTAGTGTTTGCCTGCGGCTTTGCTTGTGTGGAATTATATTATTGTTGCGCGTGATTAATAAATGTTGTAGGTGAAGTCGGGTTTTTTGATTTTTTTATTAACTTAACTTGTTATTTTTTCATAACTTGACCATCTTGATATACTCCGTGGTCACGACCTAAAAAAATAAGACATCTATATAAGATTGATTACTATCTCAATGACCAGATACCAAGTATGGCGCGAAGTAAAAGTTATTTCCGCTCTCGAAATCATAGAAAATTATTTGTACCTATCTGACTAATAAAAAGTGGTCGTAGTGTAAGCGGGCAATCGATGACAAACATTCGAAAGGCGATCAGGCACGGCTTCACAAGTATTTACCACTTTAACAAGCATGCTTAATGAGGCGTGATATACAACTGCAAACGTGCAGTTCAATCAGTCGCCACAGTCGCTCCCATTTGCATTTAGTCACTGCAGAATGTACTAACCTAATGTATTTATATGTATTCCCTGATAATACATTTATAGATACATCATCATCAACCTGTATCTATTCACTGCTGGATATTTACTGCTTTCATAATGCTAAACCCAAATATTGCAAGTCAATTATGCTCACCCATGCATCGAAGTTCTGAAGACTGAAATGATTGATGAGAATTGATCTGAAATTAAGTACCTTATTGAAAATCGAGTAAAATGAGTCACGATAAATTTACATAATTGGTATTTTTTAATGGAAAATACATGAACCTACAGAAATAAATTGAATATCCTGAAGAATGCATTAAATTTCCACAGCAAAATTAATGCATTCTTCAGGATATTCAAGAGTGACATCATAGTTTTTTTGTTATATATTTCTAAAAAACTGTAATCATAACATAACCCTTATAACGTTATACCTTCCTTATACCTATTTACACATACCTTTTAACTCTATACTAATAATATTTTATAGATCAACTAGTGCAACTCACAGAGATGGATGGCAACACTTACAGTCTTACATGATACCCCGGTGGCAGTGACTCTGTTGTTCCCTCGCTGTACCGAACACACACACACTGTCATGACGGCTTGCACAAAGGTTGTCCGTCATTTTACTGGTTTTTTTTAAACAAAATGTGTTCTCATTGTTAGATAATAGAAACTTAGAGGACGGAAGGGTCAAAATTTCCTATGGAATTAAAACATAAATTGAAAATAAGTATGTTAAAAAACAGACAAAATTAGCGTAAAAAATAACTTTTAAAATACCTATTAGTTGAAAAACATAAGAAATGAAATGACATGCAAATTTCTTAATTTCCCTCTGGGCTCTCATGGACACTTAAATGCATATTGCTACGATAGTTAGGTACTCGTCTGAACAATTATAAACGTGATCTGAGTGATTTCTATGTATTATATGTATGTATTTAAAAAAAAAAAATATTTAAATATATTATCAGTTATCTAGTATGCATAGTACAAGCTTTGCTTAGTTTGAGACTAGATGGCGGTGTGTAATTTATTTGTCCAGGAATATAAAAAAAAATCTAAGCACAACAATGAAACAATTTTTTTTTTTTCAATTATTTTTCACATACCTATTTCAAAATTCTTTCTCAATACTAATTCTTTATAAAATTAATATTTTTTTCTTTAAAAAATACTTAAATAATACCCCCATTTATTATATTTTTTAATATTTTTTTTATTAATTTTTCCGTTTTAATTTATGTCAAGTTGTGGCAATGTAGCATGTGTAATGTTATACACACTAACTATTTAATACCGCTTACACTGACGCCCCACCCTATATTCTCTTCACAACGCAACCACACATACCGACACGTTCAGTCGTGAAAGGATCATCGTCAATCAAGACATCATTACCTTCCTTTTAAACTTAAAAGGGTAATCAATTCTAATGCATCTCTATATACTTTACTGCCCACGTACTAAAGTTGAGTTTCATTTATCCAAGTGCAAATATATTAATGTCGAAGTCCGGAATGTTCAGAGCACTTTCCTTTATCCTTCCTTGGTTGATGATGGGCTGATGGGTGAAAGACTGATTAGGCAGGCTTTTTTGGGTTAATGGGAGGCAGCCATAATCGTAGTGGCACTTTAATGGTATGTAGTTAGAGGGCTGCAGCAATGATTTCCTATCATTTATGGGGTCCAGACGACCACCAGTGACTTTGGTCTGGGACTATCTCTTTTTTAAACAGGCATGCTTTTTTACAAATGAATTATATGCCAAATTACAAAACAGTTTATCGGTATAGTTTTCGCCGTAAGTACCTACCTATGCACAGAGAAAAAAAACAAGAAATGAAACAACATAAACAATTACACACAAAACTGAAGATGTGTTTCTATTATATAAATTATCTATATATCTACTATATATGTAGTTATGTCCAGTACAAAGCTCCAGGTGTAAGCCGCATGCAAACGCTTGCCAAGCTTGCGGCCAAGCAGCCGCAAGGTGTTTGCACACAACACATAGTGTACAGTACACCGCGCTACCTATACCGAATTGATAGACAAACAAACAGTAAACACAAGCAACAAACGCATATTCACACGCTGGTGTATGCTGGCAAGCGTATGCACGGGGTATAATGAACATTAGACAGTGGTTGAGATTAAGCACTGTCCAGGGGAACTCTTTATTTTCATATCAACTTCCATTTAAGGAAGTAGGTGCTCATCATTGTGTATTATGCAATTTTTTATGGGCACAGTTATGGATTTTGATATTAACACAGTGGGATACCCACTGTTGGGATACAGGTCTCCTGTAAACAAAGTTTAGACGTGCCCCACCTATATGATCAGCTGCAAGTAGATAGGTACAGTGTAGCTAGAGATAAATAAACCATATACAGGAAACGTTCGACGTTACTAGATAGCGATCGATTAGGGCTGAGTGAGACCTCATTGGTGCGTTCTGTTGCGTAGTCGCGATCGCGTCGGATCAACGCATTGTATACCACGCCTACGTTGGTATCGTTGCAACGCACCGTCTATTATAGATTTCAGTACCTAATTATTCGACAAAATAAACGTGCTCTAGAAGAGCGACCTTCTTCGGAGGAGCTGCGAACTAAACTGAACGCTCGAGATTACGCACTACTTACTATGCGCAAGACTAGAGCCACTCGGGAAATCATAGCTCTGTAACTAAGAATACTGTCCGCCGTCGCACCCTCTATAGGGGAGCGCTCACAGCTCCGGCACCCGTCATGGAGACTGGAGAGTGGTGGTAGGGCCCCAATGCTTGGGGAACCGAGGGTCGGTCGCCACGAGCTATTCCACTTGCCTGCTTGCAGGTAAAAGGGGAGTAATACCTGCTACTATTCTGGTGAGTGCTTGGTTAATTTACCGAGCGCTATGGCGGTGCGAGTAAAGGTTCTCTTGAATTGAAAGAATTTGACGAGCTCGGTGGTGGAACGGTTAGCAATGGCCACTTTGACTCAGAGGTCGCGGGTTCGATTCCCGCACAAGACGAACATTTGTGTGCATGAACATGTCTGTTTGTCTTGGTCTGGGTGTTTTCTATGTATTATAAATATGTATTTACAAAAAAATATATATTTAAGTACATTTATCAGTTGTCTAGTAGGTACCCATAACACAAGCTTTAGCTTAATTTGGGACTAGATGGCGCTGTGTAAATGGTTCAGAAATATTTATTATTTATTAATCTGGTTTACTGGGCGAGAGACTCGCAATCCTGTGACATAACCGAAAGGTCGGTGCACAGGGGCGCATGTAGGCATAGGGTCCGTTGTCCGTCGTCGCAACGGAGCTAGAAGTTCTGACAGTGCGAGCAACACCCTCCCCCGCTTCGTCTCTCGTATATCGATCCGCTGTAATGTCACGTGCGACAACGCAACGCAACGCACCATTGAGGCCTCACTCAGTTAACTCCTAATCGATCACTCAAATCTGGCATCGTCGAACGTATCCTATCTATGGATGGCTTTATTTATCTCTAGCTCCTCCGTGCTTCGGAAGGCATATTAAGCAGTTGTATTTACGGCTGTAGTCATTAGGTAACAGTCGGCTAAGCCAAACCGGCAGGCGGCGGCCATCGCTCTTCTCGGGCACAAATAACATAATACCCTTTATGTAAAACGTTGATCAATCGACGAGGGCAGGAATTGTAAATAAAAAACAACAAGTAATATATTAATTTTATATTAGTTTTTCAAATTACCTAACCGTACAAAAGGAGGTACATCGATTTGTGTAGAACCTTGCATTGGCTTTAATCTCAAATGTTTATACAAGTAGGTACTACCGACGGTGCCGACATACGCAACACTAGGCCCTGAAAATACGGAGCTGTCCAAATTTTATAACGTAATAAAAAAAATCGCATCTAGGCAGTTGTTAAATAAACAGAGTAACATGTTTAGTAGGCTCAGGCAACAGACCTTATAAATATAGAGAGGAATAAAATGTGCGAAAGTATTAACCCATTCAATGGCGGCTTACGTATTAAGAATTTTACCCTCATGCCGCCATAGGCATGTATTTAGCCTAGACATTTAATACAAAACCTAAGCGCCGATGGGCGTCTTTGGCATATGATTAAATATTTTTGGGACGCCGATGGGCGGTCTCGGTACTGAATGGGTTAAAAACATTTTAAAAACTTAAAAACATTTCATCATCGCCAACCTGTATCTACCCATTGCTGGATATAGGCTTTCTCCAATGCTTCACCACCATACGCGATCTTCCACTTTCCGCCTCCAGCCGCACCTACCCACTTTTTTTAAGGTCGTCAGTCCATAGCTGGGATTGACGACCGTAAAAAAAGCGGAGCGCCCCACGCTACGTCGCCTTTTCTTTTTCTATCTTTGAGACTTTCCTCCAACATCTGGCAGCACTGACGCGGCAGATATGGCCGGCACTTAAGCTTGCTGACTCTGAGAGCTCTGTCAACAACCTTTGACGACCTTTGTTCTCCGTGGAATTTCTTCGTTCCAGTATCGACCTCTTAGAGGCTCAGAGAAACCCCAAGCATTAGTCTCTCTGCTGAAAAAACTGATTTGCCATCATGATGGGACGCGGGTTTTTTAATGAAACTATAACAAATTATTAGTAAAGTTTTGTTGATTGTTGGCACTTGGTGGAACATTATTATCATAATGTTACAATAAAGCACTTGCACTGTTCCACGTAATTATATTTATTTTTAACGACCGGTTTCGCCGCTAAGGCATTATCACGATAAACAGATGGTCTTCGTATAATAAATAATTACGTGGAACAGTGAAAGTGATTTATTATAACATTATGAAAATTACTAGTCCATTGAAATTGGCTGAACACATGTTTTAATCCGGGAAACTACAGCAAACTGATATAACTATACTCGTATTATGCAGCTATGTTACACAAAGAGAAGTTTGTAGATACAAAATGGAAACCTCCGAGCACTTCCTCATCTCTAGTTAAAACCATCAACAACTGCCTAGACGCAATAATAACAAAAAATATACTGAACAGCATAAAAAATACATACCATCGAAATTGTCTTAAAAAAATATAGTCTAACATCGAACCAAAACGATAGTTACTTGAACCAACATATCAAATGGGGTTTTACAATTAACCTTCACGAGGCGTGTCCAGTCCGAGAAACTTCACCGTTTTCATATGTTATAAATACGAAGAAATAAAATAGATTACAGGCTCCCTCTTCGGGGCTATAACTGGTAAAAATAGTTTTAAAATTAACTTATACACTAGGTTTCGACGGTACCAAGCGAGCGGACTCCAAACACGAATGGCTTTTTAAAGCTTAAATAAGACAATACACGTGCATGCAAGTACATATAACCATAAAATTAAAGGAGTGATTTATAGATGCAATAAGAAATTTGAACATTATTGCAAAGCCAGTGGATAAGGAGTGGAATAGGGTACGAATGACTGGGCAAAGATAAGCTACGTGCTTAACTTTGCCCAGAAGAATTTTACTAAGTGATATTGTACGGGCACACACTCTTACGTAGCTCACTTATTTTCTCGAGTATAGTATGTATTTGTACCCTATAGTACCAGCCGACAGACTACCCCTAATAGATGCCGCATGTAAGGTATTCGATCCATGAACATCGTAAATATCTCATATATTGTACGAGAGCTCAATAAAATCTCTCATACAACCGTAAACAAACGTAGACTAGTTTTCCAATAAATGACCACCATCACCGCGCATTTCCTTTACTTTGATGGTTATGAGGCAGTACAAAATATTTCATCTGCGGTATCTATTAGGGATGATCTGTCATCCAGGCCTGCAAGATATATCATGAAATGTTGGCAGCCTTTACAAATAAACGGCGTTGATTTTTCTTGACCCTGCAAGCTATATGACTTAATTTGGGTCAGTTTGGGTATTTAAAAGTAATATTGGTAAGTATAAATTAAGTTAATATTACATAAAGCATGTTTGTACGTCACTGAATAAAATAAAATAGAAGACAAAACGTTTCTATTAATATGACTATTTAAAAATTTGTTTCTCAATTTCAATTCAATCCTAATATAAAATGTAAATACTTTATTGTAAAAAAAAAAATGTCTAAAATATGCTATCACATCGCCAATTCAATACCAAAAACTCACTAAAATATACCAATATACATACGTATCTTGAATTTATTGCTTTAAGTTTCGCCTTGATAATAATTATGATTATTATATTGATTAATACTGTGGTAAATGATATTTACCAAAACAAAAATAAAATATGACTGAGATCGTGAGACACGACAAGCATGTAAAAATTCCGACTGAAAACCGAGCTAATGGCTAAGAACCTCGGCACACGGCTCGTCGCGCATCATACTCGTACGCAAGCTACATTCGCGAGCATCTTGAAATATGAGACGATTTATTGACATTTGCTATGAGCAACATACGCTACGATTACGTGACGAGTCGTATGCGGAAAGCCTAAGAGTCAAATGTCAAACTGAAATGACAGTGGCAGATTCAGGAAAGTGCTTGAGCGATGACAGCTATTTCATAGTCGTCGTCAATTTCTCCTGGTCAATGTTAATAACTGTCAACTAAAATATGGTTTGCACAACACTCACAGTCAAGTATATAAAATATACAGTAGATTGATGATGGCTTTGTTAAGCAGCGGATCAAAGCGATACTAAAGTCATCTGGACGCATCTAATTCTGCCGACATAGCATTTTTGCAAATATGAAATGAAACAATATCGAAAGAAAAAACATTGGAGAATCTAAACCACTACTTTTACATCAAGAATAAAATTGTAACAATATACTGGTGCGATTCCAAAAATACTCCATTATTAATATAAATTGGCATGACAGCTAAAGAAATCCCATACATTTATTATTGTAATGTGTCGGCTGCACTTATATTGTTACTTGTAGAATGAATAAAAATATATCACTAATTAGAACAAACGTTTGAGTTAATTTTAAATTTAAAACATATAGGGTGAAAAAATTTAGTTCGTTCCATTATTATGTTATGTACGGATTCAGCTTTGTTATAAGGATGTAATTATGAAAATAAATATATAAAGAAATACAGGTCGCGTCATGTAAAAATAACGCTGGAAGAAAGAGGAGAGGGGTGTGTTTGCGAATGGGGACACTCGCGCAAAAAGTACTATGTCTATTGTGTTATTTCTGAACAAACCTTTCCTAGCGACTTCGTATATTAGTTAATTCTCGTTCTCGTATATTAGGTATATAGCGTTCTTTATATGCACCTTGAAATGGAGCGAAATCTGCGTCGTTTAAGAGGAGTTATATGGTGCACTGTCGCTATACCACATATTCTCACTTGAGTTTGAGTATCTGGTTTTTTATTGTTACTTTTTATACAAAATGTTAATTCGTAGGTACTATGTTTAATGTATTGTAATGCAAAAAGTACAATTTCTGAAACTTACCAATAAGAAGGAAACGATTATCTATCAGATAATACTTGGAAATATTTATATTAGTGACACGTTTATATTTTTTCAACCTGTTTATGAAACATAACCAATTTACAAACTCTTGCGGGATGAAGTGAACTCTTACAGACGTGTATGAAGCTCACTAGCGCCACCATTAAAAGAAAAGTCATATTTGTAAACGGAGCGTTTCTATAACGTATTCATGATACAAATTTGGAACTCGAGTATAATGATTTTATTTACAATTCAAATAAAAAAAATAAAAATTAGTAGTATGCATATATATATATATATATATAATAAATACTCTTATTTGTCTGTTTGTAAAGATAAAGATAAAGATATATTTATTTGCTTTAAACATGTGATATAAAGAAAATACATGCAGGTGGTGTTACGAGAAAAACTTTGTCTCAACATGTTTGGCCAGAGTATGGCGTGCAAAATTCATTGATACAATAAAATTGTTGTGAATATAATATTTCAGTATTTAAAACAATATTAATAATACAATAATAATATTCAAAATTAATTTAAAATTATAAAAGGAAAATGATGTCATGTCAATATAATATAATTAGAAGTCAATATTTATCATCCATAAAGTCAAAAAAAAATGTTTATAGTATATACATTTTAGATTTATAACCATATATTTGCAAGCCGACACAACTTTCGTAACAAAATGGGTTTCATTCAGACAAACACGGTATGCAGTGGTTAGTAAAAGAAATTTAGTTTATTTGAAGGCCAATAGAACAAAGTATCCAAACAAGTATTACATCCTAATAAAATTTTTGTTTCCACGAACCTTAAAATTGCTATCAAGCACAGACTATATATTTCATTCGTCACTCAAGACTTTATTCCTTTTCAAAAGTTTCGTCAATCAACAATAAAAACCAAATTTAATACCAGACTTTGGACCCTGTATAAAACTAAAAAAAATTATAAAATGCGACAACACAAACTTGACTACTTTGTGTTAAAACAGGAAATTAAGAAAATGTGTACATTTAAAAAATAATAAATATTAAAATGACATACGTCCCTAGTAAAACTAAAAAAAAAATATAATAAGTGACACTTTAAGTGTTGTTCCTCATTTGTGACAATTCCTTACATCATCGACACTGCAGACCGCATCAGTATGAAAATACCAAGATTCATTCTACCTACACACCTCGCCGTCACATACAAAAATATATAAAATGTACACTCACATCTCTTACTCATCTAACACGTAATGTACAGCGATTATAACGAACGGAGCTTTGCAAGCGACGATAAAACGCTTAAGGTACTTCTGATTTGACAGAACTATTCATTTATTCAGTTAATGAAAACAAAATCGCTGTGTGTCGCTGCCCTATAGGCTTAATTTACATCTGAATGGAAGCGACTTTTTGCAACGAATTTGTTCAAAGCATAATCAACTTTATATCAATTGTATAACATATAAACTTAAATACGAGCCAAAATTCTTCCGCGGAATCCTGGCGCATTCTCGAGAATTCCCCTAAGTTTATATGTTATACAATTGACATAAAGTTCAGACGTTGCTTCCATTCCATTCCGCGGCGGTGTAATTTGAACCTATATCGACGTTACATATATTTTCGTGGATTCTCTTCTCATTAGTATCACCTCTCTAAACATGAGTGGTGCCATAATAAAACATCTTTGCCAACTACACAGCCTTTGCTTAGTCAAAACGACACTCTGTATTAATAAAACTTATTACTGTTCTCGATAGCAACAGTACAAGACTCTTCTCAATAATTTTTATATTCAAATCAGTTATACAAGAGCGAACGAGACAGTATGCGAATTTAAACAGTACCGTATAACGTCTATATATCTATACATTTACAGCATATATATATATAACTATACAATATAAATATGTAACTCATTTGGCATATCTAGCACACCGTTTGCCCATATGTGGGCTTTTTGCGTTTGTGACAACCCTAGACGATTACCACGACCCCACCAGTGGGGCGAGTCTCTCAATTAACTAAACGTAAAGCTTGATTACAAATTTTATGGATGATATAGTTCCAAATAGAGACACACTCGTGGACACTGGATATATAATTGTTAAAAACATTATTTTTCCAACTGATCCATTGATTGTTTTATTATGTTTTATTTATATAACACAGTAATCTTATTATATTAAACTGTAAAAAAAATACATGCAAGATTTTTAAAAATATAAATAACACGCTAAAAATAAGTAAATAATTTAAAAAATTAAAATTCCCATCATCATGATAAAACATGAAAAATATTTTCTGGAAGACGCACTATGTCTCTATTTAAAACTCACAATTAAAATGGTTATTTTAGTGCCACTAAATATAATTTATACTAATCTTAACAATAATTCGCGAAGAGCACATTTAGACGGTAGAGCAAGTATTGCTAAGCGGTCACAACTTTGTTCTAGAGATACAAATAACATCGCCAAACGCACAACAACATGTTCACTGCACATTTTTAACAAAGTCTTGTTAAAGATAAAAATATATGTATCAATTAAAAAATAATTTCGTTCATGGTAAAAGTAAAAATCATCATAAAATATTTCGTTTTGTTGATTGACTAACGCTAATAAATATATATACATTGTAAACTTTAGACGTTATAAATGGACGTCACGAACGGGCGGTTCCCGAGACTTTGTTAAAAATGTAGTGGATCTAACATTAGATCTAACATTAGTGCCTTCAGATATGACGTCGACAAGTTTGCATTATCATTTATACAGCAACTTAAGTTAAACTCGGCGAGTCGAAGGTGCATACGAGCGATCGACATCTAATTTAAATCAAAATCCAAAGGACCGACTATTTTAGAGCGAATTTGCTAATAGATAGCGTGAAGGAGTAGGAGACTATATTCGCCGATTTCAAGTGCAAGAAAAAACATAGGCCTCGATGCCACTGCACCCATTCCGAGCGAGTAATTTTGGTCAAGCTTATCAAATAAATATTAAGTTTCAGCTCTATAGTGATTTTCTCTTGCAGCTAAAATTTGGTATTTTAACAGCAATAAATTACATCAAATCGTACACACCTCTATCGACCGTTATCGGAACTAGCTAGATCATCTAAACTTAAATCTAATTGTAAAATAATATTTTTAAGTCCAATAAAAACAAAAATATATTTTAAATGTGAGCAAATAAAATTTTCTTAGCTGTCGTGTTGTTAGTTCCTGGAACGGCCGGTAGGGGCATGCGAATGCCATAGCTAATACACACGAATGCCGCATTAATGCGTTTACGAGTACACACGAGCGGATTGGGGTACTATGTGGGGCAGAAAAGTGTCAACTTCTATAGTGCGCAGTTGATCTATGAAAATTGAATTAGTCGACGCCTCCGCCTGCTGCAGTTCGCCTTCTGCAATACAAAAACAAATTATAAAACCATTTTCGAAAAAATGCACCTTTATAGTGTTTCACGTGATTGCCTGCTCGATATAAAAATGTCCACCGCAGACATTAGCGACAATAGACATTGTTATCGCATCGATACCCCCACAGTTGTCGATTTCTGTACGTTGGGGGTACTTTTAATTACTTACTTATTATTATTTGTTTTTCTGGCTAGCTGCCCGACTGGGGAAGTACCTCCACCTTACAGAATACCGCAGCCAAATATCAATTCCCTTGAGGGTTGATCTGTTCCAGCGAGTAAGTGAGGTCACCAGAATAGAATGACTTGCTGCGTTGACAGCGGGGATGGCGGCGTGGGAGCGATATTTCATGTTGCGAGCGATAATGTGGCTACCAACGGTAACCGCTTTACAACAGGAGATGCTCGTCTGCCACCAAACGTAATATAAAAAATACAAGTGAAGCTCACCTGTCGGCGGCCATGAGAGCGTGGTGCGCTTCTCGTTGCGCCGACACTTGAACTAGCTCCGCTACCGTCGCTGCTTGCTGCTCCGCTGTATCATACAAATTCCACATTAAATAACTACACGAGACTTTACCGGTACTCTGAACCCCTTTGATTGAGGGGAGACCCGTATCTCAGCAATGGGATGGTTAGGAGTTGATACTGCCGACTAATGCGATCACAGACTTATACCATAACCCTGGTTTAGTTCAAACGCGTCTAATCTTGGCATGCCCCCACTTTTTGAGTTCAAACTCCCATCGACTGGTTTCATTAGATTCACAAAACTCGATAAATCATCAAGTTTCTCAACTCATCCCCATATTCTGAATTGTGAAAGTAGTGGAAATATTACGAAATGGCTCGTGTAACATCAGACACTTAGGACATCATGGTCGTTAATACTATTTAAAAAACAAGCTGTATGTAGTGTACTTAGTATAAATCAACGTTGTGAGTACGATGATGCCTAAACCTACGAATAATATCAGGTACGAAGGTTAACTCCAATCAAATACCGATTTTAACAGTGACCCCTTAACGGATGCCTAACCTTAACGCACACCTAATCTCAACGCACACCTAACCTCAACGCACACCTAACCTCAACGCACACCTAACTGTTAACCCAACGAAGTACACACCCGACAGGCCGCAAAATTAACTTTTTTTTTAGTTTGTGACAATATTTATTCATTTTCTAGCAATTATTACGTTCACTCAAGCTGAGAACGACAACTTCCTAAAATGTCTATTGCAAAATAGATAATTTCCGAAAATGTAAATTTTTGAAAATGACGTTTTTCCCGCTTCAAACGTATGACCAGATGACTTACCGGACAACGGACGCGTGAGCCTCCGCTCTAAGCGAGCGAGCCGGCGAGCGCTCAGTTCGTCACGTTCAGCTCGCTCTTCCCTCGCTCGCCGCTGAGCGACAAGTCGAGCCCAGCGAGCTTCGAACCAGAGCTGCATGGCGTCCCGTTCGTCCACGTCGCCAGCCACTCCGGTACTCGGACCTTCGTTAGTTATCAAGCGATATGCAATGATTGGTTATATCAGTAGGGTTGCCAACAGTACGTTCTAAATACATCAGTACGCTTCGAGATTCCTATTTGTTGGCGACTAGCTGGATAGAATCTTTTTATAAATAATATTATTTTGTATTGACATATTTTTTAAATTGTTTACTTAGTTACGATTTCCATGTTTTCATTGTGTCTGCTCCATTTGTTCTAACAAGTAATATTAACTTATTAAACTCGTTCTTTTACTGTACATATATCTACGTGTTTCCATTCTTTCATTATACAGTCCTCTACTCCATAATACTCGTACTATTCAACCTATGTTTGTTCGAGAACAGCCTCACATGTGTACATCGCGACAAAATGCTTGGGCATGGGAAAAAAACAATACGTATAATTTTAAATCATTGAATGTTACACAGTCTATTAACTGGGAATGATTGAAACAAGTATGGAAAGTGAAATTTAAAATACAACACGCATAAACGCATCATAGCAACCGAATAAGAATAACGTGGCACAACAAGTGCCTAACATATATCTATATTTTTTTTATAATTTACATAGCGCTATCTAGTCCTAAATTACGCGCAAAATTTGTACTTTGTATTTGTATTAAATACATTTATTTTTTTAAACATACTTTTTTATATATTTAGTAACATTGTGATTTGAATATATGTAACTACATTTCTCTGAAACAAGTTGGCAGCCCTATTTATTACTAACAATTGTGTCAAAAAAAGCCTTATGGTTTGCTTTAGTGTAACTCTCACACATTGGCATTCAGGATGCAATGTTACATGACTGATATTTATTAACCACAGTGATATTTGACATGAAAGTTTCGGTTGCAGTTATCTGATGATTTCGTACTCAAATATTATGCTGAAATTACACGATTCACTTTTTATAACACCATTACAGAATACACAATTCAATGTCACATGACATATTTTCGTTAATTCATTTAAATATAATTGAACCGTGTAATAAAAGCTTTAGATCTTTTGTGGTATGACCTTTTGTTGGTTAATTGTGTAAATAAATTCTTATAGAGGTCAGCTTTCTTTTTATATGAAATATTACTTGAAATTATGCATTAAAAAGTATGAAATGGTTAACTAATTCCAATAATTAAACCTTAATTAGTCGCGTGGGGTACCGTAGACCCCAGTATACAAATGTAGATTTGCGACTTTGCAAAGTGTAATTTTACCAAGATATGTTTGTTAAAATGTATTGAAAAAAAAAAGGAAATCCAGTCCCCTTTTTTATTTGGGGCTATTGGCACCCCGCGCGACTGCGTGTGTATATTTTATGCATAATATTAAAGGCCGATGGTACGGTTTAGAACTCGAAATGAAGAGTTATGAAATAAATTTATATTATTAATATCGTCAGTTACCTGGTAGTCTGGAGGGCGCTGGCCGAGGTTGCGGTGGCGGGCAGTAGCCCGCAGGCGGTGGAGGAACGGGAGGCGCTTCTTGCAACGCCCCTGTCGACTTGTGCGAGTGGGAATTGCTCATTCGTGGTTGCTGCGGCGGGTCCTGCGCCGCGAGACATCATTTAATTACCATAATAAATCTATAACACGTCAACGTTAAAACCACGAAAGAAAAGCATCCCCTATATCAGTGGCTCCCAACCTTTTTTTGTTCGCGGACCACTATGAGGTTGTTGTTGCATGTAGGGTCACCAACTACCACATAAATCCATTGTTCTATTACTCGATCTCTTTCATTATAAGTTTATAAGGTGGTCCGCGGACCACCAGTTGGGAACCTCTGCCCTATATAAAGCAAATTAGCATTTTACAATACTTTCGTGAATTTAACGCTTACTCTGATTTCAGAATATTACTTTATCATGTTTTAGTTCTACATACAAGTGAAATCTTATATAATTTAGGATTAGTTAAGTATAAAAAAGCACCTATGTTTCGTAAATAAGTTACTAGTACAATTTTTTTTAGAATATTAATTAAAGCGTCCCCAATGAGTGCTCTGTCCTTGATAATGCAATTTTATAAACAAATTATGCTTTTGAGTGGCGCAATTGTTTATTCAAAACACTTCCTACATAGTTTGTCCTGATAGATTTTCTCGTTGTATGTACGTTGGTCAAAAATATTTTAATATGCGCTACATACTTTAGATACGTTACTACGACTTTCTTAAAAATTATAAATTATTTAGTTTATTAATGTGTAGTTGTATTATATTGTTTAAACGACTGCTAATTTCCAAAATGTTGGAATTAAAAGAGACGGTAAATAACAGCAATTCTATGAAACACAATGAATATATTATTATACTTATAACATGTCTATTAATTATTATTTTAATTATTATGACGCTCTTTCGTTAATTCTGATTAAAGCATTTTCATAGCAGTTTGGCTGCTATGAAAATGTTTATATTTTCTGCCTATGATATGCTGCTCTGGGACCCTACTGGCTAAGCTGAAGCCGATGAGATCATCGGTTTAATTAATAAGGAGGGATTTAAGGAATATCAAATGTCAGCTTAGACTTATGGTACCTGTGTTTAGCTTATCTTGTAGTAACTCTGGAGCCCTACCGTCTGAGCCGAAAATGTTTGTAAATAACTAAAACGTAAGGCTTATTTTTCGAATCAAAATATTCGATGGTAATCTGCTTCATAATGTTATAATAAAACACTTGAACTGGTCCACTTAATTATATTTAATTATACCGACCGGTTTCGCCGCTAAGGCATTATCAAGGTAAGCAGATGGTATATGAGTTTCTACAAAACATGAAAAAAAAAATGTTTTATAGAAACTCATATCCCATCTGTTTACCTTGATAATGCCTTAGCGGCGAAACCGGTCGGTAAAATTAAATATAATTAAGTGGAACAGTACAAGTGTTTTATTATAACATTATGATAATAATGTTTCACCAAGTTTAATCTGCATCAGTTTCGACGGTAGGGCCCCCGGTCTGCTACGAAATAGTTTGACATTTTGATACCGTAGAAATGTTGTATCAAAATGTCAAATCGGCCATTTTATACGAAAGAACATCACGTGTTTGTTCTCTGTCATGCATACAAATTATCATGCACTACTGCTGCCTGCCACACAGATAGCGAACGAAACAAACTAAATAGAAATAGCCGCGATACTTTACGATATTATCGTAAAATAACAGTATAAACACGATATTTTAATATAAAGCAAATTTTGTTCATAACCTTTAATTATACGATTTAACAAACTGAATCTATTTTTGTGTTTTATACACATAATAGTAAAAAATACTTAAATAGACAGGATCCCCATGCACACTCATCGTTTCACCAAAATCTTTTTTAAATAAAATAAAGTATATAAAGATGGATCTGGTACGAACATTATTTTGAACTATAACCCTATTTGAACTGTTTGAATGTAATCTTTATTGTCAAAAGCGGTTCAGTACAGTCATATAAAATCAAGCCACCAAATAAAATATTATTTTTTATAAATATACTCGTAATATTGTCGTTCAAGGCGACTAAGGACTAATACATTATCAAATATCGATCAGGCCTCCCCAACCCGTCTGGCCAGCGTGGGGAGTGTAGGCCAAATCCTCCTTCCGTCTAGGACGGACGAGAGAGGGCCGTGCTCCTGTAGTGGAGACTAAAATGGACCTGATGATGATGATGATGAAGAGAAATACACTCAGTGTGATATTGCCTTCACTTATGCTTCTGAGAACCGATGAGTTCAACCTCAGGGATAGGGGATCCTGGTGGCCGAAATAGATCCAAGAAAATGGTTATTCAAACGATAATTCAAAAATGTTAAATTATATATCTAATTTATTCAGATTTTTGTAAGGTATGGCGGCTAACAAATATACCACAGTATAACATTCCGAGCAAATGAAGCATTCTACTCCATAATAAATCGTACCATGCAACGAATACACCCGCAGTGATGACGCCACGGAACAGACGAAGATATATCACATCAAACTAGACGGTTACTTTAAAGAATTGAAAAATGTACAAATGTACATATAAAAAATATTTATTAGCATTTATTCTATGTATGTGAGATAAATAACAAGGAAACATGCAGTATAACCTTCTTAGCATAATTTTTTAGAAAAAATAAATTTTGCGGGTTCCTTTAGACCGAAAATGCACTAACGGGTTAACGATAAAAACGTTGTCAATTTCTCATTCAAAATTATTAGATACAATGTTCCATTTATTTAATAATTCTGTAAAATAAAAAAGTAAAAGAAAATCGAAACTATTTTGACCAATTATGCCTACAAAATAAAACGAGCAATGCCAAAACTATTTGTTGAATGATGGACATGGCAACAATCAGTGAGACACAATATAAAATCCCTTGTGGGTTGTTGTGTTCCTGCGAGTGAGTAAGGTCACCAGCGAATTGCGAGCGTTAGTATGGCTACGGTAACCGCTTCACATCAGGCGGCCCGTATGCTTGTCTGCCACCCGACGTAATATAAAACAGAAAGACTCCGCAGAACATGTCTGTGAACAACCAATCCTTTCAAAAAGAAAGATTTGAAATAGTTGGTGTAGTGTATCGTTGTGTGAGATGGCCGTGTGGATTCCGGCAGACTAGAATAGAATCACTCCGTCTCTTCCCGTGAATGTCGTACAAGGCGACTAAGGGAAATACATTATCAAACATCGATCATGCCTCCCCAACCCGTCTGGCCAGCGTGGGGAGTGTAGGCCAAAACCTCCTTCTGTCTTTTGGACGGACGAGAGAGGGTCGTGCTCCAATAATGGAGACTAAAATGACCTGATGATGATGAAACTTGAGAGTTAACCAATCGTTAAAACAGTTTCGATTTTCAATATAAAAAACGTAAACAAAGCAATGAGTAGGATGACCACAAGAACGAAGTATGATAGACAACAGTAATAGCACAGATATGAGGGCGTTGGATTGAAGCTGACAGCATAAATAAATATCCAAGTATTTATTATAGAACATACGACATCTAACTTAAAAATGAAAGATATTTAGCACAAACGAAAATAAAAGATAAACAAGAAAATAATTCCTATGAAAATTAAAGAGTACCTTTGTTTTATTATGTAAATTAATTTAAAATAAAAAAGATATGTAGGCGACAGTTTTAAAAATATTACATAAACATATTTAACACCAAAAAAGTAATGAAATAGTTTTCGAACAGTAGAAAATTTCGTATACCAAATTAATGAAAAACAAATAATAACAATAACAGTCATTAAAGACTCGTGTGTAGACATCCAACGCCATAGCACGTATATGAGATATGAGCAAGTATGTCGAAGCATTGAGCCGCGTGACGACACAACGTACAATGAAATGTTGGTGCGAGAGACGGGCACGGCATGCGACTCACGACATGTATCTGATATGCTTTGCTTACGTGCTGCGCCAGCGACGGCTCGGAGACCCACTGAAATGTCAACTAGTGTTAGTCTACGGTGTCCGGAACTACGTGAATTTTACATTCGCCAAAAATCATCACCACCGTGTTCGGAATTTGGACTCTAATCATGGACACCCTACTAAAATATTACACCACCGACGCCCCATTTTAGTATATTAAATTTTACCCCTAATTATTTACATATGCACACGTTCGATATGCAACTGCAGTTTATGTAATAACTAAACAGAGTAAGTAATCGTGATACTTGCAGTAAATTCCGAAAATATTGACACGTAATTAGAGATGATAGTGTTGCATGAGCGCGGTGGAATTGAGAGAGTCGCGTGTCCAAATGTAACAATGAAGTGTCATGACAATGGTGTGCAGGTTATCGAGCGAGAATCGCAATAAATTTTGATAGAACTGACAAAATGCTATGACTTAAGGCACTGTCATCATCAATATCATTCTCTCGTAGTATTAATACTGTGTGCATTTACCTTGTGTCGAGGTCCAAGCCGCCTGTTCAGGTAATTTGATATGCTCTTCATTATACTCTTGCTCCGTCTCTCTCGTGCTAACTCAGGGTCTGAGAAGGATGGAGTGACGGGTAACGGCATGAGTGGAGGCGCAGGCCGGGGTGGGGGAGGAATTATCTGTGGTGGTGGGGGCGGGGGTGGAGGCGTGGGCATGATCGGCGGCGGGGGAACGGGCGGGGGAACGGGCGGGGGAGCCGTGCGGGGCTGGCGACGTGAGGATTTTCTGCCAGCGCTGCCCAGTCGGTCGAGCACTAGCTTGCGCACCACCTCGGTCTGTTCGTCGCGTTCTCTCTTCAGCTCCAGCACTTTGTCAGTGGTGTCTCGCGGCGTGGGACTCGCTGGAGAAACTGACCCGGAGCTGAGCGTGATCGACACCGACAGCTCGATGCTACGCGACGGAGACTCCGTACTGCGCGACTCCGATCGAGCGAACGTCTCGCTCGCCGACCGACATATCGCCGGCGAGTACAACCGAATATTAGGCGGGCCCGCGAACGTGACCGGGGAGTTTGAACTATACATTTTACTAATCGTTTTTGGCGTTTCAGGTACTAGTGGGGGTGAAGTATCTATCGAATTTTCGCTTTTGTTTCCGATAGATTTGGCCTCGTCGGAACCTTCTTTCTCTAGTGGCGGCGATAAGTCTGACAAGCTCAACGATTCTACTCTACTGTCGACGGCGAGTAAATCTTCGTTTTCCTTACTACTATCAGATTTGGCTACTTGATCGTTTTTCGGTACGCTATCAGTGCTGGATTTTTCGCTATCGTTTTCTATTGATTTTAAAATCTGCGGCGATTTCAGTTGTTCTGGCACGTATTCTTCATCGACAAATGAAATGTTTTGATTGTCAGGTGAGACTTGTTGTGGAGCGACAACGTCTTGGGTGTCGGGCGATTCGAGGACAGTGGTCGGATAGAAGTGGATTACATCTTGGGTCGTGCTCGGCACCTGGCTGGCGGGTTTCACAACAGTGTCCGAGAAGCTGCTCTCGATGAAGTTCATGGAGCGGTCGTTGCTGGGCGAGTACTCTTCGTCCACGAACTCCAAGTAGCCATCGTTGCGGGCGGGCGCGGGCGTCCCGATCGAGGGGTCCTGCTCGCCCTCGTCCGCGAACTCGAAGTTCTCGAACGCGTTGGAGTACATCACCGGCTCGGGACTTGTCCGCCCGCACACGTGTGACGTGATGGTGGATATGTTCTTGGCGTCGTGCACAGATTTGAGTCCGCTGAGCGTGCGTGGGTTCTTGCTCCGCTTTCGGTCATCGTTGTCGTGAAAGTCGTCGAGTACCGCGCCCTCGGCTGCCCAATCCGACAGCTCAGTTTCTGTCAGCGCCAGCGTGGTCGCATCTCGACCGGATTCTGATGATTCTGACTCAGCGGCGACCACCGTAGGAGCACTAACGGTGGCCGTGCCGGACGCTCTCTCGTCGTTGTCCTCCGAACTGTTCACCAGCATAAGACTGTCCAGCTGAATCAATTCACCGCCCTCGTCGTGAACTTCCACCCGAGGCACGGCCTGATTAGGTGCGGTCTCAGTGTGCGAAGAATCGTCTTCTGACAACGAGTCCGATTCCAGATCAGGTTCCGTCTCCTTCTTCTCTTCAGTCGCAGACCATTCTCTCGGACAGAGCGGTGAATCTCCCTTGGTGAGTAAGTCGACTGGTGCGTCACATAAGTTCTTGATTATATCGGGCATCGGTTTCTTCTCGGTAGAAAACTGGAAGGAGACGATCGGCCTCTGAACGTGTATGGTCGGGGTCGGGGCTGGATGCAGCATCTTCTGGAACTCTGTAATGTTGGAGCGGAAGGCTTCTAACTTAGTGTCCAGTTGAGAGGTAGAGTCGGATTTTCGAACAGCGGGCGGCGACGGTTCTCCGAGGAGGTATCTTCGTTTGAGTTCGAGGGCTCGCTTGGTGGCTATTCCACCGGCTGAGCGTGTTCTGCTTAGAGGATAGTCGTGAGGGTTGTGAGGCGGCGGAGGTGCAGGCGGCGGCGCCTCCGTGACCAGGATGGCCGGCGGAGAAGGCGCCGGGGCACACTCTTCCCTTGCAAACTCGCTGTCGGTGGACACCTCCGTGGCAGAGGACACCTCCTCGTCGCTCGACTCGCTTTCTTCCTCAGACTCCACCTGTTCATAGCACAGTTGTAGTATTTGTTGTGTAGAAGGCTGTAAGCGTAAGTTAGAAGTCATCCATAAACCACATACCACTACCCAGAAGGGAACTCCATTATGATATATCACACATTCTTGAACGCACACGATATCTGTACATACTCACTGCACAGATTCTCACGGTGGAATAGAATCTAAAGCTTGACCATTTGTGTGAAATTTTACTCTGTACAAACATAGATTTCTATTTTCTTTCTTGGTCATGATTTTAGATAAAGATTTAAAAAATTGAAATCAGTATATGGTTTATGGATCCTTGCATTAGATTTGCTTAGTGAGCATAATTAAGTGCTTCAAAAGACCAGGTGCGCCATTATGTGATCCACACTAACTTACCGTCTGGCACATGATGGCAAACTGTGTACCTTCACAGCTTATATACTCTACGTATATATAATTATCTATATCCTACATTATGTATATGCACGATATATACATACATATAAACTAATTGTGTCAATAAAAATACAACCAAAAAACAACACGGTTATTTACATATACATACATATACAATAATACATATATACATCCGAGTGCAATTTGAACATTGTATAGTGTTAAAAGCATTTTTTTATTAGACAATAAAACTGATAAGATTATTATTATAAATAAATAAATGAGTTATAAGTATATAAAACGAAATCAAAAGCGCCATCAATTCAATGCAAATTTACTGTTTTATTATTGTTTTTTCTTTTACTTTTTTTATACACTGGGGGCACAAATATAACTTATATTTTGGCGGTCGTAAGTATCTTTTTACTTTTTCAGATAGTACACATGCGCAGAGGCGATTACACTGTTGTGTAGCTGCATGCTACTAACATTAGCGGATGTATACCGGCCGGTCGGCAATAGTTTACATGAGCCGGTGGAGCAAGCAGGCAAATAAGTACAGATCAAATTGCCTGTAAATTTTACTTCCGTAAAATACTATGAAAAAATTAACTTGTCCAGATCCATCGGTTAATAACCTTTTGAACATTGTTACCCCTAAAACTTGAAGCTGTTTTTACCCACCCCCCCTACATTAGATCTTATTGGTTTAAATTGATTATATTTTATACCTCTATTGTTTTAGCTCTCTTTGGGGATAATTGAGTGACCCCAGGTCCAATACCCAAAAGATAAATAAATGAAGGAAATTGAACTTATGAACACACTGCTGAACCCTAACGCCATCTGTTATTCTGCACTATAATTAATACATCAGATATTCATTTAATCGATGCGAGTCTCTTGCACAGCCAACACAGTACAATAAAAATAGACAGCGTACTGTGAACGTGCGCACATTTTTTTATACGTCAGACGTTAAAAACAGAATTCGGCACGCATGATGTAAAGCGGTTACCGTAGCCACATATACACTTGCAATAAAAGGACTACGCCTCGCATTTGGTAACCTCACTTACACGCAGGAAGACAACAACCCTTAAGATATCCAGAAGGAAAGAATAAATTTGTTAAGGAAGAACCTCCTCCTTACAGGAGGAAGAACCTCCTTCTTACAGGAATGGGTTCTTCCCCAGTTGGGCTGAACTTTGTAGACCGTTGTTGAATAGATTCTCGTGGATTCTCACTGGCCAAGATAACCGCAATTAGCAGTGCGTGCGAAAATGGTACGTTAAATGAATATTACTATTCTTTTTTTTTACGTTTTCGATCGCCTATAATTTATTTATATCGATGACAAACAATAAAACAGTAATTTTTGGACGGAAGTTAGTGTGGGCAAACAGTCTTACCACGCCCGCCGCCGCCCCGAAGTTAGCTTGCGTGAAGTCGACCATGCGCGCTGGGACTTAGCACACTACGATACCTATACACGATATTATTATACGACATTGAGAGGAATTGTAAAAAAAAATATTTAACCCATTATCAACTCAGACTAACATGCTTGGGCTCTAACGGAAGGAACTAATGGGTATCTTATTATTATTCTGCATTAAATCGCACGTCGTAAAAAAACCAATAGATAGCGCTTGAGGGGGCGAACTATTTATAGTTTCTTACGAAATCAATAGGATTCCTAATGATTGATCAATCTAAAGAAATTGTGTTTTCACGTTTTATAATTACAAAACCCGTTGATATCGTTCGTCAACCAATCACGTTTTACTCAGAGCTAAGCCGATAATCACCACTTTTTGCAGTTCGCCCCTTACTGTGCGTGAGCAGAATTTCATTAAATAAATATCCTATACGCTCTAAATTGAAAACGCGTACGATGGTAAACAAGCGTACGACCCGCCTAAAGGGCAGCTGATGTTAGATGTTGCGTTTGTATCGAGAATGCCAGCGCGCGAGCAATACTTGTATTGCAAGCGTCTACATACGTTACCGTAGCCATATAGACGGCATTCCCACTGCTAACGCAACATCTGATGACCTCACTCACTCGCAAAAACACATCAATCCTCAAGGGCACTTTTATTTGGCAGCATTATTCTGTGAGAGGGAGGTACTCCCTCAATCGGGCTCATCATGCACCTATAAAAAGGGATATATAAGAAATAATGCAAAAGCCGGTCTCTAAAGGAATCCAGATCCGTAAAATATTCGAAAAAAAATTAAGAAAGAAAAAAGCATAAAAAGAAAAGATAACAATAGACTAGGTACATGTAAAAATGTGAAAGCCACACTATACTTGATAAAGGGTTAAAATATTTTGTAAACAAGACTTGACACAACTAGAAGATCAACCCTATCAACTATGGCGCAGTTAATTTAAAAAAAAAATGTTACTTTTATGTGTCTACTACATATTATATGATGAACTTATACGCTTCTTTTCTAAAACGTTTAAGGGGAAGATTTAATAAGGATTGAATACTAAATCAAATGTCGCAAATTATAATATGGCTACGGCAACCGCTTCAAATCAGGCGGGTCGTATGCTTGTCTGCCACCCGACGTTGTATAAAAGTATATAAATAAGATTTTAAAGGAATCGCTGACGCACTGTACAAGTTAACATCCCTTTTGAGCCATTCGTAGACTGAATAAGTTTTTATTTATTCGATAAATTATTTTTATTACACACATTACTATTGAGCATGAAGAACAGCAATTTGTGTCTTCACGTAGTTGTTAATTTTTATGAAACTTCATGAGCGGACAAACGTTATAGATGACAACATAACGTGTCGAAAGGGTAACGTGCCGATTACCTACGGGAGTAGTCGCAACGGACACGGAATCATAGGAACTATGTACGTACGTATTTTTGCAGAAATCTCATCGCAACCGTTTATAGTATAAACGGTCCGTTCCGTTGGTATAAACTTTTTATACCAACAGAACGGAGCATACGTAAGCGTAAATTTTTCCGCGTTTGTATTTCCTATAAGTTCATTAATATTACGATCCCTATTTAGTATGGAACAGTTGCTTATTTTTTCGCAATTCATAATAGTCAACAAAATTACTGGCAAATACGTTAATTTATTTTGCGTCACAAATAATTTCCCTTCTTGTTTTCTAACATAACTTCTACGAAATCTAAATTATTAATAGTTTGCTAAATAAATGTTCAATTTTCTAAAATAAAATTTTAAATACACAGCTTATTAATGTGTTATGTATTAATGCCAATCAAAGCGACGTTTCCAGTACTCCTACTCTAATCGAATGGTTCGTATCGTATGCATATCGAGTCGAGATGAATGACAGGGCGTGGGGCGGCGACGAGGCGTTCCGCGGCGCACCTCCCTACTGCGTTCGCGCGACAGTCGCGCGGTCGTGGCGCGGTTGTCGCGCGGTTGTCGCGCGTTTGTCGCGCGGCTAGGCGATGGTGCAGCGCGGTACCTCGCTGCTGTCGGTGGGAGGTCGCGCGTCGGCCGGCACCTCCCGTCGTCGAGCCTCCCTCGCCTCCCTCATGCGGGAACACGATTCGTTGCCGGATGATTCCGCACCTATGCATCAAATGGAAATCATAAACGTTGCTAATATTACAAACGCGGTGGTCGAATAGCTAGCAATGACACCTTTCGAATCAAACATTTATGTGCATCAACACGTCTGTTTATCTTGGTCTGAGCGTTTTATAAGTATTATATAAAATATATATTTAAGTATTAATATCAGTTATCTAGTACCCATAGTACACGATTTGCTTAATTTGGAACTGTGTGGCGCTATGTAATTTGTCCAGAAATATTTTTTATTTTATTTAATAATCATCATTTTGCAGTATTTAAGCAACACATTATCACTAATATAGGAAACAGGGAAGTGGGTCAAATTTAACTTGAAAGATTTGATCACAGACTCCTCGGTGAAACTAAAATAATCAGTAGCTCTTATCGACCGTTGTCGGGAAAGCTACGGAAAAATTCAAAATTGTGATTTTCAAGTTATCATATTTCGAGAAGTTTTTATGCTATCGAAGTTATTCTTTCACCATAATATTATAATGAAGTCATTGTATAACAAACCAAAAAATATGTGCATAAGTATGTCTATTTAAACGCAAAATAATAGACCCGTTTTGACAGTTCACGCCCATGAAGTTCTCTATTTTTTACCAATCGAAATGTTCTGAAGGTAATTACAATTTTCATGGGTATCGCTCACTCGGCGAAGTGCTGTGCATAACGATTTTTCATATTGTGCAAAAACTATTAATAATCGGTTAAGGAAAAAAAATAATCGATCAAGATAACTTTTTTTAATTTTATTTATTTCCTTACTTTTATTTATTTTACTATTGTTTCATTTATTTATTTACTTTCGTAACATTGTATCATTTCAAAATACTTACAATATCAAAGATTAAGTAAAATTTTCTAATCAGAACTTTAATCCAATACACTTTACAATACATATTTAAATTGATCAAATACTCATGCAAGCTTGAATCGATTTATCGTAAGTATCGAGTACCGAGTCGTTTGATTACCTCACGAGTTACGTTGCGAAGACAATGTAACGGGCCTTTTATTTTGGGTTGACTCTAGTTTAAAGCGTCGTGTTACAGCTATGTACAAAATGATATGTCTCACCATCATCGGAGTAGTCGTCGTATCCGAACGAGTCGTCAGAGAAGTACATGTCGTGATGGCGGTGCTGGTGGTCGGCCACGTGCGCCGGCTCCGGAGACTGCTGCGCCTCCAGGTCGCTGTCCCCAGCGTCCGCGTACTCGTCTGAACTTGATTCTTCTTCGTCACTAATTGGACAAATTAAAGGTACTCATAAAGAACCGGATTACGTGCTTTTTAAGGTTCCGTACCCAAAGGGTAAAAAGGAACCCAATTACTAAGGCTCCGCTGTCCGTCCGTCCGTCCGTCCGTCTGTCACCAGGCTGTATCTCATGAACCGCGATAGTTAGTTAGTAGAAATTTACACAGATGATGTATTTCATTTGCCGCTATAACAACAAATATTAAAAAAACAGAATAAAATTAATATTTAAGGGGGCTCCCATACAACAAACGTGATTTTTTGCCGTTTTTATAGATAATGGTACGGAACCCTTCGTGCGCGAGTCCGACTCGCAATTGGCCGGCTTTATTTATACTACGTCGGGTGGCAGACAAACATATGGCCAGCCTGATGTGAAGCGGTTACCTTAGCCATATGACCGCTCGCAACATAAAATATCGCTCGCGCGCCGCCACCCCTGCTGCCAACGCAGCATCTCCTTTCTTTCTGGTGACCTCAGTCACTCGCAGGAACATAACAACCCTCAAGGGAATTGTTATTTGGCTGCAATATTCTGTGAGGTGGAGATACATTCCACAGACGGGTAGCTTACAATTACGCTCCCTACCACTCTTTTCGCCAGAGCTTCGTTTGTCAGTCAGCAGGGTGCACCGAGTGCAGGTGAAGTTGGCTTTGGTTCAAAGATGTTGAATTGTGTTGTTGCAATCAATAAACCCGATGGGAATTGGCTTTAAGGTTGTAAGGATCCTAATATAGGAGAGTAGTTGGCATTTTAGACAAATGTTATATCTATAAATTTTAGTTTATACATTTAACACGCTCATCGCATGATGATCAATGAGTAACTACGGTCACAAACATAGAAATATAGAAGATATAGAAAAAAAAATACTATACAATTGCATAGTAATATAATCTATGATGTAAGAAAACAAACAGCTAGGCTTATGTGCCATGCAAGCCTAGCTGTTTGTTTTCCTACAAATAAATTAATAAAACATGATATGTTTATCAAACGTAACACAAGATGGATAAGACGCTGAATTGAAGGCGGAATTTTGTTCCAGCATTTGGATGACTATAAATAATAGTTGTTGGTGAATATCACGTAATGAAATGGTTAATGGTAATATAACTATTCTATTATCTATTGATATGTACCTGAGTCCTCCTGCGCAAGACGTCTCCGAAGCGAGGAAGTTGAGATCTGTCCATTCGTCCTCGTCAATTTCCCGAGCCCCACTATCCGATAACTCGAGGCTAATTCTCTCAGGCGTAGGCGTAGGGTTTTCACTGCGCGGCGGCGGAACGGCCAGGGTTGTCACTGCGGTCACCGCATCCGGCACGTTCACTCCGGAATGCCGGAGACAGACTAGACGACTGCCGTATCGTTCCATTGTGTAGTTCCTAGATTTAAGATTAATTTAATCAAACATGAATGGTATGTACACGAAAAAGAGTCTGATGACTGCTGATGTTGTTATCGTCATCATGAATTATCAGCCTGTCTATATATATGATAATTATCTATCCACTGCTGGATTTGGAGCCTTTACCAATTCTTACGACAATTTGCAGACGTAGACGGCAACGCGACTTCAGCTTGCAGACCTCGATAACTATATTATCAGTTTTACGATAAAAATCGTAGAAAAAAAAATTAAATTAGATTACAATATCAAATAAATAAAAAACATACTCAAATATTATAAATTAGAATAAAAAAATGACAATGTAATGCCATTAAATTAAATATTATTACCAATTACAATAGGCATAATTATAATAATAACACCAAAGTTACAATAGGTATAATTAATATTAAACCTATTGTAATTAATAATCTCACCCAGGCCGTAGCACAGTCTTACAGACGGCGCAGCGGAAGCACGCGCGATGCAAGTGCAAGCCGTCGGCCGTAACGCCCTCCGCCGCGAACACGCGCGTCCCGCACGCAGCGCACTGCATGCCCGCGAACGCTGGCCCGCGCCAACTCTTCTTTAACTATACAGTTACATTTTCAACTTTAAATATCATTGATCATCATCATCAGGTCATTTTAGTCTCCACTACAGGAGCACGCCCTCTCTCGTCCGTCCTAGACTGAAGGAGGATTTGGCCTGCACTCCCCACGCTAGCCAGACGGGTTGGGGAGGCCTGATCGATATTTGATAATGTATTTCCCTTAAGCTGGCCATAGATGGACCGCATGTTGCAGTCGAGACCGACTGCTCTAGAGCGGTCGCGTTGAAGTCGTACACGACTGCAACACGACCGCATAATGCAGTCGACTACGACTGCTTGGAGCAGTTGTGTTCGACCGCAAAATGATACTGATGCGAGTTCATTTACAAGATGGATTTCGATGAAGAAACACTGCATCTTGTACTACTATTACGCAAGTTCTGTTCAAGAGTTAAACATAAATTATGTGTGCCAACGCAGCGACTCACAGTATTTAGTAAGAATGCATACTCTATGGCAATACGACTGTACAATCATCTTCCGAATATAGTGAAAGAAAATAGTCTTTCATGGATTAAAAGATATCTTTTTAAATTACTATTGGACAAATGCTATTATTCGGTTGATGAATTTTTATGTGACAAAATTAATGTATGACAATTATTTAGTATAATTATCTTGACATATTTTTTACTGTAATAATGTTCTATATTTCTGCTTGACATAATTATAATTAATATTCAATTCAGCTTGACATACACATAATTTGATATTTATTTATTTTGTAGATACTTATTGACTTATTTATATAGAGTATATTTTTCAATTACCTACTATGACTTTAATATTTGCACGCCATTATCTATGGCAGAATAATATGGAACATATTGACAAAATAACATCTGTACAAATACCATATTCTGGCAAATAAATATTCATTCATTCATTCATTCATTCAAGCGTAGGCGTAGAAGACACCATAGTATGTGGGTGCGTCCAATACTACAATCAGGGGAACAGCATGGAATATTTCATACTTTGTATCCAGCTGAGAGAAGACACTAAAAAGTTTTTCAACTACTTTAGAATGTCCGTGGTTTCACTTGATGAATTAGTTAGTATTTTTAGCGAGAACTTTCGCCATTTTGGATGACAAACGAACAACCAACCAACATAAACAAAGGAAGCGAGTCGAGTGAGTGAGGTTTGTGGGGGAAGTGAGGCGGGAGCGGACTGAACTGGTTGCCTGCCGAGAGGAACGGATTGGTACTCAGCGGGGAGCGGGGAGGGAGTGGCGCGCGGTCGGCAGCAACCACTTGTAGCGGTCCGTGTATGGTGGGTCCGGCAGCTCTAAGCAGTCGACCGCACGGCGAAACTCGACCGCAGAGCGACTGCTCCGACCGCTCAGGAACTGCTCGAGCGGTCCGTGTATTGCGGATATGAATTTAGTATGGAAACTGCAGATCGCTTTGCGGCGACCGCATCTTGCAGTCGGTCTCGACTGCAACATGCGGTGCGTCTATGGCCAGCCTTAGTCGCATTGTACGACATCCACGAATAATATTTTTTAAATTGTTTTAATATTCTAGCAAGTTGGCCAAGACAACTATTTAAATAATAATATTTGGCCGTGTGGTTTCCGGCAGACTAGAAATGAATCAGTCCATCTCTTCCCGTGGATGTCGTACAAGGCGACTAAGGGAAATAGATTATCAAACATCGATCAGGCCTCCCCAACCCGTCCGGCCAGCGTGGGGAGTGTAGGCCAAATCCTCCTTCTGTCTGGGACAGACGAGAGAGGGTCTACTGTAGTGGAGACTAATATAACCTGATGATGATGATTAATATAGTACACAGTGATGCAGAGTCATAAACGTGCAACATACAGTATTTTCTTAGCATTGAGACCTAGTTAAAACAATTTTTCTTCGCAGTAAATTTCATGGAAATCATTAGAGCCGGCAGGAAAAGAGCGAGCAACTCACCTCCTCCTTGGGCTGGTCTTTTAGAGGCACCGGGTCTTCCTTCTTGACGAACTTCGTCGCAAGGTTTGCGACCTGAGCATACACCAACAGTTTATTTTATAAGCAAATACATACATCCAATGATATTGTATTGTTGCACTCCGAAAGTGCCGGCAGAAGTGAAAACTTGAACATAACGTTGTGCATTTTTGAATATTTTAGAATGGTTAGGGAAAAATCACGAATTGCTTTATTTATCAGTATAAATGTACTATCATTTATGTGGTAAAACACAATATTCATTTATTGTGCTATGGTACACAATCATGACAATTTATATTACATTAAAAATAAACAGCACGAGCAGGCATACATTTTCGCCGCACGGTAGAAAGAGAGGGGGATATTACTTCCTCTCCTACGCCGCGCCGGCGGTCTACTCTCCCTCCGTCTTACGAATTTTCTATCAGATCACGTGTCCTGACGCGAGTTTAACATTTTTTACCTAGATCCCAAAAAGTGCACAACGCCGCTAAAGAAGTTTTCACTTCAAAAAGGTAGCTACAGTACTGAAGCTGTAATTTAAATATAAAATTTATCTTATCTTAGTAGGATACATTTTATTTGTAAATCACAGATTCCATTACATTATATTTCATATTGTGCGACGTATAGAACCAACGACTCTGTTTTATTTTTAACAATTCGTCCCCCGCTATGTAAACGTGGTATATTATATTCCCAAATACAATAGAATGTGTTTGCTGTAAGCAAAGAAACATTTGTCACCTTCTTAGTGCCATGGTCGGGGCGCCCGGAGTCTCTCAGTTTCTGGTCGAACTTATTCAGAGTCTCGTCGATCTCACACCACTTCTCATCGCCGTCTCCCTCCTTCAGACGCCGCTGACGACCCAAGAACTGTGGGTACACAGAACATTATATATAATTAATGAACCTGTGGGATGTAGATAATTAATGGATGTGTGGGACCTACTGTGGGAATTAATACGGTCTCCCATGTGAGACTGAATACTAATGTCAGATTTTTAATTCGATGGTTTCATTGACAGTAACAAACGACAAAACGTAACAAACTTCATAGGTGCAGTCCGTCCCCTCAGATAGCTGACCAGCCTGCCATACTAAACTGTATAGTAAAGTAGTCAGTTATCTTAGAGAAAACACCCAGACTAAGACGAACAGACATGTTCATGCACACAAATATTTGTTGTTGTTGTTGTTGTTGTAAGTAACTTTATTGTACAAAAATTTCAGAACACAGTAAATATAAAAAGTGATTACATGAATTTGTACAAAGGCGGACTTATCCCATAGAGGGATCTCTTCCAGCCAACCTTTGAGCATCTGAGATGACATAGTTAACAAATAGGTAGGTGGAGTATATATCTAAACGTACATGTGACATGATATTCATGTCTTCTACATATGTAGAAGTGCAATAATTTAAAATCTACTACATATACACACTCATACAAGTAACTTGTTAGTGTAACTCACAAAAATTAATAATTTGTCTTGTGCGGGAATCGAACCCGCGACCTCGGAGTCAAAATGGCGATTAATAACCATTCCATGGTTATTAATGACCATGGAGCTCGTCAATTTGAAAATATAAGTAACTTTCTTTTGCGTAAATACATTGCAATGTATTCACGCAAAATAAAGCTTTTTTGTAATATCGGTTTTCCTAAACGACTATTCACTTTGCTCCCCGTATCATTTTTTTTAGATTAAAAATAAAAATTATTAAAATTAAGAATAGATTGTAGTCAACTGTGAAACTACGAATCATCAAATACAAAGGACACATTGTACGAACTCCATGGAACGACTCATTGTCCAGGGGCAAGTGGAGGGGAAGCGGTCCAGAAGAGGTCGATCATCTACGCGTTGGACAGACATAATAAAGGCTGCCACACAAAACACTATATCCAATGTTCCTGTAACCCTGAAGACCGCAAGTGGATGCGCATCGCGATGACTGCGTTATCCAGAGAAGACACATCGTCATGAAACCACGACCAATTTGTCAAGAATGAACGAGTGAGGAGGAGAATAATAAAAAATGGCACTCTTGAAATATGTGCGTAAACTAGCTTGTGATTGTCCGTCATTGGGGATATATTATCTACATCTATTAGACTTATGGTCATCGGGAAGGTTAAAATCTTGCTATATAAAAACGACAGTTTACCTGCTCCCTGTCCCACTTCGGCACCTTCTCGGCAGTCTTCGGTTCGGGCCGGCCGAGTCTGTTCTCCATGATCTTCCTCTCGATCTCCTTGACGTTCCAGTCGTCCCTCTCGATCTTCCCAACAGACCGCATCAGGTCCTTTGGCTTCGAGGACTTGGGCGTCGCGGCCGTTGTGGTAGACCCTGATAGCTCGGCGGCCAACTTGGCTACGCGAGCTCCACCGCCGGCGGTTCGACCCCCGCCTCCGACGATACGACCCTCCTCCTAGAGAAAAATAATATACATTAGAAAAATCTTCCACGGAGACTTCGTCCGTCGTATTAAGTGTTAAGGCATGAGGCAATTTTAGTTCAACGAAACTTTTTCGAACAAAGCATTTCACCCTTAAATTAGTATTTAAAAAAAAATTGTCAATGTTTAAAACAGATTATTAATTAAAAACGCTCTTATTCGAAATAGTTACATTGCATTTCCTGAACGCGTGATCCGTGAATCTTATTTCACTGTGTATTTGGGCAGGTGCAATCGACGGACGAAACCATAACAATTAGGGAAGCGTAATTATAATACAGTATGTACACGAATCTGACGCGCCAGATAATATACAATTAATTCTCGTGTCACGTACCGTCCGCTCGATAGAATCTTCCTTTAATAAAAGAAACATGTTAGTCGAACACAGTGACAAAAGAAAACATTAGAAGTGGCCGTTAATCTCGAGATTTATTCAATACATGCACACACAAAACTTAATATCACCCACGTCTCGTTTGTTAGAGGCAAACCGTGCAGTTTATCGTAGACACACATCGGAAATTGAGGTACGGAGAGTAGAGTACCGCCTACGGGTACAGTCGAGATCGTTAGTACATGCAACACAACGTCAAACGTGTCTCACGTAGTGTTGCAACTTTTTCTCGAGCTTGCGCACGCGGTCGTCGAAGTGCGGGGCGCTGGCGCGGTACTGTTGGAGCCCGTAGTCGTTCTCCAAGTCCGCGGAGGGCGCCAGCTCGGGCCGGGGCTCCGTCGCCAGCATCTGAAGGCTCTTCTCGAAGCGCTGCCGCATGATCTCCCGCGCCGCTCTACGCCTTCCGCCGCCTTTCGCTCGCTTCGCTTCCGCGTTCTTCTTCTGAATCATCTCCGACACCCTTTGCATTCTAAACGCCATGTTATCTCCCTGGTTCAACCGTTGCAGCGGCTCCTGCTGCTTCGGCTTGTGACCCTGGATGAGATCCACGACTCTCTGCCTTCGCAACGCCATTTCAGGGTTCCCGATGGATTCGGCTCTGTTCCTGTTGCGATCTGGGCTGGGTGTATTTCGGCGTTTTCCTTCGATTATTTCCGTCATTCGCTGCATCCGTAGCGCCATCTCCGGATTACCTACCGATTCGGATCGAACGGTCCGCGACTCGGGGCTGGGGGTATGTCTCCGTTTGTTATTTTCAAATATCTGAGCTATACGTTTAGTATTACGGACCATTTCTGGAGAGCCCACAGAATTGGATCGACCGTGCGTCGATACTTCGGGACTCTGCGAGTGCCTTCTCTTTTGAAACTCCATGACGTCTGAGAGACGTCGACCTTTCGGCGGATATGGGATCTCGGTGGAAGAAGACCGAACAAACTCCTTCTTGGGGCTATCACTGGAGGACTTAACGAAGTCTTTCCTATTGAACGCTTTCACTTTAGTTTCTACATTGACTAGAGTGGCGTCAGTGTCAGCGGAGTCGTCCTGAAATATGTCTGAGAAGTCTGGTACTTTGATGGTGGATGCATCGAGGCCCTTCAGCTTTCGCGGTGGTCTGACGGGCTTATCAATTTTTGTGTCTTGGAAATAGTGTGTAAGTTTGGAGTCATCTTTAGTTTTGACCCTGGTATTAGTGGGGCCTTGGAGGAGTTTCGCTAGAGAATCCCTTAGCATTGTGGGGTCTGGCGATTCCTCTGGGTCGAGGAGGGCGAGGATCTGTTCCTGGAGGTCGCGCTGCTTGTCTGCGTGGCCGTCCGTGTGGAAGGCGTCGTGGCCCTCTATGAGGCGGGCCAGCTGGGTGATATCGTCCAGCTGCAGCTTGCCGATCTTCCTGCGAATGTACTCGGCCGAGTCGGTACTTACTTGTGGCGTGCGGACAGAGCGACGCTTCTTTTTGTAGCTCGAGTGCGTTTTGTCGTCTGCCGCGTCTGTGGAGTACACAAACAATAATGTCGCTTTATGGAATTTTCTATACTTTATATAAAGGTTATCAGAGCAGTAGCTCCTATCTTAACTTTGAATAAAATTTATTTAATTTATTGAGTAGCAGTACTCATTCTGTACAAATTAATTTAATGAACTTTTAAAATCAGAATCTGCGGGGTTTATTAACAATTAAAGTTGCCACCCCACCTGCCATCGCAGCAGCTCCTTTAGATGCGCCTACAAATACTTATTATTACGGTGAGATATTCTATTAGGCGAAGCAGCCGCCACGTGCTAGTAAGTCTCAATAGTAGGATCAGTGTCAATGAACAATATTTTCTACCAATTTTTGTTTTTTAACGGGACGGAGGGCCCCCCACACATTGTAGCCAGGATTAACAGGTGCGACCACCAAAAATGGCAATAAACAATCATCTCCACTGCAGTCGCGAGGATAAAGCAACGGCTGACTTGGAACTCACAACGAATTTAATCAGAATAAATTAGTAGGACTAAGAAACTACCTAATAGTAGTTCATGAAACTGTTGCATAATATGGGTTCTTAAAATACGTGTGCGAGTTTATCACATGAGCCGAAGGCGAATGTGATAATAGACCACACGAGTATATTAAGACCTAATTATGTTCAGTTTCATACACTACTTTATCTAATCTCATGAAATGCGCGACGCGCCGCGCGTCGCTGCGTTCATAGACTATGTAGAAAAATTTTGCAGAGTCGCAATGCATTTGCATTGCAACCTGTTTCAATACCTGTATCCAGGGCTGAAGCGGTATCGAAATGGAAAATAAGTTATTTTTCGATACAGTTGTCCATAAAAGAGCTGTATTGAAAAGTAACTTTTTAAATTTATTTTGATTGCTTGTGTGTAAAAGAATGACATTAAGAATCCGTGTTTAGTTTTTTAATCTCTAAATTTCAGTATATATATATATATTACAGTATATATATAATAGAGTAAATAAATATATTTATGAAATTGCCGATTTTTCTTACAAAATCATGTTATTTTAAAAAAGTGCATTTTATATATCTACTTTGAAAACAATAGTTTGTATCGAAAGTGTATTTTATTCTCAACCAGCTGTCCCGGCGAACTTCGTACCGCCTAACAATCAATGAACGTCGTGGTACGTAATTTTATGTAATTAAAACAATGAATAATAGAAACTAATAGAGAAGCTCGATGGCATAATTGCGCGTGTCAGTCTAATTGAATACGCAAGTTAAGCAACGTCGACCGTAGCCTGTACACGGATGGGTTTATATTACCTCGAGCTCCTCCGTGCTTCGAAAGACACGTGAAACCGTCGGTCCCGGTTGTTATCATTAGATGACAGTCGTTAAGCCAAGTTAGTGGCCTTTAGGCGGCTCGAAAACACTGGCCTTCGCCAACCCGCAGTTGAGCAGTGTCTTGGAGTGTGCTCTAAGCCCCTTCAGTTGAGGGAAGACCCGTATCCATAAAAACGGAAGAATTCGTAAAAATAAAGATTTCCTTATTGTTTAATAAAAAAAAATAAAAAAACATTTTGTTTTATTTTTTAGTTTTGAAATCGGTTTAATTGTTTTGGTGATTTGTAATTGTCATTTCTTTTGTTGTTTGCTCTGATTTGATTCTTGCGCTCGGACCCCATGGACCAAGCGTTTTCACCCCAATCCATTTGACATTTTTCAATTTTCAAAACAAATCACAGACAACTTTCGCGACATAAAAGTGACACCAATCGATTTGACATTTTGATATTTGACAACCAATAAATATCGCAATCCTTTTTCAACTGACACTTTATTTGTATGGGAAAATGTTTTTTCTTATATTTTATTTTTTCGAGAATTTTCCAATGTTTTTAAGAGCTATTCTGCTATTCGGGACGGAAACAAATCCAACAAATCAAAAACCATGGCAATCGGTCCAGCCGTTCTCGAGTTATAAGTGTTGTAACAAACACGACTTTCTTTTATATAATAGGTAGGGGAAAAAGTCTTTTCGCATTATAGTATGTATGAACTTGTAATAAAATCTCTTTGGTTATACCATTTGTATCTGAAAGGTTTTGATATCTTTAAAAAGTTTAAATTTTAAAAAAGATAATTCCAAATTCAAATTAGGTAAATGTGTGATTTTCATTTGTTTTTTTTTACTGTCAAGATGAGTGAATCTAATGAAGAAATTCGATACATTTTAAAATTTTACTACAAAAAAGGTAAAAATGCAACGCAAGCTGCGAAAAAATTTGTGACGTTTATGGACCTAGTGCAGTGTCTGTGAGAGTAGCACAAATTTGGTTTAGGCGTTTTCAATCCGGAAATTTTGATGTCAAAGATGCACGCTCTGGTCGCCCTGTTACGGATAAAATGGATGCCATTTTTGATAAAGTGGAGCAAGATCGGCATATCAGTAGTAACGACGTAGCTGAAGAACTAGGAATTGACCTCAAAACAGTTTTGGCGCATAAAAAGGTCGTGGTCAAAGGCCGGTCAGGCTTCACAGACTCTGGCGAAACCCGGGTTAACCCGCAACAAGGTGATGCTGTGTGTATGGTGGGATTGGAATGCCATTACTCATTATGAGCTGTTAGCGCCAGGCAGGACTATCGATTCTGAACTCTACTGTGAACAACTGATGAGTTTAAAGCAAAAACTTGAGAGAAAGCGGCCGGAATTAATTAACAGAAGGGGTGTGATTTTTCATCATGATAACGCTAGACCTCACACATCTTTAGCCACTCAGCAAAAATTAAGAGAGTTTGACTGGGAGGTGTTAATGCATCCGCCGTATAGTCCTGACCTTGCACCTTCTGATTTCCACCTGTTTCCGTCTCTTCAGCATTCTTTAGGCAATGTCAGGTTAACATCACGAGAAGACTGCCAAAACCACTTGTCGCGGTTTTTTGAACAGAAGTCCCAAAATTTATATAGTAATGGGATCATGTCTATACCTACAAGATGGCAAAAAGTTATCGAACAAAATGGCACCTACATACTTTAGTTAAATGTAAATAAACTTTATTAAAAAATGTTTTGAATATTCATATAAAATACGAAAAGACTTTTTCCCCAACCTAATATATATAATATTTATTTAAGTAGTGAAATTAATTTAATTTATGAAAATTAATACCACCCAGAGCACATCGTGTTGCGTCGACGATTTCAGTATTCGAATTTGCTGTAATTATTTTCAATACAGATATACCTACTTGAATAATTAAATTACATACTCACAAAGTTTTATAAAAATAGTATACATACATATAGTATAGTATGCACAACAGACAATAATCTAAAATTATCTAAAATTGTGATTTTCAAATTATCATATCTCGGGAAGTTTTTATGCTATCAAAGTAATTCTTTCGCCTATCATCATCATCAGGTCATTTTAGTCTCCACTACAGGAGCACGACCCTTTCTCGTCCGTCCCAGACAGACAGAGGATTTGACCTACACTCCCCACGCTGGCCAAAGGGGTTGGGGAGGCCTGATCGATGTTTGCTAATGTATTTCCCTTACTCGCCTTATACCACTTAGGCCACTATATCTTTCACCTATAGTTATATTATAATGACGTCCTTAAATAACAAATCGAAAGAAAAAAAAAATGTCGTCTAGCCTATTAAATGCGAAACAAATGTATGCAAATCCCCATTTTTCTAAAAGTTCCTACAAAATGGTAATTTGGTAGGTACATAAGTATCTAATATACTTACTCGAGTAAACAGAGACTGGATGATCTGCCGAATTCCTAATATGCTTCTCTTTCTGTTGATTTTGTTTAATCTGTGGAAATAGCGGCAGACAAAAAAAAATATTATTATTAATAAAAAAAAAACCAAAGTCATTGTAACATTATAACAATTGTAAAGTCAGTGTAACGGGTAATTTTTCATCGGCTCACATATTTCACCTTTCACAGGAATTCTACACTATACTTTTTAGGATAAATGACAAAATGAGTATTAAGTTCAATCATACCAGTTAAACAGATATCATGCCCGCCTGATGTAAAGCGGTTATCAGAGCTTTCACATTTATATCACAACTAAGATACACAAACACAATACAAACGCGCATACATTATAACCTCACTCGCATAACACACAACATTCTTCAACGTCTTATTGTAAATTGGGTGCAATCTTCTGTCAGGTAGTTCCCCAGTCCAGCTCCACATAGCTATTACCGACTAGCAATCATCATCAGCCTGTATCTACCCACTGCTGGATATACGTAGGCCTTTCCCAATGCTTTCCACCATATGCGATCCTCCGCTTTCCGCATCCAACCGCTACCAGCCACTTTTTGAGGTCGTCGGTCCATCTAGAGAGAGAGCGCCCTACGCCTCGTCACTCCATACTAGTGATGTAACGAATATTCGTATTCGCATTCGCATTCGCGAATATTCGCATATTTCTCGACATTCGCATTCGCAATTTTATGCGAATGTTTTGCGAATATGAACGATTAAATAGAGAAATAAGTATCAACTTCTTATATATTCATTTCAAAACCTTATTTTCTGTTAGGTTTTTTTGTTAACTAAACATCCATCACTCGTAAATCAAACAGCAATCGGCCTTCTTCGGATCGGCTCGATAATGCTCGGAAGTAGATGCAAATAATAACAAATGTGTGCGTGTAACTCGCGCGCCAACTAAGCTGTCAAAATAAAGCCATAGACCAATGGCGCCAAATACAAAAGTCAATATTCCTATTCGCATTCGCGAATGTCTAGAAATATACATCACTACTCCATACGTGGCCTCCACTCTAGTATTTCCCCCCCCCCCCCATCTGCCATCGCGGACTCGGCAGATGTGGCCAGTCCTTCAACTCGCTGACTATGAAAGCTAAATCGACCACTTTGGTTCTCCGTCGAATTTCTTCGTTACGGATTCGATCCCATAGAGAAACTCCAAGCATTGCTCTCTCTCTCTCCATTGCTCACATTGCTAAATTTAAATTGCTAAATGTAGATACCAATGTAAATACCACAGTTAAGAAGAAACTAATGTAATGACACGTGATATATTGAAATCCGTAAAGCAATTTATGCTGAAGAGTATACCAAAGAAATATGTGCTCGAAAATACCCTCGCTTTGTCTGTAGACGATGCTAACTGGCCACATACTAAAAGTTTTAATATTATTGAGTGGAAAGAATAGGCATCTCAACAAAAATCTAAAATTATAATAACTCTATCAGTAACGTAAAATACATAAAACTATCTCAAAATTTTAATAACTTATGTCCGACGTGTTTTATGGTCGATCAAAGTTTGATGGGAAAGTCCATTTTAAAAGTATGAAATTATAAAAAATAAATATTACCATTGTAGAAACAATAAAAAATACTATAACTTTCGTTACGGCACTAGCTACATAAACGCAATATTTAACATAGCTGTCGTACAAATTTCTGATTTAATGCATATAAAATAGCGTATCGTGACGTCATAATACTGTAGCTTTTTGTATGGAGCGTTTTAGGGATAGTCCAAAATTATATCTCGAGAAGTTTTTATGCTATCGAAGTTATTCTTTCGCCTATAGTTAGTTAATAGGTATATTATTGTGACGACCTTAAATAGCAAATCGAAAAAAAAATGGTTCAGATGCCTATTACTTAAGCATCGATCATATATCACCAGTTATCTATGTTTTCATACCTGATCGAAGACGTCCGTGTTGTGATGCACGTGAGGCACCTCGCCCTTGAAGGCAGTGTAGACGCGCGCCAGGTACGAACGCACTTTCACGTCGGCGATATCGCGCAGAGAACCGCTCGTAGACATCGGTCCTATGCCTATGACGTTTACAACATACGAGTTTTATGACGCCGCAACATCATTGAGGTGGCTCTCAATTATGGGATAATTCGCGTTTTTTTTTAAATTTAAAATCAAATCTACTTATATGCCCTTGTGGCACTTACATAAGTTATGGATTGTATCTTTAACATTTTTTTTCTTTTTATTTACAACTAGCTTCCACCCACGGCTTTGCCTGCATTTACTTTTTTTCTAAATAAATAGTATCCTATGTCCTTCCTTATTATTTTTTACTGATGTGACTGTGTTACAGTAGTTATTATAATGCTCTCAACATGAAATATCTTTCGCGCGCAGCCAACAAAGCAAATCCTTCCTTTCTAGTGACCTCACTCACTCTCAGGAACACAACAACCATCAAGGGAATTGTTGACCAATTAACTGTTACTGTAGTTAAATTGATGACATTGTGTATTTGTTATATACATTTATAAATTCGCATGCCGTAAGGTACAATATGGTAGGACTAATTTGTTGTACTCCATCTGTATTGTTACATTACCCATGTTCGCAAATAAAATATATGAATATTATTACGAGTTACATGTATGTACTTCGCATCGTAACGTGTCTCGAACATTTTCATGTCATAGTGTTATGAACCTTATGACAGTAGACATACGGGTCATTATTGCTTGCAGCGAAGTATGCGGCGACTATTCGGTAGGTTACTAGAAGGTTCCATTCTAGATGGTTCGAGACAGGACCGCGACAATATGTTATTTGGTTGCGGTATACTTGTGAGGTGGAGGTACTTCCCCAGTCGGGCAGTTTACAAACTGTGCTGTTTCACAGACCATGTTTATCTGTAATGTACGTTCCTTAAAGGAAAAAACAACTAATTGCTGCTTATTAGCCAGTTCTTCTCAAACTTACCAAACTCGTGGTGAAGCACGTGGAAGACGGCGCGCGGAGGGGCGGAGGGGGGCAGTAGGTCGGGCCGGTACCTCCGCAGCAGGGCGGAGAGAGCGGGCGCTCCGGCCGCGGCCCGGAGCCCCGGCTCGGACCATCCCACCCACGAGACCAGTACGTCCTCCGGCACGTCAGACTCTAACAATATAGGTACATATAAAAACTTTTAAACTTTCGCGTTGCATCGTTTATGAAAATTATAGCGGGAATCGATCATGTTTAAGGGTAGTTACATAAGTGTGGCCGTGTGGTTTCCGGCAGACTAGAATAGAATCACTCCGTTTCTTCCCGTGGATGTCGTACAAGGCGACTAAGGGAAATACATTATCAAATATTGATCAGGCCTACCCAACCCGTCTGGCCAGTGTGGGGAGTGTAGGCCAAATCCTCCTTCCGTCTAGGACGGACGAGAGAGGGTCGTGCTCCTGTAGTGGAGACTAAAAAAGAACCTGATGATGACATAAGTGTAGTGTGTGATATTGAACAACACGGGGATAGATGAAAATTCTTCGAGCTCGGTAACGGAGGCACAGGGACATCGCGGGGACAGTCAGCCTGTGACCACGGCAGGAGCAACCTGGTCAAAATGTCAGGCAATAAATAAAGTATGTTACCCTTATACATGAACGTTATAATTCCCGCTATTCTTTTTATAAATATACAAATAACTCTTAAGCCCAATTTACGTCAAAGCTACACCATGCGACGTTGTGGCATGCCACAGGGCCGCATGGTAATAAATCGCATATTGTAGCTGATATAATACGGCAAGGCAGCACCTTGCGTCGTGTGGTACGCTGTCACCTTTGTATCCGCACTTGATAAATTCCTTGCGACATTTTTATGCATCATACAGCTTTTAGGTTATGAATAAGTTTGTTGATTTTATGATGACATAGGATTTTATGATAATAAAATCAACAAATTCTATTATTTTAATAATTTGATTCCTCAAATTATAAAAATAATAGATAGATAAATAATGTGATGTTTTATTATACTTAATTTAAATTCAAAATTATAAGAAAATATAATTTGTTTTTTAGTTACATGAAACTAGTAATAAATAATATGCTGCAGAAGCTATTTGATCAATCACTTCCCTATGTCTCCAAGATTTCTCAGGTTAATATAGATAAAATAATCAAAAACTGCAGTACAGATGTTGTTTCGCCGTAAAACAGACTGCCGCAAGCTACCTCGGTCGCATGCTGTCGGCGAGTGTGACACAATAAGGAGACGCTTGCCGCAATGTGGCACGATGTTCCCCTGACGTAAATGAGGCTTTAGACGTATGCGACACGACGTTTTAAGTAGAATGTCCACTAGCAATAAAATTTGCGGAAGATGACTTGCGCAAGTGTCTTCCAGCGTGTAAACGCTGGCGCAAGTGGACTTCTGCAAGTTTTAGCGACTTGCCGAACTTGCTGCAAGTTGCACGTGTATACGGTTGTTTTAACCTAGCAGCAAGCACTTGCGTCTTTATTGTGTTCACACAAAAAAGTTGGAAGTTTTTAGAGCAAGTTAATTCTATTAAGCGGGATTGATTGCATGTGTCAAATTTTAAATTTTAGGGTATGGTCCCGTGAAGGCACGGTGAAGCTTATATCTTTATACGAGATTAATCCCCAAATGTGGGACACAACATGCAAGGATTACAAAAATAAAATTTAATAAAACGTTGCGTTAGAGCGTTTCGCAGAAGAATTCAATACTACGGCTGTTGTTATTTTTATATTTTGACAGCAACACAATAGACGCAGCTCGTATTTTTCTGCAGCTAGGCATCTTGTTTGACCGCTCTTGCTCAAGTAATTTATATGCAATTTGTGTCGAAACGGTGCTACAAGATCTTGCAGGAAGTTAACTTCTACAAACTTCTACAACCGACTTGCATATAGAGAAATTGCAGTGAGTGGATATAGTTGTCAATTGACTTCTGCAAGAAATTGTGGAAGTTACTTGCTAGTGGACACTTCACTTTAGGACGGCCTTACACAGCCGGAATAGGATAAAACTCTTTTTTTTTTCAGTTATCATGAGGTGAGATCTACTCACCTCTCCGTCGTTTCTTCGCAGTAGGCGCAGCGTCCAATGGCAAGGGGTCGTCCGAGTCGTAGAACGATGTGACCCGGTGGGGCGTCACGGCCGTTCGGTTCAGGTTCGGGTACCGGGTGCCCGGGTCCAGGGTGTACGCTCCGAAATCTCGGTGCAGGTTCTCGGGGGTGGTTTGGGCTGTGGGACAAAGTATCAATATAACTTTTTTTTTTATTATACTACGTCGGCAGACAAGCATACGGCCCGCCTGATGTGAAGCGGTTACCGTAGCCATATTAACGCTCGCAACATAAAAAATCGCTCACGCGCCGCCACCCCCGCTGCCAACGCAGCATCTCCTTTATTTCTAGTGACCTCACTCACTCGCAGGAACACAACAACCCTCAAGGGAAATGTTATTTAGCTACGGCATTCTGTGAGGTGCAGGTACATTCCCCAGTCGGGTAGCTTACAATTACGCTCACTACCTCTCTTTTCGCCAGAGTTTCGTTTGTCAGTTAGCAGCACCGCGTGCAGGTGAAGTTGGCTTTGGTTCAAGGATGTTGATGAACCACTTACACCCCAAAATATTTTTATTTAATATGTTACAAAAACACGACTTAACAAAGCAACGTCTTTACGTCAACAGTAGAAACACACTAAGTGCGTACGCGCGCTATGCTCTGTATGGGATAAAGAGGGGATGTGAAGGGAGCGGGAAGGGACCATCTGAAGGCCAATTCTCGTAATTTTTCTACGAACGCAGATTGAAAGTTGACCGAATCGAGATTGAATTGTGAATTGACTAAAATTATATACTTGATTTCATTAATTAATTATTATCAATTCTTGTTGTTGGCAAAGTAACATTCTTAGTTTGTTTAATTTTCACTCATATTTCGATATAATCAAGCTTAAATTTAATTTTGAAGTTACATATTGTGTTACGAGAATACCAAATGTGACATTTATGAGGTCGAGACTGGATCGAAACTGAATTTTGACTATATTTTAATTACGAGAATTGCCCCTCTGACCTGGTGGCAAGATGTGTTTTGTTATTATTTAGGGTCTTATTTTAGGGTCTCAGGAATCCGGTCATAGTTGCCGTCACTTGGATTTTGCATACTTGACTACCTCTAGCGCCTGCACTATTAGCTAGTATTACATAAACCAGGGTTTCCCAACCAGGGGGGCGCGCCCCCCTAGTGGGGCGTAGAGGGATGTCAAGGGGGGCTTGAGACGTTTGTGTTTCCAATAGAAAAATTATTTCAATGCGTTAATGAAGTAAACACTGTACGTAGAATATGAAGTAAACACTGTAGGGAGAATGCAAGCTCAAGTATCTCACTAGTATTGTCACTATACCACAGAATAATATACTCTAAACTTTTTTTTTTTTTTTTTTACGTTTTTTTTACGTTTTAATTTAGTCAAAGTTCATTTTGTGATTCTTTTTGTACGAATTACATAAAAATAAATGTTGTTAAAATAATGCGATTCTTATTGTAGGTACTTACTTACTGAAAAAATTTGGGGGGGGAGGGGGCATGAGAATATTATTTGTGATCTGGGGAGCCTTGATGTAAAAAAGGTTGGGAACCCCTGACATAAACAATCACTTATACTGATGGCGACACAAGCTACTGAAGATATTATTGATCACAGACACTCACCCAGCAGCCTGTAAATGGACTCCCTCTCGGCGATGACCTCGAGCGGATGCGGCGCGAGTCCAGGCTGGCCAAAGGACCTGATGGCCCAGGCGGCGTCCAGCGCGGAGAGGAACCCGCGCGCGCAGCCTGACCCTGTCGGCCAGAACGGCTCCAGGAGACTGTCACCTACGAGCTGGCATAGCAGGCGGCGGCCGAACCGCTCGTACACCTGGACAAAAGTCAATCATTTAAAAAGCTGCGGTACATAAACAAATAAATAAATAAATATTACTGAACAATTTACACAGCGCCATCTAGTCCCAAATTAAGCGCAAAGCTTGTGTTATGGATACTAGATAACTGATATTATACTTATTTTTTTGTAAATACATGCATATAACACATAGAAAACACCCAGACCAAGACCAACAGGCATGTTCATGCACACAAATATTTGTCTTGCGCGGGAATCGACCCGCGACCACGGAGTCAAAGTGGCCATTGCTAACCATTCCCGAGGTCGCGGGTTCGTATCCCGCACAAGACAAACATTTGTGTGCATGAACATGTCTGTTTGTCTTCGTCCCAGACCAAGACAAACGGACATGTTCATGTTTTCTATGTATTATATGTATGTATTTACAAAAAAAAATGTATTTAAGTATAATATCAGTTATCTAGTACCCATAACAGAAACTTTGCGCTTAATTTGGGACTAGATGGCGCTGTGTAAATTGTCCAGAAATATTTATTATTATTTATTATAACATACCATGCTCGCGTTCTCAGCTGCGTACATAGACGTGAAGTCGAAGAGCGCGACGTCGGGCTCCCCGTAGTGGTTGAGGGCGAAGTCCCGAAGAGGCAAACGGCCGTCAGTCGAGAACCGAGCCGCCTCCTGGGCGTAGCGCATCAACGCTGCCCGGTCTACGTTCTCAACGCTCAGCAGACGGGATACCTCCGCGTAATCCTATATGAATAAAAAAATATGCAATGTCTTATGTTGCAGTCAAAATTCAATAACCACTTTTACCGTAAAAGACTGGTTAATATGCTTTTAGGCATTCTTTTCGCATTTAACTTCACGAAAATGTACTGGGAATTGAAAAGCATTGTTTGTTACAGCAGTCTTTTTTTCTTTAAAAATGCGAACAGTTTAAGATGTTTGTATATTTAGTCAGTTACTTTTATATAGCTGTCAAGCAGAAATTTTGTATGAAAAATGTACTAATAATAGGTACGTTGTTCTGCATGCACTGTGCGTTACGTAATGTATTTTATTCCAAAACTTTCGTAGTCGGCGATTGGTCGCTAAAGCCAACAATGCGAAGTAAACAAAAGGTTCCGACATGCAGCGGTTACTACTTACGCGCGAATGAGCTGTATGTAAACGAAGCGTGACAGAAATGATCGAATACGAACGATGTCGAAATCGTGATCGGTTAGGCCGATTAGTCGGCCGACTAGTCGAGCTCTTTACAACCGACTAATCGACTAGTCTTCTGATCAGTCAAAGTCATAGTCGGCACATCTCTAATTGTTACTTTATTTTTCAAACAATTGTCAAAAATGAGACTTTTTCGTGTGGAGCTCCATAATGATTTTAGGGAATAGATTTTGGGGGTAAGTGGTTCATCAACATGTTTGAACCAAAGTCAACCTCACCTGCACGTAGTGCACCCTGCTGACTGACCAACGAGGTTCTGGCGAAAAGAGAGGTAGGTCATAGCGTATTTACTGCCCGACGAAGTACCTCCACCTCACAGAATACCGCAGCCAAAAAATAACTCCTTTGAGAGTTGTTGTGTTCATGCGAGTGAGGTCACCAGAAAGAAAGGAAGGAGTATATGCTGGCAACGGATTGGCGACCCCTTGGTGTTGCTGTTCTCCATGGGCGGTGGTGATTGCATTCCATCAGGTGACCCACATGCTCGTTTTCCACCCTCTCATAAAAAGAAAGTGAAGCATATTTAATCGATATTAGCTTTTATTACAGTCTAAATTCGTATATTATACAAAATATTGTGCACTTACATTGAGAAGTACGCCCTTGTCCAGGAGGCTGTGTTTCTTAGCAGTCATCACGAAGTAATGGGTATCATCCTTGTAGTACACTATGTTCTCCAGGTCGATGCCCGTCACCTCGTACAACTCCTTGAAAAACTTCTGGTGGAATATGAACGCCACGCCGCTGATTTCAGGCACCTAGTACACCAATAAGTATAAATAAAGCTTGTATTAAAAAAATATAATCGAAACTGAGATTAGACGTCAAGAATTAAAACTACCTGCATCCAAAAGATCATGTACCCCAACACCCGGCTTGCAAATTGTATGCGGCCCTCCCCGGGTTTTGAATGGCAAGCGGATAAACAGCCCCCCTAGCCAAGTGTAATTCGTAGCGTAACGAACGTTAGATAGATCACGTGACATTTGTCAATTCTCATACCTAAAATGTTCGATTTTGACAAATGTCACGTGATCTATCTAACGTTCGTTACGCTACGAATTACACTTGGCTAGGGGAGCAGGCTTTTTCACGATCTTTTTTTATCTATCTATATATATGTATATATATTAGGGATGTTTTGGAGCCCCGTAACCGACACCGAAACTTTCGGATATCCGATATCTATCCGAATCCGTAACCGCAACTAATATAACATTTTCGGATAATTTTGCACAGATGCGGAATGTAAATGAGACACGTTTTAATAGAAGTTCTAACTGCGTCGCTCGACGCGTGCATCTTTTATCTACATAACAATTACATACTTCTCCATATCCATTCTTGTGAGAATAAAATTACCTAAAACAAATTATGGCCTATTCTATTATGACAAATGATTTCGACTTAGTCCAACAGTTGCTTCTCGTGATTGGCTGATTTTGGACTTACTTGAACCAGGTTTATATTTTTTGATTGTTTACATTGTAATAAAATTTTCCTTTTCTAAAAAAAATAACGTCCGTATCTGAAACTATCCGTAACTATCGGATAATCAGAAATAATTTCATATCCGTAACCATATCCGAATCCGAAATATCATATCCATAACATCCCTGATGTATATATATACTCGTATATGTATAAATGAATGTTTATTTCCCTATGTCATCGCATCACGCGTGAACGGATGGATCAATTTCGTTAATTCTTTTATAGTTGTATTTGTTACCTATTGTCAGGAAAAGGTGGTAATGAAAGAAAAATAAAAACAAAAAGTTGACAGGAATATTAGAAAATTTAAGAAAACTGAATCACCATATTAACTTTTCTAATATAACTTCATGGCGTTTAACAGAACTGTCAGTCATTTGACAGCGTGCGCGAAACCAATTCGAATTAAATATTCATGGTCAGCTAGTATTTCGTATATTAAACTACATAATTATGTTAACATCCACAAATATCGCCCGTCACTTACTGACAAATGGCTACACGCATTTGGTAGAATAATAACCAAATTGAGTGACTAAAATGACGACTGGAATAATAAGTAAGTTTACATTCGGTATGTTAATATCATCTTTAATCGCTAAGTTATATCATCATCATCATCAGGTCATTTTAGTCTCCACTACAGGAGCACGACCCTCTCTCGTCCGTCCCAGACAGAAGGAGGATTTGGCCTACACTCCCCACGCTGGCCAGACGGATTGGGGAGGCCTGATCGATATTTGATAATGTATTTGCCGTAGTCGCCTTGTACAACATCCACGGGAAGAGACGGAGTGATTCTATTCTAGTTTGCCGGTAACCATACGGCGAACTAAGTTATATAGTATAATAGTATCCCGTTTTATAATTTTAGACGCTCGGTCTATTTCTACCTTATTCAAACGAGCATATAACTCCGTTTGAAGTAAGTGACATGTTTAGTAGACAACTCACCGAGGCCTCTTGTTCCGTGTGTCGATTGATGAAGTTCGCGGTGATGGCCATAGCGAGCTTGCCACGAAACTCCTTGCGCTTGAAGCCTTGCAAGGTGTTCCGTTTGCCGTCGGCGCCGACCAACGCGTCGAACTCGTACTGCGCCACTGGGTGGTCGGAAGGCGAGACGCGCGCTCGCCACCCCAGTGCTGGACCAACAATTTGGGTATTAGCATTAACAATATTAAATGTATCATGTTAAAATAATAAATTGTGTTTCTCCGAAGCAAATAACATTTTCACCTCACTAGCTCGTAAAAGTTCTGTTTATCATTCGAAATCTGCGTGGAAAATCGCACTTTATCCGCTAGCGTGGAAAGTGTTTTTAAAATTCGAATATTTTTATTCAATAAAGGTTTCGTACAATAAATTACATATATATAGAACCTCATTGGTTTCGTAATAGTTTATATTCTCTGCAGCCAGTCCATTGATGATTATTTATTAAAACTGTTTTTCTTGCACCTAACATTTTCCTCGCTTTAGTGAGGTGAAAAGTTGTGTGTTGCGCTCGGCAGCAAAGTTATTTAGCGTCTCGTACCTTTGAAACCCTCGCTACGCTCAGGATTCTATATTTGAACCACTCGCTTCGCTCGTGGCTCAATCCTAGAATCCTTCGCTTGCTCAGGTTTCAATACAAGGTACTCGCGCCAAAAATTAACTTTGCAGCCTTGCATAACAAATAACTATTTTATGTTATTCTTATTACACATCTGGAAATGTAGCGTAGGCTATCATTATCTACCACCGAAGCTGAAGTCGATTACCGATAGATTTTTGATTGCGAAAATCGAAGTTCAGCTTAGTTTATGATACTTGTGTTTAGCTTGGCTCGTAGAAATCCTGGAGTTCTACCGACTAAGCTGAAGATGTGTGTCAATAACTAAAACGTAAGACCTAGTTTTCGAATCAAAATATTCGAAGGTAATCGGCTTCAGCTTCGACGGTACGGCCCCAGATTCGTGAAGGACAAGTGAACAAACGCTCTGTGTCAAAATTAACAAATATCAGCAACAACTATTATAGTTATCATAATATTTTCTAACTAATAACTTAACAATAATAAATGTATTAAAGAAACTTACTTTCTGAATTATCTGTGTCCGTCGGCTCTAGTAACTCTTCAAAACTGACACCTTCGTGAAATTCCACACCTAATAGCAGAGCAACCTGAAAGAATGCCAATATTTATTTATTTGCTCACATAGCTCTATAAGACCTAACAAGCGCTGCCACTGAAAATCATAGATCGTTTTTATAATTTATAATTTTTAGGGTTCCGTAGTAATCAAGGAACCCTTATAGTTTCGCCATGTCCGACTGTCCGTCCGTCCGTCCGCGGCCTAGCTCAGAGACGCTTGATACTAGAAAGCTGTAGTTTGGCATGTAGACACATATTAACTATGCTGACAAAGTGGTTGAATAAAAATTACAAAAATATTTTTTTTTGGGGTACCTCCCCTACACGTGAAATGGGGATGAATTTTTTTTTCTGCACCTACCCCATGGTGTGGTGTGTCGTTGGATAGGTCTTTTAGAAACATTGGGAGTGTGGGACGATCATTTTTTGATATAGTAATCTGTTTGCGAATTATTTACATTTAACGTGCAAATTTTTGTTAAACGCAAGTGTCGTCCCCCCCCCCCCCTGTATCCACGAAACTGTTATATTTAGAAATGTGAAAAAAATCATGGAAGTAGTCCATATAGCGAATTTAAAAGGAAAACTATCACGGCTAAGTAGACTTTACAAGTTACTGAGTAATAGCCGACGAACTTATAAAATGTAATGCAATACGAATAGAATTGTGTAGTATATTACCAGAGGCTAGATAGACGCTCGTACCGAACACGCCGTTCGCTATTGAACCTTACGACGCATATATAAGGATCAAAAACAATAATGGTCGGAACCCTTCGTGCGCGAGTCCGATTCGCACTTGACCAGTTTTCTTTTTAAGTATATTGTAGTATCGAAAAAAACGTTTCAAAAGACTGCCGAAATCGACATAAATGGCGTAACATCATAAAGGAATATGCGCTACCTGCTGGAGGTCACGACTTATAAATCTGATGATGACGGAACATGAAGGAAGAGGTTATATGTCAGTTCCACAACTGAGACGCACCCAATGACACGTTACATGTTAAAATTAGTCAAAAGATTTAAACGGTAGAGCCTGTAAAAATACGCTTAATAAACATTACATTTTTTTGAACGAACGGCTCGACCGGTTTCGCTATTTCTTCTTATGCTGTATTTGTTATCGTCAGAAGAAGGTTCTTATGAAAGAAAAAAAATAGAAAGTTGCGTGGCAAATTAGAAAAACTTAAGAAAACTGATCAACTATATGAACTTTTCTAATGTAACTATGTCGTTGACAGAACTGTCAGACTTTTAACAGATTGCGCAAAACCAATTCGAATTCAATTTCATTGTTATGAAGAGTGGACAACGTATGTCGGGTCAGCTACTCCTATTATCATCAGGTCATTTTAGTCTCCACTACAGGAGCACGACCCTCTCTCGTCTGTCTCAGACAGAAGGAGGATTTGGCCTATACTCCCCACGCTGGCCTGACGGGTTGGGGAGGTCTGATCGATGTTTTATAATGTATTTCACTTAGTCGCCTTGCGTGCGACATCCACGGGAAGAGACGGAGTGATTCTATTCTAGTCTGCCAGAAACCACACGGCTAATAATATTGTAATGAACTTCAAAAACCTCTTCAACAACACCGAGACAGCGGATAGAGGAACTGGTTAGTAATTCAAATTATTTATTTTGATAAAAACATATATACATAATATAGGTATTGGTATGAATAGAAGATCCACTATGTTCTGCCTATTGCGACAATTTACGCATGCAAAATGTCGAAATTAATAGCAAATTTTATTAAATTTATTATAAATGTCAAGTTAAGTAATTCTAATAGTCAAAGGATATTTCTTGTTTACATAATATACCAAATTTATAAATAAATTTTATGTCAAATTTATATTTAGTTTATATCAAATTGTATAAATTCTTTAAGGGAGTAGAAATATTTCTCAATTAGCCAGTTATGCAATTTAGTTTTGAATTGCGCGACGGGTAGCTCCGTAATATCACTTGGAATCTTGTTATAGATTTGAATCGCCATATGAAAGATTTTTTTATTTACTACTAGCGGCCCGGTACGTGCTTCGCTACGTATAAAGTGAAATAATAATAAAAAATTATTGGAACATCAAATTCATTTATTCAAACAAAAAAATATTTTATTAATTGCTAGCTATTTTAAAACTTAATACAAAACATTTGGATAAATAATATTTTTTGTTTTTCCATCTTGAGCATGAATAAAGAAACGTCTGGGAGTACCGAGTCTCGAACAGGCAACATAAAGTCGAAATACGTCCAAAATTAAATGACCGCATGAATGACATAATAACATTGCTTGTACTGTCAACACTGAAATAAGTTTCAATTTGACAGCAAAATCCCCATTATCAAAATGATCCGCCGTTTATTGAATTCATTTGTTACAAAAAATGTGATAAATGAAGAACCGCTCTACCGATTTTGTGCAAACTTCACATATACCATCTACTAAATAGTCCGAACAAAGCCTAAACATTTGGTTTGGATAGGTGAGCCCGTTCTTGAGTTATAAAATTACAACGAAAAGTGGCATTGATTTTTATATATATAGATATAAGAAGCTCCATACCTTAAGAAGTATACACTGCAGCTGCCTTATACTGATATGGTCTATGGAACCGGCGCAGAACTTCCCGAAGAATTTCTTAGCGCCGAGCGCCCGCAGGTCTTGTATCACGAAGGGCCAAAGGTGTAGTACATTGTTTCGAGACATGCGGTCGCGTTTCTCTACCACCACCTGGAACAGATAACATATAAATATTTGACGAGCTCGGTGGCGTAGCGGTCAATGACGCGGCTTCGACACAAACGCTCGTGGGTTCGATTCCCACATAGGACAAGCATTTGTGTGCATGAACATGTCTGTTTGTCTTAGTCTGGGTGTTTTCTATGTATCATAAGTATGTATTTACAAAAAAAAAGTCTAGTACCCATAACACAAGCTTCGCTTACTTTGGGGCTAGATGGCGCTGTGTAATTTGTCTAAAAAAAACAAAAAAAAAAAATATTTTTGGAGTGACAAATTCTTTACTGAACACTGACGACAACTGACGGTTATGACTGAGCCGTCACGCTCGGCTCTGTAACGCTCGCTCGGGTAACATCGTCAGCGAAGGAGCAAGACGGGGCGAGATGAAGTTTTCACTTCTGTCGTCTGAACAAGCACACGCCGTTTCTTGACGTGGATACCAATAAAAAAAAACGAATGACAATAAAATTTGGGGATACAGTTTGGTGTTGCATCTACAAATCTATCATCTCCATCCAAAATTCAATTACAATACTGGATAGATAAAGGATCAAGAATTTGTTAGGCTAAATAAGAACTATGGGACATCGCGTGCAGGGGAAGGGGAAGCGCTGCCATTTTGTGATAACGTGCATATAACGTATTCACGTATGACACACATCCATGATACATCTATCATCACATTTTTTTTTATCATAATAATATGTAAACTAAAAACCATTCCGATAGATACCCCTTCCCTGAACCCTAATATACATTTAATTACTCATCTATAATTAATTTGACATCATATTTGTAATTGTCAATTTTCAGTTTATATCTTTACACTCTTTTCAGTTTTTTTTCTTTACACTTTACACAGAAACGAAGGAGATGCTGCGTTGGCAGTAGGGGTGGCGGCGCGCCAGCGATATTTTATGTTGCGAGCGTTAATATGGCTACGGTAACCGCTTTACATCAGGCGGGCCGTATGCTTTTCTGCCACCCGACGAAGTATAAAAAAAAACACTCGAACTATGTACCCTAGATTAGATATCGTCGTCGTCGTCAACCCTTATTCATCCCACTGCTGGGATACGGGTCTCCCCTCAATCGAAGGGGTTTAGAGCATACTCCACCACGCGGCTCAACTGCGGGTTGGCGGAGGTCAGTGTTTTCAACCCGCCTAAAGGCCCACTGCCTTAGCTTAACGACTGTCATCTAACGACAACAGCCGGGACCGATAGCTTAACGTTCCCTCCGAAGCATGGAGGAGCTCGATATAAATAAATATTAGGTTGCATGTTATGCTGTTAGAGCACCTAAATAAATAAATAAATTTCATTATTCTGGATCAAAGCTAAAAAGGAGTTGCCACTAATGGTCAGCGCCTATGGTGTCACGAGAGCTTATACTTTATGTTGTAATCTTCTGTAAGCCACAGGTCACCGCCTATCATCAGCCAGGCCGTACTCAAAACTGGCTTGTACAGACATAAATAAATATTTCTGGACAATTTACATAGCGCCGTCTAGTCTCAAATTAAGCGCAAACCTTGTATATGGGTACTAGAAAACTGATAAACTATACTTAAATACATTTCTTTTTTTGTAAATACATAATACTTAGAAAACACCCAGACCAAGACAAACAGACATGTTCATGCACACAAATATTAGACTCGTGCGGGGATCGAACCCTCAACCACTGAGTCAAAGTAGAATTTGCTAACCATTCAGACCACCGAGCTCATCTTCATGTTTTATAGACTCATCTAATGATCCGCCGAACAGGCTGGCAGTTAGCTCATCCTTTCAAGAATAATTTATATCAGTGAAAGTGGCCTTAGGTAACCATTCGACCACCAAAGAGAAGAGATTTTGCGTCCCTTTGTGTTCTACCGATTGTACAATGTGGTGTGTTCAGAGGAGTTGTTTGACATGATGCCCACGGCCTTCTTCTACAGTCGCACCGCTCGCCATCGACAGGGAATTCATCCTCACACATTGGAGCCTAAGTGGTCGCGTACTGTGCGGTTCCAGAGAAGTTTCCTCCCGCGTACTGCCAAGCTGTGGAATGAACTGCCTGTCGAGGCATTCCCACGAGACTACAGCATGGGTTCTTCAAAAAGGGCGTGAAGAGGTTTTTACATGGTCGGCAACGCGCGTGTGATGCTACTGGTGTTACAGGCGTTCATAGGCTGCGGTAGCTGTTTTCCATTGGGCGTGCCGTATGCTTGTTTTCCACTTCAGTGGTGTAAAAAAAAGGAAGTTCATCGAAATAGAAATAATGACATAGACTCACCACTTTCGCGCCCAGCAGCTGGCACTCTATAGCGGCGCGGAGCCCGCATGGCCCAGCCCCTATAATCAGCACTCTTGTGTGTGAGCAAGCTCGTCCTTTACTGTACACTTTATGATTGGCGCGCGCGTCGAATTTCTTGAACAACGCCTGCGCCTTCCATGAACTTGCTAGTTTTGTCTGCAATTTAAATATAATATGTCAATTAACATGTCCCGCTATATAAAAAATAATAAATGTTCCAGGACAAATACATATTAGGGTGTAAGTGGTTCATCAAGATCTTTGAACCAAAGCCAACTTCACCTGCACGTGGTGCACCCTGCTGAATGACAAACGAAGCTCTGGCGAAAAGAGAGGTAGGGAGCGTAATTGTAAGCTACCCGACTGGGGAATGTACCTCCACCTCACAGAATACCGCAGCCAAATAACAGTTCCCTTGAGGGTTGTTATGTTCCTGCGAGTGAGTGAGGTCACCAGAAAGAAAGGAAGGAGTATAGGCTGGCAACGGATCGGCGACCCCTTGGTGTTGCTAATCTCCATGAGCGGTGGTGATTGCTTTCCATCAGGTGACCCACATGCTCGTTTAGCCCCCTGTCATATAAAAAAAACGGTATACTGTATATGTGACAACCCTACCTACAACGGTCACTGGACTAGAAGTACTCCACCTCACAGAATATCGCAGCCAAATAACAATTCCCTTGAGGATTGTTGTGTTCCTGCGAGTGAGTGAGGTCACCAGAACGAAAGAAAGGAAGGAGTATTGGCTGGCAACGGATCGGCGACCTCTTGGTGTAGCTAATCTTCATGGGCGGCGGTGATTGCTTTCCATCAGGTGACCCACATGCTCGTTTACCTCCCTATCATATAAAAATAAAACCGGCCAAGTGCGAGTCGGACTCGCGCACGAAGGGTTCCGTACCATTATCTCTAAAAACGGCAAAAAATCACGTTTGTTGTATGGGAGCCCCCCTTAAATATTTGATTTATTTTTATTTAATTATTTATTTTTAAAGTGAATATATAACTAAATATTATGTGAGTATTTCAAGCGTCTAACTATTGCCGTTATCAATTGCGAGCAAAAACGAGCAAAAAAAAATCATGTTTGATGTATGGGAGCCCCCATAAATATTTATTTTATTCTGTTTTTTAGTATTTGTTGTTATAGCGGCAACAGAAATACATCATCTGTAAAAAAATTCAGCTGTCTAACTATCACGGTTCATGAGATACAGCCTAGTGACAGACGGACGGACGGACGGACGCACGGACAGCAGAGCCTTAGTAATAGGGTTCCTTTTTACCCTTTGGGTACGGAACCCTAAAAACGGTATACTTTATATGTGGCAACCCTACCTACAACGGTCACTGGACTACTACTAGGCGTATCGCCGATTGATTGAGCTAATGGTACATCTCGCTGATCGGTTCAATGAGTTGGAGCGCTGATTGATCTGACATCATCAAAGTGAGACCTGCCCATTACACTGCGATGTCCACACTACGAGTATCTATAAATTGACAACTGCTCGTATTCATAACGGAAAAAATATTTATCTACAATATGTGGATATGCATTGTTGCGTATAAAGCTAGTATAAATTAGATAACAGATATTAGTTATAATTCGTGTGTAATAAGGGTTTATATGTTTTATTATTTTTATTTTCAGTTAAAGCTCTATACTGCATTTATTGTCAACGACACCACTGAACCAAACCACTGTGGTGTCGTTTACAATTTTTTTTAGGTAACGACACCACCGTAGTGTAGTTCTAATGCAAGACATATATATGCATTTATCGATAACAATTATTTACCATTCGTAAGATCACGACATGACATACATGATCTCTTACTTCGGCGCTATGATTGTAGGTGATTTTTTTGGAGAGGACAAACACTTAATAACATATTTTAAACAAACTTTTTCACAAAATATAAGTAATTATAGCACAGATAGCAAATGAGGTTAAAAAAAGTTATGATGAAAACAATGAATAGTAATATATTATGAGGTATAGATATTTGTTACGAAGTTCTGTTATGAATAATGTTATTTTGTTGTAAAGACAATTATTATTACGTTTTACGAATCCCTTGAGGACTCGCCCAATTTCAGCATCTAATACTTATTATTATCATAAATTAAAACATAACGAATTGTTTTTATCCACTCAGGTGCTTGCGTCATTTAGCAGCACATATTACACATCACTAGTCGGCAGTGGTGTGGTTACCTAAAAAAAATTGTAAACGACACCACTGTGGTGTCGTTTAGTGGTGTCGTTGACAATATGTACTAATTACCAAACCCGATCTTTCTCATCATGCGTTCTATGGTTGACTGGAAGAAATACCTGCATGGGATAAGTCCGCCGTTATATATGATATTTGTTTTGTATCTTTTATATTATATATCTTTTATATTAATATTGTATCTTTTATATATTTTAATACAATCAAGTTACAAACAAACAATATAATAACGTATGAGTAGTCTTTTGATATTATAGTCATGGCTTCTTTCTCTAGTCGCATAGATCGCCATAGGGGCTGAAATCATCCTTGCAAATATTGGAGTGTAAATAGTTCATCATCATCGTTTGGGGTGTAAGTGGTTCATCAACATCTTTGAACCAAAGCCAACTTCACCTGCACGCGGTGCACCCTGCTGACTGACAAACGAAGCTCTGGCGAAAAGAGAGCGTAATTGTAAGCTACCCGACTGGGAAATGTACCTCCACCTCACAGAATACCGCAGCCAAATAACAATTCCCTTGAGGGTTGTTGTGTTCCTGTGACTGAGTGATGTCACCAGAAAGAAGGGAAGGAGTATAGGCTGGCAACGGATTGTTGACCCCTCGATATTGTTGATCTCCATGGGCGGTGGTGATTGCTTTCCATCAGGTGACCCACATGCTCGTTTACCCCCTATCACATATAAAAAAATTAGTACTAATATGGGCGCATACATATAATATTCGACGAGCTCGGTGGCGTAGCGGTCAATGACGCGGCTTCGACACCAACGCTCGTGGGTTCGATTCCCACATAGGACAAACATTTGTGTGCATGAACATGTCTGTTTGTCTTAGTCTGGGTGTTTTCTATGTATCATAAGTATGTATTTACAAAGAAGAAATGTATTTACGTATGTTTATCAGTTGTCTAGTACCCATAACACAAGCTTCGCTTACTTTGGGGCTAGATGGCGCTGTGTAATTTGTCTGACAATATTTATTTATTTATTTATATGTGCGGTTGCGGAGCTTGTAGAACTAACACAATGTACAATGAACTGTCAATGTTTTGCCAGAAGACCATAGTACGGGGTTCATCAGGAAAGGCGAAGGTCAGACAGGGTCGGCTACGCAAGAATAATACCTGCTATAGCGAGAATATAGTGAAAATGGAGGTGTAGTAGAAAACAATACAACGCAGGTAAACCCATGATCCAATCAAAACTATATTAATTTAATAAAAATGTATTAAAGTGACCTTGTCAAAAGAACAAAAAATATAATAATATAAGTATAAAATCTGATGTTGTGATTCTCCTGGTGTTACTGGCGTCCATAGGCTGCGGTGACTACTTTCCATCAGGCGGGCCGTAAGCTCGTTTACCTAATCTTAGTGGTATAAAAGCTCGCTCGTAACCTTAGTGGTATAAAATAATATATTAAGATTTTTAACTTTAGCTGAATCTAAAAGAGTGAAGTACGTACATATTTTTAACATTTCAGAAAATAGGATTTAAAATAGAATTATATTTGAAACAGAAGTGAAATAAGAACAAACCAATGGGCCTGACTCATATCTTGATATTTGTTAAAAAGTTCGCATTGCAAACATTATAGCTCGTGCAATTAGCGGTTCACATTCCTTTTAATCACAGACCGGCCACTTCATACAAATATTGCATAGTGAACTACTTCCTACACAAACAATGCCGTCTGTGCAGGACGTAAATGAGCGTGTGTGCGAGCGGCGTCAAAGAAACTGTTCCGGATTCGCCTCAGAGGGGAGGAGAGGTCGACACGAGAGAGAAGCAGGGAGTGGCCATACTATACGTAGTACTATTACTTATACTGTGCTTTTATTTAGTTTCACCGCAGTGTCTGTAATCATCCGCCTGTAAATCTTGCAAGCTAAATTTGACCCACTTCCCAGTGTCCTATTAAGCTGAACAAGTTTTGTTCTCATGACAATGCACAATTACATAAATGCCGCCATTTACATCAAACATAGCAGCCGCAATGGTTCTCAAATGAAAGGATTTCATTCGCGAAATACAGTACTTAAACATCCTTTTTTTTTTTTTTTAAATTTGTTATAAAATAATTTATAACAAATGAAATTAGTTTCGCAGTGCAAAAAATATAGCCCGTGTAATTCGCTTTTTTGTTACAATTTGCCTTATTTTATGTCATCAAAATATAAAAACAAATCAATTTATTATTTATGTTTTTAAATACATGTTGTATTTAAAAACGTAAATAATAAATCTTTATTTGCATAAAACATGGTAAGTATACAATGCTCTTAGGTGCACAATAAGGGTGCTCATGTCTTGCCAATCATTATCTTAGCATGCAAATATTAATTTTTAGTAGTTTATGAAACTGTTGCATAATAAGGGTTATTAAAATACGAGTGTGAGTTTAAAACATGAGCCGAAGACGAGTGTTTTAATAGACCACACGAGTATTTTAATACCTAATGATGTGCAGTTTCATACACTACTTTATCTAATCTCATGAAATATATGATAATAATATTTTAAATACAACCATGAAGTTAATTTAACAGCTATAATTCTTACCTATAAATCCATTTGCAGATCGAGCATACGTAGTGCTCATGCGCGACGCGCCGCGCGGCGCCGCGTTCACAGATTATGTAGAAAAATTTTGCATAGTTGCAATGTATTTGCATTGAAACCTGTTTAAAATACCTGTATCCAGGGCTGAAGCTGTATCGAAATGGTAAAAAAGTTATTTTACGATACAGTTGTCCATAGAAGAGCTGTATCGAAAAATAACTTTTTAAATTTATTTTGATAGCTTGTGCGTAAAGACTGTCATTATGATACTGTGTTCAGTTTTTTAATGTGTAAATTTCAGTATGAGATTAGATAAAATTATAAACTTATGTTCAAGTAATGCATTAAATACAGTAATAGTTTTATACATGAATACGTACATACGTATTAATACGTACCAAAATACAACCTCATCTGAGCTTAGTTTGTATTTAGTTTTGGGGTGTAAGTGGTTCATCAAGATCTTTGAACCAAAGTCAACTTCAACTGCACGCGGTGCACCCTGCTGACTGACAAACGAAGCACTGGCGAAAAGAGAGGTAGGGAGCGTAATTGTAAGCTACCCGACTGGGGAATGTACACCTCCATCTCACAGAATACCTCAGCAAAATAACAATCCCCTTGAGGGTTGTTGTGTTCCTGCGAGTGAATGAGGTCACCAGAAAGGAAGGTGATGCTGCGTTGGCAGCGGGGGTGGCGGCGCGCGAGCGATATTTTATGTTGCGAGCGTTAATATGGCTACGGTAACCGCTTCACATAAGCAGTATGCTTGTCTGCCACCCGTCGTAGCATAAAAAAAAAGACAACACTACATTGGATAGAATTGAATAAGGTAGGTGTTACATAATGGGGTGTAGTAGGGAAAACATTAATATGTACATACGTATTAATACGTACTAAAATACAACCTCATCTCAGCTTAGTAATAGATACATTTTGGGGGCAAATACGACCCACGTGTTAGAATACGTCAAATATATTACACATGATTCTTCATATGCGCTACTCAGGAACGTGCTGTGACTCCATTAAAATGACCGGCGAATCCGCGAGCATGGAGTCATCCATACAGCTCACGTCGTAATGAATGGCTAGCTTTTCTAAACCACTCAGTCATCAAGTGGGCGGCTTGCTCGTTTGCCAACCAAAACATAATAATAAACATGTGTTGTATTAACTTCGCATAGATTTATAGTGCGTTACTCATAGGACCAAGGTCATAGAGTAATGAATAATCTTAAGGGCGAGGGGGCGTTAGTTCGGAACGGTTTAAGAGTGAACGCGTACACCTATGGAGACGGAGACGAAATCGAGATTTTTTTTGAGGTAAGTGCTCACCATCTTTGAGCCAAAGCCAATCTCACATGCACGCGGTGCATCCTGCTGGTTAACTAATGAGTCTCTAGCAGAAGAGGTAAATATAAGCTTTTCGACTGACACCTCATAGGAAACTGCTACCAAATAATAATTTCTAGAATTCTAACGCTCTTAAGCCTTCTAGGCTCTAGGTGACAACGCTTTCACCAGAAAGGAAGAAAAGGAGCTGCTGCGTCGGCAGCGGGGGTGGCAGCGCGCCAGCGATATGTCATGTTGCGAGCGTTAATATGACTACAAAAACCGCTTCACATCAGGCGGGTCAGACTTAGTATAAAAACACAGCTATCAACACCACAGAATAATAACAATGAAACCATTCCGTAATCAATATAACGCTACTCAAGAGATTTTACTCTACTCTTGTCTAAGGCCTCTTGTACACGCTAAGAAAAGTCGCCGGGCCTATGCAACAATTCGTGTCGTTTCTACACACGAACTGAGGGCCAATTCTCGTAATTTTTCTACGAAATTACTACAGATTGATAGTTGACCGAATTGAGATTGAATTGTGAATTGACTAAAATTATATACTTGATTTCATTTATTAATAATTATCAATTCTTATAGTTGGCAAAGTAACATCCTTACTTTGTTTAATTAACAGTCACATTCCGATATAATCCCACTTAAATTAAACTTTGAAGTTCCATAATGTGATACGAGAATACCAAATTTGACATTTGTGAGATCGAGACTGGATCGGAACTGAATTTTGACTACATTTTAATTACGAGAATTGCCCCTCTGTTTAAACTGCTTCCGCGCTGACCAAGAAAAAAATCTTGTCTGCGCTAGACATGACGCGCGACGGATTGCTGCGGTGCGGTGGTATTCGTGCCTAGATCCGACAAAATTCTTGTTGTGTAAAGAATCAACTCACTCTACTACACTACTCAACCCGCAGTTGAGCGGCGTGGTGGAGTATGTTCTAACATGATGAATTAGTCCTATCTGTAGTAGACACAGTACAGACAGTACTAGAGGCCTAAGAGGCTTTAAGGCTTCAACGCGCCATCAAACCGCTAAGCTGAAATATGAATTTAAAGACATACAATTCAAGTAAGTAACTTTCGCTTGCTTAAATTATAATTTCGAAAATATGCTTTCGCTCAGCGCTAAAACGTAACACACTTCGTTAAAGCAATTGATTTCGCAAGGCATAATTGTAAAAAAAGTGTTCATTACATGTGATAAATAATATCTTCATTTAAAAATAAATAATTATAATAGGTTACTAGACATTTTTTTTCGATTTGTTATATAATGACGTCACAGTAATAATATTGGTGAAAGAATTACTTCAATAGTCCAATATAAGTAATAGGTACTACGTATACTATGGGCTAGTCCATACCACTCTGCGGTATCAACCTCACCTCCCCCCTCTGAGACGAATCTGGAACAGTTTGTACGGCGCCGCACACACACAAAAGCTCAATTTCGCTCTGTCCAGACGTCATGGTTTATGGTGAACGACGCGACATTTATATGGAGTGGCCGGTGTGTAACAATAGCATAAATACTCGTACTTCTCGAGAAATGATCACTTGAAAAACAGAACCCTGAACTTTTAAGAAATCGCTGCAAACAAACTTATGACGTCACACGTTTGTTTTTTGAATGCATTAAATAAGAATTTTGTACGACAGCTATGTTAAATATTACGTTTATGTAGCTGGTGCAGAAACAAAAGTCATAGTATTTCTTATTGTTTCTCCAATGGTAATATTTATTTTTCATAATTTGAAGAGGCTTCTTTAAACTACTGACCTCTCAATAACAGGCATGAGAAGTGAGTCGAACCAGAAAAAAAAAGCTTCATGAAGTATTCAATTTATTAAAAAAAACTGATATTACAAATGTTAAATATAATAATATTGAAGATAAAACTAGCAGTGACGAATAAAGATTTTCATGTCTAAATAAGTTTTTGTTTTGTACTATACAATTTAAATATAACATAGATATGTAGGCGATCGAGACACAAAATATTTTAACCCAGGTTTTGTGGCTCAATACCCCTCCGTACGTCGACGGTAAGCTGTCTGGTAAAACACTGGGCTCACAACCCGCTGTTGAGCAGTACGCTCTAAACCATTTTGATTAAAGGGAGAGCCGTATCCCAGCAGACGAATATCTATTGAGAAAATAAATAAATATTGTCATACAAATTACACAGCGCCATCTAGCCCCAAAGTAAGCGAAGCTTGTGTTATGGGTACTAGACAACTGATAAACATACGTAAATACATTTTTTTTTTGTAAATACATACTTATGATACATAGAAAACACCCATACCAAGACAAACAGACATGTTCATGCACACAAATGTTTGTCCTGTGTGGGAATCGAACCGACGAGCGTTGGTGTCGAAGCCGCGTCATTGACCGCTACGCCACCGAGCTCGTCTCGAAAACACATGCAAAACATTCTGATGACACAAAAACGAGATAGTATGAATAGATTGTACTCGTATACCACATTGTCACATTTTTAAAGCCTCTAGCAGCAAAATCATAGTACTTTCATAGTACTAAAGATACTCGTATACTACCTATAACGCTCCGCCAACCCGCAGTTGAGCGGCGTGGTGGAGTATGTTCTAAACCCCTTCGATTGAAGGGGGACCCAAAAAGATTGAAAGAGAAGGTATCCCAGCAGTGGTATTAGACGTTTTAATACTATGGTCATTTTGGATACACGGACGTTTTAAACTGGTCGTTATTAATAAATAGACATTTTGATAATATGGACATTTTAATACTTTAGACCATATGAACCCAAAGGTGTATAAGGCTTGATGGCGATAACGCACAGTCAACATCCAGACCAAGCCCTACTAAGTAGTGACGTTCTTGATGGACGAGGACACACACACACACCACACACACCACAGTATGGTTTTTAAGAGATCTAAATGACTGTGCCAAATTGCAGCTCAATAGAACTCTGGGAAGTGTCAAAATTAACTTGACAGATTTGATTACTGGCACCGCTGTGAAACTAAATAAAAGCTAGAATTTAGAAAAGAAATTATTTAAGTATAGTCCCGGCATAAAGACTCGAAGCAGAACTAAATTTATTGTAACATTGACTTTTTCCATACAAAAGTTCTCAAGGGTTTCCATGGGCAGACTGTTTTCACAAAGGAGAAGGAGTTGTTGCGTTAGCAGCGAGTGTGGCAGCGAGCATATTTCATGTCACGAGCGTTTATATGGCTACGGTAAACGCTGAACATCAACAGGGCCGTATGCTTGTTTCCACCTGGCGTATAAAAAAAATAGGGCGTGGCTGTGTTACGGCCGTGTTTTGTACGTGATATGCATTAAAATTATCTCAAAATGCCATCGCTTCCACCGCCCCCGCACGCGATATTCCATAGTTCTTACTTAGCGTAATAAATTCTTTGATCCTTCATCTATCCAGTGGAGGGATTGAATTTTGGATGGAGATGAGAGATTAGATGGACGAGCTCGGTGGTCGAATGGTTAGCAATGGCCACTTTGACTCCGAGGTCGCGGGTTCGATTCCCGCACAAGACAAACATTTGTGTGCATGAACATGTCTGTTTGTCTTGGTCTGGGTGTTTTCTATGTATTATAAGTATGTATTTACAAAAAAAAATATGTATTTAAATACATTTATCAGGTGTCTAGTACCCATAACACAAGCTTTGCGCTTAATTTAAGACTAGATGGCGCTGTGTAAATTATCCAGAAATATTTATTAATTATTTATTTATTATTATTTGTAGCTGCAACACTAAACTGTATCCCCCGAAACTTCTATTCGTTTATTTGTATTGCCTCCGTATGAAAGCAATTTTATTCACATCAAAAAGTGACACCCCTATTTTCTTCTATTCTCTTCGATGGCAATGGTACCTAATTGTTGATGGTCACCCGAGTGAAACAAAATGTTCAGCTATATTCAATTAAAACTTCAGAAATAAAAGCAAAATACTAATGGCATCGCAATACGACAGCGAAAGCAAACAGAAAGTAATATAAATAGTATAGTACTGTAAGTATTAAGTGCAATTGCAATGCTCCGACCGTGAATTATGCAAAAATGCACAGTGCAACGCGGGGCATATGCATACGTTCTCGACGCTTTGTAATCTTGGTATCTAATCGCCAGTTATGGATTATGACGGCACGATGAGATCATTATGAGAATATTTTATTGATTAATTGTTTATAACAACGTTGTCCATTATGCCTCTATGTAAAGCATAGGTGAGCACAGTTTTTAATATTTAATATTTAGCCCGGTCGAATGATTAGTAATAGCTACTTGGACTCTGAGGTCGCGGATTCGATTCCCGCAAAAGACAAACATTTGTGTGCACGAACATATCAGTTTTTCTGGTATTTTTATTGTCTATGAATTATTTGGCCATGTGGTTTCCGGCAGATTAGAATAGAATCACTCCATCTCTTCCCGTGGATGTCGTACAAGGCGACTAAGGGAAATACATTATAAAACATCGATCAGGCCTCCCAAACCCGTCTGGCCAGCGTGGGGAGTGTAGGCCAAATCCTCCTTCTGTCTGGGACGGAAGAGAGAGGGTCGTGCTCCTGTAGTGGAGACTAAAATAACCTGATGATGATGATGATTTACAAAAAAATGTATTTATGTATACTACTAGCTGACCCGACAGACGTCCTGTCATCTTGGCAATGAATATTGAATTCGAATTGGTTTCGCGCAATCTGTCTAATGACAGTTCTGTCAAACGACATTAAGTTACGTTAGAAAAGTTAATATAAACGTTCAGTTTTCTTAAATTTTCTAATTTTCCCAGCCGATGCAGTGAAAGAGAGATAGATGCGTCACAAGCCGAATGTTCGGGCCGATCACGCCTCTCTATCGTTTGTTCCGCGCTCTAGCTTGCAGGCTCGGCTTAGGCGAAACGTGACAATGAAACATGCTTTTTCGTGGATGGAGCCCGGCGTTCAACGATTTATAAGACGTCAAAAAAGAAATGGCGTGTTTTAACCACACGACAGAATTGAAAATTTCATAGATTTTCATTTCCCTCTCTCGGCTTCGGCTTTACCCGAACGAGCGTTATAAAGCCGAGCGTGACACATTACTTACCCGACCATGACTGCTTAGGCTCCGTTCACACAGAACGGCTCATAGAGGAGAGCAGATTTTGGTGGCGTTTAAAACAGAGTTTTGGGTCATTGGTATAAGGTTTATTTTTCAAATTCACTTATTTTGTTACATGAGAATGCTCGAGAGCCAATGTGGATTTTTAAAGTAAACCTTATGACAATGACACAAAACTATTTTAAACGCATCCAAAATCTGCTCTTCTCTCCGAGCCGGTTTGTATGAACGGGCCCTTAGGCGTATTCACTAGTCACAAAATAAAATGCGCCTATAAACAGACCACATGTAGTAAAGAGATATTACATATTTGTATTCCCTTGGCGTTATTATCATTAAATTAATACGTGAAACAAAAACTTTATACCGCTTTTTACAAAAATTGCACGGACGGAAGAGTATGAAATTTCGCACACTTAGGTTCGAAACACATAACCGCGTCGCGGCGACGCGCCGCAACGCAACGCACCACTGAGCGTTGCATTGCGGCGCCGCGAAACAAAGCGTTATGCTGTCATACTGTACGGTAACCATATTTTTGTGCTTTTCAATGTTATTGAATGTATGTAAAAAAATAGCAAAAAATGTTACATTTCGGTAACGTTAAAGTTTGATTAAACGATTATTTTATGTTACTTTTAGTACACAATTCTGCGTACAAAATTCTGCGAAGCGGCGGGCGGCACTGCCGAATTTGGCGGTGCGGTGCCGCAACGAGGTTGTGTGTTTCGGCCCTTATAGTTTACTAGCGGCCCGCCTCGGCTTCGCTCGGGTAGAAGAATGAAACACAGAAAGATCACTTTCCTTGTAAGTTTTCCGTTTTTTCTCTCCATAAGAACTTTCCCTAAGCATTAACGAAAATATGAAAACAAAAATTAGCCGAATTGGTTGAGATATTCTCGAGTTTTGCGCTTAACAACACATTTGGCGATTCATTTTTATTTATATACTAGCGGCCCGGTACGTGCTTCGCTACGTATAAAGTGAAATACTAAAAAAATTAATTAACAAAAAAATATTTTATTAATTGCTAGCTTATTTTAAAACTTAATCCATAACATTTGGATATACAATATTTTTTTATTTTTCCATTTTGAGCATGAATAAACAAACGGCTGGGGGTACCGACTCTGGAACAGGCACCATAAAGTCGAAGCACGTCCAAAATGAAATGACCGAATGAATGACATAACAACATGCTTGTACTGTCAACACTGAAAAAAGTTTCAATTTGACAGCACAATCCCCATCTGAAAAAAGTTTCAATTTGACAGCAAAATCCCCATTAACAAAATGATCCGCCATTTATTGAATTCATTTGTTACAAAAAATGTGATAAATGAAGAACCACTCTACCGATTTTTAGAAACAACTTAGTCCGAATAAACCCTAAACATTTGCTTTCGATAGGTGAGCCCATTCTTGAGTTATAAAATTGCAACGAAAAGTGGCATTGATTTTTATATATATAGACTAGCTGTCCCGGCGAACTTCGTACCGCCTAACAGTCAATGAATGTCGTGATGTACATATATATATGAACAAAATTTATGATTTCTTGAAATTAATACAATGAATAATAGAAAATAATAGAGAAGCACGATGGCGTGAAGCACGTGTCAGTCTAATTGTACACGCAAGTTAAGCAACGTCAACCGTAGCCTGTTCATGGATGAGTTTATGTTATCTCGAGCTCGTCCGTGCTTCGGAAGGCACGTTAAGCCGTCGGTCCTGGTGTTTATCATTAGATGGCAGTCCTTAAGTCAAGTTAGTGGCCCAACCCGTAGTTGAGCAGCGTGTTGGAGTATGCTCTAAACATCTTCGGTTGAGGGAAGACCCGTATCCCAGCAGTGGGTAAATAATAAGTTCAGTACTTAACAAAGTCACAAAAAAAGTACCAATTGACAACAATAAATATTTCAATCCACAAAACAAATCACAGACAACATTCGCGACGTAAAAGTGAGACCAATCGATTTGACATTTACATAACAATCAATAAATATTCCAATCCTTTTTAACTGGCACTATTTGTATGGGAAAACGTTTTTTCTTTTATTTAATTCTTTCGTCAATTTTTCAATGTTTTTAATACTTTCCCGACCAAGACACGACATTATTTTATATATTATATAGATTTATGGAGCTTGATTTAAATTTCTGAACGCACGCATAAATATTTTAGAACCAATAAATATTTAAATCCACAAAACTGTTTTCAAAACAAATCACAGCCAACTTTCAAGACGTAAAAATGAGACCAATAGAGTTAACATTTGTTTTTAATCTATGACATTTGTTCTATAATGAGCTTAATATACATTTCTGAACGCACGCATACATTTGGCGTACGCACGTACGACAACGTCACATTTGACCAGCCTGGCGCAACTCAAGGTAAAAAAACGACTCTATGAATCGGAAGCGAATTTGGTACAAATTCTGATTGTTTTCGCTTCCATTTCATACATATTAGAATTACGCTATTTGTATGGCACATCCGTCTCTTAAAACGTAGTGGTTACATTCTCTTTGCATTTGACAGCTACGACAACCACGAACATTTTGTATGGGAAAATGTTTTTTCTTTTATTTAATTTTTTCGAGAATTTTCCAATGTTTTTAAGAGTTATTCTGCTATTCGGGACGGAAACAAATCCAACAAATCAAAAACCATGGCAATCGGTCCAGCCGTTCTCGAGTTGTAAGTGTTGTAACAAACACGACTTTCTTTTATATATATAGATAGATAGATTTGTTACAAAAAATGTGATAAATGAAGAACTGCTCTACCGATTTTGTGCAAACTTCACCTAAACCATCTACTAAATAGTCCGAATAAACCCTAAACATTTGGTTTGGATAGGTGAGCCCGTTCTTGAGTTATAAAATTACAACGAAAAGTGGCATTGATTTTTATATATATAGATTATGTAGATATAGAGAAAAAGTGCAGATTGCTAATATTTTTTTTCAATTATGCATAAAAAAAATAAAAAAATACATTAAATCAATAAAAAAAACTATTACACACACTAACATGCATTTGACACACACACTTATAAATACTATTTTGTTATACTCTGTTGAATTTCGACCAATAGGCAATCACTAGTTATTGTAAATGTGTAATAATTATTGACACATGAATCACATGTTTATCAACAACAGACATTGCAATGAACTTACTGTTTCCTCATTATTATCATAATAATGGCTAAATGCCAGTGAGCAACGACTTTGCTTAGCAGATACCGGACAAAGTTGACCTCCGCTTTATACAAGAGCGCATAGTAGTTAGAGCTCAAACCGTCACTTTACACATCATTTTGCACATATACAGATATAAAAAAAAATTTTTTTTTTGCCCTAACTTGATATAGTGCGTCTGGATACTTGCAAATGTGTGTGCTATATGCTGCGGCTACACTACCGTGATATGCCAATAATTCTTGCCAATATTTCAAGCCACATAAACGATCGAAATATTTTATATCGCTCGCGCGCCACTCCTTAATTCCTGACCTCGCTCAAAGGCACACAACCCTCAAGGAAATTATTATTAAGCTGCGTTATTCTAAGAATTGTTTGTTTTAAAATCGGTTATAAATACTTTCGTTACTGCGCAAGTTCTGCATTCAGAGGCGCATGCGCAATTTGAAACGTCCGTCGGTCCAAGCACGCAATCGCTCCACCACTACTCCTAGGGTTCTCAACCCTCCCGGATTGCCCAGGAGACTCCGGTAATACTGGTTAATTTCCCGACCTCCCGGAGAACAATAATTTCTCCGGCTTTTCTAAAAAAGTGGTACAACTTTAAAGATCCGGAATATCAAACAATGAAAATTTTCCCGAATCAGGGATTGTTAGATATTGACTTTAGTGGCAAACTTTACGACGAGGTTGGACTTTTGTCTCGTTGAAGAAAATCGAGTGGATTAACACTTGTTTTTATACTACGTCGGGTGGAAAACAAGCATACGGCTCGCCTGATGTGAAGCGGTTAACGTATTAATGCTCGTATTAATGCCATATTAATGCTCGCAACATAAAATATTACTCGCGTGCCGCCACCCCCTGAGTTGGTTTGACTTCTTTACTAAATCGAAAAATAGAACCCTTCCCCCCCCCCCACTACCCATAAAAGTTTCCCGTTTTTTTTTATACTACTTTTTTATCGTTTCCCGGGTTGGTCCGTTCAAGATTTGGCAATCCTAACTACTCCCCAATATATCCAAAGCATTTCCGCGGAATAAAACAATCTCTCAGGTTTCACTCGGCTGGTCCAGCATCCGCGTGCACCTGGCGCCGCGCCAGCACTCTTGAACTAATACCTACCACCTGCTCTCGTGCCAGTGTACCGTCCGAAGGAATCCGGGCCAACGATCTACGAGTGCATACGTAACATCGCCGTTTTCACTAGCTCTTTGTCTAATATTCCATTACTAATTTATTCTATTATTAATTGGACCCTGTTACGACGAGCTCGGTGGTCGAATGTATGGCCACTTCCGACTCCGAGGTCGCGAGTTCGATTCCCGCACAAGACAAACATTTGTGTGCATGAACATGTCTGTTTGTCTTGGTCTGGGTGTTTTCTATGCATTATGAGGTCGCGAGTTCGATTCCCGCACAAGACAAACATTTGTGTGCATGAACATGTCTGTTTGTCTTGGTCTGGGTGTTTTCTATGCATTATAAGTATGTATTTATAAAAAAAAAATGTATTTAAGTACATTTATACCTGTAACACAAGCTTTGCGCTTAATTTGGGACTAGATGGCGCTGTGTAAATTGTCCAGAATTTTTTATTTATTTATGTAGAATAGATCCAACCGACAAACTATGCTAAATTAAGAATCATACATAGCGAGAAACTTCAAATCGAGTTATATATTCGCAACAGATTCTAGCAGTTTGATAATATATGCTTTCCAAAATTTTTATTTCTCATCATCATCATCATCACTCTCGTCCGTCCTAGATGGAAGGAGGATTTGGCCTACACTCCCCACGCTGGCCAGACAGGTTGGGGAGGCCTGATCGATATTTGATAATGTATTTCCCCTAGTCGCCTTGTACGACATCCACGGGAAGAAACGGACTGATTCTATTCTAGTCTGCCGGAAACCACACGGCCATATTTCTATTAAACTTTAAATATATTTAACTTAAAAGTAACAAAATGTCGATTGGACCTATTCTGCATAATATTGTCCAATTCTTAGTTCATTTGCGGGGTTAACTGGTATCGATTAGACCAGGAGTTCTCAAACTGTGGCCTCACGGCGGCGCTATCCTGAGGGCAGTCGTCACGAGACGTCACGCTTACAAGTATAGTAGAGATTTGTATTATTTTTTTCGTCAGGTGGCAGACAAGCATATGACCCGCCTGATGTGAAGCTGTTACCGTAGCCATATTAACGCTCGCAACATTAAATATCGCTCGCGCACCGCCACCCCCGCTGCCAACGCAGCATCTCCTTCCTTTCCGGTGACCTCACTCACTCGCAGGAACACAACTGCCTCAAGGGAATTATTAGTTGACTGCGGTATTCCGTGAGGTGGAGGTACATTCCCCAGTCGGGTAGCTTACAATTACGCTCCCTACCTCCGCCAGTGTTTCGTTTGTCAGTCAGCAGGGTGCGCCGCGTGCAGGTGAACTTGGCTTTGGTTCAAAGATTTTGATGAACCACTTACACCCCAAATTGTATTTTATTGGACATAGGAACTCCTCTAAATTTATATATATTATATAGTATTTATTTATTTTGTGCCTATATCTAGCAGGCTGATGAAGATGATGGCCTATGTCAGCAGACTTACCCATCAAGAGGTTTGAACTGCACGTGGATAGAACAGTCAGTAAGTTACATTTTCCTGTTATGTATATGCATAGAATAATTGACGCCTGCAGTTTCAGGGCTGCGTTAATGTCGTATATATAACTAGTTGAAACCACAGTTTACTATAGACTACAGTTTTATAAGACGCCGCGTACGGCCCGTCTGATGTAAAGCGGTTACAAAAGCGATATAGACGTTTGCAATACAATTATAGCTCTCTATGCAACTCCTCGTGTATGGTGAACTCATTCACTAGCAGGAATATAACAACAAACTCAAGGCTACTGTTATTTAAATGTCTATCTAACTCCGTAGCTTCTTTTGCTTAACGACAAGATGAAAAATATGCAGGTCAGGATAGTTTTGGCTATAAAGAGGATGAGCCTTTTATACACCAAAATAGCTAGCAATTTAAAAAAATATATTTACCCGAACAAGTGGTTTTCCCGAGAAAAATAAACAGACAGAAATTCTTTCTGAATCCTATACTATAAAACGAGCTAGTCGTGTGTATATTATATACATATACTAGCGGCCCGGTACGTGCTTCGCTACGTATAAAGTGAAATAATAAAAAAAATTGGTTGCCTGTAAAGTCGGTATACGGGCGAAAGTTTTACGTGACAACGACTTTGAGTGGTAAAATGTTTTCGAGTGGAAGGGACGCATGCCTTTCACTTTTTATGTCTGTCTCTCTCGCTCTTAGAAGGGACGCGTGCCTTTCACTCGCTCTCATTGTAAGCGCATAACGTGAGCCAGTTTCTTGAAGTGTCACCCGGCTAACCAATTTATAAGACGTTGTCACGTCAAAAAAAAATTGGAACACCAAATTCATTTATTCAAACAAAAAAATATTTTATTAATTGCTAGCTATTTTAAAACTTAATCCAAAACATTTGGATAAACAAAATTTTTTATTTTTCCATTTTGAGCATGAATAAACAAACGGCTGAGGGGGGGGGGGGGGTACCGACTCTGGAACAGGCAACATAAAGTCGAAGCACGTCCAAAATGAAATGACCGCATGAATGACATAACAACATGTCTGTACTGTCAACACTGAAAAAATTTTCAATTTGACAGCACAATCCCCATCTGAAAAAATTTTCAATTTGACTGCAAAATCCCCATTAACAAAATGATCCGCCATTTATTAAATTCAATTGTTACAAAAAATGTGATAAATGAAGAACCGCTCCACCGATTTTGTGCAAACTTCACCTAAACCATCTACTAAATAGTCCGAATAAACCCTAAACATTTGGTTTGGATAGGGTAGCCCGTTTTTGAGTTATAAAATTAGGCCGCGTTTCCACCTGCAAGCAAACTCGCGAAAGTCTTGCAGAAGTTTCTTGCTGTATCGTTTACATGTTGTACTAATTCCTGCAATTTATTTCGGCAATCATTGTCGTGCGAGAAGCTCGCGGTTCATACTGTCGCAACTTATCGTGCAGGTGTTTACACACGAAAGCTTACGTGTATCGCTATTCTATTCTATACTCTGAGATCATGACGTCAAGACGCGTACGTGTAGCAGCTGCATTAATTATTTTGTTGTTGAAAAAGAAAAAAATATCAAATTGGGTTCGAGAATGGATTTCTAGGAGACGAGAAGCTGGTGTTTACCATAATTTACTACGCGAAATACAACAGGAAGATGGACAGCAGTATTTCAATTTTATTCGTATGACCGCAGTCTAGTTTCTTCACGCGACCATTCACGACTTTGTCGTTGATTCATTCTTCTCAATTAAAGAAAATCAAAAGCCTTGCGTACGATACTTGCTGCGAGATATACGAAACTAGACCGATAAGCAGCGAGATCTGTCGCGAGTCGACGCGTACATGTTTACACATGCTTTCGCAAGTACTCGCAGGAAGCGCTTGACAAACTGTCGCGACAGCACTTGCTACGGGGTTTACACTTGCAAGCTGCTGTCAGACAGACTGTCGGACATTTCTCGCGGAAGTTATCTTGCAGGTGGAAACGCGGCCTTACAACGAAAAGTGGCATTGATTTTTATATATATAGATAGATACGACAAGAACATCTAATACACGGCTCTACTACTACGATACTATGATAAATTATCATTTTATTTATTTATGAGAGGGTAGCAAGCGAGCATGTGGGTCACCTGATAGAAAGCAATCACTACCGCCCATGGAGATCAGCAACACCAAGGGGTCGCCGATCCGTTGCCAGCCTATTCTCCTTCCTTTCTTTGTTTCTGGTGACCTCACTCACTCGCAGGAACACAACAACCCTCAAGGGAATTGTTATTTGGCTGCGGTATTCTGTGAGGTGGAGGTACTTCCCTAGTCGGGCAGCTTAAACATACGATATGCCCTACCTCTCTTTAAAAATATGGGGGTTTACAAGAATCGGTCTGGCTTGGTCTTAATGTTAACTCTTAGAAAATTGGTATTATGTTAAAACGCGGAACGAAGCTCGCCCATTATATTTGAAAAACAACTGGACCTAATCTTTCATTAAATAGATATAAATCGATAAACCGGAATGACAACTGCGCAGCATTAATATTCTGTCGGGTGGGTTTTCCCCCAGTTCGGGGTTGCCAAGGCAGACAGGGGTTGGGGTGGACCGAGGACTGCCAGACGGGGTGACCTTCCTTAGTACTCGTCGTTTCCACGCCTGTCTCCTGCAATTTACTATTTGCTCATTACGCCATATTTTGAGCATGAACGCACCTATTTCCGCTTGTTTTACTACTCAATACAAAGTACAAACATATTATGTATTGTGACTATTAACAACAGAACAAAATGGTTTATAGGAGAAAAGATGTCCTTCAGCAATAAGACATTTAATAACAACAAATCTGCAGTCACGAATAATAAATAATCTATCTAATGTATATAAAATTCTCGTATCACATTGTGAGTTACCATACTCCTCGGAAACTTGACCGATTTTTATGAAATTTTATATACATATTCAATAGGTCTGAGAATCGGCTACTATCTATTTTTCATACCCCTAAGTGACTGATAAGGGTTGTCCACCAGTAACTTTTTTTTATTTTTTATAATGTGGCATTAAAAAATACATACAACTTCAAATTTTCACCCTTCTACCATCAACCCCTAAATATATATGACAAAACAACGTCTGCAGGGTCAGTTAGTATTATTATAATAAATACCTGGGCAAATAACACACTGCCATCTAGTCCCAAACTAAACCATATGCCACAATCATTTCATAAACGGCTTTAACAATTCCGATAGAATTTTGTATATTTACGGGATTTACGGGAACGAGAAATCCATCTAGCTTAGTCTAAAATCTGAGTGTGCGCTGTGCGCTGTCGTTTCATATACGACAATATTGTCAGAAAATCGTTGACAATTTGTAAGATTATTATTGGTTGGTAGTAAAAAAGAAAAATATATATATGTAAGTAATAAGTAAATAAATAAATAAAAACACGGGTTGCGCTCTGGCAGTGCCGGCAGAAGTGAAAACTTGAACATTAACGTTGTGCATTTTTTAATATTGTGGAATGGTTAGGAAATAATTTCGCACGAATTGCTTTATTTGTCAGTATAAAAGTACTATCATTTATGTGGCAAAATACAACATTCATTTATTGCGCTATCGTACACAAACATGACAATTTATATTACATTAAAAATAAACAGCAAGAGCAGGCATACATTCTCGCACGCGCGGTAGAGGGGGATATCACTTCCTCTCCTACGCAGCGCTGGCGGTCAACGCTTCCTCCGTCTTACGAATTTTCGATCAGGCCACGTGTCCTGACGTGAGTTTAACATTTTTCCCAAAAAGTGCATCCCAAAAAGTGCACAACGCCGCTAAAAAAGTTTTCACTTCAAAAAATGTCAGTTTTTCGAAACAGTCTGCCAGCAGTTAAAATACTGGATTTCTAAGCACGTAATTAAGTAAGCGGAAAAACGGTGTCTTACCTTAAGCTTAGGATAATAGTCGGGTAGTTTGTTTGGCCTAAGGGTAAGAGTGTTGCAGATCTCCCGGTGCAGCGCGAGGATCTGCTTCATCGTGCCGGCTGCGCAGAAGTGGTCGAACATCTCGGCGGCCAGCGCGCACTCCGGCGGAGTCGGCTCCACACGCCCTCCCCGGTTCATCTTGAGGGGCTAGAAAAAATATATATTTTTACTATCGTTAAATTTACTAAGGAAGGATGAAGGAAAAGAGGAGCTCGATGGCGTCCTTGTGTGTGTCAGTTTAATCGAACACGCAAGTTAAGCAACGTCGACCGCAGCCTGGCTATGGATGGGTTAACTTATCTCGAGCCCCTCCATGCTTCGGAGGGGGCGTTAAGCCGTAAGTCCCAGCTCATTAGATAACAGTCGATAAGTCAAGTCAGTCGCCTTAGGGCGGCTCGAAAACAGAGGCCTCCGCCAACCCGCAGCTAAGCAGCGTGGTGGAGTTTGCTCTAAACGCCTTCGATTGAGGGGAGACCGGTATCCCAACAGTGGGAAGATTATGGGTTGATACCGAGAAATTGGGAAATTTTATTACACGGGAGACACGACTATGGACATTTTAATTCCAAACATCTAATGTCCTAATGGTACATGATACTAGAATGGATTACCATCAGACGTTCAGACGATAATGCACTATAGCATTGCAACATAATATATTATTAGGTAACAATTTTAGGTATAGGTTTGAATTGTCTAATGAATCGAGATGCACGACAATTCTGATCTTCACTTACCTACCAACTCATTAGAGTTAAAAGACAGCAATATGACAATTAAGGCAATTAGCCTTATTTGTCATATTGCTGTCTTTTATATCGATAAGCCGATTGGTAGTTACCGGCAGACTAGAATAGAATCACTCCGTTTCTTCCCGTGGATGTCGTACAAGGCGACTAAGGGAAATACATTATCAAATATCGATCAGGCCTCCCCAACCCGTTTGGCCAGCGCGGGGAGTGTAGGACGGACAAGATAGGGTCGTGCTCCTGTAGTGGAGAATAAAATGGACCTGATGATGATATCGATAAGGGGGAACTAAAATAAAAAAGCTTAATACTTCCATTAATTTCTACTAACTACGTCAGTACGTTACTTAAAGCGTAGTTTTACCCCTGGGACTGCAATGATCTTCACTGTTCGTAGTCGTTTTAATGGTTTAGCTGTTATTCCATGTTATTTATTTATTTAATCAATGTACAATGTACAAAGGCGGATTTAATGCTGTACAAGCATTCTCTACCTTAGGGTTCAAGTTAGACAGAAGACATCAACTGAGGGTGAGAAAGCACGGTGGAACTATTGAGATAGTTCCAACATGTTTTCTCACCCTCTTCTTGTAATGAGTTACAAACGGATATTCACGATATATAACAATATCATTCTCTACATCGGTTGTCGACCATTGGCAAAATTTCGCTCATATCCAAAAGTGACGGATTACGCTTGGCAACAAGGACGTCTATCTAATACCACACCTCGGCCACTCCTTACAAATATCGCAAAGTTAACGCCTACATAAACAAATAACGTTTGTGTACTGCGGTGCACGCAGTGTGAAACAAACTGTTTCAGATTCGACTCGGAAGAGGTGAGGTCAAATCGAGAGAGCGGCAGTTGATGCCCAAACTATACTTCAGCATATTATGTACTTAGCTACTAATGTATAATGGTCAATGTAATAAATTAGTTATTATTCAGACTGACTAATACTTGATCAATGTGATAAATCATGTTTTGGTTAGATTTGAGTATTTGGTAGGTAGGGATTTCTTGTGTCTTGTCACCGGAAATAGGTGATGTACTTTGGCCAGCCATTACAAATAATGACTAATTTATCACATTGACTGTAACATAAACAGTAATATGTAATTGATTTTCCATTTCTTCCACAGAAATGAAAGTATACAAACGAATGGGTTCCATTATGAATAGTGTATCATAAGGTATTTTGCCACCAACTCCAAAGCAGCGCATTTTCAAGAACTAGGTATCTGAACTAGAAAGATGACCCCCCCCCCCCCCATTGGAAACTTTGTCTTATTGTAATTAGGTATATTGCGAATGTAAACTGAAAATCAGTACAATTTTTCATCAATAAAACAAATACACTTGTGACTAAAACAAACCACCTACAGAGTATAAATGAATGATAAATCTATTTCTACTTTTACGAAAACAATGACTCAACAGACGCGAAAACTCGAGAACAGAAATAAAGAGCTGTAACTTGTCCTGTCCACCGAGTTTAACTGAACATTCATACACATTTTGATTATGAATCTTCATACTTGATCAATGTCAAACATTATATTAGTTTATTTTGACTTTTTGAGTGGATGAAGCGGGACACTGTTTACTACATACATATAATACATAGAAAACACCGAGACCAAGACAAACAGACATGTTCATGCACACAAATGTTTGTCACGTATGGGGATCGAACGCGCGACCTCGGAGACAAAGTGGCCATTGCTAGCTGAGCTGACCACAGGGCTAGTAATAATATGGCGGTGAGCGGAACGGTTATATACTTCGAAAAGTCATCCTTGGAAATGATAGGCTCCAAAACCACTGAAATGATTTTGATGAAACTTGTCACAATTAAAGATTTTGGGGTGTAAGTGGTTCATCAACATCTTTGAACCAAAGTCAACTTCACCTGCACGCGGTGCACCCTGCTGACTGACAAACGAAGCTCTGGCGAAAAGAGAGGTAGGGAGCGTAATTGTAAGCTACCCGACTGGGGAATGTACCTCCACCTCACAGAATACCGCAGCCAAATAACAATTCCCTTGAGGGTTGTTGTGTTCCTGTGAGTGAGTGAGGTCACCAGAAAGATGGGTGATGCTGCGTTGGCAGCGGGGGTGGCGGCGCGTGAGCGATATTTTATATTGTGAGCGTTAATATGGCTACGGTAACCGCTTCACATCAGGCGGGCCGTATGCTTGTCTGCCACCCGACGTAGTATAAAAAAAAACCTCGACATGCTTGAGGTTTGTGTGGAAAAAAAAATTGAGATCGATCGTGTCCTTGGGGAATGATCATCAAATATATTTTCCATTGATTTCAATGGAAAACATACACGCAGCGAATCTACTCGCTCCATTCAACGACATGCAGTCGTCAAACGACATAAAGTTACATTAGAAAAGTTAATATGGTCGTTCAGTTTTCACGACTTCTCTAATTTGATCTACACTACTTTGCGCGCTTCCGCCACCTGCGATAGATCAAATTGCCTGTAAATTTGACTTCCGCTAAATAACACCTGAATCAATTAACTATTCTCTAATTTTCCGCGCAACTTTCATATTTTTTACTTTCAAAAGAACAAAAACGAATTAGTGAAATCGGCCCAGTCGTTCACGCGTGATGTTGTCAAGAGAAATAGGGAGTCATTATATTATATATTTGGGGCCTATTATGAAGGAAATATGCAAAGTTCCGAATTTTCCAAATATTAAATTCAGTCGAATAAAAAAAACACATGAATCACCCGTTTAATTTAATTAATTTACTATGATTCTCACGTGAGTGAATATTTATCAGTCGATTGGACTTTTTAATGAATCTAATGTTTGACGTCAATGTCCGCCATTATTACATTACAGTGAACTTTTAAGTGTGGCCACGCCCCGGCCACTCTATACAAATGTCGCGTCGTATACTACCACATAAACAACGACGTCTGTGCACAGCATGAATGAGCATGTGTGCGTGCGGCGCTATACAAACTGTTCTAGATTTGTCTCAGAGGGGAGGTGAGGTCGACACGAGAGAGCGGCAGGGAGTGGCCATACTGAACGTAACTATTACTTATACTGTGCTGTGGCTCCCATGCCATAAACGTGCCATATCTGAAGGTTCGCATAGTATATCTCTTTGTCGAAGGTACCGGCGCGATTTTTTAAGTAAAACCACAGGTAAACTTCGTTACGCCCCCTTGACTTGGAAGTAAGCTCGTGAATGCGTGATGAGAATATTACGAAAAGTGTGATCGGGTGAGGCAAACGGTGGTTGAGAGAGATATATAAATTAGAGAAGATAGAAAGAGAGAGAGTTACGTTTCGTATTACTGTAGGGGCAAGCGAGAGGGGTGCGAGCACACATTTTCTTTCTCTCATAGCCAGTTACGTTTCGTATAGATGGAGCTAAAGAAGTTTTACTTCAGTCGTGTGGTCTAAAGCAGTATTCCGCAAACTTTTTATGTTTAAGGTACATCTAGGAAAACGAAATTTTTTGGAGGTACATAAATGAAAAATGTGTTTCTATTTGTGTAAGAATTTTTTTGTAAATAGAATTTATTATTTCGTAAGTTGCCATCCCATAAGTTACGAGTTCGTATGTCATTTTTCTTTCAAATAAAATATACCGAGTCAATAAATAATAATGCGTATCCGCCGCATTTGTAACTGTCTGGAACGTAACGTTGGATTGTTGAACGACATAACACATATTTTCGGCACATCGTTTGACAATATTGCGTCACACATTACATAAACCATACAATACAAAGATTTATATAAACGTTAGGGCCGTGGGGTCCGGCCGCGATCTTTATAAAGAGACTAGCTGACCCGGCAAACGTTGTTTTGCCATATAAATAAAAAAAATTTAGGGGTGGACTACCCCTAACATTTAGGGGGATGAAAAATAGATGTTGGCCGATTCTCATAGATACCGGATAAGCACAAAAAATTTCATCAAAATCGGTCAAGCCGTTTCGGAGGAGTATGGCAACGAAAACTGTGACACGAGAATTTTATATATTAGAAGATATGCGGGAGATTAGTCGAGGCTTCAAGCGACCAGAGGGCTGGCCATTCCTTGCTCAGAGGATTATTGTTATTCAGCGAGGTGATGTTCTTGGTACGCTACCGAAGGGCAACGATTTGGGGGAAAAATTTTACTTATAATTTTTGTTTTGTTTATTTTCTTCCTTTCTTTTTCTATATGTTTGTAAATATTTTATTTATTTGTAAATATTAAGTTTAGTAATATAGATCATAACATAGTTTATATTAATAAATGTATGTAATTATTGTAAAATTACTGCAACTCCGCCAACCCGCAGTTGAGCAGCGTACTGCGTAGTGGAGTACGCTCTTAACCCCTTCGATTGTAAGGAGACCCATATCCTAGCAATGGGACAATCATGTTGATGTCGATTCGATTGTAAAATTATAAAACAAAAAATTTAATCGTTAAAAAATTTAATTTAATATGCCTGACCTATGCCAGACACATTCAACATTCTGAATTCATACGAATTGATAAATCCTGAATGTTTTGCATCGATGAAACATGATGCTTTGTAATTCTATGCGTACCGGCTTTGTAATTCCGGTATATGTATCTAAACATAATATGCCGAAGATACGAAACCGAAGTTCGTCGTGGTTAGAAGTACGAGTAGGTATTCGGACATACAGCTTAATCGATTTTTCGCCTACGTAAACCTTGTTTGTATATTTCAACGAAATGTTGTCATGAAACTGTCGTAGCATAAAACAAAATTTGCTGGCAAGTAAGTAAGTACTTGATTGTGTATAGAAAACAAGGTAACCGAAAACAGGTCTTATTGTTGATTACAAAAGTTATCACTTGATCCTACCTTTTCAGGAGTAATACACATTCACATAGTTAAATATTTGACGAGCTCGGTGGCGTAGCGGTCAATGACGCGGCTTCGACACCAACGCTCGTGGGTTCGATTCCCACACAGGACAAACATTTGTGTGCATGAACATGTCTGTTTGTCTTGGTCTGGGTGTTTTGTATGTATCATAAGTATGTATTTACAAAAAAAAATGTATTCACGTATGTTTGTCAGTTGTCTAGTACCCATAACACAAGCTTCGCTTACTTTGGGGCTAGATGGCGCTGTGTAATTTGTCTGACAAAATATTATATTATTATATTATATTATACATGTTAAATACAGTTAAACAAATACTCTAATTTTATTATATCACTGCTTATAATCTAATTCTTAAATACTGTAAAAACATTCTTGGCTAACCATTCTCTGGCCACCTATTAATTCCATTGGTCTCCATCAACCGAAGGGGTTTACAGCATACTCCACCACGCTGCTCAACCGAGGTTTGCGGAGGCCAGTGTTTTCAAGCCTCCTAAAGGCCACTGACTTGGCATAACGACTGTCATCAAATGACTAATCGATGCCTTAATAGGTAGAATTCTATGAGTTCTACCAGCTAACCTAAACACCATTCCCACCAATCTAAGCCGAAGTTTGATTTTGGCAATAAAAAAATCCCATTGTAATCGATTTCAGCTTCGGCAGTAGGGCCCCTGGGCTATTCCATATTCAGTGTATAATCTTTTACTGCATTCTACGTACGTTGGCGGAATCGGGCGCAGCGGAGACCGCTCGTTAATCTACGTCGCGGACAGAGGACGTTAGAAATGGAAATTCTACTAATAATTCCGTACGAAACGCGCATTTGAAATTTTAGGAACGGCGCGCAATCAAAACAAAGGCATTCCACAGGCAGCCAGCGCTCTGGACTCGCAGCGGTGTATCGACCTCGACCAATTGTTGAGCTACTTACGTAGCTACTCTATTTTGGACATCCGCAGCCGCACCCGGATATAATCGCATTTATTCACCGTTTAACTTCGGCTCCATTTCCATCGGCAACTTTGAGCCAACATTGACGCCAATGTTGGTGCAAAGTTGGGAAGTCGTGAAACGTAGTGTTAAATAGTAATATACTTACTGTTTATTGTTCTTTAATGGTGTTTGTTTGCTTAAAAACTGAAGGTTCTCGTATTTTGTGTAACATCCAAAATAAAGTTGACCGAATCGAGATTGAATTTACTGAAAATTTGTTACTTGATTTCAATCGTTAAATACAATATTATTTGCAATGGCAGACTATTTTCTTGGAGGAATATCTTCTTGTCAAAATGGAACTGTTTACGGTTCAATCGATTTCAACAGCCATTACCAAAAATGAATATCCAATGCCATTTTATAATGCAGCCATTACCAAAAATGAATATCCAATGCCATTTTATAATGCTGGCAAGCCTAGTGTGGATATGCGTAATAAGGAAACAGGGAAACAGCGCACGCAAATGTTGACGCCAACGCCATTTCCTTGACTCACATGGACGATATGGCGTTTGAGCCAACATGTGGAACAAGTCTTATGTCGCGTCCACACGCTTTTCACACAACGGCCAAACAGCAAGCAACAAACACCAACCAACGTGTGGATGAATGTGTTACATGCGCAGCCCGTATTAAATATGTTGATCCGCGAATTCTCAAATGTACAATTATTGCACTATATTTTTGTAGCGAAGTAAACCGCTGACGCCGCGGCACGTGTAGGCGCCAACCGCTTCACCGCGGCCCCGAATATTCCTCACTTATATTCCATACTTTGGAATAGTTACTTCTTAGCATATAAGTTTTTTATGTAATCCTTTTTGTACTAATAAATATGTTGCAAAGAATTTTGTTTTTTTTGGGACCTTCGGCAGCAGAGGTAGTATCTAGTGTTTGTTGTTTACGTATCTATTTGGGTTTGGTTTAAAATACTGAAATTTAAACCACGATGTGATTTACATATACTAACAATCTAAGTTAAAATACAAAAACTTGTAAAAACATATCTACGTAGACATTGAGCACCAAATCTCCCCACACTACACCCTCGACCTCTGATGTTCACCTCCACATAAAGTCCATCAAACAAAATTAACCCAAAACAAAGACATTACCTCGAGCAAATGGACGGTGACATCAAAAAGTGACCTCGTAATTGGGACAAAGTCGGGAGACGGCATTACACTGGACTACGGAAGTCATGATTGAGATGTCTCTAAGGTCGACTACTTTTACTGGCCTTTATTGCTGTATAACAGAAATAAATGTCCCTCCAATAATATATTAATATTTTCTGTTTTCTAAATAATTTTAACAAACAAAAAACCTACTCCAAATTAATATTTGGACATATCATAATCATAGACTCTTGTAGATAATGTCTACATTTATGTATATAGATACAGGCTGATGATGATGATGATTGAAAAAAATATGGGACCAATCTGGAAGTATACTCTTTCATATAAAAAGTTTTTTGAAATCGGTTTATAAATCTACTACAGTACGTTTCCTAAGACATTTCATACCACGAACAGTGAAACTGTGGAATCAACTTCCCTCAGCGGTATTTCCGAACAACTACGACATGGGTGCCTTCAAGAACAGAGTTTTCCTTTTCCTTAAAAGGCGTGCAACGGATCGGCGACCCCTTGGTGTCGCTGGTCTCCATGGGCGGTGGTGATTGCTTTCCACCAGGTGATCCACATGATGGTTTGCCCCCCTCTCACATTAAAAAAAAAAAAAAAAAAATGACGGAGTAATGAAATAACAATCCTAACAGTAGGTAGATACAGGCTGATGATGATGATGAAAAAATATGTGACCAATCTGGAAGTATAATCTTTGAAACAAAAAAAGTTTTTTTGAAATCGCTTTATAAATCACGGAGCAATTAGGTAACAAACATTAAAAAAAAATACAGCCGTATTGAGAACCTCCTTTTGTGGAGTCGGTTAAAAAGAACTGTTCTAGTTATATTTGTTACGCCCGCGACTTCGTCCACGTGGAATAGTTATTTAATTGTATTAATAAAATAAATAACATTTCTAAAACTAAAAGTAGCCTAAGTTACTCCTTATTACATCAGCTGTCTGCCAGTGAAAGTCCCGTCAAAATCGGTCCAGCCGTTTCAGAGATAGTCCGGAACAAACAGACAGACAAAATATGTGAAAAATGACATTTTTGTATAATTATGTACCGTGTACACAAAAAGCCGTATCGGCCGTGTGGTTTCCGGCAGACTAGAATAGAATCATTCCGTCTCTTCCCGTGGATGTCGTACAAGGCGACTAAGGGAAATACATAATGAAACATCGATCAGGCCTCCCCAACCCGTGTGGCCGGCGTGGGCCGGTGTAGGCCAAATCCTCCTTCTGTCTGGGACGAACGAGAGAGGGTCGTGCTCCTGTAGTGGAGACTAAAATCGCAAGATCATGATGATGACACAAAAAGCAATTATTTAAAGATTACAAACAGACACTCTAATTTTATTTATCTGTATATAGATTTTTTTTTTAAATATACAGTGATGAATAAATATTCATCACTGTATATTTTTAAAACTTATTAAAAAGAGGAACCGGTATCATTGCGCGAATCACTTTAATCAATCACGCAAGTTAAGCAGCGTCGACCGTAGCCTGTCTATAGATGGGCTTACTTATCGCTAACTCCAACGTACTTCGGACGGCACGTCAGGCCATGATTGCCATGGCAATGAGACGGCATTCGTGAAGCTAATATCAACGCTGTGCATTACACTGTAAAACAATTCGATTGACGAGAGACCCGTATCCCTCAGCAGTATTTGTAAACAAAGTCCTCCGCTGCGTTTGTCTGAGTGTGAACAACTAGTCTTGTGTATTCGTGAATTTTCATACGATTTTCCATAAGTAAAATGATTTTTGAAAATACCCACCCCACGCTTCGCTGGCTCAAACTTCCCATTCCCATCTCATTTCTGTGGATTTCCTATACAAACCTTGTCCTGATAATTTCGTCATCATATTTTAAGCGAAATTTATTGAGCTTATAAAATCGTCCGGTCGTTCTGTCTGTCCGTCCGTTGCCATGAAACTCAAAACTGACTTCGGATTCGTGTAGAGCATCAAAAAGTAGTTATAAAGTGTAAAGTGGCCTTGGTTTTCCCATATCAATTCGGGAAAGTGGCCAAAATAAATAAAATAAATAAATTTCACTATGGTGGCGCATGCTGCACGTCTGATGTTTTTTCATTAATTTTTCTGGTATATGAATATCAATTCTGCTATTCAGGATGGAGACGATAACAACAAATCAAAGATCATAAAAAATGATCCAGCAGCGGAGTTATATATTGTGTAAGTAACCCGACTTCGTTTTATTTAGATATAGGATATCACTTCCCAGGTTACCACGCGCACGTCATGTTAAATTACCAATTTACACGCCATAATTTCCAATGCAGAATGACGTCACAGACCAGCAATAGCCGCAATAACGCATTGCGGAAATCTCGATTGAGACGCCTCTCAGACGCCCTGCTTCCTTTCAGTAACCATTATACTGTTTAACACCAATAAATAACTCAACATGACATTTTGTCCTACAGTAACGCAGATTGCAGGGAATGCAACTACTTGACTCTGCATATTCCAGCTCTAAGTAAAATTTGACCCTCTTATGCAGAACACATCCAACAGACATGTTGTTACTTATAAGTTAAACCTTTTTTTTTATATGAGAAGGGGGCAAGCGAGCATGTGGGTCACCTGATGGAAAGCAATCACCACCGCCCATAGAAATCAGCAACACCAAAGAGTCACCGATCCGTTGCCAACCTTTTAAGGGAAATATTGACTCTGTTCTTGAAGGCTCCCATGTCGTATTTATTTGGGAATACCGCTGGAGGAAGTTGATTCCACAACTTCCCAGTTCGTGGTAGAAAATGTCTTAAAAAGCGTACTGTAGTAGATCGCCAAATATCGAAATGATGAGGATGTAATTTTAATAGAAATAAATTTAAAGTTTAATAGAAATAAAAATATCACGTAGTATACATTTTGGGAAGAATATGTCACCAAACTGCTAGAATCTGTTGCGAATATATAAAACTCGATTAGCAGTTTCTCGCTATGTATATCTCTCAATTTGTCATAGTTTGTCGATTGGATCTATTCTGCATAAAACGGTCCAATTATAGTTTAGGCACAGCCGTCCACTAAATACAAATGTCGCATTCATACAATATGTTGTCTGTGCATAGCGTGAATGAGCCTGTGTGCTTTCGGTGCCATACAAACTGTTCCGTCCGTCACGTCCCGGTTTCTTTAGACAACAGTCGTTAAGCTAAATCTGTGGCCTTATGGCGGCTTTAAAACACTCGCCTCCGCCAACCCTCAATTGAGCAGCGTGATGGAGTACGCTCTAAACCCTTTCTACTGAGGCGAGATTCGTATTCCAACAGTGGGATGATTATGGGTTGAAGCCGCAAATAGCACCAGATTGAATTAACTGTTATATAGATATTTAATTATCCAGATATATATTTTTTTATACCATTAAGGTGGCAAACAAGCATACGGTCCGCCTGATGGAAAGCAGTTACCGAGCCTATGGACGCCTGTAACACCGGAGGCATCACATGCGCGTTGCCGACCCTAAAAAAACCTCTTCATATAGCACTAATAAGTACATTTTATAATGATTAACAACATAACACAGTCATAAAAATCTCCGAGATCAGTGTTTACGCCGCCCCCGCGTAAAGCCACTTTCAAAGTGCTTACGTCTTTCCTTATTAGTAACTTAATTTAATGTCCCTCACTCTCTATTTCCTCAATTATTTCAAATGAATAGGTTTTTATTGGATCGTTAATTTCATCACACATCGAAATTGTCTAAAATAATCTAAACACTAGTATTCTATTACTTATTCTGAGACTCCGTGAATTATTTAGTTACTGGATACAGTTTGATCGATTGACAAGTTCACAACATCACAACCGATCAACAAAAAAAAACCAGTAGATTTTTTTCTTGAAATTTCACATAACCCTACTAATATTATAAATGTGAATATGAGTTTGTTTGTTACGCTTTCACACTGAAACTACTCAACCGATCATCATGAAACTTTGTACACATATTCTCAGAGGTATTAGGAAGGGCATAGGATACTTTTTTATTAGAAAAAAAATTTTTGGGGTGTAAGTGGTTCATCAACATCTTTGAACCAAAGCCAACTTCACCTGCACGCGGTGCACCCTGCTGACTGACAAACGAAGCTCTGGCGAAAAGAGAGGTAGGGAGAGTAATTGTAAGCTACCCGACTGGTGAATGTACCTCCACCTCACAGAATACCGCAGCCAAATAACGGTTCCCTTGAGGGCTGTTGTGTTCCTGCGAGTGAGTGAGGTCACCAGAAAGGAAGGAGATGCTGCGGTGGCAGCGGGGGTGGCGGCGCGCGAGCGATATTTTATGTTGCGAGCGTTAATATGGCTACGGTAACCGCTTCACATCAGGCGGGCCGTATGCTTGCCTGCCACCCGACGTAGTATAAAATAAAAAAAAGAAAACGCGGGCGAACCCGCGGGTGGAAGCTAGTTAAATAATAAATTAGGTATAATATATATGGGATGATTTTCTAATAAGGTATCTTCTACCAAACGCTGCAAGAAATAACAGTTCCGTTGCGAGCAATGGGCGAGAACTATACCTTGACATATAATTCAGTCATGTCGGAAAAAAATAATGCCGAATTTACCGACGTGCGCCGCGAAAACCAATAGATATCTATCCGTGCGAAGCCGGGGCAAGCAGACGTGGAAATTACGAACTCTATTTCATCATCATCATCAAGGCCAACTTTTCCATTATTTGAGATCAGCACAGTTGTCATTTTCTTCCATACGGCCTTATCACCCGTCATATCTAGTCGCCCCTTTCTTACCCATATCAACTCTAACAGAATCCGATCACCTCTTTTTTGGTCTTCCAGTATACCCAATCCCAATCAAATTCATCGTTCTCTTTGTCAGATATCTTTCATCCCTCTGCATGCCCATACACAAAAGATTTCCTCTCATCATTTCCGTCACAGGTGCTACTTGAAAACTTTACAAATTACGTGCCAACTTTATTTATGTACCAAAAACCATAGTCAACTGTATTCTGAAACTAGCGTGGCAGCAAAAACAATTTTGATGTGAATCATCATCAGGTTTATTATAGTCTCCACTACAGGAGCACAACCCTCTCTCGTCCGTTCCAGACAGGAGGATTTGGCCTACACTCCCCACGCGGGCCAGACGGGTTGGGGAGGCCTGATCGATGTTTGGTAATATATTTCCCTTAGTCGCCTTGTACGACATCCACGGGAAGAGAGCGAGTGATTCTATTCTAGTCTGCCGGAACCTACACGGCCGTCTTTAAAATTGCTTCCATTCCCTATGTCAATTCAAAAACACGAATAAGAACAAAATCGGGGGATACAGATTGGTGTTGCAGCTACAAATCTATCATCTACATAAAAAATTCAATCGCACCAAGGGATAGATGAAGGATCAAAAAATTTATTACGCTAAGTCAGGACTATGGAAACATCGCGTGCGAGGGTGGGGGAACCGCTGCAATTTTGAAATAATTTTAGTGCATATAACGTATTCATGTAAAACACATGGCCGTCTCCAAGACACAGCCACAGCAACATTTACAGCCATAAGCAAAGTTGGAAAAAATACCAACTTTGCTTGGAATGATAAGTAAATACATATTCAGTTCCTACTAAAACAGGCACTCGAGTTAATGAATCCCTAATGACATATGCGGCAATTTTCGACAGATTATACGACGGCATCGAATTAAAACGGCGAGTCAAGGCTGGGCGGGCACGCGAGGTCGAATTATAACACTTGATAATTCCACATTGTCTCTCATACATGCCTAAATATACACCTACGAGGTCAAGGAAATGTCCTAGGACAAAGGGCGATGGAGAAAACTACAGTAATACTATATCATTAAACGAGGAAGTCTTAGATAACTACATATTATAGAGAATCTCGTAAACCGCTCTAACAATTTTCAAGAAATTGACGACGAGCCCGTTGGGTAGCAACAGCCTTTTTGACTCAAAGGTCACGGGTTCACCCCGGCAAAGTCATATATTTTAAATATTTAAAAAATGAAGAATATTACCTATCCGCCTAGGTGGGATTTGAACCCACGACCTCTCGGTCGAGTGCTCTTCCAACTGAACTATCAGGAAGGTTTGTGATGGTGGCGAATATTTGCATTTCATACTATCTATAATATTCTAACCAGTTGGCCGAAAATCAACTATTTAAAAATAATTAAGACATATATTTGTCTCTATTGGCCTTGCTCTGTGTGTTTCGTGTGTATGTATTTAGAAAAAAAAAATAAGTATAATATAAGCCCCCTTACCACCATCTCTCATCAGAATGCTTATTCATACCAATGAATAAGCGACTCTATTTAAAATGGAATAGAGTCGCTTATTCATTGGTATGAATAAGCAATCTATTCAGTTATTGAATCGCAATAAGAGATGGTGGTAAGGGGGCAGTACTCTAGTACCCATAGTACAAGCTGGGTCTAGAAGGCAGTGTGTAATTTGTCCAGGAATACTTAAAGTGGCGATGAATCGATCTACCAAGGGGGCCTAGGCCGAACTGAAACGTTTTCTAACTGTTTCGGCCGAAAGTTCAGATTAGTTAAAATACATTTTGTAGTGTCTTTGAGAAAACATATATCAAGGTTTCATATTTATTTCGTTATTTATATAACGGGACGGGGGCTCACAAAATATTCCCACCGCTGTGTCTCCAGTTGCTGTGTAGTTTGTCGCTGTGTAGCCAGGATTAACAGCGGCGAACACTAAAAAAGGCAATGAATAGTGAATTCTACTACAGCCCTGGCGGTAAAACTACAGCTGCCTTGGAACTCACAACGAATTTAATCAGAAGAAATTAGTAGGAGTAGGAAGCTTTTGGAATTTGACTTCCCCTCTTGGCAATGTGTGAGACAGATATATGGCAAATAAGGCATTAAAGCCTAAAGAGAAGCTCAACTACCGTGCACCACGGATTTTAAATATCTAACACTATATTTATTGGGTTGTTTAATTCCTATTGGGTTATTTAGTTCCTTAATGCGAGTGAGGGATATCACCAGACAAATTTACATTTAGAAGAATCTGCATTAACATTCTGAAAAAGAATATTTTCGCGTGTTCTTTATTAACCATAACATCGAACAATTTATATAGGTAATTAATAAAATTCCTTAGTAAAAGTTGTCCATATTGATGAGTGCTCGTTACATCGATCTGTGTAAATATATAGATCTGGTAGTCGTTAGCGGGTTGCAGCCAATTTACCGATACCACCCTATCTTTAAAATAACACAATTATCTAATCAATGTTCCGGAGAAATTACATGTTTTATCACCGCTATCACGCCTCACCTGGCCATTGTTTTGACGATGATGACACACAAACAGACAGACGTAAGCAACTTGCAAATATGACAAAATATACTGCTAGAGTGGCAAATTAATATGCATATGTATGCTTCCGGCAACAAAGGTCGTAAATTCAAATATATAACACTTTTGGTAGTCGATTCACAGTATAGCGTCATTTCTAAAAATCTTGAATATATACAGACTAAATTGTAATTGTTATATTATCTGATTATTAAAAAAAAACACCTATATTGGCAAGTTTCTTTCAAGCATTTCTTCTTCGTCAACTGTCAATACCGAAATGCTAGTACCTAGATAAAATGAATAACAAAAAAATAAGAATATTATTAATAAATGTCTAAGACGTGTCTAAGTGCCCAGAAGGGTCCAATGACAGAATAAATAAAGACTCGGCACTGATTTTCAGTTAGGACCAGTTGCGACATCACGGACAAACATGCACAAAAAACAGAAAAATTCTTCTGTCTCCAGGATGTTCTTCAAGAAGGGTGTGTAAAGAATTTTTTGCAGAGTCACAAACACAGTCCATATATTAAGATAAGAATCTACTTTGTTTACCAAGTTGGTACGGAAAAGTGATTGATGGGAGCGTCTAATTTTAGTTTCGCATACATTATAAAAACTTTATGCTTAACATAATTTAATACCTCGTAGTGGGTTACAAGTTATTTTTATGTCACACGAGCTCCATGGACAAATGGCTAGCAATGGGCACTCCGTCGAATGGTCGCGGGTTCGATCCCCACACGATAAATATTCATCTGCATGAACATGTGTCTTGATCTAGGCGCTTTCTATGTATTTATGTATGTATTTATGAAAAAAATATTTACCTATCTAAATATAATATCAGGAGGGCAATTCTCGTAATTAAATTGCAGTCAAAATTAAGTTCCGATTCAGTCTCGATCACATAAATGTCAAATTTGGTATTCTCGCATCACAATAAGAAAATTGAGAGTTTATATTATAGAGTGATTGATTATAATCGAAATATGACCAAAAATTAAAAAAAAAACAAACTGCTCGCAATAAGAATTGATAATATTATTAATGTATGATATCAAGTTATACAATTATCGGTCAATTCTTAATTCAATTTCGATTCGGTCAACATTCATTCTGCGATGTACAGTAATTACGAGAATTGGTCTTAAGTACTTACAGTACAAACTTAGCTTAGTTTGGGTGTAGATGGCAGTGTGTAAGTTGTCCAGGAATATCTATTTATTAATCACAACTAAAGACAAGTTTGTTTTTCGAGCATTCACTACCTAATACAAATGCTGGCTGACTGGATAAAGTTTCTCACCAAGATAGTGTAGTCTTTTTAGTTTTTTACATCATTTATCATGACATACGAGCCCGGTGGTCGAATGGCTAGCGATGGCTACTTCGACTCCCAGATCGCGGGTTTGTTCCCCGGACAAGACACATTTGTGTGCATGAACATGTCTGTTTTTATTGGTCGTAGTGTTTTCTATGTAAAATATGTATGAATTTACAAAATAAAATGTATTTCGGTACATTTATCGGTAATCTACTACATATATATTACTGGCACGACGAATTTAATCAGAAGAAATTAGTAGGAGTAAGAAGCTCTTGGAATTTGACTTCACCTCTTAGAAACGTGGAGAAAAGCCAAAAGAGATGGCTAGTCAGGTGAAGCTCAACTGCCGTGCACCACGGATTTTATGTATCGAACACTATTGGGGACCTAAAACATTGACAGCCTTATTCATAAAAAGTTCTTAATCAACGTTTTAAACATTCTTTAACTAATTAGCGACTTAAGCCTTAAACAGTGTTTAAAAATTTTGTATTCATAAACGATACTTTGACATTGATTTGTTAAACGCTATTTAATTTTTTTTAACGCTGGCAACTGTTTAGTAGAATTGGTAGGAACCCGGCTGGAAGAACAATTGTCATTACAAATGCCAAAATAAAAAAGTAAAACTGTCAATGAGTCATTGTTAGTGTCTGTCCCCAGTGCCTGATAACAGCCATAACTTGAATGTGAACAGGTATACTGCCGCCTCTTGTATTTACAATGAGATCATCTTTCACAAAATTTATGATTTTTTGCATATGTTCTTAAGAAAATCTGTATTTTTTCCAAAATTCACTTCATAACAATATTCCATCAGATCCAATCTGTGTTTGTAAACTTTTATTCGAGGTGTCCTAAACTCATTTACCTCCATCAGATCTTGTTCCAAGTCATTTAAAGCATCACCAAAATCAAAGTATTATTTTTTTGTAATTTTATCCTATCATAAAAATTATAAAATAAAACAACCACTGAGCTCAGCTGACGCTACAAATAATAATTACAGCTGCTTGGGTTCTGTTAGGAAAAGGATAATCAATTAGGGTTCCGTGGCCAAACAAAAAATTGGGAATCTGATTTTCTGACAATAATATGAATAAGATAGTCAGCGATATTAAAAATTAGACAGGAAGTGAAACGAGCACTACCAGAAAGATAAATAAACCGTTATGTTGATCCTTCCAGCAAAGTAATAAACTCCAGCATTGGAGCTTATACAAGCCATTTTAGGGTTCCGTACCCTAAGGGTAAAGCGGACCCTATTACTAAGGCTCCGCTGTCCGTTTTTTTTGCTCGTTTTTACTCGAATTGCATAACGGTATAGGTAGCCGCTTGAAATACTCACTTAATATTTAGTTATATATTCACTTTAAAAATAAATAATTAAATAAAAATAAAACAAATATTTAAGGGCGGCTCCCATACAACAAACGTGATTTTTTTGCCGTTTTTATAGATAATGGTACGGAACTCTTCGTGCGCGAGTCCGACTCGCACTTGGGCGGTTTTTTTTTTCTTACACAGACTAAATATCGTTTGTCTCTAGCTCTGGCTTGGTGCCAGCATGTTTGAAAATTTCATCGCTCCGTTAATAAATTATACAATCCATTTATTTGAATGACAATGAGCACCCGAGGGATTATACTGTACAAATAGGGACAATACATGTCTAACTCGTATGTAGGTCTAACTCGCAGACGTATAGGAAGTGATGTACTTGACCTGGAACGGTCCCAAGTGGCTTGGAATTAAATGCAGAAAATTATTATCCACGCTGCAAAAGCTTTCTACTTAATGGTAAGGCACTGGAACAGCGGTTCTTATCTTTTCAGCGAAATTTATTGAGCTTATAAAATCGTCCGGTCGTTTTGTCTGTCCGTTGCCATGAAACTACTAAACTAAAAATTTCGAAATTCTGACTTCGAAATCGTGTAGAGCATCAAAAAGTAGTACTGTAAAGTGACCTTGGTTTTCCGATATAAATTCAGATTTCGAAAAAAAAAAAATTCACTATTGTGGCGCATGTTGCGCGTCCGATGTTTTAATTTTGTTACCTCTGATTTGTTAATTAAATGAAATTTATATAAAACGTAAAACAAAAATAAACCCCGACCAATAAAACAGTAACAGTAACACGCGTCGTCGGTAACCCTTATTCACCCCACTGTTGTGATACGGGTCTCCTCTCAATCGAAGGGGTTTAGAGCATACTCGACCACGCTGCTCAACTGCGGGTTGGCGGAGGTCAGTGTTTTCAACCCGTCTAAAGGCCACTGACTTCGCTTAATGACTGTCGTCTAATGACCACAACCGAAATCTTAATATCGAGCGACTTAATGTGCCCTCCGAAGCTCGGAGGAGCTTGAGACAAATAAACCCATCCGTAGACAATCTAAGGTCGACGTTGCTTAATCGATTAGACTGACACAGGCAACGAAGCGAAATACCCAAGGGATACCGGGATAGGCATGTACTAAGTCGTGCGCGCAAGTTAGTTTACATAAAACTTCGGAATTTACATGCATTATTAATGCGAGGTTAATATTACGTAAGGTCATCACTGAAACAGAAAACCGCGTGTAACACATTCACCGGAAAAATCGACGATTTCACCTTCCACATAATTACCGAAGCGGCATAATTAATTAGTCTGTTTTGTATTATAATTCATTTTAGCGGTCACGACGCCCGCGCTTTACCACTTGGGCACACCCCAGACACTCTATACAAACCGCGTCATCAACTATTACCACAGTAATAATAACAGTACTACGTTTAGTATGGACACTCCCTGAAGCTCTCTGATACTTATATCAACTACCTTTTGATACATATATAGCTGTTTATATGGCGCCACACGCACACACGCTCATACAATCTCTGCGCAGACCCCATCCTTATCCCTATTATAAAATAAGAATGTGAGTTTGTATGTTCGCTTTCACGTCCAGCCAGCTATCTGGCGCCTATGTCTGGGTACAATTACTAGGAATACAGAGTACGTCGGGTGCTCTTTAGGGAAAAACGCCTTACAGCTCCGGTACCCAGCATGGAGATTAGGGAGGTGGTAGGGTCGCGATGCTTGGGAAACCGAGTGCCGGTCGCCACGAGCTACTCTCGTCGAGCCGTTCTCGACTTTTGCGCTTAGCAACAGTCATTTTTATTTATATAAATAATGTCCAACAAATATACGTAAAATGACAATCATAAAAATGACAATTACAAAACATGAATTTTAAATTAAACCGGTTCCTATGCCCTGCACATAAGTACCTCAGTCAGTTTGCCGCGCCCACTCTGTGCCAGCGTGAGTACAACAGAGCGTTACATGACCCTATTTGATTGCTTTGGCTAATTCTCTCAATTAGACACACGGACGTGGCGAAACTATAGAGGTTCCTTGACCGATAGTGGATCTCAAGAATTCATCGTGTTTAGGTTTGTTACGAGTATATAATGATCTTGATCTATATGTGTGTGTATATATATATATATATATATATAGAAGAAAGTTGCGCGGAAAATTAGAAAATTTAAGAAAACTGAACGGCCATATTAACTTTCCCAATGTAACTTTATATTGTCTTTATAACGTCTGTCGGGTCAGGTAGTAATAATAGAAATATTCCTGGACAAATTACACACTGCCATCTAGTCCCCAAGTAAGCAAAGCTTGTACTATGGGGACTAGGTAACTGATTTTATTATATTCGGAGACTCCTAACACAAGCAATTGTTAGCTTAAAAGGAGTCTCCGGCCATTTGTAATATAGTGATTAAGTGTATAATAAATTTTCATTTCATTTCATATCAGTTATCTAGTACCCATAGTACAACTTAAATACGGATTTTTTGTAAATACATATTGATAATACATAGAAAACACCCAGAACAGAAACGTTCAAGCACACAAATATTCGTCTTGTGCGGGAATCGAATCCGAGACCGACGTCAGCCAAAGGGGCCATTGCTATTCTAGCCATTCGACGCCCGGGCTCGTCATAGCATATGACTTAATATATGTTATATGCCTATAATGTAAATTTTACTTTTTTTTAATTCATTAATTTATGATGATATAAGGTTTTTATTAGAATACATCATATCCACCTTCCTACTAACTATTACATAAACAAAGTCGTATGCTGAGTGTATATGAACACAGTAAGTCTACAGCCCACCTATATGTTAATGTTGTGTACTCTTGCAAGATCGCTAGGAGGACTATCAAAAATACATAACACTAAATTTGTAATTAAAATAACATAACACCCAACGCCAACTAAACAGTCAGTTACAAAGTACCCAAATTCATACTTTCGCTATTACATAGCCGCAGTTACGAATATAGCATCACGTAGTCATAGTAGACATATGGTGCAGTATATAAACTGCTCGCAGAGCGTCCGAAATCGACGTATATTGTAACAAGCCGTTATATGATCCTAAGGGGCTTTATACAGGTTCCGGTATTCAGACTATCTAACTTTAAATAGTCAAGTCTAAGAATTGATTTTACTACATTTAAATTGACAGCGAATGATCGGTCTCAGCCGCGCTTATCGGCTTACAGTCTGATTACCGCATGGTAGACCGTTTAAGGCAACGCGTGGTAATAGGTGTGAACAGAGACTTGTACGACGAGAACGACACCAAAATATTGCTTAAATTCAGCAGGTCCTACTCTAAGGTAGTCTTAAGTTGAATTATTCTAGAGCAATGTTTCTTAACCTGTGGTCCGCGGACCCCTGGGGGTCCGCGAATATGTGTATGGGGGTCCGCCATCTTATCTTCTCTATGAACAGTTAAATTAATAAATAATGCCAGTAACACAAAAAAAGCAGCATCAATCTTCACATTAATATAGTATTTTTAATTTTTATAAAAATGTAATTTCTTAACAGTACTAAAATAAATTGTCCTAAATTCATTTCTGTGTTTTTTATTAAGGGGGTGGTATTTGTGATTGTGCTTGGTCCGCGGTCCGAAAAAGGTTCAGAAACCCTGTTCTAGAGCATTCCAATGTGTTAAGGGTTTGATAGTTTGTCCCGTAAACACTACTCGTTAACTATGTTTTTCGTTTCCTCTTCTTCGAGCTGATTATGTTACGGTAAATTTTTGGGTGCTGTCGACGTACGCCTTGCGAATGAGTTAGCGTGAGATTTTTAGGTGCGGTATACTATAGCGAGCTGTCTCATTAGACTTTAAAACAGTCTTAACTCAGCATAGTGTACCAGTCGTTTAAGCGAGCTATGCGCCACTTATACGATAGCGTTCTGCGCAATAGTAGACCGCATACGCGACTATTGGTCGCAGCGAGCGATCAATCATTTACATAAAGTATGTTATATTCAACTCTACACGACTAGCTGCTTGCGCGACCACATGGTGGTCGCGTTCGCTCCCAGTGCGCAAAGCCCGTTAGAACTTCGAACCGTGCAACGAGTAATATGCGAGTACGTCGATACGGAATGTTGGAGTTGGAATACTGCTTTATTAAGTCCACTGTGACATAGGTATTATCCCGCCCGATGAACATTATAGTCGTTAAACTGCTGCATAGAGGCGTGCATGCTTAAACGGACATCGTAAACATTTTATAGGCTTGCAATCAATAGCCAATACAACTGAGTTATTTCCTCTCATCGTTTAGTTCGCGGTTTGGTTTATTATCGGAGTAACGACGCAGTTATTGGTTGTGGGAGTAAGGTTTCATTCCGACTTGAAAGCCTATAAGTATTTTTCTTATATGTCGACTGTGCCAAATAAGCTTTCGGACCGACTGATGTAAAACGTCATGACATTTGAAATATAAAGAGCGTTGGAAGATAGTGAAGATACAAAAAGCAACCGGCGTTGTCCGTGTCAAATGTTCGCCTTTTATGCATTCTTTTTTCTATGATACTACGATCCTACTGGTTGTAGCGTGATGTTATATATACCTATAGCCAATAGTGTTAGATAATTAAAAACCGTGGTGTACGGCAGTTGAGCTTCACTTGACTAGCCATCTCTTTAGACTTTTAATGCCTTATTTGCCATATTGCTCTCACATTGCTAAGAGGAGAAGTCAAATGCCAAACGCTTCTTACTCCTACTAATTTCTTCAGATTAAATTCGTTGTGAGTTCCAAGGCAGCCGTAATCTTATCCCCGGAACTGCAATGTACTTCACTGTTCATTGCCTGTTTTGATAGTCGCCGCTGTCAGTCCTGGCTACACAGGAGACACAGTCGTTGGAATGTATGGTGGGCCACTCTCCCGTTGGCGAGGTGAGTCAGCGCTAGACAATTCCGCGAGACACCGGCGACTCTGGCGTGCGCCCTACTGATCGAAAATCAATTGAATAATCGATTAAAAATTTTAAAGATGTAATAAAAAAAATCTATCGGGTATAATACCTCCATGTCATATTACTTATTTTAAGAATAAAACCGAAAATAGAAGATAAAATGACACGAAAAAAGAGGTAACTTTGTGAATTTATTTTATCGAGTCAACTTCATCAAATCATGTTTCCATCGGATATATTCCCTAGTATATATCTTCAACAATATCAATATAATTTTCCTAGATTTTAATTCTCTGTTTATTACTTCAAAGATGAATTCTAAATTGTGGATTTTGCAGTACCACTGGTACCACCCCGCCTTAAATACCTAACACCGTCCTCGATAATGTGCTGTACGACAATAAAATAACTTTTCAATACGAACCAGTAATATGTGCTGATAAGTAACTTCCTACTTAACTTATAACCTATTCTGAAGGAATACGGGTCGGAGCGTGCGTGAATATTATTACGATCGCGTATTTCCCCCGAGTACTATCATACAATTTGAACAAAACATGACCAAACTTTCGTATATCAGATAACGGGGTCGATTTACATTGTCTCATAGAACAAATTCATTGTCTCATACAACAAATACAAACATTGTGACTGTATCGTATCGCCGCGACCTATAAATAACGAGGATGTTCTTAATAGCGACCATTCACACTTGATTCACGCAGACTATGTAAATAACGTGACAACAATAACATTATTAAGGTGTCATATAGTTGTGAAATAACTTTGAAACAAGAATAAACAATAAGACATTTTTTTAACAATCTTTTATTAGATGTTAATAAAAAAGAACTCGAAGAAGAATTAGTTTACTTTCATCCATGAAGCGCTTTCACTTGTTACCTACCCATTTAGTAGAAATTATAGATAGCCATTTCGTAGCGGCTGCCATATTGGATTAAAAATAACGGTATTTAGGTAAGCGTGAATTGTCTCGAGAACCAAATCAGTATAGTAAATTATTTATCTATTATATATTTTATAATTATTGAATAATAGATAAAAAATTCATATACTACGTATGTATTTTTATTTATAATTCAATTATTTATCAGTAACAGGTTACACATCTTCGTCTATACATAATAATGAATCTCATAATATTACTATAACTTCTAATTTTCATTAATATCTTTTGATTTGCGAATCCTTCCCGCTCCATGTGCAAATTCATTACCCTAAAGCCTTGAAAAGAATTCTTTCAGCAATAAGGCCTCCTTATTGCATCTAGACAAGTCTGTAATAATTTATTGATGTACTTTAAATTCGAGGAAGGAGGAAGGAGGGAGGAGGAAGGTATTAGAGTGGAGGCCGCGCGTAGGACGTCGAAGTGTTGGGCGCCCTCCCTCTAGATGGTCCGATGACCTAAAGAGAGCGGCTGGATGCGGAAGGCGGAGGATCGTATCTGGTGGAAAGCATTGGGGAAGGCTTATATCCAGCAGTGGGTAGATACAGGCTGATGATGACTTTAAATTCGTATTATACAAACAAAGCATATTCTATCTATATATCAATGTCAAATCCAGCTCAATCCGACCCTTGGATGTCCAATTTAACGTTGTAAGATTTGATTATAGACACACTTGGGTGAAACTAAATAAAAGTTTGTAAAAACTAGATCGAACGAGTGAACTTTGAATATAACGGGAGAAGCAGTATCACTACAACACGATTTTTAAAAAATTACACTTGCCACCAAAAACCAGCGGTCAATGACTCGCCATATAAGTGGCACAAAATTCTGTATCGGCTGACTTCGGCCAGTGAATACAAATGTTGCCAGTAAGAGGACACGAGACAGGGGCGCTCCACACATTCCCACCACTGTGTCTGCTGTGTAGTCAGGAATAACAGCGGCGACCGCCGAAAAAGGCAATGAACAGTGAAGTCCGTTAAGCGGACACAAGGTGGAGGTGTTGAGTTTGATACTGTCCCTTTGTTCTCTGTATGCTTAAAACGCAATTGGTCTATGTCCGGAACAGTGTCTAATGCGTATAAACTCTAAATCGCATTCTGCCTAACTTTCAGAATGCCGGAGGCGCTATTCGACTAAAATGCATTAATACTAAAACGCGTTAGGGCTAATTCGCATTAGGCCTAAAACGAGTATTGACTAATTTCTCTATTATGTTTATTCGTTTAATCGAGATAAAACTGCAAAGTGGTCCATCAGTGGATTTCTACAATGTATTTTAGTGGACCTAGTGTTAAAACCATAGTGGTGGGACCACGGGTTTGTATTGATTTCCTTATTGTGAAATTATGAAGTTTAGGCAAACCGCGACTTAGTCATAAGGCGAATTAGGTTCAATGCGAAATAGGCATATTGATAAAAAGTTCAATAGCGACTTAGACAAGTAACTACTTAGTCCAAACACGACCAAAAAAATATTGTTAGGCAAAACGCTACATAGACCAATTGCGTTTTTAGCATACAGAGAACAAAGGCTTTCTTCCACGTAACCTTATGCAAGTAAGCGTACGAGTCGCCTTAGTATAGTCGCTCGCGGAATACCGCTCGCGCGCAGGCATCAACGTCGCTTCTCCTCTCGTTTGGTGACGCTACTCACTCGCAGAAACACAACAATTCTTAAGGGCAATATTATTTGGCAACAGTGCCTATTCTGAGAGGGGGTACTTCCCCGTTCGGACACGACATGCCTACTTCTCCTCCGCCGGAGGCTCCTTTGGTTAACAGCGGGCTGCATTAAGCAGGTGAGGTTGGCTTTCGCTCAAAAGATGTTGGTGAGCTACTTCAACCCCAAAGTGACTGTTCTCACGGTACACCGAAAGACGCGGAAACGAAATAGCGGGCGAAAACTAGTATGTGCACCTGTATGCAAACAACATGCAAGTACCTATAGGTAAGTAATTCCAAGCGATAAAATCGCGTTCAGTATAAATAACGTATAAATAAATGCCTATTTGAATAATGTTGCTTTGGAGAATAACTTTCTAACTAGACGCGTGTACAATCACCGACGTAAGTAGTAGTAGAAGTATTCATAATAAGAAGTCGAAAGAAAAAGGCACCAACCGTCAAAACGATATTTGTAATGGTATAAAAATATTTATTTCTAAAAACAATATTTAACTTTACAAAGGCTGACTGACTCCTTTAATACATATAACAACACAAGTATAAAAAAAGAAGACGTTTCCCATGCAAAAATAATTTTCTAGGCACACTGTCATTAAAGTATTAATTTTAATATATTTTACGGAAAAACATACATTTCTATTTGAACTATTATAGTTCCAAATCAGTATTTTTAAGTTTTATGTTCACATTGGAGTGATATGATATGATACCTACTTACTAAATAATGCCCAATTGCCCACTGAAAGGCGGCCATTGTAATTTGTAACCAAACCAAAAAAATATATAACATTTTTTATTATAATACGCCATTCTACATATCGTATTACAATGTTTCGTGTGTACGGTTAAACATGACAATAGTATCAAATAACTAATAAAATTATATGAATCCCTAATACTTTTTACAGAAACTGTACATGAAAGCAGTGAAAGGAAAACAAAATTTGGAGTTTTATGGAGTGAAAAATTTGTGCGTAGACGAACTCGTAGGCATTAAGAACAGTTAGCTAGTAAAAACGGAGAACAATGCCACGAACATGAGCTACAAATGTTATGAAGACGGAAAGTCGACGCAAGTGTCAGTCTAATGAACACACAAGTTAAGCAACATCGACCATAGTCTGTCCATGGATGAGTTTTGGTCCCGACCGTTGTGAGCAGTTGAGCAGCGTGGTGGAGTATGCTCTAAACCCCTTCGATTGAGGGGAGGCCCGTATTCCAGCAGTGGGATCAATAAGCGATGACGATAACGTTTATTCGTCGCCTATTCCTGTGACGCCAATGACACAATACCATTGGTTGTGGAAGGTATACATCGCACCTTTACAGTGATTTTAGCACTAAGGTGGCAAACGAGCATACAGCCAGCCTAACGGAAACACAGTACTGGTATAAAAAATACTCTATGTTTCAATCCAGATCATATTCCTTATACCTTTTCATCCAAATCCGTTCCAACGATAAAAATCTATACTTCCACCATCAGCAACTTCTGCATTTATAATATGAATAGTAAAAAACCGAACCAATATAAAATTACAAAACTGCCGACTATTATATTAACTTTGCGGCTAAAAATGTTTATATAAATATAATAAATATTCTGGACACATTACACACTGCCATCTAGTCCCAAACTAAGCAAAGCTTGTACTATGGGTACCAGATAACTGACATAATACTTAGAATACATTTTTTTTTTTTTGTAAATACGTACATATAATACATAGAAAACACCCAGACCAAGACAAACAGACATGTTCATGCACACAAATATTTGTCTTGTGCGGAGATCGACCCCGCGACCTCGGAGTCAAAGTGCCCATTGCCAACCATTCGACCACCGAGCTCGTAAAAGTTTAAAGCGTAACCAAACCTACCCTAACCTAGTATCCCATATCGTATCATAGTATTCGAGTCGCACATTTAGTAATTTTTAACCGCTCATTATTATTTTCAATATTAGTATTATATAAAACTTAATATCACGTCCGTGTATCCGTCTATCACATATAAACAAAGAATCAACAAGTACCTAAGCGAGGAATGACGCTTCAAGTACGAATTACAAGGAAGGGCACACATAATTACTACACGTCATAAGTACGCGTGCATTATATTACAACTCCGACTTTTCAAAGTAATACGCTCATTGAGCGTTCACAAACTCACAACACTTCTATTTGGACGAGCTCGGTGGTCGAATGGTTAATGGTCACTTTTACTTCGAGGATTTCTCTTGGTCTGGGTGTTTTCTATGTATAATATGGATGTATTTACAAAAAAAAATGTATTCAAGTATATCAGTTATCTAGTACCCATAGTACAAGCTTTGCTTAATTTGGGACTAGATGGTCGTGGTAATTTGTGATTTCAGTTGCACGTGTATGTTATCATCATCACATATGGAACTGAGACATGATCTTTATTTATTTAAACGTTACTGACCATAGAATAAGGGACACAGAAGGCGGACTTAACGCTAATAGCATTCTCCACCAGTCAACCTTAGGGAAAAGGAATGCGGTTCACAAAGTAACAGCAATGAACATACACACAATAAATACCTATGAAAACATATATAACTATACGCTATATGCTAATTATACACATATACATAATTATCTAAGGAAACGCAAAGGAAAAGCTGTAAATAGGACAATGATGATTATTGCTAGGATAAATTCTCAAGTAAATAAGCTTGAAAATTCTTTTTGACAGAGAATCTTCCAGTACGTTCTAGTGAAGATTCTCCGATTGCATCAGGTAACGTGTACCAGAGACGCGGTGCTTGCAATGTCTTTACATTACAGAGTGTGACATGAAGCCAGAACGAAAAAATCGTTCACTGCGGGCCGTATCATCATCATCATCAGGTCGTTTTAGTCTCCACTTCAGGAGCACGACGAAATAAAGCGGCGCATGGCGATCACTAGGTCTGCTATGGATAAAATGATAAAGATCTGGGGTAATAGGAACATTACCAAGGCCACGAAAACCAGACTGGTTTATTGCCTAATATTCCCCATTTTCCTCCATGCCTCGGAGACATGGACTCTTCGTGAAACTGAGAGAAGGAAAGTTGATGCGTTGGAGATGTGGTGCTGGAGACGGATGCTAAGAGTATCATAGACAGAGTTCCGTACTAATGATTCCATGCTAAAAGAACTCGGCATCAGACAGCGCCTATCTACCACAGTTCAGTCACGCATTCTAACCTTCTTCGGCCATATATCTCGTCGTGGCGATGACTCCATGGAACGTCTCGTAGTACAGGGTAAAGTTGAAGGCACTAGACCACGTGGTAGGTCACCCATGAGATGGACGGACCAGATTAAGGCCGCAACTGAGTGTTCGGTTTGCGAGTGCACCAGGAAAGCTGCAGTCCGTGATGAATGGCGCTGTATTGTCAAAATGATCACTCATCGTGATTCACAATGATGACCACGACCGCTCTGGCAAGAGTGTACCGACTAGGAAGAACAGGAGCACGACCATCTCGTCCGTCACAGACAGAAGGAGGATTTGGCCTACACTATGCTGGCCTATACTATACGCGGGCCGTATGGGAAAGCCTAATGGCGTAGTTTTACCTCCCGGGACTGCAGTGGACGTCATTGTTTATTGCCTGTCATGGTGTTCACCGCTTTTAGTCATGGCTATACAGGAGATACAGTGGTGAGAATGTGTGCTGGACCACCGTCCCGTTAATTAGAGAAACTATATGAAGTGATTACAACAAAAAGCAAGGATTTTAATGAGTTTAAGCATTTCATTATTTTTTCCCTACACATGTCCCTTCATCGACGCATGTATGCGTTAATGAAGGTCAGTACTGGTTTGACTGCGTCATGCGAGCTTGTGGGCAGACGTCTGAATAGCCAGTGATAATGGGTACACAGTAAAACAGAATGGGCGTTGTGTTTGTGCGCCTGTGGCGAATTCAATAGGAGATGTCGGATTCGATAACAAAAATATATAATATTTTTTATAACAACTTTTTTTTATGTAATTTTCAGCGGAATTTGTGCTAAATCTGCTCTTCTCCAAGTACATATATGTATGTTTTTAAAGTTGATTGTTGGCACTTGGTGGAACATTATTATCACCCCTAAGGTACAACCGACCGGTTTCGCCGCTAAGGCATTATCCTTAAGGACAATGCCTTAGCGGCGAAGCCGGTCGGTAAATTAAAACATAATTACGTGGAACAGTACATGTGCTCTATTATAACATTACATTTTTTTATGTTGGTCGACTATTACTCGTAAAGCCTGTTTAGCTGTGATAGTTTTCCTTTCAAACTCAATATAAATGTTACTGCCGTGAATTTTTTCACATATACATAAGCCACCGTTAAACTAGCAGGGGGTGAAGACTGGAGACACTTGAATCGAACAAAAACTAGCCCTTTAACCTTTCGCGTGCCGTGGTCCCACGGTAGGTACAGCGCTTGGTACAGAATTGACAGGTCGCGGCACGCGAGGGTCAATATTTTCCAAACTGAATCTTATATCGAAAAACGGTCTTTTCACACTCGCAAGATTTTCAACAGACCTTTCCAATCTCTTTATCTTTATTTATCTCTTTCACAAAGGACAATATTGCATGCATTACACATAATTCTAGACAGAAATACCTTTGTGAGAGACTGGTATCCGCACTAGGTGGCCCTGTGTTACGGATTGCAAGTGAGGCCAATGATAACCCACACCGTAGAATAGATAAGGAAAATAAATTCATCTTCTCACATTGCGTGTAGTGAAGGTATCCTAATTTTATGGTTTTATCTGCATTTTTGAAAGACCTATCTCACGAAACCCAACCCCATAGAAAAGTGCAAAAAAAAATGCCAAGGAAAAATGCAAATCTACAAATGGGGAGGTAGCCTAGAATAGTAGTTTATGATGACACTGTTGCATAATAAGGGTTCTTAAAATACGAGTGTGAGTTTATCACATGAGCCAAAGGCGAATGTATTTGCATTGCAACCTGCTTAATATAGCTGAACCCAGGGCTGAAGCTGTATAGAAATGAAAAAAAAAGTTATTTTTCGATACAGTTGTCCATAAAGTGCTGTATCGAAATAGTAGTTTATGAAACTGTTGCCTAGTAAGGGTTATTAAAATACGAGTGTGAGTTTAAAACATGAGCCAAAGGCGAATGTTTTAATAGACCACACGAGTATTTTAATACCTAATTATATGCTGTTTCATACACTACTTTATCTAATCTCATGAAATATATGATAATAATATTTTAAATACAACCATGAAGTTAATTTAACAGCTATAATTCTTACCTATAAATCCATTTGCAGATCGAGCATGCGTAGTGCGCATGCGCGACGCGCTGCGCGGCGCCGCGTTCACAGATTATGTAGAAAAATTTTGCATAGTTGCAATGTATTTGCATTGCAACCTGTTTAAAATACCTGTATCCAGGGCTGAAGCTGTATCGAAATGGTAAAAAAGTTATTTTACGATACAGTTGTCCATAGAAGAGCTGTATCGAAAAATAACTTTTAAATTTATTTTGACAGCTTGTGCGTAAAGACTGTCATTATGATACTGTGTTCAGTTTTTTAATGTGTAAATTTCAGTATGAGATTAGATAAAATATTTTTTTTTAGTTTTATTTTACCATTGACATAATATTAATATGTATATCCATTCCTTATCATATTTGAGCTTTCTACAGACGGCCATTGCGAAACTATAAGTATTCCTTGTTTACTACGACACCCTAAATAAAAGCCAACATGTCGTTACGATAGAGCGGCATAGATGGAGATTGGCGAGTGGTGGTAGGAACCCGATGCTTGGGAAACCGAGCGTCGTCGCCACGAGCTACTCGACTGAAGAGCGCCTTACTTAGGCAGCTTGCAGGCAAAAGGGAAATAAGACCTGCCCCCTTACCACCATCTCTTATTGCGATTCAATAATTGAATACATTGCTTATTCATACCAATGAATAAGCGACTCTATTCCATTTGCAATAGAGTCGCTTATTCTTATTATTGAATCGCAATAAGAGATGGTGGTAAGGGGGCTGCTACCAATCCGCTTGAGTGCCTGGTTATTTCACTGGGCGCGTTAGCGAGGCGGGTCCTCTTGCCTGTTTGGTTTACAGGGCGAGAGACTCGCAACCCTATAATATTTAAACTGTAAGGTTATTGCACAGGGGAGCATTAGCTGTGGGCTAGGATCGTTGTATGTTACAGTGTCTTTACGCTAAACATATATCGCTGTTTAGTTTGGTTGGCTAAGTCTGAGGTTGACTCACGCCAACGCCTACGCACCAGTTTATTATTGTATCATTCTTAATTTTACCATCGATACTAAATTTATTCCCATTATAGCTATCGTTAAGTGACCTAATAATGACAATCCGAAATCGCATTTTTTTTTATACGAGTGGGGGGCAATCAAGCATGTGGGTCAGCTGATGGAAAGCAATCACCACCGCCCATGGGCATGAAACACCAAGGGGACGCCGATCCGTTGCCAACCTATACTCCTTCCTTTCTTTCTTTCTGGTGACCTCACTCACTCGCAGAAAAACAACAACCCTCAAGGGAATTGTTATGTGGCTGTGGTATTCTGTGAGGTGGAGATACTTCTCCAGTCGGGCAGCTTAAAAAATACGCTATGCCCTACCTCTCTTTTCGACTGAGCCTCCTTTGTCAGTCAGCAGGGTGCACCACGACGTGCAGGTGAGATTAGATTTGGTTCAAAGATGTTGGGAACCATTTACACCGCAAACATTAGCATTATTAGCATGCATTAGTAACACATTACCGCAGTCATAAACTGTGTTTAAGATAAGGACAGTTTATGATGGGATGTAAGGGGCTCGCCACTAGCCAATGACAATGTCACCTGCACGTGGTGCACTACTACTCACTAGCTGAGCACTGGCCAAAAAGTGGTAGGGCACAGAGTAATTATAAGCTTGTGGCATATCTATAGTATTTATAACATCATTGCCTACTTGTACCTCCCTATTGACAGGACCTTTTAATTGGCTGGATGCACAACATGCAAGCGCGGTCCTCTTTGCTCTAAAGATTGTGGTCTACACTACTTTTTATTTTTATAAAATCAAGAGCAGCACATTTAATATCTAAGCGTATCCGGGAAACTGATTTTAAACTTGCAAATAGAACTGGTCAATTAGTAAGCACTAATTAACTGAGCACACAAGAAAGTTTGTGAAGCATCTCACTTGTTACATTTTCTAGAAAAGTTATATATCATATACCAGCAAGCGATATTGAATTTAATAACATGTGAAGAAACGTTGAAATTATAGTGAATATTTTGAGAACGCCGCGGCGCCGCGTAAATATGTATTAGTGATACTAGTATGTACTACGACAATAGTAGTACTTACTAGTATCAGTAATATTTTGTACAACGACCCTATGCCTACAACTAATGCTCCCCTGTGTAGATTGTTGTTGTGATTTCACTATGTCTCCTGAGTAGCAAGGACTAAAAGGCTGGGACCAGTGGGACCATCAAAAAAGTAATGAACAGTGAAGTTCATTACAATTGACAGCGAATTTATTCAGAGGAAATTACTAAGAGTAAGAAGCTTTAGAATTTGACTACCCAATCTTGACAATATAAGAAACAGCAAGACGTCAAATAACTTGTCATCAAAAGCCTAAAGATTTTATCAAAGAAATTGTTATAATATATTCGGATTTCTGTGAAATGGAGTTACCTTCACAAATTTAGAGATTTAGAGTGTAAATGGGATACTATCATCTTTAAAAGCCGACCTTACCTGCACGTGGTGCAATCTGTTAGCAAACGACACTCTGACGAAAGAAAGGACGTATTGAACCCGACTGAGAGACTCAACTTACTAACAGAAAACCGCAGCAAAAAGCACTCTCCTTGAGAATTGTTGTTCCTGAAAGTGTGTGAGATACTGCGTTTGCAAGGGGGGCGGCAGAGCGCGACACTATTTGTATTATAGGCGACTATATGCTTTAACCATGTTACATAAGGCATTTTCTTGTATGGCACTCAGCGTTAAAAGAAGAACAAAACGAACATGGGTACCCGTCGTAGAGGACTAAATCGATTAGGGAACGTCTAATTTTAAGTCGGTTAGAAATATACGTAATTTATCGGCGATATCAATCCGCATGCATTTAATCGCAGAGTGTACTAAGCCTTAAAACTTAGCATACATTTAACCCGTCGCAATTCACGAGCATCCAATGCAGTGATAGGCAATGACAGATTTACGGCGTCTATTTGCGTCCGTCGCTATATATAAACACGTTCAGTGAAAACTGTGACAATCGGTACTTAGGTTCGAATCAGGTTGTTGAAATCGAGAATTTAATTATTATCATCTGCGTTGAATACGACGATTGAGAGGTTAATTTTGGCTAATTGGCTATTGCATTGTATTATAATGGCTGTCTTTTTATATTGGTATTAACAAATAATACACTACAGTTCATAAAACTTACATTGTAGTGACATGTGACAATTGATAAGCCGATCAATCGACCGTTTCATACCACCTAAGTGAAGAGGAAGTGCATAAAACTTTTAGTATGATATAAATTGATATCGTCGAAATACCGTCAAGAAATTGTCATGACAATTCAACATTAATAATTGACAATTTGATTTACTTGCCAACATTTGAAAAATGTCAGCCATTTTATAAAATGTTTACTTATCGAATTGTTAAGTCATCCCACACCTGTCGCTGTGTCAATTTTTGCGTATAAAATTTACTAGCGACAATAAAAAATTGATAAATTGTCGCAGACATTCCGAAAATTCTTATCGGGTATCTTGGCCGGTACACGGCCGTCGTTATACTAAAAAAAAGACGTGTGGCACTCGGGGACTGCCGCGGTAAAGCTATTGCATAGCATTTTGTATCAACTTATGCAATTATAATTTTATTTATTTATTTTATTCATGCAGTATTGCTTTTTCTTTGATATTAATTCAAGTTACACTTTTTGAGCGTGGTGACCGATAAGAAAACAAATTTTTCTATTATTAAATAAATAAAACGAGTTTCGTAGAGTCGTACAATACGTCTAATCGCACGCACACAACGCCGTGTCGAAGACTGCCGAACTGAAACGACGTTAAGACGATGCACGGCCTTCAAGCCACACCTCCTTGCCCGTCGGAGTGGGGAGCGTGAGGTTTTTTCGTTACGGAATTTCTGGATTCGGTCCCCGCGCTCAAGGCCCGCGATAGAAGCTATGCAATAGCTTAAAAATATAATTAAACCCAGCAAAAGGAGTTAAAGGAAGATCCCAGGGCCGCCAGTCGTCACTTATTTTCTGATGAACAAACATGCATGATTGAATATTGTTAGGGTGTAGTATGATCGTATGACTACCTGCTACCTTGGCCAGAGCCATTCTGCAGGCATCATCATGAGGTAAGTAGTGTTTTTACGTACCTTGATTAGGTACGTAAAAACACTACTTACCTCATTTAATTTCCGATTTTTACATATATGTTACACAATATCGTTAAAAATCAATAATCAATACTCCCAGACACTTCCGGTCGGCAGTATTACATTACAGACGCTAATTTGATTATATACCAAGCCTGTAATATCGAGTAGCAATCTGGCATCTAGGGACCCATCGAACACTGGAACATTTCTACTTGCCCTTACTTAGTGCAGAACTAACCAGAATATATGTAGATGACATTTTTAATTTGACTTTGCAGATGATTTTCTAAAATATTTTTCATACAAAAAAATTTCAATTGTAAAACATGTGTGCAGTATGTTTGTTACTTTACATTACAGCCAAATTTTCAAAACGTCGGCGTAAAAGCAATGGCTTTTTTGGCTATCTAGAGCAATATTTTTAAAACAAAATAAATATCAGTTTGAGAAAATATTACTATTATTAATTTTCGTAAAAATTTCTAATTTAAACCAAGTTGTCAATGTTCATACAATAAGGCAAAAAGCTTATTCTTGAAGAGGTATGTAGGAAACTTTGTAAAATAATCACTATTCACATAAGTCAATTTGTGAAATAAGTATTCTTATTGTTACCGAATCAGGTTGCGAGTAATCGAGCCTAAAATTGCTGTAGAGATTGCACATTGCGAAATGCATGTGCCAAAACCGAATAATCCTGCGTGACGAGCAAAGCTTAAGTCATCATCACGTCTCACTGACCAGACAAGGATGATTTCAGATAGCCAGAATACCTCCCAGAATTGAAAATCTGCTGATTTTCAATTCATGCAATAAAAAAAAATATTTAAACATTCTGAATTTTAACAGTATGTTTGAGAACAAGTTATGTGTAAAATATTTTGTCTGAGTCTTCAATTTAGTTAAGAAAATTACAGAAAATGCAAGTATCATAATCGGAAACTAAACAGGTTTAGTTTAGTTTTACTGGGCTGTTTTTGCACTTTGTCACTTGATTAGGCCATTGTGAATTGACTACAACCAACCCATGACATCCTAAAAGCATAACAGCCTTTTTAGAGTGCTGCAGACTTCCGGGAACGATACTTAAGATTGGAGAACTTGAGTCCGTCGATCTGCCACGCTCCTGTATTCTTTAAGCATGTGCTATGGCCTCTAGGCATCCTCTGCATAAAGGGCTGTTATTTACCTGCATCCTTTACTGTTTCTCCATTCAGTCAAATGAAGGAAATTCATTTGACTGAGTGACTAAATACTGGGCTATTGTAGAAGACAGATGGAAGTCTGCCATAATTACTGGTATTGCGGAAAACTGTGACTCGCTGCCACTCGCTAGATGGGCCCCCCAAATGCCAGGAAAGAAATGAAATTATTATTTTTATATATAGCAGGGTTCATGACCTGTACGTATTTAATTATTGTCTTATTGTCACAATGAAACTTTGAAAGCTATATTGTAAAGTATGTAAAATGAGTTTTGATATTTTACACAGGGGCCGATGATATTTGATTTAGAGTTATTTCCATCATTGTTATATGCTAGACATATTGTTTGCCGTCCCAATATACTGATATGTTGTTCTGTCAGAATAAATTGTTCTCATTTTCTTTTTTGTTATGAACATTATTTTAAAAATATAAGTAATGTTCCATAATATTTAATTTCAGTGATTTTAGCTTTTCATTTTTCACAATTTTTGTTATCATACTGGACTTAATGTAATTTGTTCTAATCTGTATTAAGCTGATAAAATATTTGTCATATTAATTATATCACAACTTATTTCATGTTAGTAAGTTGACAATTTCAATATGTTTAATGTGTTTTGAACTTTCGACTGTAAATATTAATATTTGTTCAGTGGAGGTTTGCTTATAAATAAAGTGCATTTATGTAAGTTAAAAAAACATTTTGCGTGCATTTGAAACTGGTTACAACACTCAAGGGATCAAGCAAGCTGAAATGGTATATTTCGACAATCAAAAGATACATGGAATTCCTATATTACCTTAGTACAAGATAGAACCTACAAAAACAATATTTATAGGAGGAGATTATAACACAAAACTTTGGAGAACTCTGCCTCAGTCGATTGCAGTTAATAGAGGGTTAACTGACTTATATCTGCATATTGTTAAGTTAGCCTACAACTAAATAATATATTGAATTAGATCCTGTTAGTGTAGATACGCATAAAGAACGGATTTTTGACAATTCACAAGTCATGGGCGAAAGCATAATATGTATTATATTGTAATACATATACAACCTAAGTTGTAATTAGTTTATTATCTGATTGTTTAAAAAAAAAGACCTATATTGGCAATTTTCTTTCAAGCATTTCTTCTTCACCAATGGCCAATAATTACAAAAAAAAATATTATTAATAAAAATGTGTAAGAAATGTCTGGGTGTACACAAAGGCCCAATGACAGAATAAATAATTTCATTTCATATCATCATAATTCCGCCCCGAAAGCTACCCACTGACCAAACTGTTTTTAGGTTTAATTACGTTTGTAGGCACTTGAAAAGTAATTATGTGGGTCAAACTTTAAATACAATTGTTGAAAACTTACCTGAAATCGAATGTTTCCAGCCGAGTTTGTTTGCATTAAATAGCTATAAACATGCTTAACACTCAAAACACAAACTAAAAGTGTTACACATTGCTAGGTGAACGTACGCTGCGGTGTAAATTTAGAAAAACATTCACGTACAGACACTAATTGCAACCATATCACATCCCGACATCGCCCTACCTAAATCATATTTACACTTTATTATGAACAATAATACACTCATTGATTTTATAAATAAAATAATAAAATTTGAACATAAACCGATAATTATTCATCTCACATTCACCAACGGCACGGAGAAGAGAAGACAAATCCAACTGACTGACGACTAATCGCGAACTGATTTCGAATCTATGTTTAACGTTTACGTTTATCATTGTGTACTAAAAAAGAATTTTTCGGCAAAATAGTAAAAATATTGATGTCATTAACAAAATAAAGTTATATTCTATTTTACTGACCTGTAATTTTAATAGAAAAAACACTCGTCTTCTTTCGCGACCATTGCTAAACTTCCACAGACAATATATCAGCCAGTGTCGCCACCCTCTGATTTGGATTGTTCCGAGAATTTTTCCCTAACTTCTTATGAAAATCTCTCAGACACATTTTAAATTTTTTTCCGTATTATGCATACAATAAAAAAACCATTGAAATTTATTGAAGAAAACATTATGAATTAGCATATGAAAATATATTACAATACTAAAGTACCTAACTAAAAATAAACTAATCTTAAAATTACTAATAAATAACATACATTATATAAAATACACGAGTTATGTTATATTATTTAATTTATTATTATTAAAGAATTTGTAACACTAATTAATTAATTACGATGTTCCCTGGAAAGCATTCTACCGAAAGATGGGCAAAACTTTCATTGGTGCTTTTCATTCCTATAAAAATATAATTTCTTTAGAGTCACTTAAAATGTACTATTTACTCAAAACTCTTTAAAATTTTCCCTTATAATGCTCATGATAACTGTACCTAAAAATTGCCTACGCATGAAAAAATATCCTAAAATTAGGAGAAACCATCTGATGTGGTAACACTAACATCAAAAATTAAGAAAAAGAATTAGAGACGTACCAATGTGATGATTAGATCGTGAAATATCAAAAACAATCGATTCGCAATATATTGAATTAGGCATACAATGTGACTAATCACTCATTTTATTACTTTTTAGCTAGTATTAATGTGAAGTAATTTAATACTAATCCCGAAAATCGCTAAAATGTACATTGTATTTTTATATCTGGAAATGCAGAATGGCATGTTTTTGTATATCGCTGTTATATATGAATAATGAATGAATAACTAATGAGTTAAATGCCGAAGTTTTCCCAAGAGACGACAATATGGGGTTCTTTAAGAAAGGAGATCTATAAAGAGTTGTATCGTGAACGATACTTTTGGTTTTACGAGCGTCCATAGATTGTGAAGACTGCTTACCATCAGCCAGTACGTATACTTGTTTGCCACCTTACTTGTATAAAAAATATATATTATTTATAAAAGAGGCAGAACATAAATAATTCTAAAAAAATATGTAAGTTGCATAATATATAGTATTATCACACTCGTCGCTTATTTCGAACTGAGACCTCCCGAATTGATTATCAAATAAATTTCTGAGACGATTATAATGCTCAGTATTTTCGTTAACACCAGTGTCTAAAAAGCTATCGATTCATTATCCAATGATATTAAAAAAAATAGATTATCGTTCCCTATTTATTTACCAAATTTAATTAAAATCGAAGCGCCGCCGCACCGGCTCGCGAGTCATATGACACGAACATACACAATTATGTAGACACTCACATATATGGACACAAACCAGCGTTGCCAGACATTCCGATTATGGCGGGAGGTCACCCTTTTTTAAGCTAAACTGTAATGTCCCGCGCGGGACACCACATGTCCTACTTTTGGCAGTAAACGTCAAAAATTATGATTACATCATTCATGGACATAATGTCAAAATTTAAATCTTTGAAAAAATATAAGCAATTTAAACTTTTAAACTGAAAATTATTGATGTTTGATTGTTTACCCACTCGCGTGTCCAGGTTCGCAACCCAAGGAGGCCTCGCATGTCCGCCGAACGGTTATGCCCAAAATACGGACGATACAAACAAAAATCGTTATAACTGGCGTAATACTACAGCTATATTGAAATAAAAAATACCTATGGATAGCTTATAATATACAGAATGAGACTACATTGTCACAAATTGCTATAATTGAAGCTAAAGTAAAAAATAAACAAAGTAAAAGTCAAGTATATCAACATTTTGCTCGAAAATTTTTTTCGAACAAGTTTTTATCAATAAACTTTTCATTTCGAAGCAATCAGACTTATATTGAAATAAACTACACTATTTCAGCTTTAAAATGACATATTAATATCTTTCGTAGGTTTACACAGCGTGGAGAAATAAAATAAATAGTATCAGTACTACTCACCAGTCACGGATTCGTCTCCATACAAAAATCACGACAAAACCCGCCGGGCGCGCTGACATAAAATGTCATTATTTACACATCCCACTATATTTCTGTTAAAAACTATTTTTTATATGTTTACAATACACTATTATTCACTTATCTTGCTTTTAAAACACTAAAATAGCATATTAATTATTGTAAACAAACAAACACAACAACGCCATTGTTCCGTGTTCCGCGCGCGCCCACTTTTCGTGTTCATAAATAAACATGAGTGTTTCGAAACTCATTTAACTAAACACACACACGAAGTTCACATCACAACGATTCTTTTGATATATAATAACCGTAGAAAGAAACACTTTAATCACAATAAATAGCTAAAATACCCGTGCCGCCCGCTAACCGTAATGCCGGCGCGCAAAAAACTTGACAATAATAGACAAAACTTTTGGTTTATTAAAAATTTTGTATTGACAGTGTCACTTTTTAAATTTTTGACGCTTATTAGACTATATCCATCTTATTCTTAATAAAAGTTTCAAGGTTCTGGATAATGAGAAGTTGGAAAAATAAATTTTTGAAATAGGGTCGGCGCGCTGGGATAGGGGACTATACCCTGATCATGCGGGTCTACTTTTTTCTCGGGATAGGCGGGAATCCCAGTACACGCGAGTGGGACTCATACCAAAAGCTTACTTACCCATCCATTCTTTAAAAAAGTGTATGTAACGATAACAAAAAAATACATATATTTATATGTGGCATTTGATGTTGTTTAATATGCGTGAACGTGAATCGCAGTACCAAGATATCTAATTCCTCAAACGGAATGGAAACGGCCTTAGGACGTGATTAATAATGTTATACTATTTTGTCATGTCGTGGGCCCATGCTACAAGTTTAATCTCATGGAAAAAATTACAGCATTGTTTTTCAAATAAAATGGTATGGTATAATTACCGGATTTATTGATTACAAAACATTGTACATTACACGCAATCAATCCATGCGTACATAGTTTTAAAGCCGCTATAGCTAGAGTAAAAGATTTGAATTGATGAATATGTAACTAATAAAATGTGAATATAAAAAATAATTTACTTTTCTGTTGTCCATATTTTTCTTTCGTGCCTCTTTATTTGTAATAACCATATCATAGACACCTTTAGATTACGTTAACATTTAGTAATAATGCTGTACTAATGCCGCTTGTTATGTACTGTAAATGTACAATTCAATATTTTTAATGGATATGTAATCTATAATAACATGTAAATCGGCTATACCGCACACCCCTAAACGAACGAGCCGAAGCGCGAGTCAAAGGAAGAAATATTCTACTTTGTTTCGTTATGGCAATCACTCGTTAGTCGAAGATTATTTCTGCCATTATCAAGTTAATAATTTCATAGTCCCGTCGACAGGAGTTGTCAGGAGAATTATTTATTTGGCTGCGGTATTCTATCAGGTGGAGATACTTCCCCAGTCAGGCAGCTTACAAATAACCCTGTACCCTACCTCTCTTATGCCAGAGTCTCTTTCGCAAGTCGGTTCGATAACGATTGACTTATTTCTGCAATTATCACTATGTTCAACGGATCACGAACGCACATAACAATAAACGGAGGTGCTAGCACGCCAGCAATAATTTTTATACTACACCTACACAAAAAGTGCTTTGTTTTTGTGTTTTCTCCTATACAAATATGCTAGAGAAAAATTTTATTGTTACCCTGCTTTAGCGGGAGGAAAAAATATATGGAAATCACTCGAAAATCATAAATCATCTATTTTCATCATAAGTTCACATTTTTGTCAATCAATGCTGCGCATTTTCGAATGAGATTGCGCGGCAGTGATTTGTCAGTAAGAAAAAAATATATATTATTGTGTCAACCAACTTATTAGTTTTAAGGATAAATTGTTACTACAAAATGAGCAAATAGTCTGAAATAAAGATTTATTATTATTAATATTATAAAGTTTGAAAACACATTAACAAACTTTATGATGAAAATAGATGAATGTCTCTGTGATTGTAAAGCTGGGTCTCCTGTTAGTTTTTTATCCGAAACATTCAGAAGAGGCAGGACCGTACCTTATCAGGTATTGCCACGCCTTTTATTTACAAAGAACACTTGTAGGCGACTTTATCCTCTTTTTACACATGGTTTAGACATGACATGGTATGTTCTATACGAAATAAATCGTCGTAAATTTATTTTATGTTTTAAATCTGTTTTATACAATACTATACTTTTTTTTTACTACAGCGGTTGACAGACAAGCATACGGCCCGCCTGATGTGAAGCGGTTACTGTAGCTATATTAACGTTCGCAACATAAAATATCGCTCGCGCGCCGCAACCGCCGCTATCAACGCAGAATCTCCTTACTTTCTGGTGACCTCACTCACTAGCAGGAACTCAACAACCCTCAAGGGAATTGTTATTTAGCTGCGGTATTCTTACAGTCGGGCAGCTTACAATTACGCTCCGTACTTCTCTTTTCGTCAGAGCCTCGTTCAACAGTCAGCAGGGTGCACCGCTTGCAGGTGATGTTGGCTTTGGTTCATAGATGTTGATAAACCACTAACACCCCATACCTGTCGAATTAGTGGAGTTCTGTAGTTGCCGCAAAAATGTTTCATTTCACTTTCCAATGCTAATTCCTTCAGAAGACAATTAGTAGCTCCTGGTTTATCTCTTGTATCTGTCCATTTTCGTACACATAGCTTCTTTTTATTAATCACAAAAATTTCCTCATCGACCTCTTCTAAAATAACCATTACGATTAGTTTAATTATTTTATAGCGTTATAGGCTGTTCATCTTCCAAAACACCAATCACTTGTAAACTGTACTGGCTACTAGATTAAAACCTAATGCGAAGTAGGCTTTGATTTTTTTGGCATTTTTTTTTTAGTGTCGGAAACACTTATCTTTACAACTAATTATGTGGAGCAATAGTTAATAAGTCACCAAAACAGCGCGACTACTCTGTGACCTGGAAAGAAGTTACAATTACCGCAATTCTAATGAAGGCGCGAAAACAAGAATCGGTTTTGTTCGGAAAATAATCGTACTGTTTTAGTGCCCTATGAAAATGCTCCAGGTAGTTCTAATTACTTCTAATGTTATGAATAGAGATGGGCAAAATGCCAGGCATACGAGAAATGCCCAATAAGTATATGTAAATGCCCAATAAATGCTTTATTTTTGGGCATAAATAGGGACTTTATATTTATTTATTGGGCAATTATTGTAAATGCCCCGCATTTTGCTCATCTCTAGATAGTTATGAATCATTTTTTTTTGTTAGCCGGCACTTTAAAAGAATCTAAAGATGTATGGAGATAACTTGTATAAGTATATAAATATGGTCTGGATTAGCTCATAATAGGATTTTTTTTATCCAAGTACTTACTGTGTTCAAGCGAAGTGAAGGCGCGGGTAGAATATACTAGATTCTAATAGATCATTTTATTTTTTTAGTATGTTTATAAAAAAATCTTGGACGACAGTAGGTAATAAACCACCCGACAAATAAAACCACAAAACATTATAAAAGAGATTTATTCGAACAACGATAGAATATTTCTTCATTTCATAAACTGGAACATTAAACATCATTATATTTAATTATAATAATATTCATGGCATTATTTTTCGTATCGACTAATCACTTGAGATCCTGAAGATGAGACACTGTTAACATATACGATTTATAACAACAACATGATAAATTAATATGTTTTTACGCTTTGTTAAAAAAAAAATGATATTTATTTCCCCTTCATGAGAAGGTCAAATAAGCAAAATGCCCATGATGCATTAACGTCATGAAAGTAAAACGACCTACTAGTAAAACGTCTGAAATCTTAAATAGTTATACCTACTAAGAGAACGTCTGAAATGAAAAATGGCTATGCGTTGTTGTACATTCAAGTGCATTTTATAAATTAGGTACTCCATAGTGTTCCTTAATATAAAAGTGACTGGCTTCATTTAGTACTAGCCACTTATAGAAAATGTGTTTCCCACCTCATGTAACTTCTAAAATAAGAGAATGATAAAACTAAAAAAAATATATGATGAACATTACCATGCATACCTACTTCCACCGAAAATTGGTTTGAACGAGATCTAGTAAGAAGTTTTTTTTTAAACGTCATAAATTGTAAACCATAAATTATGTTACTTGCTGCTGCGGAACCCTTCATGGGCGAGTCCGACTCGCACTTGGCCGCTTTTTATTATAGTTTATGATATGACAGTTTAAATTAATAAAAAAATGATATAAATAAATTTTAGACGTTCTCTTAGTACCTATGACTAAGTTTTGGATTTCAGACGTTTTACTAGTAGGTAGTTTTACTTTAATGACGTTAATGCGTCATGATCATTTTGCTTATTCGACCTTCAGCTACGTAGGATTTGTTTCCACAAAGAAATGAAATCAAAAATAGGAAGGCGACATGTATCTCATCAGATTCTCATCTATTATTGCAGTTAAAATGTGTATTTTCATACAAAGATTTTAAAACCGGAGTCTTACGTCTATGGTAAAAGAGTGGAATAAAACAGAGGTGTCACGTTCTTTGCCCAACTTGTCTTTATATAGCATTTCAGTGAGTTTGCTCATGACGTGACGTGAACGCGATATCGAATCGATAGTAACCAAGTCGAGGCTTGCTTAAGCGACTAAAGTGTAAGGTACTAGTCAATGGTACTACTGATCCGGAAGGCGCGTCCCTATATATAAATTTGTTTGAAGTAAGTTTGGCATAAAGGGATGGGACTTTTTACGGAAATTATTCAAATATTTCCGATATATGTCTACACGTAATGAAATATTTCATGTGGAAATATACGGAATTTTCGTGCCTATGTTTAGTGGCAAATCTTTAGCATGGCTATCTTTAACCTTCTGGGGGACATAGGCACTAGGCGCTTTAAAATTAGACCCCTGAACAAGCGACTATTTTATTGAAGTCGTTATCAGAGTATAATAGTACATTACTAGGTTGAAGAACGTATATATTAATACGTCAAAATAGTTACAAGCAATACACATTACAAAATTTACTATTTAATTGTGAGGCTGATCTGTCATTGTTTAATCGTACGATAGTTATAGCAAATTATTAGATCATTATTTTCCCACGGTACGATTACGCGATATTTGACAGATAATGGCAACCAACATTATGTCATGCGTGTCAACGTCGCGACATGAGTAAAGTGTGTTAAAACAAAATAAATGAATTTTATTACCGTTTCAACAACTTTCAACTTCCTTTTTACTCACTGTTGCTATATAGGCATAGTACATACACACGGAATTTAATACAATAAAGTATTGACGGCACTATAGGAATATTACAAATTTCCAAATAACTGTACGTCAAGGCGCTTGTATACTCATCCGTATTCACAAAAATAAAGTGTCATGCATCGTCTCATTTTACATAGGTATTCTCTATCAATGAAAATAGCTTATAATATGTTCCATAAATCCGTATTGCTTAAGTATTAGTATATAATCTCCTTTAACGGATATCATTGGCAATTCCTAGCAACACAAAGACGGATCTGAATCTTCATTGGACAGAAAAATGTAACGCAATACATTACTTAACCAACCGCACAATATTACTGCTACAGCTGGACCATTTTTTTTATTTCCACCAAATATTTAGAAGTATATCTAACGCATGACTAAAAAATTGTGGCAATATTTTTTTAAGTATATTTAAAAACGTTTACCTATTAAAAAGTATAGTTCACTCCACTCCTCACGTCGATTTTTATTATTCATATTTATTGCTATCAAAGGATGGAAAGTTGACATTTAAGTATTTTAGAAATACGAGTACTTACAATATCTCCGGAACCTTAGTAAAGAGTATACATATTATATTATCTACAACGACATTCGTATTGAAAACTCTAAAATTTCAAGAACATCAAACCGCTAAAAATATTGTATTTAGGTACCGTGATTTTATAAAAAATAGTTTCCACAATCTATTTGGTGCTGATTCCTCTCCATAGAAGTACACCTAAAAACCATTATTTTACATTTTAATAATAAAATTTTAGTTCTTTTCAACTTGTTGTTCTAAAAGTCTGAAAGCAAGGATCGTAACTATAATTTCATGGATCTCTTTAAAAAATATACCAACATGTACTCCTCAATGTTCGATATATATACGTAGTAATATACTTTGATATGTATTTATCTTAAGAAAATGTCCACACACAAGCAACGCCCCGTCAATACGACTAAGGTGCAATGCGAACTTAACTAGTACTATTAGTTCATTTTTTCCAAAAATATAGCACAGATAATCACAATTTGTCACATCACTATATTTAGTCATATAAATATCCACCTTAAAAATAGATAATTATAAAAGAATTGTTAAAAAAATATGTAAATTAATAAATAAACTACGATAAGTTAAAAATAAATTCACAACAAAGAAATATTTTTTTACATGCCACAACATTTAAAGTATAAAAAGTCAATAGCTACAACAAGTGTTATAGTGTTGTATTATGTTATAAATGGAAGTCACGTGGTCATAGTATACTTGCATCAAATTAAAGTTGATACGGTACGGCCTGCGCGCACTAAGCGACCGCGACCGTCTCCGTTGGCCACAGCGCCCAACCATTTATGATATTATGCAACATCACATACCATGCGACCCACTCTTACAAATTTTTGGTCGATCACAGTCGCCTAGTGCACTGAGGCCTTTAGTCACAGATAGATGTAGTATATCTAAAACCTTTGGGTTCATAAGGTCTAAAGTATTAAAATGTCCATATTATCAAAATGTCTATTAGCCTTTAGGTAAATTTGCAAACTAAACGCTCACATACCAACAAGTTGTGTATATTGCACACGGAGGAAATTTAAATTATTTTTACAGCCATGCCACAGAATATTTATATACAGGGTGTCTCGTAAATACTATGACAAACATAAGAGACTTTGGGGATGTCTACCAGACAAAAAGTTACCGTTTACAAGGCAAAAAAACCTGATTTTCGAACGAAAATTGTTTAAAAATAATTAACATGCCAAGTGCGATATTCTGAGAAAATAAATATTTATTTATATATAAATATCAATTATCACAGTTTTGATTTGTTTTTCATTAAATTGTCGAGATATTCAATTTATTAAATTATATGGGTTGTCGTTATACTTAAACAAATTAATATGTTGATAATGTGACGTGACGTGACGACATATCACCATGTATGTTCTCTTTTAATTTGTCATGGTGTGGTATTTAAGGCTTGTTTGCACTAGGGCATATTTATAGTGTGACTTGGATTCGGCACCAGGGGCTCTCTGTACCGCCCAAACTGAAACCGATTCCGTTTCTGATTTGAAAAATAGGTCTTAGGGTCTTAAGTTAGCGGGGTTTGGTGTTAAGTTAGCGTTGGTAGCGGGGGTGGCGGCGTGCGAGCGATATTACATGTTGCGAACATTAATATAGCTACGGTAACCGCTTCTCATCAGGTGTAACGTATGCTGCCACCCGACGTAGTACAAACAAAAAAACGAGTGTGCTTTAGAACAAAACACAAAAAGATGTATCTAGTAAAACGAAAATTTTTAATAGAGGTACACCATAAATGAAATAGTTTTTATATGTGTACGATTTTTTTTGCCGTCCGCCTATTTAGCTTTATGAGATAACATTATTTTTCCGAGGCACACCAACTACCACCACGGTACACCAGTGTGCCGCGGCACACACTTTGCGGAACACTGTTTTAGACCACACGACTGAAGGAAAATTTCTACTTACATCTCCCTCTAAACATCTGTTCGAATCGCCCGATCACACTTTTCGTAACGCTCTCTTCACGCATTCACCAGCTTACTCCCCAAGTCGCAACGCGTGCGTAAATAAGTTTTACTTCAAAAAGTGTTGTGCGCAATTATAGTGTCCGAGACCTCGTCTGGAGACTTGAACGCTTCTTAGATCCTAATGCAGACAAGCCTTTACGGGACTTCCTATATAAGTACTTGTATTCCGGCTATGTGGTGATGAATAATGAGTCCAGCTAGATAATATCTACAAACTGATGCCGAAAACACTCGACCGAAGACTGACGTAATTAGAATTGTCAGGTATATAAAAAACTCGACGGTTTCATTGGCGCTAATAAAAAAAAGAGGTCATCATCACACAGGGTGCTATAATATATCGTAAGATATCGTCTCACTCTCAATGTTCCATACATTACGAGTAAATTGGCAGGTTATCTTGCCGAAATAGAAAATCATTTATTTCACCATGTTGCATTTTATTTAGAATTGGGACAAGATGATTTATATCTTACGATATAATATAACGTCATTTCGCATCCCCGCCACTCCATACTAATGTCGCACCGTTAACAAATTACATAAACAAAGACGTATACAAACTGAGTGCTTGGTGCCAGTTTTTTGGTCACATTCGAAAGTGTTAACGTTTTCAAGCCGACCGAATTGAGAAAAAGTTTCATATTGTGAATTTACCAGACGCGTGCTACATATCTAAATTACCCCGGTTGCTCACTTCAAAATGTGAACAAGTAAGATATGTAAGACGCGTCTTATAAATTCACAACATGAGAGTTCTCCTCTATTTAGTCGGTTTGTTTAAGTTGACATGTTCGAACATGAACAATAAAACCGCACTAAGCATCTCAGTTCCAGATTCGTCCCATAGAGGTGACGTGGACTCGCGAGAGCGGCGGCAGGGAGCTGTCATACTGTACGTAGTACTATTTCTTATACTGTGGCTATGGCGTCGAACATCGGTCAGGTACGCTGAGCATAGTGTATTAGAATTTCTAATACTTCAATCTAGGTGCAGATATAGCGTACCCATTAGATCAGAATTTCCCAATAAGTTATACACGTACTCTTAGGTGTACGCGAAGTTGCATCAGGCAGTTGGCGCGGCCATCTCTTTTGACTAAGATAAGTTAGTAAAATACACAATACAATAAGGGATTCGCGAAATTAAATTCTTTCTCGTGACTACGCGGGAAAAACTAATTGGGAACCACTGCACTGCAACGTTTCGTATGACACAGTTCCGGAGCCTGTGAAATCTCGGCGCTGATTTGTAGCAGAGATTTTTTTCAATATTTCATTATATGACAGCAAAATAATAAGTACATAAATAACAATTACATATATAACAATCTCTTAACTGTTTCTTATATTATATAGTTCTGGTGCCTGTGACATTATAATATCGATTAAAATCCAACATAATTTTCCATTTTAACACATATATGTAATTTTTATCATCTTTCTCACCGTAACCAAATTCGTTGTTAAATTTGAAACATAGTGTCTACCTAATTACGACATAAATATTTTTGTTATTAACTATTTATTTTTTTGCGTTCATTAATTTATACTAATACAATATACCTACAAGTACAAGTTTATGCGCTCTGTATTTAATACGAACGTAGAAAGGACACAAATTGTAGTTTTAATACTACATACGACAACTAGCGCCACCAGTGAATAAACAAAAAATATACAAACTTTCATTAATTTTTATAAACAAAAATTTATCGCTGACATGTATGCGCATAACTTTCGAACAAGTGCACCAAATTGGATAATCCTTTTTTTGTATTCGTTATTGTCAGGAAAATGTGTGTTTATAATAAAAAAAAATGTAAAGATCCCTAAAAAATATATTGCGGTAAGAAGTTCGCCAGGTCAACTAAAAGTTTACTGTTTCACTCCTCAAGCCCTTTCATTTGTTACCCATACTCAAGTTAAAAAAAAAAAAAACATATCACCATTCTGTAATGGCCGTCACATTGGATTAAAAATGACGGCATTTAGGAAATTGTGCGTAAACACGTTTTCTATAAATCGTTGCGAATAATTACTATTTTCATTCATTGATGGCGCTAGTTCTGCGGACTGATCGCCTTAACATCATCCACAGACCTTATAGGTATGCATGTGGCTGGGGAGAAGGGGCAAGGGACTGGGTTTTAGTATTGACAATGGAGCGGTTAGCCCAATTCCAGTAATGTGTATTTTATGTGAAAAAATCGATTCGAATATTCGTCGTATGATATGAACGTATCCAAAAAGCTTCAACGATCTAATGCTAAACACACACACAATAATTTAGAGCGACACGCTGCTATAGATCAGATAAAAGAGGCTATATCACCGTTTCTTACATGCATATGGCAGTGTCTCATTCCAAATATATCGTATTTGATTAGTATGGGATGCGCTTACGGGAATTGAATCACACGACTCGGGTTTTGGGATCTTGGTTTCTGATGCCACTAGCCTGTATATAAACCTGCACTACAACTTCGAATATATAATATAAATAGTTATAGGGTTTTTATCCACGTCCCCAGGACTAGTTCAGGCGAAGCGACCAGTGTCCACTGCCTAACACTATTGCTTTTCATTTATTGCTATAGTTTTCGATTTCAGAGGCACGATGAGGTATATAATAATAAGTCGAACAGTCGAGATGTTGACGAAGACCGAAGGCTTCAAATCCACAGAGACAGTGTACGGTGACGGTACGACACAAGCGCGTCTGTTCAGTAGCGATGCAGCATGCCTGCGTGGCGCCTGTGTGTATTCAATGTCGATTTTACACATTTTGAATGAACAAGTTTTGAAACGGCCTATGCTTTACTGCGCCTGCGTCGTAGTCTTCACCGTACGCCGTGTGTTACACCGTAGCTGTGGATTTTTTTACGCCTAATGTTTATATGCATGAAGCTAAAAAATGTCCGTTTTCGGAATTTTCGCTAAAAGAGTTTATAAATGTTGGCTAATTGACTTAATAATACTTCGTTGTCTTGTCATAAGTCCAATGTTTGATACTGGTTTTTGTATGTACACGTATGCATCCAGATACATATGTATTCAGTTGTGGTGCTAATTGAGCCTTAACATTTGATGGCTTTTAATCTTTAAATATATTATATTTAAATTGTATATATAAAATAAATACCATTTAGGGTATAAAGTTTGAGCAGTAGTCATTTAGACTATTGATTTCCAAAGTGTCTATACATCTAGGAGTCGATTTTAACATGCAATGTATCTACGAAATTCATATAAATGAATATATTAATATGGAGTCTATAGAAATCAGTATATTTACACGCAGAGGGTCTACAAGACAATAAAGTTTAGGGATCTCTGATTTAGACGGTGTCAGATCTAGTCCTGGCGTCGTGTAACAATTATACCAAAACAAAGGCCGTCACACACGGCTATAATAAATATTATTTTATCATAAGATATCATGCCATCTCAGCATTGTCAATATATACGTTATCCCGCGACACATTAATATTATAGCTACCGTATGTAACAGGCTTTAATCCTACGCAATATTCCGTCACATTTAAAATGTAAACGTTTCACAATTCTCTTTAATTCTTTTTAAAACCCTGCTGTTTGGAAACTGTACATAATTAGTATACTTATATATAAAATTATAAAAAATTGAACATGTTATAAATCTTTATCTAAATACGTATTAACCTTTCGCACTTCTAAAATATTTTTCTACTAGATATTTCGAATATACATACATTGGTTTTTACGATTATCAAGTAGAATTTTATGTGTAACTCTTCTATAAAATATACTTTTCTGGCGACTTCGTTCGCTCTGCATATTCAAAGAACGAAGAAGTATGAGGCCGGCGCCTACTATAGGCACAGCATGTTATGTCTGTGGGCACAGTTTTTCAAACATCTCTTCCACATCTTTAGGGTCCGTTCACACAGACCGGCTCGGAGAGAGCAGATTTTGGTGTCGTTTAAAACAGAGCTTTAGGTCATTGGTATAAGGTTTATTTTTTAAATTCACTACTTTTGTTATATGAGAATGGTCGAGAGCCGATGTGGATTTTTAAAGCAAACCTTATGCCAATGACATAAAAATCTATTTTAAACGCTACCCAAAATCTGCTCTCCTCTCCGAGCCGGTTTGTTTGAACGGACCCTTAGGCTCTATTTACACTGCCGCGGAATGGAATATTAGCGACTTTTTGTACATAGCATAATGAACTTTATATCAATTGTATAACATATAAACTTAAATACGAGCCAAAAAAGGTCGCGCGTCTTCCGGGGAATCCTCGCGCATTCTCGAGAATTCACCTAGCTACTGTCGGTGCTGTCTGTGGAATCCGCGGGAAGTGGCGCGAACGGGGAGTCGGTCGGCTTTGACAACTAGGCTAAGAACGCTAGCTAGGGACCTATAAAAAAAAAGTTCTTGGCCGATTTTATTAAATATTCCATACAGTTTGTAAAAAAAAAAAAATAAGGTTGTTGGTTTGGTAGTTGTAACCAGTCGATTTTTAACTGTACTTTTTATTAAAAAAAAATAAAAAAATATTCCGCATTATCACAGAGATAATGCGGAATAGATGTTTTTTTTAATTCACTAAAAGTTATGATTTACGCGACATTTTGCAATTCACGGAGGCTACTCGAGTCGCTTTTCCCATACAAAATTGTGTTGGCGTATGACGTCTTTATAAGAATGCCCGGGCAGCTTTAGACACTAGAAAGCCTATACCATCTTGTCAGCAAATACCCAGCTTCTCTTCAGAACAGTTGTAACTTTTTAAGTATGTGTTCTAAATATTTGACTGAGATAGTGTTTATTCTAGGAGACAAACCAAAAATTGTGCCGTCGCGGGACGCAGAGAAGATGTGAAATATCGAACTAATTTGTATAGAATGAGGGGACAGGTCGTAGTGTTTCTGCGAGTGAGTGATGTCACCAGGAAGGAAGGAGTTGCTACGCTAGTAGCGGGGTTACCAGCGCGCAACCGATATCTCGTGTTGCGAGCGTTTATATGGCTACGGTAACCGCTTCAAATCAGGCTAGGTTTGTAATCTGTAAACGCTAACGACCAGCCCCCTTACCACCATCTCTTATTGCGATTCAATAACTGAATAGAATGCTTATTCATACCAATAAATAAGCGACTCTATTCCATTTGAAATAGAGTCGCTTATTCATTGGTATGAATAAGCATTCTATTAAGGGGGCAGGACAAGAAGCGTGAAAACTCCGGATTTAGAATCTTAAACCCGGACATGTCATCATGTGTTTTAGTACTAGTACTATTTTTTATTCTGTGACAAGACGGTTATTCGCAGTATGGAGCGGGCGGTAGTGATTTAAAACTTTTAACCCCGGACTACAAATGAAACCCCGCCCGGACACTCGCCGGACGCCCGAACTAGGGCAAATCCGGGGAAACCCGGATGGATTGCAACCGTATATAAGGGTGACCGTATGATTGTTTGCCGTGCTTGTACATTAAAAAAAGGTTCGTAAAGCTACCCGAAAAGAGCCAACTCGTAGTCCATAAGAATCGTGGCGATAGTGGGCGCCGGACCTCGGGGGAACTAGTTCAATTACCGAAATAAAAAGTTTCTTAAACGTCGATATGAGGAAGACAGCCATGTTTATCATGGCTTTCATTAAAAACTATATTTTTCTTGTGATTGTTGCGCAAATCCATTCTTCTGACGTGATAACTTGTGTCTTGGTTTTGTAAATCGATGAACGACGGCTGCACGAACGAAAAAGCATGACTCATTGTCACGTTTCGCCAAAGCTGAGCGTGCAAGCGAGAGCGCGGAACAAGCGATAGAGAGGCACGATCGGCCTAACCGTTCGGCTTGTGACGCATCTATCTCTCTTCCATTCCATCGGCCGATGTCTTATGACGTTATCACGTAAAATTATCGTCCGTAAACCGACTTTACAGACAACCAATCTTTACATTATGTTAAATGCTATTAAATGTACAGGATAGCGGTATAATCATATGCAGTACGCAAGGTGAATATAATATACTAGTGAATAATAAGGACTTTAGGTATGGGACGTGTAAGAAACACACTTTAATATGGTGTAAAGAACCGCCGTATACGTGTAATTTAAAAATTTAAAAGTGCGATATCTACTCGGCCGTAGTGTATAAGTTGTCTTTGTAGTGTCATTTCAGTGGTCCCATAGTAAAGGTTGTTATTAATATTTTGACCGCCCGGCTTCAAATCCGTTGTAGTGTCCCTAGCACCCGCTTTAAATAAATGCCTCTGACAAACGAGGATGTTGATGCATACTTCTCACTGTATTAAATCGTTTTAAAATATTGTAAACGTTTGTTGTATGTTCAGTCTATTTTATTTACTGTTTTAATGTAGTTGTCAGCTGGATAAACGAAAAAATATAAACAAACGAACACAGGTTTGCTGTCGGATAAATACGACAGAGGCGATTCGTGCCCGAAAATATTTGTCGGGTAAATCAGACTGGGGCGGTCAAAAAATTAATGATGAGCGCATATTTCTTATTGCAGTTGATTATGTCGTCATCTGTATTAAATAAAGAAATGTTTAATGGTATATCACTGTTATATAGCGCAAACTTACAATATATTATTTTGTGGAAAACTGGGTTCAAACTTTTGAGCTATTTCTTCTGGTAAAATGGATACAGTGCAACCCAAAAGAGTAGAAACTCTTTTCACGAATTGTTTCTCCTTTGATTTGTTGTTTGATTGATTGTCGGATCTGCGCTCAAAAGTGTCATCTGCGTCTATTGAATGGTAGGTCAATGAATCCGACACACAAACTATATATATTTTCGCTATATAGCAGCGATATAATTTACATTGCTTCATGTCTCACGACATCCACTGAGAAATTAGACATAGAATGCACCTACTATCACCGTTAATGTACATCGAATGTAAATAAATAGAAATGAAAACGCATCTCACATTCCCAGCCATGGATAACTTAAGTCTACCTTACGAAGTGTAATAACGAGATCTTACGTGGAGCAATAACTGCAAGACGGGCAGAGATGATTTCATCATCATCATCATCATAAGGTCCATTTTAGTCTCCACTACAGGAGCACGACCCTCTCTCGTCCGTCCTAGACGGAAGGAGGATTTGGCCTACACTCTGATGATTTACCTGACTTGAAAACAAACTTAATTGCCATACGCAAAAGTGCAAAACCGCTTGAGCATTGAGGAAATACGGTGCTCGTGATTACGAAAATACGCGCGAGAAATTTATTCTAACTAGAAACAATTTTATTCCGCGCCCGTGTTAATAAAGTAGTTTGATCATAAATTCCCTTGCACACCTCTCGGTCTGCACCAGACGGGTCACCTGACCCTTAAGCGAGTCACACACTAACTAAGCGGATACAACATATTTAGAGCGAGACACTGCTATAGGTGAGACAAGAATAAGGATATATCGCCCTCTCTTACACGCATATAGCAGTATCTCGCTCAAAATATAGCAATTGCTTAGCGTGTGATGCACTGTAGTCACTTCCACTTATTTTTTAAATTGGCCAACAGCGAGTTCAACTATTTACAATTCCACTAACAACGGCTGTACACTGCAGCCTGCATTTAAAACCTGCTAGGTTTTCGAAGAGCTTAAAGTTCAGAATATCCGAACTAATCGAGTCCGACCACTCAGTAGGTGAACGGTAGGATTCACCTGGCGCTAGCGGTGGCGTCGGCTTCTGGGCCGTCGTGGTATTCGTGGAAGCAGGGTACGATGCAGAGGTTCGTCCGGCACTCCGGACAGTGATACTGCGTCTTGCGGCGGAGGATGCGGCCGCACTCGTCTACTGTGTTCCAGCAGAAGTTGCAGCTCAGCGGAGGTCCGGAGCGAACTGCCGGCGTGTGGCTGACCCGGGCCGCGGGAGGTCCTTCGCCCGCTGACGTAGACGCTTGCCGGTCGATTACCGTCACTGTCCGGATCAGGAGGGAACCTACTTCTTGCTCCTGCGTCCGTGAGCGCCGATTCTGAAGTGTGATAAGCATTCTATATACTTCTAAGGGGCCATTCAAGTATTACGTAAGCAGATTTTTTATAATTATTTACCCCCTCCCCCTTGTCAGCAAAAGAAAGCAACCCCCCCCCCCCCCTCCCATGCTTACGTAATCATTGGTAGTGAAATTGACAAATCAGTCAAATCGTCATTCGAATCGAAACGAACCAATAGATTGACGAAAGAAATTTAGACAAGTGACAAGTGAGTAGCGCGCGGTCGCTTCTAAGCGAGTACCTATAACGTATTCATTATTTGAGGGAATCCCCGACATGTGTGTTTTGTTTTCAAGCATAGACAATTTGTGGGTTGCCATTTGTGTAAAAAAGTAAACAATAACTGCTGACGTAATCACGATATCGACCCCCCCACCCACCATGTCATCAAAAATAAGCAAAGCAAAAACCCCCCGCCCCCCTCAAGCGCTTACGCAATACTTGAATGGCCCCTAAACACAATGGAAATCTTTTTTTCATATCACAACGGATGTCATGTAGTATGCTTGTCTGAAAGCAGTTCTGAAGCTTGCAATAAAAGCGGATCGGCGACCCCTTGGTGTTGGTGATCTCCACGGGCGGTGGTGATTGCGTTCCATCAGATAACCCACATGCTCGTTTGCCCACCTCTCGTATAAAAAAACCCTTTGCTAATGCAATGTAGAAGCAATAAATGAATGGTTCATCGACAGTTGGGTTAGGTTAGGTTATGCTTGCGATCACCGTAACTACTCCATATTTCTTTTGGAAAAGGTGTCGGTACCTCACCTATCTTTCTCCAAAAACAAATTTGGTAATCACGAGCATAACCTAACCAACCATTTATATTGATAAATCTATTAAGTATTTCAATTGGCTAGACGACAATGATCTAAAATAGGCTATGATCTAAAATTAAAAAAAATATTTGTCAGTATCGTAAAATATACAAAACTAGAACTGCGCTCTTGAAATTTTAGAAATTTATGTCTCACTTGTTTTATGGTCGATCAAAATTTGGTGGGAAAGTCCAATTTAAAAGGATGAAATGTTTAAAAGAAAATATTAGGTCTGGAAAAACAATAAAAATTACAATAACTTTTGTTACGAAAATAGTTACATAAACGCAGTATTTAACATAACTTTCATACAAACTTCTGTTTTAATGTATACAAAATACGTAGGTGACGTCATAACCTTTTGTATGGAGCGTTTTCTGGAAAGTCCAAAATTGTGATTTTCATTTATCATATCTCGAGAAGGTTTAATGCTATCGAATTCTTTCACTTATAGTTATTATATTATAATGACGTCCTTAGATAACAAATCAAAAGAAAAAAATGTCGTCAAGCCCATTAACTATATGCACAATGTGGATAGAAACATAGGATACTTTTTATCTCGATAGTATTTACGTGGGGTGAAGCCGCCAGCAGAAGTCATGTTAACTTACATCATCAGCTACACTAGTAGAGTACTGCGGGTATGACTGGTGTTTCTGCAGCGTGGGGGCGCTGCTGGCGGTCGCCGGGAGGGGCTCCGACACCTGCTTTCTGATCTCGCGCTCCTCGGGCTGGACGCGACTCTGCCTTTTGAAGTACTTGGACCGGCGCAACTTGAGGCCCGACTGCGGGCTGAACGCCTCCGGCGGCAGCTCGCCATCCGGAAATGCTATGCACACATGTCAGAAAGAAAAATTATATAAGGACAGGGGGAGTAGCTCGATGGTGTCGCTGCGCGTGTCAGTCTAATCCATCAAGCAACGTCGACCGCAGCCTATTAATGGGTTGAATTATTTCGAGCTCCTCCGTGACTTTAAGCAGACGGTTCCGGACGTTGCCATTAAATGTTGTATGCCCGATAGGGTTTAACTAGTGAAACTATCATAAATTTTATATTAACATCAGAATATGTACACAGCAATAAAATTTATTCTATTCAAATTTAAGCCAAGTCCTTGAAGTAACCTTTGAGCGCCTTGGAAACACTGGGCTCTGCCAACCGTCAGTTGAGCAGCGTGGTGAAGTAATCGAGAATTATTGGTCGAAGCTGAGGGCAGGGAGGGACATTATGCCACGAGCTCAACAAGACCAGACATTCCCACTGCTGTCTCCTGGGTAGACAAAGACAACCATCAAAATGACAATGAGCAGCGAAATTATTAGTTACAGCCTTAGGGGTAAAACCTGGACGTTAGCGGGATCTAGAGCTACGCCTGTGGATAATTACGGCTGTAATGGAACTCACAACAAATTTGCGACATACGCCATGCATAAATAAAATGGAAATGTAAATTTATAAATCATGATTTTATTTAGAGATAGACTCTCATCCATCCGTGTACGCGATGGAAAATAATTATGTCAAATTTAACGTACCTATTAAATTTTATATAAACCCAGACCAAGAGAAACACACACGTTCATGCACACAAATGTTGTTGCACCACTGGGCTCCTCCTCGGATGGCCGAGACTCGTCTAAGTAACTTAGGTCAATAACTCTGATATTTTTTTTTAATTTCGTGATTAACCCGTGGTGTTTCACTTATACATTATTTGAATTCGACTTATGTGTACTGATATTTTTCGTACACGTTCATCTGCATTGTCATCAATGTTCGCTTGTGTTGAGCTTGGAATGTAACAAAAAAATAAACAGTGTATAATTATAAACTTTATTGCTGCCATTCGATATGGTGTAAACACATTATAATACATTATAACTTACGCTGTTTTAAATAATAATAATCATCATCATCTCATTCCTTTCAATATTCAAAAAATGACACGGAATAATTACAATATTTTGTTTATTATAAAAGGCAAGATTATAATAATACAATCTATATTGCTCGGTGATTCCACTATATTCTGAGCGAAGTTTGAAGGATTAAGGGCGCTTGGGCGTGTTGTGCGCACGCAGTCGTCTACAAAATAATTGACACCCACCTTGATAGAAAAATGAGAACTTTTTGTTCATGCCATTGCCATTAGTAGACTGCAATACCTAAACGAAATCTTAAGTTTAATTCTTATTGTAAAAAGACATTTTCCCACGGTCCACAAGATAAATTTGTTAAAAAAAAAAACGAGCGGATTAAACAGTACCATGGCGCCTTGTGTAGGCGATCATTGATATCGGGGCGGCGCGGCGCGGCGCGACGAAAAGACAATAGTTTGTCGTCGCATCGCACTGTGCCGTTTCGCTTTCGCTTTAAGATCACCTACGCAAAACGCCGTGCAAGCAATTTGTACTCACGTATCTTTTAATATATTTTTTCTAATATCATTTCATAACTTTGACTTTAATGTTACCAGTAACGTAAAATATACATCGCAATAATATTCTATAGATGCTGATGACTTCCTTCATAACTTCACTCCGCATACGGCGGAAGCGTTGCGGCGCGTAATTTCCATTCCATTTCAAAATGAACTTTCAAATTGCCCAGTTTAATTTACTTTATTTGAAAGGTAAAGTTTCTGTTTACACAAGTTTGTATATTATGCTATGAGTAAAGTTAATTAAGAAATGTTCCCTTCAAAAATACGTCGCGCGCTCACCAAAATACAAATGATGCCTCAGTTCATACTAATTTCATAGTTCAAACTAGACAAAGAGCCTGTGTTCGTCGGTTCTTCGCGACCCAATTAGAATATGACTAAATTGGTCGATGGAGAAAACTACATTTTTCCATAGTCCATAAACCAATAGTAAAACAGTCACATTCCAATTGGGTCCCAAAGAATCGACGCCTGTATTCTGCTTTAAAATTTAAAAGATCCATGTTTCTATATAATATCAAAGAATATTTCAGTAGGCCAAGAGTTCAGATTGAAAAATAATTTTCTATTGTTGAGTCTATCAGACTTTTAGACAATAACATTCTATAAACGCAATACTATGAGTCGTATTAAGAACAATTTATCGATATTATTTTTTTAAAGTTCCTTTCTTCATTAATTACCTACATATAATTTGGATTCCCTATTTACAATCAGTTCGACTAATAAGTACGGACCCACCTCTAGATCGACCCCGACTGGGGTCCCAAGAGACGCTTCACTTACAAAACTATGTACCTACTATATCGAAGGCAAACCATTTTACTCTGTTATACAGGTAATGAGCCGAAATTTCGCTTATGATGCCAATCTAACCGGTTTGTTACGTGGCCTGACATTTTTACTATACAACGTGGCATGACTGTAAAACGAGGAGACCATTTTGAAACCTGATGAAAATTAGACATCAAACATTTTGAAACCAATTCACAAAATCTTGAATTTTTGGCACTTGGATCATGCCCAAACAATAAGTTTTTACAAGATGTTTTGTTTGCTGCCAACTTATTACAGTTAGTTAGCAAACGACGTGGCTTAACAATAAAGCAAATTACAAAAGCTTAGAGATCCGTAAGTTTATTATAATTATCATTAAAAATTGTTTTATTTTTTTTCTGAAAGATTGAAATGGCAAAAAGCCCTAAAAACCATACCAAATGTATTGCCCAAATGTCAAATCACGCGTTAAATGGGTTAGGTGGGCGCTCGCCTAAAGGTGACAGTTCCAAGTACAATGATATCGCCATGCTTGGATGATACGATTTACGAAACCGTGTTGTGGACTGCCACAGCTTTACGAAATTTATATGTATGGATGGACAGAATTTAAACACAACCCGTACACGACCGTAGTCGCAGAGATAGATCAAAATGAGGGTGGTAATGCGGCTGTATCTTGCGTTTTGCCACTACTATATGACTTTTTTTAGATTAATAAGTACATACACAAGTGTGGTACACTTTCAAAGTCGAATCACTGTACTCCAAACTATACCTTTATTATCAAAACACATTATGCCGAAATTACGCGGCCAAAGTTCGGCATAATTACGATTGCTATCGAAAAAACGCGATGTAATGATATCCAAAAGTGTTGCTAGTATTTGAAATAGCATTGCAGGGTTAATCACGCAGAATTTCGGCGTAATGTATTTAGATTTTTAGAGCGTTTGTAACTTACAAGTATGCCATTTCGTATTCGCACTTCATTAATGTTACCACCTACATATAATAGACAAGTAAAAGAACAGCTATAAATTTAGGTAACCTGGTGATGAAGAGTCCTTTGAACGTCTCCTATTATCTGTATGCTCACAGAAGCGCACTGACTTGGGGTGAATTGGGGTGTAAGTGGTTCATCAAGATCTTTGAACCAAAGCCAACTTCACCTGCACGTGGTGCACCCTGCTGACTTACAAACGAAGCTCTGGCGAAAAGAGAGGTAGGGAGCGTAATTGTAAGCTACCCGACTGGGGAATGTACCTCCACCTCACAGAATACCACAGCCAAATAACAATTCCTTGAGGGTTGTTGTGTTCCTGCGAGTGAGTGAGGTCACCAGAAAGAAAGGAAGGAGATGCTGCGTTGGCAGCGGGGGTGGCGGCGCGCGAGCAACATTTTATTTTGCAAGCGTTAATATGGCTACGGTGACCGCTTCACATCAGGCGGGCCGTATGCTTGTCTGCCACCCGACGTAGTATAAAAAAAAAAAAAAAAAACTGACGCAAAATCAACGCGACGTGAAATAACATTGACAGTTCTTCAGACTTGAACATAGCATTTTTTCATGCCCTATCCTTTTCTAGGCTTTAGCATATGACTTTTGACAGCGACTCGGTACTGACAGATGTAGTTCAACCCTTACACAGAATAGACGAGTCAGTTTCTAAGCGTCTTCGTTATCTTTTCGCGAAAGCGCAAGATTTCGTGCCTCCTTTTTACTTGTAAAAAGGTGCACGAAATTTAAGAGTTTTAAGAGGACCGTTCAAAACAAAACGATTTTTTGGTAGTGTCATGACCTATAAGGCCCAATATATACGAATTTTCATTTAAATTTTCAATAACTTGTGCCACGTTTACTTTTTGTTGCCTATTTATTATTCTTGGTTCACTTATGACGAATCTTACTAATTACGATAACTGATAATAAAAAAAATAGATATATTTAAAAAAATATATCTATTTTTTTATTATGGGTATACTTATTCTTAATTGATTGACTTAAAGTTCATAGTACGAATACGAAAAGAATACAAGTTTGTTCACAAACGCATTTAAATGTTACTATAATACAAAATAATTAGCCGAGGTTTCTGTTACAAAAATAAACCATATTACACAAAAATAAAACCTATGCGCGTATAAGACAGTTCCGTATGAGTTACCGAGCTTCATGCAAAAAAAAAAGGAAAACTTCCTTATAATAATACGATCAGATTCAAACCAAGACATTATTTTACACTACGTTATTATAATTGATGGTAAAAAAGATGGCGGCATAAACTTGAAATAAAATGGCGGTGACTGCGCCTGTTGCTTGAAAGTGAATCGTAAATATGTAACCATACAAATAATATATAGGTTTTGTTTGCCAGCTTAGTGGATTAAAAATTATAAAAGAAAAAAAAGAAACAAAAAAAGGTATATATTATTTGAATGTTGTTTTTCACATCTTATAGGACAGTTAGGGCCACCTTGTTTTAAGCTGCTCCATCTGTATATCCCTCGCGATTTATTGCTAACGGTAACTAAATAATTCGGTGACGCGGGGGACAGCAATTCGGGCCGGTGGCGTCAAGCGGCCGGTTCCGATATTGGATATGATATGACTGCCTAACCTCCACTCTCCTGCATGGAATCTAGAATATAACTTGAAGCGTCCATTGGGGAGAAAAATTTAGTATATTTTTTTTTTCTTACTTACGATCACTGTAAAAACAGCTTTGTATCCTTGGTGTTTCATTTGGGGGGGTAGTCATATTACTTATATAAAACGTAGGATTAATATCAATTTTTTTTTCCCATTTAAGCTCCAGTAAATTACTAAATCTTGCTTCAAGTTATATGCCGGTATCTACACGTAATACTAAAAAGATACGGAACGAACAGTTTAACTAATGCAATAAGCTTAAGATATGCGTTATTATAATAATTTATATTTAGGTAACACTGCCCTGGAAACATTCTGTACCTTTTTAATCAGATAGCGGTGGTAACACTGTAGAAAAACGTTAAGCATTCAAATTCCATATCATAATACTTATAGCGGCCAAACATTATAATAAGACTTAAAAATAAAATCCTTCGTATGATAAAAAATAAACATAAATGTGATCTCGTTTCCGATGCATTACAATGGCACTAAGTATTATACACGATTTATTCATTAGCAGTCTTTTATATAATCAACGAACCGTTCGATTGGTACATTACAAGTACATAATTATACCGACTATATACATACAATATACAATTGATCACTCATACGGTAGCTATGTTACCTAAGTTCCGCAGTACAATAAAAATCAGTCCACAAATATAGAGATCGCACAAAGCAATGAAAACATCGTTGTAACACTAAATGAATTAAAGTATAATACTTGTTAAGTAAAAATTAAAGTAAACACATTGCCTACCGCGGCGCCGAAGGCGGGCCGTGCATTCTTTTCCTAAACCTTGACCGTGACACGTGTCAGTTGCGAACAAAATATAGCAAGATGGTCGTGTCAATTTACATTACGGTAGAGCGAATTATAAATTACGGTAATTCCGTAACAATTCTAAAGCTTTGTGTCATCAGAAGAATAAATCATACTACACACAGTCAGCACATCATTCATACTTTTTTGTGTAGAACACTTCGCAATCTGCAAGTGACTAACAACAACGCATTTGCAACAAATTTCCCGAGTCAATGCAATTCATATCCGCTCGCGATATTCCATAAATAAAACTTCAATCGACATGAGTCGTAATCCAATATAGCTGTAAAATAGGGCTAAGTTATCAATTCAAAAAGAATCGGTAAAATTGTTTCTTCAGAACTTGTAGTGTGTGAATAAATTTGGTGAAAATCTGTTTTTGAGCTGAGGTTGCTATGGTCCGCTTCAAACTATACAATTTTATTATGTACCACCAACAAATATGTTCCAAAGATTTCGTTCCCAACAAAAAGAAACATTGTCTTAGGCCACAAAGCGGACAATAGCGGGTGGCGAGGGGGTGGCGGTGTAAATCCATTATGTAAACATATCGCTTCGCTCGCTACCCGCTGTCGTCTAGTCTGTAACCTAATTATTGAAAATTAGAATGGAGATCGCATGCGGATAATGATCTATCAAATTGATGTGTGATATCACAACCGTCCATCAAATTCTTCCATGCATTCCGTCTTCCACTTGGTCGTTTTGGCCTATAAGTATAACTATGTAATATTTCCCTGTAATAATAACGGAGTGGAATTGAATATGAAAAATAAACAACACGCCTAAATTAAATATTCTAGGGGATTACACATTTGTGAATAACAAATTATGCTAAAGGGGCATTTATTGAAAGGAATATTTTTACAAATAGACTATTCATACGAGAAATATAAAAGGCACGCCACAGTTGACATTTTCGAAAATGGACAATGTATCTGAACAACAGAGTCAAGTCTAGTCAACCGCAGTTATTATTAGAAATATCTAAGGTACTGAGTGCGTAGTGTGACATTTTTGGTCACGTGTTAACGTTTACTAGTCGACTGTATAGAGAAAAAGTTTCATATTGTGAATTTACCAGACGCGTATTACATATCCAAATCCGGGTTGCTCACTTCAAAATGTGAGCAAGTAAGCCACATAATTTTGATATGTAACACGCGTCTTATAAATTCACAACATGATAGTTGTTCTCTATTTGGTCGGTTTGTTTACGTTGACAAGAACGAACGCGAACAAATAACCTGCACTAAGCACTCAGAGCATCGCCTTCCGTAGACTTTTGTCGAAAGGGTATTCCGCGCCTCAGTCAACGAAAACCAGCAATGTGTTTGAAGGAATTCTTTTTGTTGATATGGGATGGGATACAGATTGAATCCTTTTTTTAAGTACACACTGCCTTTTTATTTAAAATCTTTTGTGTATGGATGGACCAAATACTATTCTTAGAAACCACTTCAATAAGTAAATGACCAAATCGCCAAAACGACCAACACTGTGGACTAAACCTCACTCCTAACATTACCTAACTATAATAATATAAATGCAGATAAATTTACACTTGGGTTCGATGCAGTGAGCTGATTGATATAAACCTAATGGCGTGGCTGCACTTGCACAAGCGTAGTGCACGCGTCGCGTATGAACGTGAAGTCTCACTGCGCGAGGAGCGTACGCACGTGCAGGGTCGCGTGTTCAGCAGATCTTTACGCGTTTAATGCGCGCGCAATGCTTTTGCGTAAGTGCAAAAACGGCTTAAAACACAATATACGTACTATGTGGGCCAGCGGCAATAACTTAATAAATATAAATGCATCGATATTTAAAATACAGGCCCTGAGAAATTGTTAAAAAAAAAAACCTACTGACCGAAGCGTTAACACGCGCGAGATCATACAAAATAGGCGTTTTTGGGATGATATTATTAATGTAGTTATCACGAAAATGCACGTACTTTACAGCACTTAATGTCGACTATATCTATTATAAGAGTACTATAATATTAAATCGTAAGTAAAAAATAAACATATTTGCGTGTAAATGAAGTAATGGCATAAGTTATATACTACATTATATATTTCTATAAATATACGACGACCCCGGTGGCCGAATGGCTAACCATGTCCACTTTGACTCCGGAGTCGCGTTCGATCCCCGCATAAGAAAAATATTTGTGTGCATGGACATGTCTGTTTATCATAGTCTGGGTGTTTTCTATGTATATGTATGTATTTACAAAAAAATATCAGTTATCTAGTACCCATAGTGCAAGCTTTGCTTAGATGGCCGTTTGTAATTTGACCAGGAATATTTATTTATTTATTTATATTATACTGAATATAAGTATATTGACTGGATGCGGAAGGCGAAAGATTATATTTGTACAAAACATTAGGAAAGGCCAATACCTATCAGTGGCAGACACAGGCGATGATGCAGAGTTTATTTACCATTACTACGAAAGCTACTTTTGTCAATTAACTGACACTATTTCATTATAAATAGTGATACATAAATTAACATAAATGTGCAAAAAAGTATCCTGTTAAAAACAATTTCAGATACACAAACTTTTCGCATTTTTTCTCCCAATGGGATACAAACTGAAAGATTGTAACAGTCGGTAGTATCAGTTCTGTACTCTGCCACTGAAATACCGCAGTAATGCTACTATCAGCAATTGTCTGAGACAATTTTTAAACGATCAACAAGCATTAAGTCATTTACAGTTAATAGAAAAAAAGATGGCTAACGATGCAAATATGGATACTAAGACAACACGACAGTGTTTTTTTTATTACCAACCAGCTGTTCAATTTAATAATAAGGACTGAAAGATAAAATACACACTCGCAGCGATAGTAAGGTCGTATGGTTAAATATCCAAAATTTGTATGAATTGATTTAAATTTGTTTCTTGTACTAGATTCTGCATGACGTCTAAAATTTGTGAGAGAATTTTGTTTATGTGATGAGAAAGACTATTATCCAGGACTCTTAAAACTAATATAAATAAAAAACAGTGGCGATGATGTTAGGATTCGATCAATAGTAATTCCATTCGAAATGCCGATAAAGTAATGATAAAATAACGAAATTGTTATTTTTTCTTACTGAGATTACTTTTTAATAAGTTAAACCAATAAATCCTGATTTATATAAAATATGTCATTATCTCATTGACACGCTCTGTATAAGTATATAAAAATCACATTGTTTTTATATTCGGGACCATGATTACGAGTGCATTTGGTAAGATATCAAAACCTTTAATAATGCGTTTTAAATATCAAACATTTCAAAAACCATCACTGGACATAAAATATAGTTATAAGAACGTTTCCATATGGACTAACTAGTCGTTCATATGTACAATAAATAATTATTGCTTAGTCGAACACGGATGGAGTTCAAACAGCAAACTGTTCACAGTGTTGCCTACCCTCAGTTACAATCAATGACTGGACTATGCAATGATTTTTAGTACCAGTAACATGCTAATATGATATGGACGTTCCTTTTAATAAAAGTAAAACTGTCGCTGCCAGGAATGAGATTACTGTAAAGACAATGTGTGTCAGGTTCGACAAACGACTGGAAGTAAGTTCGTCGCCCGAAGGTCCAACATAACGACTTTATTTTTTGGTAATGGCTCAATTGTAATTCCATCAAATATTTATACCACGGATTATATATATGAAAATCTATGCTAGTGTTAACTTAAATGACCTCAATATTTAAAGGAATTATGTTCGGAACAAACAATGTTATTATATTTTAATTAATGTTAGAAAATTCGAGATCCTTGTGAGTCATGTCCATATTAACATGTTGAAATCATAACATATATTACAATCACTGTTTATAAAGTTTTATCAATCAAATATATATAATTTATATGTGAAATAATTATTAGAAAATCTACATTTTGATTAGCTCGACCACAAAATTTAGAGATAGGCCCCCTACACTTTGACACTTACATAAATAAACAAGTAAAAGTAATTTCAGATCAATCCAGTCATAATCCTAACACATAACCTAACACTGGAGGCAGCATTAGTGCATTTTGAAAAACTAATTGTACAAACAGTATAAATTTGACACCATCCTGCTTGTATGCAGTAGTGCAGTCTTAAGTGCAATTTGGCGAATGCACAATGTAAAATCGACATGATATTTTTTTGTTTTCACTATATTTACTGTATTTTTCACTATATTTATTGTACTGAATAAATCATATTATGTTTAGTACGACTGTCAATACAAAAATCTAAACATGTGCCCTCATTGCACTGTCTCTGGTGGATTTTATTAAACCTTCTTCAGACTTCAAATCAATTTGTGATCACTATATTACAACATAAGTTTAAAATTTCCATAATTTTGATTGATGAAACTTCATTGGTAGGCATACTGTGACAGTATGACGCATTCAAATTAACCCATTGGTAACAAATCAAGACAATACAATACAAAAAGTCGATACATTTCTGACACTCTTAATCACTTAATTACTTAAATGTTAGTTGCCAATAATTCATACAAACATAATTGATAAGTTCTTCTCTGCATTTACACATTGTGTATAAACATATAAATTCATTCGTTCAGTATTGCCACAAGTATAAATTAAAACATCTGCATTTGTTTGCAAAATATTAAGAATTAAAACAAAGAAGGCATTCTAAGATATTTTTCAAAATGATTTTGATAATTATTTCAGTAACTGAATGTTTACTTTGGTTTTGTTTCAAGAATGTGTCAGTTTTAGAACTATATCATAAAACCTTTTGTGAATAAACAAAGTGGGTTTAACGTACATGCGATAAATGGATGGGGGATGATAGGTAACATAATAATAGATTTACTGCTCCATTTCTGTCAGAAAAACAATGATCAGAAAATAACTATTTCTTGAATGTTTGACTCATCTTTATCAAGCTTATTCATTTAGTCTGTCAGTATTAACAGTTCAGTACAATATTAGTGATTTAATATTATAATAACTATAAACCTAAAACAGAACCATGGCACACATTGCAGAAGTAATTTATAATAGCGGCGATACTGCATTCAAGTGATCATTTCGAAAAAATATCTAAAGCATAGTTTTTGGTGGTTGCTAGATGTATATAAATTGTAAAAAAAAATACAAAAGAATACTTATATAGAGGTAGTTTTGAATGTAACCCGCCATTCAAATGCACTTAACACTAACATAATGACTTTCCGCATGTAATAGTTTGACCTCACTGATAACTGAGTATAATGAAACCAACATCTGTACATAGCTTGTAGAAGTAACAAAATTGTATAAAACGAACTGATAGTCTTATTTACAGTATACCATTAGAATCATATTTATTTCATGAGCGAGGTCAAAATACTGCAGCGAATCATCATAAATTGTGACATGAAGATCGCTGTTGTAGTAAGGGATTACAATAACATATATTACATTACAAATTCGCTATCACATTTCTTTTCTTTAATAGTACCCTAAATTGTGCAAGTTTATCGTTGAATTCCGTTCTGTTTATATCTTACGACGCTATTGAGATCTGTATAGGTTACGTCTGGTTCACATCACTACGGAGTCAAATCTCCGGCGAGTATGCCACTGTCACAGCACTATCACGGCGATCACTGAATGGTCACTAGGACGTCGTTCACAGGGACATGTGCATGTAGAGATCGTAGCGCGGGGGCGGCGAGGGGTCCAAGTCGCCCTGCCACTCGGGTCACAACGAGTACGACTCGTCGACCGAAGCCCCGCAGGCCGCGTTCTATTGCATCGAATTGAAGTTCACCCCGAGAATATTGAGGGGAGAGTTGTGTGGCACGCCTTGCAGCGGGAAGTCGATGGGTCTCGAGTCGATGAACCCGACCGGTACAGGGTGCGGCGGGCACAGCAGCGCCATTTGTTGCTCTTGTTGCGGCTGCTCCTCCTTGTGGTCTAAGGGTGGCGACGCGTGCTCACGCTTTATACGACTCCGTATGCTCGACCTGTTGTTCGGATAACCCTTCTTTTTGTACTCCAGCCAGAGAGTTCTATTGTTGACTCCGAAGAGGCGAGCGGCTTTGCAAAACCCAATGCCACCGAAGCGGACGGCGTCGAGCGCTCGCTGGAACTTCTCCTCTGCTTGTGGATTGGAGCTCCGGCGTCGTTTTTGCTGCATCTGTTGTTGCTGGGGTTGCGTCTGCTGCTGGTCGGGCAGGCAGCTGGGCCCGGGCGAAGGGCCGGGCACGCCGAGGCCCTGGCCCTGCCCGTACGCGGTCATGTCGCCGCCCATGTGCGGGTTCATCACGTTGTTGATATACGTGACGTTGCCGTCCGCCTGCTGCGCGCCGCCCACACACGCGTTATACCGCGGGTACGTGTGCTCCAGCATATTCATACTCCACTGTCCGCCTGGGAAGAGAGATAAATGATTTTGTATTACATTGCTAAAAGGTAACATACGCGTTTTGGCTAAAATTGGCTAAATATACTACTGTTTTTCATTGATCTCCCTTCCCTGAAAAACAAAGTGTGGCCCGGTACTATGGTGTATATAAGCACATGATACAGTGTAATGAATGGTTAAATGGTTATGATGAGTGATTTAATAATAATTTGTTAGTATAGTGTACGATAAAATTTAAAAACTAAACTCAATCTTGATATATTTATTTGCTAAACAATAATATAGAACATAGATATGGCAGACTGACGTATGTTAGTGACCATATTTTTTTATGTAGACAAGTATTCTAAGTCAAAAAAACTGCCCTAAGTGACCCATGAAATAAAAAAACATCATAAGAATTGCATAGATCAAGCCACAAGTTTGGTTTTTGGGTGAGTACCTATATGATTTTTGATATCTAATCTTAATCTAGTTTTTTCTCGTAAACTAATTCATAAAGTTTGAAATAAAGATTACTAATCTATTTACAAATACAGTGAGTCGCTTTCCTTTATATAAACGACATGTAACATTCATGTACGTGCTTGAAATTACTGCACATTTCACTTCAAACGCGTACGAAGTTTTTATTTTATTCTGTCAAATAGGAGAAGGAAGGTGCGACTACATCAATTGTTCATGATTAATTATGATTAAATCATTCTGATTGAAATAAATAACTAGGTGTACCAAAGAACTTAATTGGTGAACCTATTTCATTTAAATCCTCTTCCGTACATTCAGAGAAAATGGCTTCCCAGCATAATCTAGGCTTGTTGTTCATAATTACAGTTAAAAAAAACATTAAAAAACTGTTTTTTGATTACCAGTTTTGTCAATTTAACAGGTAATATTTTCAAAATCGACGCCACCTAACTTTAATGTTTATTTTTGCCAATCCGCAAAGAATTTCTTGCATTGAGTATGATTATTTCCTTCTACAAGCGTTTAATTAAGTGAGAAGTAAAAGATATACTAGAAAAATAAAGAATTTACGAAAGTTTTGTATAGAAAATCAAAATTCAAACACACGTTTTTAATTTCAGTATTGTCTATATTATACGTACTAGCGGCCCGTCCCGGCTTCGCACGGGTGGAAATAAGATTTTTTTTATATTTTTACCTTATATTTAGCAATAAATATAGCCTATGTTACTTAGGGTGAATGTAGGTTTCCAATGCTGAAAGATTTTTTTAAAATCAGACCAGTAGTTTTTGAGTTTATTGATTACAAACATACACACACACAAAAATACAAATCTTTCCTCTTTATAATAGTAGTGTAGATAGACTTGTGAAAGTGAAATAGCAAGCATTTTAACCACGCTCACCGACGAGTTGGTCTTAGCGGCATGCGTACTCTAAATCCATGTCACTGTATAATAGTATAGACTGTTTTTACCGCTGTATCTCGCGAATCGAGAACCTACCTTTTTTTATAAAATAAAGCGAACAAATAAGAATCTGACTCGGGCGTTTTGCTTTAAAGCAGGTTATATGCTTGTTTGCGTGTTAGTAAAAATATGACTATACACACGCCCAAGATTAAAAAAATCGTTGTTTTTTAAACTTGCATTTTCTAATAACATTTTAATCTCGCCTCGAGACGAGCTCGGTGGTCGAATAGTTAGCAATGGCCACTTTGACTTCGAGGTCGCGGGTTCGATTCCCGCACAAGACAAACATTTGTGTGCATGAATATGTCTGTTTTCTATGTATTATAAGTAAGTGTTTACAAAAAAAAAGTATTTAAGTACCAGTTATCAGTTGTCTAGTATCAGTTATACGAGGGGAGGCCAATAAGTTCGCGGAATGGAGGGGTTGATGGGGATAAATTTACCCGTCCAGGTAGGCACTAGTTAAGCACCTCATTAAGAGTATATATACCAAGTTTGAACCTAATCGTGTCATTAACTTTTGAGTTATCGACCTGCAAACAACTAAATCGGGAAGAAGTCAGCCAGTATGGAGAAAATTGAACACCGTGCCGTTATTAAGTTTCTTACCAAGCAAGGAAAATCCGCTCAGACGATTTTTCAAGAGCTGTTAGCGGTTTACGCGGACTCTGCCCCTGGTAAAACCATGGTTTACAAGTGGCATGGTCTTTTCAAACAAGGAAGGGAGTCCATTGAAGACGACCCCCGCTCCGGACGGCCAATTGAGGCCACCACACCGGAAATCGTCGAAAAAGTAGAAAAACTTGTATTGGAAGATGCCCGACTGAAGAAGAAGCAACTTGCAGCAATGGTTGGAGTATCCGAATCAAGTATTTTAAATATCCTACATCATCATCTTGGGATGACTAAAGTCAGTGCAAGATGGGTTCCGAGAATGCTCACGCCACTTCAAAAACGCGAGCGTGTCGAGTGCTCTCACCAGTTTCTGGAGCTCTGTGGAGAGAGAAAGGAAGAAGTTATGGCCCGGATTGTTACTGGAGATGAAACCTGGGTTCACCACTATGAACCTGAGTCGAAGCAAGAGTCGATGCAGTGGCATAAAAAAGGCACACCTCCTCCAAAGAAGTTCAAAGTGTCACAATCTGCCGGAAAGATCATGGCGACTATCTTTTGGGATACAGAAGGTATTTTACTGATCGATTATAAAGAACGTGGTGCGACTATAACGGGACAGTACTACGCTTCTTTACTGGAAAGATTGAAAGAAGCCATTAAGAAAAAAAGAAGAGGAAAACTGTCAAAAGGTGTGCTCCTTTTGCACGACAATGCACCCGTCCACACGTGCCATGTTGCGACGGCTGCCATTCACCGATGCGGCTTTGAACAATTAAACCACCCACCATACAGTCCAGACTTGGCCCCCAGTGACTATTATTTATTTCCAAAAATGAAGAAAGAGCTGCGTGGAAAGAAATTTGACGACGATGATGAAGTCAAGTCGGCAATTTCGGCCTATTTTGACACCAAAGACAAATCATTTTTTTTCGATGGTATAAACAAGCTATTTGAGAGATCCGAAAAATGTATTAGGGTTAAAGGAGAATATATTGAAAAGGAAAAATAATTTGGTGTTTAATTTCAACCTCCTTCTCTCTCATTCCGCGAACTTATTGACCTCCCCTCGTATAGTACCTATAACACAAGCTTTGCGCTTAATTTGGGACTAGATGGCGCTGTGTAAATTGTCCAGAACTATTTATTTATATTTAATGAAATACCACGTTTATTGAGAAATCAGGTAGTTTTGTTTTTCGATCTGGTAACCCTTACTTGTGCATTGTAATAGGTGAATGATATAGGCGCTAAAGATATGGCATTTTAAAATAGCATCTATGAAAATTATATAAAACTAGCGGCCCGACCACGCTTCGCTGTGGCTCAATCTTTTCGTTTCCATCCATTTCCTTAGAGATGGCGCTGTATGTGAAAAAAGATTTTCCCGCTTTTCTTTTCAAATTTTTCCAGAATTTTCTTTGCTATAAACCTCACGGAGCCCGAGACCTTTCCAACGAATGCAAAACCGTGGAAATCGGTTCGTGCGTTCTGGAGTTATAACGTCAGGAAGGAAAACCCGACTTATTTTTATATAGTAGATAATGACGTACTTTCGTTGATTATATTTAAAATATTGTCCAGTGACAGTTGCATCTATGAGTATAAATTAAAAAGTTTTCATAAAAAACATTTCGGTTGACTATTGAAATGAAAATACATATTTTTATTTGCAAGATATAATGATTTTGAAGAAAAAATAAAAACCGACTTTAGCTGGCAAGCGCAGCTTATTGGTGGAATACCCCGGGAGAAGCTGCTGCCCGTCTTCCGGGAGAAAAGTTATTGCGTCACACAAGATTCCTTTGTACGACATCCAGCGTAGAGCAATAGAGTGGCGCAATTCTATTCTGCCGGCAACCACAGGGCAAATTTAAGGGTTTCCATCGATTTTTCTGGGATGCCCTCACCAGACCCTGACTTGGTGAATATGGGACCACCTCGCAATCATATCCTTTCAAATAAAAAAAAAAGAATTTGACCATACGTGCTTATAAAATTTAAGAGTTTCCCTTGATTTCCCTGGGATCCCATCATCAGATCCTGTCTTGGTAATTATGGGACCACCTTGCAATCATACCCTTTCAAATAAAAAAAGAATTATGAAAATCGGTTCACAATTCGCAAAGATATCGAATAACATACATACAAAAAAAAAACAGTCGAATTGAGAACCTCCTCCTTTTTTGAAGTCGGTAAAAAATAAGAAGGAGCGCTAATAAAGAAACTCGTTAAATGGAGTATTTTTTTTTTTTTATATATACGAGTAAAGAAATTAACGGCAACTTATGTGCGTGAAAAAGAATACTTTCAGTTCGAAACCAACAGGAGTAATCAGTTATGCGCATATTAACTTTATCTTCATCTTTTTCCATATCCTTCATACATACTCGTGGTGAAAAAGAAACGTCAATTTTTATTGCAATAAGATCGCATTGATTTAGATGACATGACAGTTTTAGAAATCCTACTCGAGTTGCGAGCATCCACCTTCTCCGCCATTCAGTAATTTTAAATTAGTTATTTTTTGACGTGACAACTTCTTATAATTCGATGGAGCCGGCTGCACGCACGAACAAACATGACGTATGCGGCGTTACCTCACTCTGAGGCGTTCCATTAAAATTTTCTATCAGTATTTTCTTATGACGTTGTCACGTTCAACTATAGTCAGTAAACCGACTTTACAGACAACCGATTTTTTTCTTAGTCATCGTCATGACTTCAGGGGAATAACGTACGAAAAATGACTCATTTACTTACATAAGCGGGTTATATAAGTTATACCTATACGAACACGAAAAATGACTCATTTACTTACATAAGCGGGTTATATAAGTTATACCTATACGAACAAACGCGGTTAACTTTGCGTAAAGAAGAGATGTTAATAAGTAAGGATATCATCGCTTTCATTTGGTGCACAATCTTTTCCATTTCCAAAATATAGATAAAAAATATAGAACTGAAACTTTCTTAAATATGGCTTCCGCCCTGCGATTGTCAGGATTTGTATGTTCACTTTCTAAACAAGTTTATGAAGGACGCCCACACACTCTATAACCCCCTTTTGTACCATAGACTGAATAAGTTTGTGTCCTAAAATTATAGGTACATTCGATAAATTATTTTTGTGACGCACATCACTCTTGACCATGAACGGCAATTTGTACCTTCAAACGTAGTTTTATGTTATTATACGAATCTTCATGAGCGGACAAATATCATAGATGCCATCTTAAATTGTCGAAAGAGTAGTGACATTTAGTGCATGTTATGTTACATGGGTATACAAACTCAAGCGCGGGCAAAATATAGAAAGCATTATTATTGTCCAGGCGTAATAGACATTTCCATCCTATACCATATTTTTGAGATTTTGTGCGATTTATGCTTCAGCATAAGCAAACACGCGGCAACAAAATTGACACACACGACAAACTGTGAATCTTTCCAGGATAGTTCCAACTAAAAACCAGTGCGGGGCTGCAACGCTGAATAGGCTATGTTCAAAAATTGTATAAATTATTTAACAATATCGTAAAATACAGAAAACTATAAAGATCTGCAAACTTTCATTCTAATATCTTCCGTCTGACTTATTTTAGGGTCGATCAAAGTTTGGAGAGAAAGTTCATTTTAAAAGTATGAAATTATTAAAATATAATAATAATTGGAGAAGCAATAAAAAATACTATAACTTTTATTATGATACTAATTACATAAACGTAATATTTAACATGGCTGTCTTACAAATATCTGATTTGATGCATACAAAATACAAACCTGTGACGTCATAACCATAAAGTAGCCTTTTGTATGGAGCGTTTTAGTGAAAGTCCAGAATTGTTATTTTCAAATTAACATATCTCGAGAGATTTTTGTGCTATGGAAGTAATACTTTCGCCTGTGGTTATATTATTGAGACGTCGCTACATATCAAACCGAAATGTTGGACAAATAGCCTATTGTATCCATTATAATGTCACACATACTACACAAATTACTGTTTCGTAGCTGGTTATGAACCATATAGTTACCAACGTGGCTGAAGGGCATGTTATGTATGTCGCTTTTGAAGTTTTAATTTGTGATGTCAAATAAAAAACATTTCATCTTCTTTTTCTTCTTAAAAGTTAAATGAAATTTAAAGCCCTCAGTACAGAGTATACACGGACAGTACTGAATACATTGTAACGTCACAACAGTAAATGACATAATAATAGGATGTATGTATGTATATATAGTACGCTCAAGTTATCCTGTAAAGACAGCGCCAATTCTAACTGCAATTTTAGTATTGCATTACTTCTACTTCTGACCAATTTAAAGCTGCGTTTTCGCTTAACGAAAATACCATTATGACGTCACATACACGTGTTGTTTTCAGGACTAAAAGTGTAATTATCAATTAGATATAACATTTTAATCATAACAAAAAATAATAATAATTAGTTTTATTATAACCCACTTATGTTATTTTAATTTATGATATTTTCCCCCAAATTAAATAGAACCCCGAAGTAAATGATGCAGCAAAAACTTATTGGAAATTTATTGGAAAAAAAAAGCAAAACCTTATACAAAATTTATTGGAACATCTACCTACTTAACTATGTGATATAACGCATTTCGTTATTATATATTCAAAGTGATAGGGTCTCGATATTCAACACGTGTTATATTAATTGCTACTTGCTGACAAGTTACTTGCTAACTGCTGGACATAATGGCAACAAACTCTTAAATTGGTTGCCAAGTGCGCATTCCTGTAAGATAGATATAAGAAGATTGTATAGTGCAAATAAAGCATATTCTATCTATCTAATATGGCATTGTTTTTAGTCCAACAACTAAACAGTTCTAAACAAACTAAACACATTGATTCACTTAGCCCGGCCCTTACTATAAATGTAGGACTTACCTTGTGCCATGCCGGCGGGAGTACTGTGGTCCAACTGCATCGGCTCCACGTTCAGATTGTGAGGGTCTGCTGCCTGGAACATAACGAAAGAAGAAACGTTATATTACCAGAGGAGCTCGATCACCACGCTAACAAACGGCCTGACTCGCCGCACTAGCTTTCACAACAAAAAAGGTATGTTCTAAACCAGTGTTCCGCAATTTATTTCTGTTTAAGGTACATATATGAAAACGATTTTTTTTTTATTTGTGTATTTTTCTTCCGTCCATCTATTTAGCTTTATGAGATAACCTTATTTTTCCGAGGCACACCGACTAATGACCACGGTACACCAATGTGACGCGGCACACACTTCGCGAAACACTAAACTGCTTTAAACTATAGCCCATAACTATTGCCTAAGGGTGCTATAAAACGATAGGTCTCCGGGTACCCGTGCCGTCTCATAATATGACAAAATAAATGTATGACATAAAGTATATTTTGCTTTGACGTTCTGGCTACCTGCAAGCAGGTAATTGGGTTTTTATATAAGCATCCCAATTCTCTAGTGGGTGTAGGTGACGTCAGCTAGCCCAGGTGACGTCATCTAGCCCCAACTCTTACGACATTATTAGCGACTTTTTAGACGCGAACTTAGTGAGCGCAGTTGAGCTTCTAAACAAATTTTCATAATTTAATGTAATAATTATATTGATTCATAATATACATAGTGTATTATGGTGCACGTGATCATTAAAGTGTATATAATTAGTGGAATCTTTGATAAAAAGTGTTTAAGGCGCTCTGTGGATTTGTTACAAAATGTCGCGCAAAACAGCAGTGGAATAGGCTATTTGACAATGTTCAAAAATTGTATAAATTATTTAATAATAGCGTAAAATACACAAACTATAAAGATCTCTTATCTTTCATTCTAATATCTTCCGTCCGACTTGTTTTAGGGTCGATCAAAGTTTGACGGGAAAGTCCATTTTAAAAGTATGAAATTAATAAAAAATAATATTTCCATTGGAGATACAATAAAAAAAACTATAACTATTATTATGATAATAATTACATAAACGTAATAGTTAACATAGCTTTCGTACAAATTTCTGATACAAACCTGTGACATAGTACAAATAAAGAAGTAGGATAACTTCATACAAACGCACCGAGCGCGGTTTGTATGTGAGCGCGCCCGTACGTATGGCCGTCGCACGCACACACTGACAACATTTATATGAGTTTAAACGGAACGCCAGTCGGGGCTGCGCCGTTCGTAAAACCGCCCGCTTCCACGCAATATTCGCGCCTGCGCTGACGTTCGTTAATAAATTGAACATATACCTAGGTACTAGTGATGTAACGAATGTCAATTTCTAGACATTCGCTAAAGCGAATGCGAATATCTGCCGTTGATATTCGCGGATGCGAATGCGAATACGAATATTGACTTTTGTATTTAGCGCCATTTGTTTATCGCTTTGTTTTGACAGCTAAGTTGGCGCGCGAGTTACGCGCACACATTTGTAATTATTTGCATCTACTTCCGAGCATTGTCGAGCAGATCCGAAGAAGGCCGATTGCTGTTTGATTTACGAGTGATGTTTATTGTTTAGTTAACAAAAAATCCTAACAGAAGATAAGGTTTTGAAATAAATATATAAGAAGTTAATACTTATTTGACGAGCTCGGTGGCGTAGTGGTCAATGACGCTGCTTCGACACCAACGCTTGTGGGTTCGATTCCCACATAGGACAAACATTTGTGTGCATGAACATGTCTGTTTGTCTTGTGTTTTCTATATATATCAGAAGTATGTATTTACAAAAAAAATGTATTTACATATGTTTATCAGTTGTCTAGTACCCATAACACAACCTTCGCTTACTTTGGGGCTAGATGGCGCTGTGTGTAATTTGTCTGACAATATTGATTATTATTTTATTTACCTTTTTGTAATTGAAAATCTTAATTATTTTTAGGACGTTCATATTCACAAAACATTCGCATAAAATTCGCATTCGCGAATGCGAATGCGAATACGAATATTGACTTTTGTATTTAGCGCCATTTGTCTATGGCTTTGTTTTGACAGCTAAGTTGGCGCGCGAGTTACGCGCACACATTTGTAATTATTTGCATCTACTTCCGAGCATTGTCGAGCCGATCCGAAGAAGGCCGATTGCTGTTTGATTTACGAGTGATGTTTATTGTTTAGTTAACAAAAAATCCTAACAGAAGATAAGGTTTTGAAATAAATATATAAGAAGTTAATACTGTTTTGACGAGCTCGGTGGCGTAGTGGTCAATGACGCTGCTTCGACACCAACGCTTGTGGGTTCGATTCCCACATAGGACAAACATTTGTGTGCATGAACATGTCTGTTTGTCTTGTGTTTTCTATATATATCAGAAGTATGTATTTACAAAAAAAATGTATTTTTTTTTTTTATTTATTACAATCTTTATAATATAAACATCTCAATACATTTTTCCAGTATAATATAAACTTAAAGTAAGTTTTTCCCTATACTGGTCTTCATCGCCGGTCAATACAACAATTGAGGTAACATCAGTATATTAACATGTAGGTAAACCATATAAATACAAACAATCAAGTCGGTAGGCAAACATCTTTCTCCATAGGCGAGTAAAACTACAGGTAGGAACAGAGTACTGGTGTGTGTGCGTGTGAGGGGTCTGTTGATAAGCATAATGACGGTTGCATGTACAGCGTGTTGCTTTATTTTGCGTAGTTAATAATGCAAACTAGGTGTAGGTCGGTTTGGTTTGTGGTCTGTTGTTAGTTTTTATACATTTTACATTATTTATTCATTCAGATTGTTTATATAATAGTTTTTTAATTTAAATTTAATGTTTTTTTCGTTAATTACATTTTTTAGACTATTCGGTAATTGATTAATCAAAAAAGGTACTTTGTATGAAAGCATATTTTTGCCATATAAATTATTAAATCGCGGTAAGCATAGTTTGGGGTTTGAGGCGTTTCTCGTCATTATATTCTTGGTAGTATTTTTTTGTTCTGGTTTTGGAAAATTGTGAAACTGTTCAACCAAAAGCGTATACTTAATTTTATCATATACTAGCTGTCCCGGCGAACTTCGTACCGCCTAACAGTCAATGAATGTCGTGATGTACATATATATATGAACAAAATTTATGATTTCTTGAAATTAATACAATGAATAATAGAAAATAATAGAGAAGCTCGATGGCGTGAGGCACGTGTCAGTCTAATTGTACACGCAAGTTAAGCAACGTCAACCGTAGCCTGTTCATGGATGAGTTTATGTTATCTCTCGTCCGTGCTTCGGAAGGCACGTTAAGCCGTCGGTCCTGGTGTTTATCATTAGATGGCAGTCCTTAAGCCAAGTTAGTGGCCCAACCCGTAGTTGAGCAGCGTGTTGGAGTATGCTCTAAACATCTTCGGTTGAGGGAAGACCCGTATCCCAGCAGTGGGTAAATAATAAGTTCAGTACTTTACAAAGTCACAAAAAAAGTACCAATTGACAACAATAAATATTTCAATCCACAAAACAAATCACAGAGAACATTCGCGACGTAAAAGTGAGACCAATCGATTTGACATTTACATAACAATCAATAAATATTCCAATCCTTTTTAACTGGCACTATTTGTATGGGAAAACGTTTTTTCTTTTATTTAATTCTTTCGTCAATTTTTCAATGTTTTTAATACTCTGGAGTGTAAGTGGTTCATCAAGATCTTTGAACCAAAGCCAACTTCACCTGCACGTGGTGCACCCTGCTAACTGACAAACGAAGCTCTGGCGAAAAGAGAGGTAGAGAGCGTAATTGTAAGCTACCCGACTGGAGAATGTACCTCCACCTCACAGAATACCGCAGCCAAATAACAATTCCCTTGAGGGTTGTTGTGTTCCTGCGAGTGAGTGAGGTCACCAGAAAGAAAGGAAGGAGATGCTGCGTTGGCAGCGGGGATGGCGGCGCGCGAGCAATATTTTATGTTGCGAGCGTTAATATGGCTACGGTAACCGCTTCACATCAGGCGGGCCGCATGCTTGTCTGCCACCCGTCGTAGTATAAAAAAAAAAAAAAAAATACTTTACCGACCAATTCCCGACCAAGACACGACATTATTTTATATATTATATAGATTTATGTAGCTTGATTTAAATTTCTGAACGCACGCATAAATCTTAGAACCAATAAATATTTAAATCCACAAAACTGTTTTCAAAACAAATCACAGCCAACTTTCAAGACGTAAAAATGAGACCAATAGAGTTAACATTTGTTTTTAATCTATGACATTTGTTCTATAATGAGCTTAATATACATTTCTGAACGCACGCATACATTTGGCGTATGCACGTACGACAACGTCACATTTGACAGCTACGACAACCAAAGAGAATGTAACCACTACGTTTTAAGAGACGGATGTGCCATACAAATAGCGTAAATTCTAAATGTATGAAATGGGAGCGAAAACAATCAGAATTTGTACCAAATTCGCTTCCGATTCATAGAGTCGTTTTTTTACCTTGAGTTGCGCCAGGCTGACGACAACCACGAACATTTTGTATGGGAAAATGTTTTTTCTTTTATTTTATTTTTTCGAGAATTTTCCAATGTTTTTAAGAGTTATTCTGCTATTCGGGACGGAAACAAATCCAACAAATCAAAAACCATGGCAATCGGTCCAGCCGTTCTCGAGTTATAAGTGTTGTAACAAACACGACTTTCTTTTATATATATAGATAGGCATTAATTTGCAGTGATAAAATAGACCTTCATTATTATCTTTGAATTTTTGTTTTATTTTGAATGGCACTATCAATTTTAAAATTCTCAATTGTAATTTGTATATTCTATTCAGATGTGATTTGAATGTGCGACCATAACTACTCAACCCATATGAAATGATCGACTCACCTAACGCTTTGTACAAGGATAAGGCAGTGTAATATGGGATTTTATATTTTATAATAGAAAAATTGGCTAATATTGACCTTAGTTTGGCACACACATGGCTTATGTGATCGGTCCATTTCATTCTGTCATCAATAATTAGGCCTAAATAGGTATGTTTGCTAACTAATTCTATGGGGGAGCAGTCACATACATTTATATTATCGTGAAAGCATTTGTGATCATGAGCAATAAGATTAAGTTGGTTAGATTGTCTATTTTGACTTGAGCTCAAGTGCATCAGTTTGGTTTTATCTGTATTGATTTTTAGGCCAGCGTCATGCGACCATTTTAGCAGATTATTAAAGTCATCTTGGAGACGTTGCACTGCTGAACTTATATCCTTATCTGCTATTAGCAAGCAAGTGTCATCCGCAAATTGATAAATTTCGCCATGATGTATTACGTTTGGAAGAGTATTTACGTAGGTGAGGTACTCGTAGTGTAGAGGACCGATCACCGAGCCCTGCGCTGTACCTTCAGTGACAAAAATTTGGTCACTCAGATCTCCCAAGTATCTCCCACTTTGACTCGATATGATCTACGGTGTAAATACTCCTGGCACCATTTCCATACATTCCCTCGAACTCCACATTCGTTCAAACCATCTAGCAATACATCATGACAAAGTGTATCAAATGCTCTGCTATAATCAATAAATATGACTAGTACCTGCATTTTATTATTAAGGTGTTGAAATATAGAATCGGTAAATTTTGACAACAGCTGTGTAGTGTTTTTTCCAGGTTGGAATCCATACTGAGAGTCGGTTAGTATATTATTCACCTTATAGAAATGTTGTATCTGCCTAGTAATATATTTTTCTACTATTTTATTAATTGTTGGTAGGATAGTAATTGGTCTATAATTTTCATGAATACTTTTACAGCCTTTTTTATGCACCGGTCTAACGATTCCAGTTTTGAGGTCGTCTGGGTATTTACCTGTACTTATACACAAGTTAATAAATTTTGCTAATAGTGGAGCAATGCTATCAAATATATATTTAATTTCTATTGTCCTTATTTTGTCCACGCCCGGTGATTTCTTATGATTATATGGGGTGCTATAGCTACTACAATCTAGTAAGCGGCTGTGACACTTTTGTGTACTGTGTTTCACATTATTATTAAATGAATTTGCAAATCTATTCGCAATGTCAGTATTAGATATTCCCGGTTCGCTGAACGAACTTATAATTACATTATCTACACTCTGTTTTATTCTCCCTGTGATTGAGTTCAATAACTGCCACAAGTGCCTTGGCTCTTTTTTATTGATTATAATTTCATTTTTAATGTATTCATTTTTTGTTTTCTGTATTAATTTGTTAGCGTAATTTCTTGCTTTATTATATTTTGTTTTTATTATTAAATTACTAGTATCTTGTAACCATTCTTTAGGGGCCGTCCATTAATCACGTGATGTTTTTTTTTGCATTTTTAACACCCCCCATCCCCTTGGTGATACTTGGTGAGGTTTAGGTCTATCCCCCCCCCCCCCCCCCCTAAAATCACGTGTATTTTTGTCATGAAGAAAAGGATGCTGCCTTTTTCCTTATCGTGGCATAAAAGTCATCATGAATAGTCTGAAACCATTATTATACTGTATGCGCAGGGAGTTGTAGGCCGTCATCGTCTTCAATTTCCTTCTTTTACTTCAACACCCCGCTTTTTGGTTTAGAAATTTGTCAAAAAATAAATACACGTGATATCTTACTATACCCCCCCTCCCCCCTTGTGATATTTCGTGATTTTTACCGAACCCCCTCCCCCCTCTTTCGAGCCTCACGTGATTAATGGACGGTCCCTTAAACAATTTATCTCTATAATTGCACGCGTACATAGTTTTTTTATTAATCCATTTATTTTTATCGTTTTTAGGGTTCCGAACCTCAAAAGGAAAAACGGAACCCTTATAAGATCACTTTGTTGTCCGTCTGTCTGTCTGTCTGTCTGTCTGTCTGTCTGTCTGTCTGTCTGTCTGTCTGTCTGTCTGTCAAGAATTTCTATGTCGAGAATGCGTGGAGGTATCAAGCTGAAATTTGAACTGTATACTCAGGTCTACGGTCCCATGAAGTTAAAAAAAAATCAAACTGCTAAGTTTACGTAGAAAAAAGTTACGGCCGTTTATTCAGCAAAAAACGCATATTTCCACACACTCAAGGGAATCAAAACCTATAGGGTACTTCCCGTTGACCTAGAACTATGAAATTTGGCATGTAACATCGTTATAGACTACAAGTACAGGAATAAATCTCAAAACTATACATTTGTAAATAGATCTTAAAAAATAGGGGGTCTATATTTTTATAGGGTGTCGAAATTTCAAATTGAAACTACTAGTTCAAATGGGGTATCATATGAAAGGGCTTGATGTACACATTGCAAAATATATTTTATTTTTTTTTTTCGACGAATATTTCTTATTTTTAATGAAAAATATCAAATTTAATAATGATACTACGTACCTACGAGTACGGAACCCTCGGTGGGCGAGTCCGACTCGCACTTGTCCGGTTTTTTAAATTTGTTTTTATTTTTTTGATTATTTCAGATTTTTTATAACAGTCATTGACATTATCGGATATATACTTATATATTTCTAAAGGGCATGTATTATTACACGCGCTCTGCCATTCCACTTCACCAAGTAATTTACTTAATTTTGTATTGTCATAATGTTTATAAATGATCGCATCCCGTATAGTATGCACCGGCGGACCAATGCTTGCTAGAACAACTGCGCGGTGGTCGGCCAGTACTGTAGCTAACGCGGCTGTGTACAGATCTTGTGTGCGTGATCTCGTAAAAATGTGATCTATACAAGTTTTGCTTATTTTATTGTCACAAGTTTCGATACGAGTGTAATTCGAGATCCCGCACAGAAGCCCGTAATTACATAACATGCTGCGGTATTTATGTGTTACAGGGGAGTCTTTCTTCAGATCTATGTTAACATCACCGAGTATCGTTAAGTCATGCTGTGTTTGTATTTTACTATTAATTACATTGCTCAGTTCCTCGATAAATAGGTGCTTACTAGTACTTGGCGGACGGTATATGCCACAAACAGTTGCGGAGTACTTTTTAGATGTGTTAATGTTTAGCATTAAACATTCAAAGTGCTGTGATGTTATATTTATTGGCGAAGTTTTATGTTTGTTATTTATGTATATTATTATACCTCCGCCTTTTTGATTTTTTCGTAATTTAGTGTACATATGATAGCCATATATATTATATAAGCAGCTTATCGACTCGGTGATGTTAGCTTCAGTTATTACAATAACATCTACACAGACATTGCTCGTGTGAATGTAATGTTCGAGAGCGGAAAAGTTTTTTATCATGGATCTGATATTTATATGCATGCACAAAAGGTTAATTAATTTAGTAGGTATAAATGTTAGGAAATCATTTATGTTTGTACAATTCGTGAGTTCATTTATGATATCAGTATCGAGTAACGTAGCCATTTTTATTTACGAAAATATTGTTAGGTACATCTATAAAAAAGTATGTATGAGTGCAATTACCCTATTAGCTTATTGATATCGCCTTCCGACCTGATTATTATACTATTCTCCTTTTCCTCTTTACGTACTCTGATGATTCCTTTTTTGCACCAAATGTATCTGTAGGTATCTTTTAGTTTCTGCTTCGCTTCCCATAGTAACGATTTGGTATGTGGGGTTAATGCTTCACGTATATATATAGGCAATTCTTCTGTGTTCTTGGATATATCAGGCAAGATATCTGAGGGAAATAACTTATTAGATTTTGCTTTTTCTAACCAATTTTCCTGGGTAGTCACTTTTGCAAATTTGATATGTATCAATGAAGGTCGGTCCTTTTTTCCTGCTGAACGATTGACTACTTCCACATCCTCAGAAGGCACCTGCAACTTAAGAGCTATCTTTTTTACAACCTCCATCAAAGACTCATCTTCATTATGGGGTACATTCGCTATTTCGATATTTCTGTTCAACTCCTTTTGCTCCGAATCATGTACTCGTTGTTCTAAAGTACCAATACGAGTCTGTAGGTGGTTATTTTTGTTGCTCAGCTCAGTGTTTTTTTTCCGGAGATCTTGTATAGTCTGCTTGAAAGCTTCCATATTATCTATCATTTCGTCCACTTTATCCGTGTGAAATTGTAGCGATTGATGGATTTGTTTCATTTCTTTGGACAGAGCCTTTTCTATCTCTACGTATATGTCATTTAGCAACTTCTTGGTATCAAGCTGCAGCCTTTGGTCGCCTTCGGAACTTCCCGGATTACTCTGGATGACTTCTTCTTCCTCATCATCATCTGGGATGAATATTGAGCGGCGTTTTGGAGACAATTCCTGACATTCTTCGCAAGACCAGTCCAGATTGTTATTGGCGCGTAGGGCATTACGTTGCTTGGTAGTAAGTCCAGAGCACTCCATGACGACATGCACATGCTTTTCACATTTGCTGCACTCAACTCCTGGAGCTCTTTTAGAGATAATTTTATTGTACTTATCACACTTATGCATATTGGTTGAGGGTAGATTTACATATGTTTATCAGTTGTCTAGTACCCATAACACAACCTTCGCTTACTTTGGGGCTAGATGGCGCTGTGTGTAATTTGTCTTATATTGATTATTATTTTATTTACCTTTTTGTAATTGAAAATCTTAATTATTTTTAGGATGTTCATATTCACAAAACATTCGCATAAAATTCGCATTCGCGAATGCGAATGTCGAGAAATATGCGAATATTCGCGAATGCGAATACGAATATTCGTTACATAACTAGTACCTACCTACGTCGTATGTAACTACATATACATTAAAGATAGCTACAAAGTCGATTAGCCATAAAAACATTGCAGTGTTCATGGATGTCTCAATAACAATTTGTCAAATCCAGAATTGTCTTTCTTCTTTTTTTCCACACCCAAAGGATAAAAAGGAACCTATTACTAAGACTCCGGTGTCCGTCTGTCACCAGGGGCTGTAGGTATTTCATGAACCGTGATAGCTAGACAGTTAAAATTTTCACAAATGATGTATTTCTGTTAGCGCTATAAGAACAAATAGTAAAAACAGAATAAAATAAATATTTAAGTGGGGCTCCCATACAACAAACATGATTGTTTGTTTTAGGTACGGAACCCTTCGTTCTACCACAGTATAAGTAATAGTACTAACGTACAGTATGGACACTCTCTGCCGCTCTCACTAGTCGACCTCACCTCCCCTATGGAACCGATTTGGAACCGTTCGCAAGGAATGCCACAACGTACGAATTGACGTCGCTTGTATTTTATTCTCCATTCAGTTTAAAATAATATGCGAGAATGTAAAAGATGAGAGTTATTTGTGCAGTGGATGGATGTCTCAACACATGGAAAGTAAAAAAAAAACAATTTGGATGGATGGATGGATGGACGGACGGACGGATTGATGGATGGTTGAATGGATTGATGGATGGATTGATGGATGGATGGATGGATGGATGGATGGGTGGGTGGATGGAAGGGTGGATGGGTGGATGGGTAGATGGATGGATGGATGGGTGGGTGGGTGGGTGGGTGGATGGATGGATGGATGGGTGGATATGGATGGATGGATGGATGGGTGGGTGGATGGATGGATGGATGGATGGATGGATGGATGGATGGGTGGATGGGTGGATGAATAGATGGATGGATAGATGAATGGATATGGATGGATGGATGGATGGATGAATGAGCAAACGAGCATTAGTTGATAAAAAATACTATGCAATAGCTTTACCGCGGCAGTCCCCGAGTTCACGTTTTTTTTTCTTCACTACGCCCACCTGATGTGAAGCGGTTACCGTAACCATATTAACGATCGCAACATTAAATATCGCTCGCGCGCTGCCATCCCCGCTGCCAACGCAGCAACTCCATCCTCTCTGGTGACCTCACTCACTCGCAGGAACACAACAACCCTCAAGGAAATTGGTATTTGACTGCGGTATTCTGTGAGGTGGTGGTACTTCGTCAGTCGGGCTGCTTAAAAAATACGCTAAGTCCTACCTCTCTTTTCGTCAGAGCCTCGTCTGTCAGTCAGCAGGGTGTACCCCGTGCAGGTAAGATTGACTTTGGTTCAAAGATGTTGATGAACCACTTACACCCCCTTACATGTCCGACTAATAATTGTATAATGTCAGCCCTAGAGAACGTCACCCAAACATAGGCACGTGTACAGACGTCATTTGGTTACTACATGCAAAAGCGCCATTTTTGTATGGAGTGGCCGGGGTTTGGTTCTACTTAATTTTGTATTTTGTACCTTACTTGTATATAGAGATTGACTAAGTATTTTTGACGGGTAAAGAAAATATTAAGCGATAGCCCTACGTGTTTAGGCTACTATCATCCGCTCGGGGCTTCAGTTGTCTTACTTCTCTATTTGTATTATGCCTGTGACGTCATAGCCTAGTAGCCTGTTGTATGGACGGAAAGTCCAAAATTGTAATATATATATCAAACTAGCTGTGCCCGCGACTTCGTCCGCGTAGAATAGTGTCTTTGGGCAGCATTTTTAAATATTTCGGCTAATTATTTTACAAATAAGACACTTACGTATTAATACTTATATGAGTTATTTGCAGTGTTTGTTGCAAATAGCTTATTAAAGTCATCATCATTATCAGCCTGTATCTACCCACTATATAGATATAGGCCTTTCCCAATGCTTATCACCAGTGATCCTCCGCTTTCCGCATCCAAACGCTGCCCGCTACTTTTTTTTTTTTTTTTTTTATAAAACATAAACTATCGCTCGCGCGCCGCCACCCCCGCTGCCACCGCAGCATCTCCTTCCTTTCTGGTGACCTCACTCACTCGCAGGAACACAACAGCCCTCAAGGGAACCGTTATTTGGCTGCGGTATGCCTAGTTTTGGGCATAAATAGGGAATTTATAACTATTTTTTGGGCATTTATTGTAAATGCCCGGCATTTTGCCCATCTCTAGTACGGCGCGATGCTTGGCAAGTTTTTTACTCGCGTTAATTTCAGTTTCTCATTTTGTAATGACTGCGTAAAAGTTATATACATCAGGATAGCACTAATATTTTGTCTCTTGTCGCAAACTTATAAAACATTCACATAAACCTTGCATATTTCCATACAAACTTTCATCCCCTATTCCCTATTGTTATTTTACCCCCGTGTGGGTAAAACTTTTGCAAACTTTGAATGTCATATTTATTTATATCGAATCAACAGCCTAAAAAATAAGTTTCAAGCTTCTAGCTCTAAAAATAACGATACTTCCATACAACCTTTCACCCCCTCTTTTAACCCCTTACAACCCTTTTTTTGCATTAAAAAGTAGCCTATGTCCTTCCTCAGGCTCTAAACTATCTGTGTACCAAATTTCATTTAAATCGGTTCAGTAGTTTTGCCGTGAAAGCAGGACAGACAGACAGACAGACAGACAGACAGAGTTACTTTCGCATTTATAATATTAGTAAGGATTAACATATCTCGAGAGGTTTTTGTGCTATCAAAGTAATTTTTTCGTGTGTGGTTTTATTATTGTGACGTCCTTATCCTTACACATAAATCCGAAAAAAAGTTGGTCAAATAGCCTATTGTACTATCGGTTTTGCTGTTGCGTTATTGAGGAAATAGTATATTCCTTCCTGGCGACATTTTTCCGCATATCCCTGAAGTCGGGATGATGAAAATTATACAAAATACAGTAGAATCTCACTAATCAGGCACTTCAATATATCGACACGTCCAATAATCCGGTACCCTCCACCCGCACCTCCCCCGCCCCTCTTCAATTGAACTTAAATATTATTTATTATAAATTATTTATTTATTATAGTTATATTAGCCGTGTGGTTTCCGGCAGACTAGAATAGAATCATTCCGTCTCTTCCTGTGGATGTCGTACAAGGCGACTAAGGGAAATACATTATCAAACATCGATATAATTTTATTGGCAATTAAAAGAGTCGGCCTTGAGTTTCTTGCCAGTTCTTCTCAAGAAGCCCCGTCGCCGGAACTGGCACTTAAATTCACTTTCACATTCAAGATAGTGTGATGAAAGTGAATCTAAGCTCTGCGGATTTAGAGTAGTAATGATTTACACATGTTTCTTATATTTAATTTGTATGACGTTTCTAAGTGCTTTATAAAGTCCAAGGAATAAAGAATTTTTTGATTTTGATATCAGGCCTCCCCAACCCGTCTGGCCAGCGAGGGGAGTGTAGGTCAAATCCTCCTGTCTGTGACGGACGAGAGAGGGTCGTGCTTCTGTAGTGAATACTAAAATGACCTGATGATGATGAAATGATTATTTATTATAAAACTATGTATGTATGTAATTACAAGTAAACTTTGATATGTTACTGTTATAAAAACTTGTAGAACAGGAACCCAAATAACACCGTATTTTCTTTATAAAATGCTTTATTTTATTTAATAAGACTTTTCCTATACAATCCAGTAATCCGAACATTCCAATAATCCGTCACCCTCTTTTTAATAGTGCCGGATTAGTGAGATTCCACTGTAACTTGATAATAGCGGAAATGATCTTCGATAAGAGTCGTCGCCAATAAACAAAGACAGACAAGACATTATTGGGGAGCAACATTCCGTAGTCGGTGTGGTAGATAAAACCAGCCCTGTACCTGCTGTGTGTCAAGAGGGCGGTGATCGAAGTCCCGCCGCGGGCGCTGCTGCGGCACGCTGCTGAGTGTGATAGTCTCCCCACGGACCAGGTCCATCTGCCCGCTGTCCTCGGGCCGAACTTCGTCTGGCAACAGCTCCAGCGGCGTCGACCCTGATGAACTTCTCCTTCGTCTGCATGGTAAAATACATCACTGCTTGTAGTTTTATTTCAAACTAGCTGGCCTGGCGAACTTCGTATCGTCTTTAAATATTTTTACGTAATTTTTTCCGATGAGTTATATAAACTATCCTATATCTCAAGTTGGATCAAACTGCACATACTGCGCAAAATTTTATTAAAATCGGTTCAGTACTTTAGGATTCCATCGCGGACTACCAACGTGACACGAAATTTTTATATATTAAGAAGATTAAGTGTATGTGGACTAAACAACTACACCGAAATATTAGAACTCTGTCCGGACTGTTACTAGTTTGAATATAACCATATCCATATTCAAACCAGTCACAATTCGGTCACCCCACACGAATTACGCATCGTTAATTTGTGCAATTGTAGAAAAACAAATGACATTAAACATCTAGATTGATGGCATGGTAGAGAATGGTAAACAGCATAAAATACGTAATTTTAATTTTTCACCTATTATAAATACGCTCGATTTTTCCATTTTCCCAATATTTCAGCAACGTAGGTTATCGATCGCGGTAAGTCCGGAATTTACAGCAGTGAAGCATAAAATATTTCTACACTAATAAAAAAGTTACACATTGTAAATGATCAATATGCGTTATTTGCCATTCTCTCACACTACCAGTACTGTCGTACCACAATATAGGATAGATTAGTTTGCGAACGTCGGGCAGCAGAGCCCTACGTCTTCCTCTCGGAAGCGCTTGGCGTAGACTGGTCGCTTGGAGTTTGTGTGTTGTAATTTAAACCGTTTTTATCAGTATTAGATATTTATTTTTACGCAAACTAATAATAATAACATTGTATTGTTTTGCACACAAATATTCCTAAAAATGACGTTTATTATAAAATAAAATAAAAAACCGGACAAGTGCGAGTCGGACTCGCCCACCGAGGGTTCCGTACGTAGTATTAATATTAAATTTGATATTTTTCATTATAAATAAGAAATAATGCGTCGAAAAAAATAAATAATATTTTGCAATGTGTACATCAAGCCCTTTCATATGATACCCCATTTGAACTAGTAGTTTCAATTTGAAATTTCGATACCTTATAAAAAATATAGACCCCCTATTTTTTAAGATCTATGTACAAATGTATAGTTTTGAGATTTATTCCTGTACTTGTAGTCTATAACGTTGTTACTTGTCAAATTTTATAGTTCTAGGTCAACGAGAAGTACCCTATAGGTTTTGATTCCCTTAGAATGTGTCGAAATATGCGTTTTTTGCTGAATAAACGGCCGTAACTTTTTTTTTACGTAAACTTAGCAGTTTGATTTTTTTACAACTTCATGGGACCGTAGATCTCAGTATACAGTTCAAATTTTAGCTTGATACCTCCACGCATTCTCGACATAGAAATTCTTGACCGAGAGACATACAGACAGACGGACAACAAAGTGATCTTATAAGGGTTCCGTTTTTCCTTTTGAGGTACGGAACCCTAAAAAACAACAGTGCTCTGGATAGAAAAAAATACCATCGCTGTTGACCAGACATTTCGAATAATTAGTGTTAAGTATTTGTTTTCTGAGTAATTTTATAAGAAATAAATAAAAACTAACCAGTTTATTCTATTATAGACTTTTTAAACAACGACTACTACTTTTTTTTTCCGAAATGTTTCCTTAACAATATCTATAGAAACGAGACCATTGTTGAACCCTGTTCATCAAATTTCGCGAAAACTGTTATCAAATCGAGACGGAATTGTCCAAATTAATGTATTAACAATTACTTATACTGTGGTATTAATAAAAAATATAATTAGTCATTTCTGTCCGAATTGGAATGGTCTTTCACAGTATATACTCAAATACAGTGTACTATGTATACTTTCTGGAAAACGAAAAGGAAAATTTGAACAATTTTTACAAAATCGGCGTAAATTCAGATACGGACGCTTATTTCATATATATCAAAAAGATTCGCGGTTCAAAAATATCAAAAAGTATGGAGCACCTGCGTACGCTCGGCAAAATGAGCCATAGACAATGCGCGCACTCTCTAGTTTTAATTATACTTTATGGGTATCACTAGTGCTTTGCCCTAGAAGAGGGCAATAGGCTATTTGACTAACATTTTTTTCGGTTTGATATGTAGGGACGTCTCCATAATATAACCATAGGTGAAAGAATTACTTCGATAGCAAAAAAATCTCTCGAGATATGGTAATTTGAAAATCACAATTTTTAGACTGCCCCAAAACGCTCCATACAAAAGACTACTGAATTATGACGTCACAGGTTTGTATTTTGTATGCATCAAATCAGAAATTTGTACGACAGCTATGTTAAATATTACGTTTATGTTATTAGTATCATAATAAAAGTTATAGCATTTTTTATTGCTTCTCCAATGGAAATATTATTTTTTAATAATTTCATACTATTAAAATGGACTTTCCCGCCAAACTTTGATCGACGCTAAAAAAAAGTCTGACTGAAGATATTAGAATGAAAGTTTGCAGATCTTAATAGTTTTGTGTATTTTACGATATTGTTAAATAATTTATACAATTTTTAAATATTGGAAAATAGCCTATTGCCTTATGAGAGAATAGGGTAACATGTAATTGATCAGACCATTTTTTTAACTGGTGTGGTCCTTCTATAAACAAAACATATTTCTTTAAATTAAATGATCTATTGTGTTGAAACAATTCTTTTTATTTCTTTAACTTTAAAAACCTCTTATTCCAATTTTCATAAAGATCCTAAGAGTCGCCGTCCACACATAAAAAAAGCACTGTTTTAAAGCGTTGTTTGCCGTAAGTAACTAATACACATTTGGCTGGCCAATCTTGAATCTAGATAATGTGATATGTATACGCACTTCTTGCGTTTCGTAGAAGGCGAGGCGGCGGGCGACGAAGAATGCCTCTGTGAGTTCGAGTCTCCTGGCTGGAAGTCAGCTAACGTGCCCTGGGACCGTGTTAGCGACGTTGAGTCTGGCATCTCTGTCAAACCCTTTATTTTGAGCAATTTCGCAGTTTCGAGAACCTGGGAACAAGAATCGTTTATATGTAAAAGTACTTTTTAAGTTAGGTGAAGTAAGGTATAGGATACTAAATGATGGTGCATAGAAAGAATAATGGAACGCTATCAATTCAATAGTCAAAGTGTTGATCACTTTAGTTTCGGTACACACAGCAGTGGAAGTAGACAGCGTCTAACCTAATTACATATAACTTCAAACACATGTTTGCTATTTTGTTTTGTCGGGATTTTTTTTTTTTTTTTTATACTACGTCGGGTGGCAGACAAGCATACGGCCCGCCTGATATGAAACGGTTACCGTAGCCATATTAACGCTCGCAACATAAAATATCGCTCGCGCGCCGCCACCCCCGCTGCCACCGCAGCATCTCCTTCCTTTCTGGTGACCTCACTCACTCGCAGGAACACAACAGCCCTCAAGGGAACCGTTATTTGGCTGCGGTATTCTGTGAGGTGGAGGTACATTCACCAGTCGGGTAGCTTACAATTACGCTCCCTACCTCTCTTTTCGCCAGAGCTTCGTTTGTCAGTCAGCAGGGTGCACCGCGTGCAGGTGAAGTTGGCTTTGGTTCAAAGATGTTGATGAACCACTTACACCCCTTATTTTCAAACTACCGCGTTACCGCTCTGTTGAACACCCTGACTTTCTTGAACGCTAGCTGAAGGTCAAGCTAGCTTTCAAGAAAGTCAGGGTGTCCTCCAATTGACTTCGGAACTGAGGCCCTATCGCCGAAGCTGAAGCGTAATCGGCTTCAACATCGGATTTTTTGGATGAGAAAATAAGCTTATTGCTTAGATTATTGGTAATTATGTTTAGCTCAGCTGGAAGAAAGCCAAGAGCTCTACTGACTAAGCTGGAGATGTTTGTCAATAACTTTAACCTAAGGCCTAATTTTGGAATAAAAAAATTCGGTGGTAATCGGCTTCAGCTTCGGCGGTAGGGCCGCAGGACGGCGCACAGTGGATCGATCCCATACAATCCTTGGACGCCTCGACGATATCTATATTTTTATATTTATTTATTTCGTAATTGGGAGTCTAACTTAATAAACGTAAATATATATTATTAAATGTGCCACCTTTGCTAAGAGGGGAAGTCAAATTCCAAAAGATTCTTACTCCTATTCATTTCGTTGTGAGTTCCAAGGCAGCCGTAGTTTTACCCCCGGGACTGCAATGGACTTCACTGTTCATTGCCTTTTTTGATAGTCGCCGCTGTTAATGCTGGCTACACAGGAGACGTAGCGGTGGGAATGTGTGGTGGACCCCCGTCCCGTAGCACCTTGTTACTAATTACAGGATTCCACCATGGTGTAGTTAAAAATGAGTACGTCAAGCAGCATTTAAACTAATAAGAAATTTGATAGAAAAAAAGTAAGTGCAATGTTGGGTGAACTTTGAACAGAAGAAGTCATTTCCATATAAGTCGTAACAGAAGTAATGCTGGCGCTGAAGAGATCGAAAATAAATAAATATAGATAATTTATTTATTTAATCTTTATGCACATAAAACAATGTACAAAGGCGGACTTAAAGCTATACAATTCATTCTCTACCAGTCGACCTTAGGGTGATACAGAGATATGATATAGTAGGTGCACAAGGCTATATCATGGTTATTAATTGCTATGTATGGATGCTCTTTACGAATACATTACGCCTGTAGTTAGCGCATGCAGCGGGCCCGTCCACTCGGACGCGATCGGGGTTGTTCTTCGTTTAAACTTAACTTATTTTCTGTACACAAAAATTAAAAATATATATTTTCATTACCTGTGGTAACTGTTCCTCTGTGACATTGACCTCGCCGTAGTACATGAAATCTACCATCGTGCGCAGGTCGGCGAAGGTCACATCTTTGAGAATGACGATCGGGTGTCGCGAGGGATTATCCACAAACAAGGACTGAAAAAAGCCAAAAAAACATTTAGTACAAATGTCCCATCTACCAGTTTGCTTCAACAACAGTAATCAATGTGTTATCATTCATCATCATTAAAGCAATGGACGCCCTTTAGCTGAAATGACGGCCTTACACAACGAACCGCCCTGTATTGTTTTCATCCACTGACCACGTCAGATCTTTATGAGATCGTCAGTAAGAGGCAGGATCAACAATATATAAAGACGATACTTCAATTATTTTTCTTACAGAATTGTTGTTTTAACAGAATTTTACAAAGTATGGCAGATGAGGAAGTAAGGTCCTAGAGTGTAGGCCGCGTGTGGGACGATGAAGCATTTGACGATCTAAAAAAACAGTTAAAAAAATGGCTGGATGAGGAAAGTGGAGGATCGCATTGTAACGCGTTGCGGAGGTCCTATATCCAGCAGTGGGTAGATACAGGCTGATGTAACACACAAAATTGTTGTTTACACAGAATATTAAAAGAGTATGGCAGATGAGGATCCTTCCTCATCTGCCATACTCTTTTAATCCTAGAGTGTAGGTGGCGTGTGGGACGATGAAGTGTTTGATGAGGAAAGTAGAGGATCACATTGGGTGGAACGCGTTGGCGAAGTCTTATACAATACAGTAGTAGGCAGATACAGCCTGATATCGCCATCAGCATTTCTTCATACATTAATGATCATTTACACAAATTACATTCTTTCATACGTTAATGATAATAATGATAATTTATTATAAATATTTTTGAAAAATGGAAAAATTCTCCTGACCCCCCTAGGTGGGATTTGAACCCACGACCGGTTGAGTGGTCTTCCAACTGAGCTACCAGGAAGGTTTGTATTGCTGGCGAATTTTTGCATCTTATGGTCAATTGCGTGATAATAATTTATTCACTCAATCTCTTAACGTCACAAGTTGACTTCAAATCTAACCTGAAAATATGTGCTGCAAGCCGAGAGCACGATCTTGTGCGCCTGCAGCTGCTTGCCCTCCGCCGCCAGAGTGACGTCGACCAACGTCCTCGTCGTCAGCAGAGTGGTGAACGTCGAGATGAAGTTCGGCTGGTGGTTGTTCCACCGCAAGCTATACTGCTGCGACATCTTCAACGTTTAAATGCTGGAAAACAATCGAAAATATTCATATAAAACCCAAAAAAGACATTGTGGTAATTCATTGTCTTTTGTAAAATTACGTCGGGTAACAAATAAGCATGCCGCTCATCTGATGTGAAGCGATGACCAAATCCTATAGACGCGTATCACTGTTACCGAAGCAACTTCTTAATTCCTGGATACTTCTCTTAATTGCTGAAACACAGGCCTCGTGTGTCTCTAGGAAATTGTTGTTTCACTGCTGTCTTCGTGGAGGTACTTCCCAAGTAGAGCAGTTTACAAATATGCTGTGCCTCAATGTGGAACGTCGACTGTAGTTTGTCTATGGATGGGTTTATTTATTTCGAGTTCCTCTGAGCTACGGAGCACACGGATTTTTGGGGTGTAAGGGGTTCATCAACATCTTTGAACCAAAGCCAACTTCACCTGCACGCGGTGCACCCTGCTGACTAACAAACGAAGCTCTGGCGAAAAGAGAGGTAGAGAGCGTTATTGTAAGCTACCCGACTGGGGAATGTACCTCCACCTCACAGAATACCGCAGCTAAATAACGGTTCCCTTGAGGGCTGTTGTGTTCCTGCGAGTGAGTGAGGTCACCAGAAAGAAAGGAGATGCTGCGATGGCAGCGCGGGTGGCGGCGCGCGAGCGATGTTTTATGTTGCGAGCGTTAATATGGCTATGGTAACCGCTTCACATCAGGCGGGCCGTATGCTTGTCTGCCATCCGACGTAGTATAAAAAAAAAAAAAACACATTCAGCTGTCGGTCCCGGCAGTTGTCATTAAATGACAATCGTTAAGCCAAGTCAGTGCCTTAGAGCGGCTTGAAAACACTGGCCTCGGCCAACCCGCAGTTGAGCAGCGTGGTGGAGTATGCTCTAAACCCCTTCGATTGAAGGGAGACCCGGATCCCAACAGTGGGATGATTACGGGTTGATACCGAAGCATTGAATAGGGCAATGTTCACGATTTTGAACTAGCATCTAAACTATTCAGAGACAATCTCAAGTGGGATATCCCCTAATGTTGTGTGAAAGTATCCCAAGATGGAGTGTGAAAGTATTAATTGGTGCATAGACGGTATTCAAATACCATGCCTACTTGTAATAAATACATACCTTCTTTACAAAATCTTCTTTTTTGGTCCTAACGCCCAGCTTACTAAAAAAAAATAGATGTTTTATTAACAAATTAATAGAGGTTATTAAACTATTTACGATGTTCGTAAGTGTTGGTCCTATTCAAGGCGTTAGAGCCAATCGAGTTTCTGTCATCAACTAATAAAAAAAAAAAAAAGAAACTTCTTCTTATAATAATCATTATAATTATGTACCACTACAAATGTAAACAAATAGAACCCATCAGAAGCATAATATGAGAAAAAGAAAATACAAGACAATCAGAAATGTTTGCGATATTCATATATCTAATATACAGAGTAAATGAGAATGTTTTTTTGATGGCAATTAAGCATAATGTGCCGATTATGTCTACACTGCCTAAAGTCCCATCACAATTTTATTATTATATAAAAATTTATTTAATACACTATTACCTAATAAACTTTTTAATGTGGCTTGTGAAAAAGATAAAACCTTTTATATAATAATAATATTATAATAAATAGATTTCTGTGTTCTCAGGTTACACAAATAAAAAAATATTATGTTCCCACTGCCAATCCACTTTACTTTCGTTCCATGCTTTTGGACAAGATTTTTAGTTAATAATCCTTGAAGCTAAACTTAATTTTAGGTTTACATATTTAAATTAACCTGTTCAATGCAACAACCATTAGAAGTCTCCAAGATATGATATCATGATATCCATTGATGGTGATCAATCAGTCATTTACAATGATAGGGTAAATATACAATAGTAAATATATTTCATAACAGGGCAAACAACAGCATCCATTGACTACATAATTGGACCATGTTACCATGTTATATAATAGATCCAATCGACATTTTGATACTTTTTAGTTAAAGCTATTTAAAATTTAATTTTAAATAGCTTTAACTTTTAAGTTTTGAGAAGCGTATATCATCATACTGTTAGAATTTGTTGCGAATATATAAAACTCAATTTGAAGTTTCTCACTATGTATATCTCTCAATTTGGTATAGTTTGTCAGTTGGATCTATTCTGCATAACGGAGTCCAATTGTACTGTAGAATGTGAATGCCGTTTCCAAATACAAAATATGTTCATATCTGTGTTAAATTGTAGTCAAAAACTAATATAAGTAATTATTGGCTCCCTTCTCAGAGTTATATATTTCGCTTTGCAGGCATTTGCAAGCACGACAAGTTAGGCCATTATGTACATCAAATTCGCCAAGCAGAAACACAAATTTCATATTATACTATACATGTACTTACTGTCGCCCTTGGTTTCGCCCGCGTGAACGTCGGTGATATTGCTTTAAAAGATAGCATATGTCTATTCTCCTGATACAATGTTCATGCCAAATTTCATACAAATTTGTTCAGCCATTGAGTAACAGACAGACAGATGGGCAAGCAACACTTCCATTTATATATTACTAGCTTCAGCATTTGCTTTTTTTTTAATAAAAAGTAAGTAATGTCCTTCCTAAACCTTTGAGAATATCTGTACAAAATTTCATGATGATCAGTTAGTAGTTCAGTCAGTAGTTTCGGCATGAAAGTGTAACAAACAAACTCACATTCACATTTGTATTAGTAGGGATAATATTATTATAGACAACCACATTATGTTGTATATAAGCTTATCAGTTTGTATAAATCGTCTTGAAACTCGCATTCAAAGATTTTGATGATTTTTATTCTTGAGAATATGCTTATTAGGATGACCATACGTTTGTTGACAATCCGAATCGTGCAAGTGTTACGAGTGCAGCTGTCAGTGCAATTAATTAACTCACAAGTTCCCATTTTTCTTACAGAATTATTGACCGCGTACATGACATGTTTATACAGAATGAGATAAATGTTTGATACAGAATGAGACGGTTATAAATCATACATATCCGTAAACAGAAAAACTAGAGACAGAATGTTTCCATTGTTTTCACATAGAAAAAGAATTTAAGAATATATTAAAACATCATCATGTAAGGAAGTGACATAGAGCAATGTGATTTTTTGTTTTTGTGTCACATGTCAGTATTTTCAAAGAAAGCAACCTTATGCCACAGTGTTATATGACCGCACTATATAAAATTCCTGAAATTCTCTATTTCTTGAGACTTCACCATAACTAAGTTTCTGTACATAGCGAACTAATAATTATCTAAAACACATTATTTAATTGGCCAACTGTAGCTATGTGCTTCACTCATGGATACCTTGACTTCTTGAAGAGTCATTTAGCAACAGGTCCTCAGGTAGGGTAAGAATAAGTGTTCTTAGATGCTTTTCTACTTTGAGGGATATGTTACCCTAACAGGAAACAACAAAATTGTTTTTTTTTTTATTTCGTCCTGCCTGATATGAGGCAGTTATCATAACCATATTAACTCGCAACATGAATCACTCGCACGCCGCTACCCCCGCTGCCAACACAGCAACTCATTCCTTTCTGGTGACATTACTCACTTACAGGAACACAACAACTCTCAAGGAAATTCACAATATAAAACTTAAAAACAAGATACTTGACATATTGTATGGTAGTTTTGTATAGTGGGATAGAATTATGTGATAATTCTATATAATTAGAAATCAAAGCAAAATAAACACTACAGTTTATATTTAACTAACATGTTAAGCCTTACATCTATATTACAATTTTTATAGGTGAGTAATTTATCACATATTTAAATGTAACAGTTGCTTATAAGATATCAAATAACAGTCATGTAAATGAAACATACTTGTTTACATACCATCGTACAAAACAATAGGCCTTACAGATTTTATGCTATTGTAAAGAATGTTATTACAGATCATGAAACTACAACAGAGGAACTAATTATAGAACACAGGCGTAAAATCACGATAAAATACCTAAAAGCATAAGAGTCCCGCCGTGGTGGTGCCTACGCGAATAGCTTGAGGAGATGCACCGCAACAGTCATCGCCGCTGAACGAATGCAAGGCGGCATTCGCGCATATCACGCTTATTCCGCAGCGGGGGGCGACCATATACTTTATATACACAACATCACTTCAAATATCACACAAAACATTCGCATCACAAGCGTAAACTACCGCAAATGCTTTAACACATATAGTTTTTCAATTCTGCAGCTGCACAAACACAAAAAAGAAAATTTTCTCATCAAGATCACGACGCTAGAAATGACATCAATCAATAAAAATGCGGAGTTCGTGACCCTTTTATTTTCAATACATAAACGTTAAACTCACCCATGCTGCGTTTTATATTTTCACGATTGCGTTTTCAGTGGTCTATAATGTTAAATTAAAGTAAATAATTGAGTATCAATCAACCCACGCTAACACATACTCATCGAAACCCACGCCGATCTGTGTTGCCAACAAAAAACTCCTGATTCCGATTCCGAAACAAAAAGGCACACAGGAACTATTGTTTCAGTTTTTCGAATGAGAAAAAATATTACATATATGTAGTATATATATAATACATACCTATAACACTGTACAAACGATCGATTATATAGTGGAACGAAATGGAAAACTGTAAAATTTATGTACTACAAGCGAAGCAAAACGTATCGGTTCGAGTTATTGCGCTACAAACAAAATATTAAATTAGAATTATTACAGTAAGTTCTTTTTTTTCCCCCAACTCTAATTAAAGGGTCCTCAGACCACGCGACTATTTTGAAATTTAATAAGTAGGTACTTAATTAAGTAGGTAGGTAGGTAGGTATATAATACGACGTCATTTCGCATGACCGTCAATGACCGAGCCAAGCTCGGCGTTCTTTTTAAAATAAAATAAAACGTATTATCCCAGAATTATTATAGTAAAGTGAGTGAAATCGAGAAAAAAATATTATAATTGTGTGGTACATACATAGTATATTTTTATGTCACGATAACTCTCGAATTACTACTTCCATTTTGATAAAATTTCTATATATTTATGAAACGTAAAAAATTTTTAAGTTAGCATTACAACAAAATCGGTTCAGTAGTTTCTAATGTTGGTTTTCTAGCCCATTATGGTCATGAGGAATTTAATTATAAATTTTACTATACATCATGTCACATTTTTTTTGATATATTATATTTTTTTGGTTATAAATTTAATGAAATTTGGATGTGAAATACGAAACTTCGGATTTTCTCCTCTGAGTAGGCCTCCTGATTCCTATTAGGATTCGAATTGGGATTCATACAACTTGTAATTGAGGAACAAGAAAATTCCTGACTATATTTTTTGGCATATCCGCCGTACAAAATGAAGAAAATAATATAGACAGGCTCTAAAGGACTTTGTTTCCAAAGCCATAGTAGTTGTCATTTCAGCAGTTGTTAATGTCGGCTGTCATTTCTGTCATTAGGATTTCGCTTTCTTCCCGTGAGAGATAGGTCACGTGATTGGAACTAGCTTTGTATTTAGTATGATATACGTCAAATTTGACAATAAAACTGTGACATATCCTTGGCAATATGTGGGAAGAGAATACCTACCTTAGTGCCTTTTTTTAGTCAACAACCAACCATCTAACTTCATTGAGTGCTGATAAAGTCGATAGTTATCTACTGTATTTTCTGTCTGTAAATAAAATACAAATTTTTATACTTCCCGGCGTAAAGGAAGGCAGCGTTACAGGTGGACTCGCAGTTTTGTAGTACGCACCAAGGTATTTTATAAAAATTATATATTAGAACATAAGAAAATATTTATGGCGTTTGAATTATGCAAAGTAAAATAACAATAAAACGGTCTATTTATGTCTCTGTTATTTTAAATTCTATTTTTCTGTTATGAAAGCGTATTTTAGTTAGCAGTGTATTTGTTCTTATTCACGAGCGTAGTGTTTTTTGCTAAGTATCCGTATGGTTTGACCTTCCTTCGCGGGAAGGTCGTCGCGATGTTTATATAATTTGGCTATGCATGCACCCGATGATCACTCTACGAGGGAGTGATCGCGGCCGCCGTCCCATGTTTACTGAACATGCAAAATATTCAAAACACGGCACCATTTTATCAAGTGAGACATATTCCATAAATACAGAGCTATTGAGAGAACTGCATCAAAGTGAACATTACGAGTGGCAGTGGACGCTTGTGATAACGACACGATTATAAGTGAATTTATTCAGGTCTTTCAATTAAAAGTAAAAAAAATAGGTATCCCAACGTTTTTAAGGTAAATATATTTCTAAAAAAATTTTTTTAATAGAGCCCTTTTAAATGACCTATTACACGTTTTTTTAAAGTGTTAGAAAAGTTCTGTAATCATATGACTATTTTGTACTTCTATAAACAGCATAAAACTAACTTTTTTTTATTAACTTAAATAAAAAGAAACTAGTATGTACTGTACTATATATCATATTATATGTTCAACAATAACATCTACTTCATACTATATGTTATATAATAATAATTACATTAACTATTTAAAACTAATGTACAATATATAACATATATATATGTACAATATATACACATAAATCATATATAATATTTTTCTGCTTTTATTAATTTGACTATTTTTAGTCTAATTAATGTATATTAAGTTTAACAAAGGCTGGGCTCTGCAATGCGATATTTATATCTCTATTTTGTGTATGCAAGAAATTAATGTAGTTAAATTAATAGTCTTCATTTAGATAAATGCCGAGCTGTGTCCCGCTGTGCTGTTTTCTTTTATCACAGTTTTTTTCCCTAATTGCAAAGTTGCCTTATGGGGTACGTGCAGTAATCTCTTGACTAAGTTAACTACCCTCCAAACAACTTTCCATTTTCTTATACCTTATTGAAACTAGACCACATTATATATACAAATAAATAAGAAAATATTTATTTGTATAAAATAGCATACATTACCAAACTACAATTAGACAATTTCCTAATTTGTCTTTTTCTAACTCATAATTTTCCCTGGACTAAAAGAATATAGATATCACTTTCTTGTTAAACAGTAAAATAATACAAATGACATTAACAATAAGACAATTAATATTTGTAAGTTTGAGTTATGTCAGTTATGTAAAATAAATTAATTCTGAGAAGAAAAGCTATCTATTACATCTCTTCGTCTCTAAGCATTGATTCTCCTGTGCTGTTATCCAGTTTATATATTTAAGAATGTTAATGAAATCACAGTCTACTTTCTGACTAAACACAGTGTAATCATCACTGTCTTGCTTTTCCCATTACTTGGGGTCTACCTATCCTTTACCCATCTTTGGTGTAAGTGGTTCATCAACACCTTTGAACCAAAGCCAACTTCACCTGCACGCGGTGCACCCTGCTGACTGACAAACGAAGGTCTGGCGAAAAGAGAGGTAGGGAGCGTAATTGTAAGCTACCCGACTGGGGAATGTACCTCCACCTTACAGAATACCGCAGCCAAATAACAATTCCCTTGAGGGTTGTTGTGTTCCTGCGAGTGAGTGAGGTCACCAGAAAGGAAGGAGATGAGCGGGGGTGGCGGCGCGCGAGCGATATTTTATGTTGCGGGCGTTAATATGGTTACGGCAACCGCTTCACATCAAGCGGGCCGTATGCTTGTCTGCCAACCGACATAGTATAAAAAAAAAAAAAAACCTTTATTTGGGGTCAGGGCCGCCTCAGTTTAATATTCAAGTCTTTTTTGAAATGCTGTATGCAAGTAGAATTAAATTAAAAATAAATATTCCTGAACAAATTACACAGCACCGCATTGGGACGAGATGGTGCTGTGTTTGAATTTTTTCAGTTAAATTGAATTTGTTCAAGAATATTTATTTTTAATTTAATAACTAGACAAAGCTTGTACTAGGGTTGACTGATAAATATACATGATTAACTTTTTTTGTAAATACATACTTGTAATTCATCCAGCTAGATCATGACAAACAGACATATTCTTCTGTGGAGACCTTTTGTGTTTGTTAGGAACAATAATATAATACAGAGGGAAAGGAACTTTTCTCAAAGCTGACCACTTTCTTGGTCAAGAATATACAGCCGCCATTAAATGGAATGTGCGAAATTTGGAATCTCTTGACCCAGCTGTTTGATCTGTGCGTTGATATGTCAGTTATCTTACAAAATGTTTAACAGCCAAGTTTTTCTTTTTTACGGGCTTTTACAAGTTTGTTGATTTTGAGAGCTAAGTTTGGGGTTATGTCGACAATTTTAGTTCTCCGTCGAATTTCTTTCGATCGCATTCGATCCCTCAGTTAGAGGAACCCCGAGCATAGCACTCCATCGCTCGCATCGTCACTTTTAGCTTTTCTAGTGCTTATTCTTTTACTATTTCTTTGAGGGTTGTTCCAATGATTCTGCCTTAGATTTATTACTACTAGCTTCCGCCCACGGTTACCTCGCAATCTTTTGATCATTCCTCGGGAACAGCTCTTTTTGACGTCTTTAAAATTGCTTCCATAGGGAGACAATTAAAAAAAAAACGAATGATGACAAAATTCGGATACATAATCTATCATCTTCATCCAAAATTCAATCATACCACTGGTTAGATGAAGGATCAAAGAATTTATTAAGCTAAGCCACGACTATGGAACATTGCGTGCGGGAGAGGGAGAAGCGCTGATTTTGAGATAATTTTAGTGCATATAACGTATTTACGTACAACACGCGGCTGTGTCCATGAGACAGCCACACCCCAATTTTTTTCGAGATAAAAGGTATTTTATTATTTATTCAGAACTTCTAATAAGTTCTATACAAAATGTCATGGCAGTCGTAGTTAAGGCGTGAAAGCGGAACAAACTCACATTCCCTTTTATAATAATAGTAATAATTACATAGTCGATATCGTTTTGTCCACTTGGATCCATTAAAAAGATGCTTTGATTCATTTTTGTGGATTTTATGTCCAATTTCTTCAACTCTATTGTTAACAGTCTCACATAAGGTAATCCCTCACGTGAGATTGTTAAAGAAACAGTAGTATGGGCCTAAGTAACTTTTGAGTAGGGTTGTAAATATATTTAGATCAGTAGATTGTTTTAGTAGTGGTAATTCAGAGACAGCTACTTATTGCGTAGTTAATATACCATTAATATCACTTTTCAAGTGCGTAGTTGACTTAGTTTAACTAGCCTAGATCAAAGATATCGTATCTTTATCTATATACTCGTACGTACTACATATATAAATAAAATTGAAGAATCAGTTCTGTTTGTCCGAGGTTATTTTCGGAACGGCTTATTCGAATTTAATGAAATTTATTCGAATTTAATGAAACTTGTTTCTGCGGTCATCCGCAATTCAGCAGCATGGTGAAGTATGATGTAAGCCCTTCGATTGAGGGAAGACCCTAGATATCCCTGAGCTATCTACAGCTTGCTTCTACAGTCGTACCACTCGCAATTTGCAGGGAATTCCTCCTCACACGTAGGAGCCAATATGGTCGCGAACTGTATGGTTCCAGAGAGATTTTATACCGCGGTTTTCTCAAGACTACAATTTTGGGTTTTTCAAGACAGGCGTGCAGGGGTTTTTACAGACTCTGCAACGAGTGAGTGATAATTTTGGTGTTGCGAGCATCCATAGGTTGCGATGACTGCTTACTAGGCGGGTCGTTGTTTGTCCCCTTATTGTATAAAAAAAGTGGGATGAATAATACGACGAAGGTACAGTTCATTCCGGAAATATGTAGGATTCCTGCTTGATCATTAAGTCGACGAAGTCGCGGGTAATAGCTAGACAATAATTATTATTGGCCTAGACAAACAAAGTGACGCAAGACTAAATCTAATGGATTATGTTAAAATTTATCTATCATTGTACTAAGATTATACCACGCCATGGTTAGATAACTGATACATTTAGAAACTCGATTACCCGAGGGTTTGTGCAAATGGGTCGTTAGATTCTTGTCCAATAGATGCCATCCAGCCATCCATAGCAGCCTTTACTTTATCCTTTGTAGGACATAGACCTCCTCCATATCTTTCCATTCTTGTCTCTCCCGTGCCACTTGCATGCAGTTGCGGCCTGCGTGACGCCTGATGTCCTCCACCCACGCATTGCGGGTTGTCCTCTACCTCGCGTGTTGGCCCACGGTCTCCAATAGATGCATTACCGTTATGGATGGTAGTTGCTCCGTATAGTATGGGCATTAATGCTGGCGTGCCTCAATGTTCTGTGTTCTCCGCGACGCAGTTTCTCCTGCATATCAGTGATATGCTGTCTATTGACGGGAGTCATTGCTCAGAGCACCGGGGATGCCTATTACACGGGCTGTGTTAATATCTCTCGGTCTCAGGTGGGGCAGAGCCGCGCACCACTTGTGTCTGAAATAGAGAGTACCCTGACTAAAGTATCTGATTAGGGGTGACTGAATCTAGTCCAATTTAACCCCATAGAGACACAAGTCTGCGCGTTCATCGCTAAAAAAAACGCCGTTTGCTGTGACTCCATAATTCCAAAAATCCTAACCATCGCCAATAGTATTCAGATCCTTGGCGTTGAGATTTTCCAAGTCTCTTGGAAAAGAAAGTCGAACTAGCTTCAGAGAAATTGGGTGTGCTAACAGAGCGCAGCAGTGCTTCAGCTCGTGGCAAAGACTTCTGCTATACAAAGCACAAGTGCGTGCTCACATGTAGTATTGTTGCCATCACTGGACATGAGCACCCAAATACCAGCTTGCACCTTGTGATTCAGAGATGAGGTGTGAGGATTGTCGACGATGTCGCGCTTACCTACAACATTGAATCATTAAGTCTGAGGGACTATGCCTCTCTTTGATGAACAATTCTACAATGAATTGTGATCAGAGGTCTCCTTCTACAATCGCACCGCTCCATTTGAGAGCTTTTCTTCCTCGAACTATCAACTTGTGGAACGTGTCGAGGTTTTCCCAGGGAGCTACAGCATGGGGTGCTTCAACCATTACCACAACATTACCGTGTATATACATATACGAAATATGTGTATGAGTAAAAAGTCACCCAGACTTGTTTGAAAAATATGCTGACGTGGTGGGCCGCTACACAAGAGTTAAAAATAGATTATGTGTGCCAACGCAGCGAGTAACCATATTCAGTAAGAATGCATATTATTTTTATTATGCTCTATGGCAATACGATTGTTTAATCATCTTCCGGATACAATAAAAGAAAATAGTCTTTCATGGATTTAAAGATATCTTTTTAGATTACTACTCGACTAATGTCAGTCAGCAAAGTGGTTACCATAGCCCCTAGACGCTTGCAATATAATCACGCATACCGTATACTTGTATGGCCCTTGAAGCCCTACCGCCTGAGCTTAAGCTGATTCTTATCGAATTTATTGATTGTGACTATCAAACATCAACTTAGATTAGTGGTAACTTAGCTGGAAGACATCTTAAAGCTCTACCGGCTAACTCTTAAGATGTTTTTTTTTATACTACGTCGGGTGGTGTTTGTCATTGCCTTAAAGATGAGAGAAAGAAAGATGAAGAAGAGGACTGTCAAAGACTTTAAGTTATAAGAAGAGAAGTCCTATTTTAGGCCATTGGGTTTATTTAGTCTTAAGTATTAAAATGTCATATCATAAATATAAATATTCGATCAGAATTGGCTACAGGTTAGGGTAGGGTTAATATGAACTGATATAAAAAGAATTGTAAAACACGTACAAGTGTACGTACAAGTATGTGTATTATTATAATTTTAAAATGTGCGTACGCGTCGTAAATAAGTTAAAATAATGTTCTCGCCTCAAGGTCCCTATTGTCCCGTACGGCGGCGCCGGCCGCTCGTAACTCAATTGGGGTGAAGGACAGTCAAAGGAAAACTGCACGTTTACTCGACATAATAAAGACATAATTTTCACTATTATAAATAACTCGGCAGGTTTAATAAATATTTTTGTAATTAAAAACAGCCATAGCGACCGCTGCGTATCCTGCGGAGATGTGTGAACAAATTGAGTGGTGGCCGGTATTGCGAAGATGCGTAGCGGCGACGCTGTGAAAACATAGATGTAGAATAGTAAAGATAGACAATCAATCGACAGAACTAAATGAGACGAAGTGCACTAGTGTGTGTATATGTGAGTACACATGCTTAGTTTTATACGATAATGTAGGGAAATTGATAGGTATAGAAATTCACATATTGGGTTATTGTGTTGTTATTGTTTTATTGTGGGTTCATAAGATTACAGAGAACGCAGGAAGTTCAAATCGCATAATCATTTTGTTTTGCATAAAACATGAGTAATGTCACATGCAGTCGCATGCATTGATATTACAAATGTATAACAAGCCCATCAGGTTTTGCCTTCTCGACGTACAAAATTTGAGCGAAGACTGTTTACAAAATAATGTCAAATAACTTCAAAATATCAATTTGCTAATCTATGACACTGGAAGCTATTTCCTTACAAGGAATTTACAGATTTATTTATATTATTTTTCAAATATCTTTAAAAATACTGAAATTATTAGTTTACTGTTAATTCCCTAATTTTCATTTTTGAACTGTGGCTTTACAATTGTTGTTTTTAGAGGTGACGGAAATATGCCCGTTAGTATACATAAGTAGTAAGGAGGCACAAATAAATTCATTTACTCATTTAATAATCTTTGTAGAGGAACAAATCGATCTGACAAAATGATGCTGACGTGCATTAAACATTTAATGGAATTCAAAACGTACGTCCGTTCACACATTTCTATGGAGCGAATTTACCGGCCCGGAAATCGGATTCTTATGGTGAATTTTATTACAAATTCCGGCTGTGTGAGGCCAGCATTAGACGCGAGAAAGATTTTAAGAACTAACAATATCTATCTAAAAGATTTCCGAAAATAAGACCCTCGTAGATTATTTTGTAGACCCAAATGTTTAACCATTTGCAAGATCGTCGTGTCGTATATATCGACATATTTATAAACAAGATATATGTAGAATTAGTAGCAATATTTTCCATTTAACTATTGAGATAAATTCTGATAAGCTAGTCGAAATCAGTTATTAAATAACAATAATTAGTTAAGATTGTTGTTATAAGCAACCATTAACTAATGTCCGCTGTAATTATCATGTGTTTGAACGTCATTAGTAGATTACTAATGTAGCGACGTATCCACTGCGTTCGTGATCAATGTCAAATATAGGTCTTTTATTAGCATTAAGTCATACTCATGTATAATGTATGTATTTACGCATGACTTAATGCACTATACCAAGTTACTGCGGACAAAAAAGGTTTAAATACAAATTGTACGCTAAATTAGTACACTCCCGCGCGCTAGGCGACCGCGATTGTACATTATGTTGTATGCAACACCGCGCACTACGCGACCACCTGGTTGCATGAACACTCATTTAAATTCTTGGTCGCTGCGACCATGGTCGCAGTCGTGGTCGCCTAGTGCTCGGAGGCAGTAAGCATAACGCATATTGATTTGTAAGTTGTATTGAAATGTGGTGAAATTAATTATTAGGCCCTTGTGGGCACCTCTTACTCTTTTATGAATAAAATTCGTGCGATGGTCGGGTAACTGCATTCTATTAGGCCTTTTTTGCCATTCTATTACCAAACAGGAATATGGCCCGCTTGATGTGAAGGTTCATCTTAGAAACAACATACCTAAAGGTGGGACCGTAGCTCGCTATGTAATGGGATCTTAAAGAGGTACATATATTTCTTTTTCTTTGCAGCAAATCGTCATCATGAGCAAATTATGCAGGCAAGTGTCAATAGAGTCTCCGGGGCCTACTCTCAAGGAATGCGTGTTCAGTTTCGACGTCCCTGTCCCAGACGTCCCCTTGTACGGAGCTAGGATCAGAGTCGTCTACGCTGGCGCCTGCTACAGAGCAAACAGGACAAGATCTGCATCAGTGTGCAGCACTTCATCCATATCATCGATTGGAAGTCTATCAGGAGAGCTGGAAGGCTTCGGGATTCATACATCAACTCCAGCACACATCGGCCTGCGTGACGGTGCTCTCTTCCCTGGGTATGAGGTCGCAGGCATCGTGGACGCTATCGGCAAAGCTGCTGAACGTACGAATGATATTAAAGAAGGGACTAGAATTGTTATATATCCTTACGAAGGTGTGCCCCACGGGTACGCTGATTACATCGTCGTGCCAGACTTTAAATGTCTGGTTACCGTGCCTGACGAGCTGCCGCTAAGTGTAGCTGCCATGCTCCCTACAGGCGCGTTACTGGCAATGAACACAGTGTATACTACCAGCGAGTGTCTGAAGAGGATCCTGGACGGTCCCAACAGGAAAGAAAAGGCCACAGTTCTGATTGTGGGTACTGGAGGGTTAGCGCTGTGGGCGCTTCGCCTTGCAACTAACTACTTCAAGCACGGAGAGTACACCAATCGCATCAGGGTGTCAGTTGCTACGTTGAAGGATGAAGGATTCTTATTGGCGAAGGAAGGAGAAGAGTAAGTTCTTTTTATATATACTATGTGTCTGGGAAGGAACTAGTGATATATTAGGGTCATGTGGTACGTGGGAAGGCACGGGTTAAAATGGCTGCCATTCCAAGAGGAGGAGGGGAAAGGGCACCCCTCCCCCCAGGTGGTGTATTTGTCGATGAAATTTGATGCACCACATGACCCTAAATTAATATGTTTTTTTTTATACTACGTCGGGTGGCAGACAAGCATACGGCCCGCCTGATATGAAGCGGTTACCATAGCCATATTAACGCTCGCAACATAAAATGTCGCTGGCGCGCCGCCACCCCCGACTTCTTCCTTTCTGGTGACCTCACTCACTCGCAGGAACACATTACACAACAACTCTCAAGGGAATTGCTATTTGGCTGCGGTATTCTGTGAGATGGAGGTACATTCTCCAGTCGGGTAGCTTACAATTACGCTCCCTACCTCTCTTTTCGCCAGAGCTTCGTTTGTCAGTCAGCAAGGTGCACCGCGTGCAGGTGAAGTTGGTTTTGGTTCAAAGATGTTGGTGAACCACTTACACCCCATATATATATATATATATATATATATATGGGGTGTAAGTGGTTCACCAACATCTTTATATATATATATATATAAGGTCCTAACCTTTTAATTGACAATACTATATGGTTGGCATCTATAGCTTGTATACATCGTATTGTGAATGAAATTTTGCATAAATAAAAATGTTTTTAAAATGATATTATTTTTCTGTATACCAAGAAAAAATATTCTAACTTGCTCCCTTACGCATTTACCATCACGCGTAAGAATGAAATTGTAATAATGACTAGTTAGGTACGACGATACGTATACGACCAAGTACTGCCACATATGACAGCTACGGTGACGCGTGCGAGCGTTGAACTCTGTTTATCCCTCTCTTTTTAACTTTTTTATACCACGTCGCGTGGCAGACAAGTATACAGTCCGCCTGATGTGAAGTAGTTATCTTAGAGTGGGTCCAGTGCTGCAGCACCGGTGACACGTCGACCCTCATGGATCTTTTGTGTTCTCCCTAATCCTTTAGTCACTCTCCCCTGCTTGTCTGGAGACATGTTCCATGTGAAGTAGTTACCGTAGTCGTATTAACGGTCGCGACGGTAACAACGCTCGCGCGCCCCCGCCAACCCCGCTACCAACGCAGCAACTCCTTTCATTTTTGTGACCTCACTCACTCGCTGGAACACAAGACCCTCAATGGAATTGTAAATTAGCTGCGATGTTCTGTGATGTAGAGGTATTCCCCACTCAGGCAACTTACAAATACGTTTTACCCTACCTCTCTTTCGCCAGTCTCTTTCGCTAGTCGGCAGGATGCACCACGTGCAGGCTTTGGATCTAAAGATCGCGGTAAGCCAAACATACCCCTTTACTTTTTTATAGGGCCGCAAGACTCATTGTTGCAAAAGATTCAAAAGAAACATTCAATAACATTAAAATCATAATAACAACTTTGTCAAAAAATTAGTTAGGTACCTAAAATTTCATCTAAACTCAATCGCGCCGTATTTAAATAAAAGAAGTCATCGCCCATATACGATTTGACGGCATAGGTATGTAGCTAGCTTTCTAACTTCCGTACATACCCCAATAGGTAAAGTAGAGGGCCAGCCGTAACGGCCGATAAATAAATAAATAAATAAATAATAAATAAATAAATATTGTCAGACAAACTACACAGCGCCATCTAGCCCCAAAGTAAGCGAAGCTTGTGTTATGGGTACTAGACAACTGATAAACATACGTAAATACATTTTTTTTTGTAAATACATATGATACATAGAAAACACCCTGACTAAGACAAACAGACATGTTCATGCACACAAATGTTTGTCCTATGTGGGAATCGAACCCGCGAGCGTTGGTGTCGAAGCCGCGTTATTGACCACTACGCCACCGAGCTCGTCAAATCTGTTGATTTCTCGGAAGTCGATGTCTGTTGATTTCTCGGAAGCACAAGGTCATCGCCCTCACAGCTGTCTTTCATAAGCGAACGGCCATTAGTATCATTATTATCAATGCACTACCAATTACCTACTAGGGTTAAAGCTGATCTTTAGTGCACGTGGTGCAGCCAGCTGATAAACAGACGCGGTTTTGGCAAGATGTAGGGTATATCGAGACCAACGGTACAGTATTTATTTTTTCTTTCGATCTAATGAGGTCTCAATTCAATAGCGTAGATTGAAATGTCGAGAACTCGCAATCGCAGCTGATATGTAGATACGTCAGAGGTACTTGCCATCGGATGCTGACTAAAAAAGTCCAATATTTCCTCCTCAAGACAGCAGGATATCGAGTCCTACCAGCGTCCACCGCAGGTTGGTCGAACCGTCCATGTTCTCGGAAGGGTAAACAGCTGTGAGAATCGTGTTCCTGCTGACACGTGTTCCGAGCCTTCGCTCTAGTAGATTCTACGCTTGCAGAACAATCTCCCCACTATCACTTCACTATCACGGTACGCAATTACCATTGCCAGGTATTCCTGGTTGGTGTAACGTCGGTTTGGCATGGCAAATTTGAACAAATCACACTAAAACTAAAACGTACGAGCAAGAGCACTACGTTGTCGGGCGGTAGCGGCGCCGGCCGGTAATGCAGAAAACACGCGTGCGCTCACAAACTCAGTTTAGCGGCGACTGATTGTCTTTCGCCGTTCGCGCAGCGCGCAAGCATGAATGGTAGGTAGACTGCACATGCGCACATGATACTACTACCAACATTTGCACTGGTATGAACTCGTGAACAAGGACGGTTTTATGTAAAGATAAAAAAGAACATTTTAAACATGTTTTAATGATAAATAAATTTTGTTATACAAACACTTTTCTTCACTAAAGCGTTCAGTATATGGTATTTATTTGATTAAAATGATAATTTATTTTTTCTTAAAATAAAAAAATAATAATTGCTAGCCGTGAAATTCCATTAGTAATGTGATGTATTTAAGCAATACGCATCCTCAATTCAGTATTGTCAATTAATAAGTTAGGACCTTATATATATATATATATATATATATATATATATATATATATATATATATATATATATATATATATATATATATATATATATATATATATATAACAACTTAGGTTCTGCAGTAAAATAGCTACATTGTAATTTTGACTGTGTTGTTAAACTAATGTTTAATACCGAGTGATACTAAGGTTATCAGGTCCAGTAATGAGATATCTTGTCAAAATTCTGAAATTTCATTATAGTATATCTGAATGTTATTAAACGTAGGAATCGAACATCCAATTAATAATATGTTTTTATTAATTGAATAAAAAAAAAGCAATTAATAAAATGTTTTTATTAATTGATTATATTATTAATATATTTTTCAATTAATGGATATTGAATTAGCTTATAATTAAATATCCATCTAATACCAATCTTCACTCGACGTTGCAGTACTTCTATATATTTACTTAGTTAGCTGTGAAATGAACTGCCTGTCGAGGTTTTCTCAGGAGGCTACAGCATGGGGTTCTTCAAAAAGGGCGTGAAGAGGTTTTTACAGTGTCGGTAACGCGTGTGTGATTCCCCTGCCCCTGGTGTTACACGAGTTTATAGGCTACGGTACCTGCTTTCCAACAGGCGGGCCCTATGCTTGTTTGCCACTTTAGTGGTATAAAAAAATACTTGTAGACTTGGACTAAGAGCAGTACATGCTTGACAGTCGCCATGCGATAGTAACTTTTATTACGTATTTTTTTTTTTTGTTTTATTCTACGTCGGGTAGCAGACAAGCATACGGCCCGCCTGATCTGAAGCGGTTACCGTAGCCGTATTAACGCTCGCAACATAAAATATCGCTCGCGCGCCGCCACCCCCGCTGCCATCGCAGCATCTCCTTCCTTTCTGGTGACCTCACTCACTCGCAGGAACACAACAGCCCTCAAGGGAACCGTTGTTTGGCTGCGGTATTCTGTGAGGTGGAGGTACGTTCCCCGTCGGGTTCCGAGTCGGGTAGCTTACAATTACGCTCCCTACCTCTATTAAAAAACGTATGGCATAAGAACGGTATAAAGGTCGAAGTGTCAAGCTTGAAGCGCTCGTCATCCATATGATGACGCTGTACGTCATCGACTACCTAATAAGTAAACAAATTAGTGGTGGAATGAGTACAACAAAAAACTCGTTTTTGATGATAGGGCCTCTTTTTGCGCACAACATTGGTTACGGATCTATGTGACGCCTTAGAATACTAAATTATCACTTAATGGAACAATAGAAGGTTTGACAATGAAACTCGTCATATTGGCAATATGTGGGAAGCACGGGTGGAAAGGGAATATATAACTTGTTTTTAACACACTTTTATTAGGTCGACCTGTATGTAAATAACTATGTAATGGAATCTAAGGTAACTAATTTAACCATCGTCCAAGGATCGTAGCGTAATGACAATTGGCAGCTGTATGTAGTTCTGATGACAATACAATAATATGGTGCTGTCGAACTGATCTGATGATGGAGCCGAAAGATATGAACTGGAACTTCATGATGGAACATCGTATCATAGCTGTTTTTGGATTTCTTAGAAAAGTCTTGTAATGAACTTTGACCCTGATTAAGTTTCAAAGTCTGATGGTGAAGCGGGAAGATAGGCACTGGCATTGCATGATGGAATATCGTATCATAGTCGTGTTTGCACTTGTGAGAAAGGCCACGTAATAGACTTTGAACACGAACAGGTGCATTTATAAAAGCGTGTTTAAAAAACACTTGAAAATGTTTTTTAAACTATTAATTTATTTATATAGTACTATGGTTAACGCTATAAATGTTTCCGCATGAAGGGTTCCGTACCATTATCTATAAAAACAGCAAAAAAAAATCACGTTTATTGTATGGGAGCCCCCCTTAAATATTTGTTTTATTTTTATTTAAGTATTTATTTTTAAAGTACATATATATAGGTATAATTAAATATTATGTGAGTATTTCAAGCGTCTACCTATTGCCGTTGTCAATTGCAAGCAAAAACGAGCATAAAAATCATGTTTGTTGTATGGGAGCACCCTTAAATATTAATTTTATTCTGTTTTTTAGTATTTGTTGTTATAGCGGCAATAGAAACGCATCATCCGTTAAAATTTCAACTGTCTAACTATCACGGTCCATGAGATACAGCCTGGTGACAGACAGACGGACGGACGGACAGCGGAGCCTTAGTAATAGGGTTCCTTTTTACCCTTTGGGTGTGGAACCCTAAAAATAACAAATTTGCGCGGAAAACCATATTAACTTTTCTAATGTAACTGTTTGTCATTTGACAGAACGGTCAGTCATTTGACAGATTGCGCGAAACCAATTTGAATTCATTATTCGTTGGTAAGAAGACAGTACAACGTATGTCGCGTCAGTTAGTAAATTATAATTATTTAAAACCATATATAACATTAAGTACACTTTCTCCCGAGAGATATTTACGCCCTTATTAAAAACAAATCCATCCATATGAAATACAGTTGATGACGTAGATAGTTGACATTTGTCAGTAAAGCCTTACCATACATACCTTGTGTTTTTTACTGCCATTGATGACATGCCGGGTCGCGACCCACTCTTTGAGAAATCCAAAATAAACAAATGAAATATTTTTTCTTTTGTTACTCTATACTAATCAAAATCATTATGCTAGGATCAACGTGGTGCAATGGAACGAGGACTTGTATGAGAAGCAGCTGATTGAACGGACGACGGACGCGTGCGGCGGCCCCGTCGACGTGGTCATGAACTTCGGGACCACCTCTCGGGCTCTGCACCGCTCTATGCAGTGCCTGGCGCAGGTAAATGTGTTCCTTGTATCAATATCGCTCGTGGTTATCATCATCGACAATCTAACTCTCATGATCAATTTAAATCTTTAGTAAAGAATAATCTATGTCATTCATTAAGGGTTCCCAAAGTGTGCGTAGAAAGTAAAGAGTTCGTATATTCGGGGGTACCTTTTTTTCAGTGCTCGCATCGGTAAAGAACATACTCGTAGGTACCTTCTTGTTGTTTTCTGTTTCAATTCTTTTATAATAAAAAAAACAATTTAATATACCTACTACCATTGTGGGTATCTTTTTCGAATAGCTAGTCAGGGTAGGCTTTCGACTGTATCTTTTTCAAATACCTAGATAGGGTAGGGCGCCGTGTCAAAATACTAAATTTGCAACTGCCCCGCGAGCTGAAAAAGATTGGGCACCCTTGCTCTATGTAATTTGTTATAGAACTGACGAATACATGAAAGTTAAAATTGTTTGATAAAATTTCGATGCATGATGTCAAGCACAGAGTTATGTAAGCACGATTAGTGATGTAACGAATGGCAATTTCTAGACATTCGCGAATGTGAATGCGAATATCTGCCGTCGACATTCGCGAATGCGAATACGAATGCGAATACGAATATTGACTTTTGTATTTGGCGACATTTGTCTATGGCTTTATTCTGACAGCTTAGTTGGCACGCGAGTTACACGCACACATTTGTAATTATTTGCATCTACTTCCGAGCATTGTCGAGCCGATCCGAAGAAGGCCGATTGCTGTTTGATTTACGAGTGACGTTTATTGTTTAGTTAACAAAATTCCTAACAGAAGATAAGGTTTTGAAATAAGTATTTAAGAAGTTGATACTTATTTCTCTATTTAATTTACTTTTTTGGAATTGAAAATCTTAATTATTTTTAGGACGTTCATATTCGCAAAACATTCGCATAAATTTGCGAATGCGAATGTCGAGAAATATGCGAATATTTGCGAATGCGAATACTAATATATGTTACAACACTAGTGTCGATAACCTAATCGACGTACTGTTTAATGTGCGTCGATTTGTGTTTATAAGTACATGATATGTATTACTGCGTAGCATGAGTAATATTGTGTGTACATATGTACAATATAGCATGTCATTATTTCACATTATTTTCTTGACATATGTAATATACTAATATGTATACAACTACTTTTATTTAACATTGCTTTCATTAAATAATATCAAGTTCAAAATGGTTAGGATATACGTAACATATAAATTTAACGCATAGGTGTTTTGGACAATATATATTCTATAAGCCTATTGTGAGAATGAAAATAAATAAATAAAATAAATCACGTCTAAAAGACTAATAATTTATAGGTCATGTACTGGAATGGTGAATTATAATTTGAGAATATATAATATATGACGTGTCTAAGTGCCCCGCAACGGCCCGTTGGCAAATAAATGATTGATTTGTATGGATTTTGGGGTGTAAGTGGTTCATCAACATCTTTGAACCAAAGCCAACTTCACCTGCACGCGGTGCCCCCTGCTGACTGACAAACGAAGCTCTGGCGAAAAGAGAGGTAGGGAGCGTAATTGTAAGCTACCCGACTGGGGAATGTACCTCCACCTCACAGAATACCGCAGCCAAATAACGGTTCCCTCGAGGGCTGTTGTGTTCCTGCGAGTGAGTGAGGTCACCAGAAAGGAAGGAGATGCTGCGATGGCAGCGGGGGTGGCAGCGCGCGAGTGATATTTTATGTTGCGAGCGTTAATATGGCTACGGTAACCGCTTCACATCAGGCGGGCCGTATGCTTGTCTGCCACCCGACGTAGTATAGAAAAAAAAAACAAAAAAAAAAATTAATGAATGATTTTGACGCATCCGTTGATAATACTCGTATGAGTACAATTTGAAGAATGAACATCGGCAGTCGTTCATTAATAAACCCAAGTTCGTGGGCTGTTGTCATTAGATTAGTGTTTCGCAAACATTTTGTCTAAGGTCCTCATCATTATCATCATCAGCCTGTATCTACCCACTGCTGGATGTAAGCCTTCCCCAATGCTTTCCACCAAATACGATCCTCCGCCTTCTGCATCCAACCGCTCCCAGCCGCTTTCTTAAGGGGCCATTCATTTATTACGTAAGACGATTTAGGGGGGGGGGGGGGGAAGGGGGGTCTTGATAGTTCTTACGTAAGATCAAAAATGCGCAATGTTAAAATTATAGATGAATGATTAAAACCAAAATTTATTACTACCAAAAAATAAAAATTATTAGCACCTTTGTAAGTACAAATAAACACTTCTAAAAATTGTTACTTAGAAAAATTGTTTCTTTTTTTCCTTTAGATTCTTACGTAATAAATATGTAACAGGGGGGAGGGGGTCGGCCTATTCTTATTTTTTCTTATAATAGGGGGGGGAGGGGTCAAAAACTAGCGATAATAGTCTTAATAAATGAATGGCCCCTAAGGTCATCGGTGTCTAAGGTACATCTAGGAAAATAAACATTTTTGGAGGTACACCATAAATATGTTAAATCAGTTTTTATTTCACTAAGTGTATTTCTTCTGTCCGTCTATGTAGCTTTATGAGATAACCTTATCTTTCCGAGGCATTCCAACTAATGACCACGGTACACCAGTGTGCCGCGGCACACACTTTGAGGAACACTGCCTTTGATAATAGTCGTTAAGCCAAGTCAGTGGGCTTTAGCCGGCATAGGAACATTTCCGACATCTCGCAGTCGAGCAGCGTGATGGAGTACGCTTTAAACCCCTCAGTTGAGGAAAGACCCGTGTCGCGGCAGTGGGATATATATGGGTTGATCTTCAAACCCCGTGCACGGCAATCATTTCTGCGTCTGAAGTTCTGTTTGTCTTTGTCTGGGTGTATATAATGCTTTGAAATATAAAGTAAGTACTAGCTGTTATACACGACTTCGATCGAGTTATCATTATTTTAATTAAACTTATGGGTATAAGATGTTTTAACGGGATCTAAAGTAGCCTATGTCACTCTCCAGACCCTGAACTATCCTTGTAAAAAAAAGTCATGTCAATCCTTTCGACGTGAAAGAAAGACAAACAACACTTTTTCATAGATTTAAGTATATTTTCTCAATTACCTAAGTACAAGATTTACTTTTTTAGTTAATTTAGAACTAGATGGCACTGTATCCAGGTATTAAATAATAATAAATAAATATTTCTGGACACTTTACTCAGCGCAGATAACTTATATTATACTTACGTAATAATACGTTTTTTTTTTGTAAATACATATATATAAAACACGCAGACCAAGACAACCAGACATGTTCAAGCACACAAATATTTATCTTGTGCGGAAACCGAACCTGCAACCTCGGAATTAAAGTGGCCATTGCCAGCCATTCGACCTAGGTCGCTCGTCAATAGGATAGAAGGAATATTAATTATTTATTACCATACCGTTGTCCAAACAGGGTGGCGTGGTGTTAGTGACTGAAGACGTTGGAGAGAAGCTGCTGCCGAAGTTCGCGAAGAAGGCAGAGGATTTGAACGTCAGCATAGTGGTGGTACCTAATGGTTCCATCGAGCAGTTGCGGGACCTGGTGACACTGGTGGCAAGCGGCGAGGTAAGTCTTGGACACAATGCATGAGTAATGTCATCATCGACAGAGTCTTTCTACTCACTGCTGGATATAGGAGTTCCTCAATGTTTTCCAATATATTAAGGCGTTTTTTTTTAAATGAAAACTTCTTTAGCGGCGTTGTGCACTTTTTGGGATGGGTAAAAAAATGTTAAACTCGCGTCAGGACACGTGGTCTGATCGAAAATTCATAAGACGGAGGGAGAGTAGACCGCCGGCGCGGCGTAGGAGAGGAAGTAATATCCCCCTCTCTTTCTACCGCACGGCGAAAATGTAGCGCAATAAATGAATATTGTATTTTACCGCATAAATGATAGTACTTTTATGCTGATAAATAAAGCACTTCGTGCGAATTATTCCCTAACCATTCCAAAATATTCAAAAATGCACAACGTAAATGTTTAAGTTTTTACTTCTGCCGGCACTCCCGAAGTGCAACCCGTATTTTTTAACTGCTAGCGCAGTATAAGTAATAGTACTACGCACAGTATGGCCACTGCCTGCCGTTCTCTCGTGTCGACCTCACCTCCCCTTTGAGACAAATCTGGAACAGTTTGTTTGGCGCAAGCCCCGAGAGTTTTTTTTTTTACATATTTCTGGACAATTTACACAGCGCCATCTAGTCCCAAATTAAGCGCAAACCTTGTGTTATGGGTACTAGACAACTGATAAATGTACTTACATACATTTTTTTTTGTAAATACATACTTATAATACATAGAAAACACACAGACCAAGACAAACTGACATATTCATGCACATAAATGTTTGTCTTGTGCGGGAATCGAACCCGTCGCGGGTTCAAAGTGGCCGTTGCTAACCATTCGACCACCGAGCTCGTCAAAGGGAGTTGTTATTTGGATCGACTAATCAAATATTAATATGTATAAAACATACATAAAAACAAACATACACATATGTATACAAAAATATAATACATAATAGTAGTTTATGAAACTGTTGCATAATAAGGGTTATTAAAATACGAGTGTGAGTTTATAACATGAGCCGAAGGCGAATGTTACAATAGACCACACGAGTATTTTAATACCTAATTATGTGCAGTTTCATACACTACTTTATCTAATCTCATGAAATATATGATAATAATATTTTAAATACAACCATGAAGTTAATTTAACAGCTTAATTCTTACTTAGAAATCCATTTGCAGATCGAGCATGCGTAGTGCGCATGCGCGACGCGCCGCGCGGCGCCGCGTTCACAGATTATGTAGAAAAATTTTGCAAAGTTGCAATGTATTTGCATTGCAACCTGTTTAAAATACCTGTATCCAGGGCTGAAGCTGTATCGAAATGGTAAAAAAGTTATTTTACGATACAGTTGTCCATAGAAGAGCTGTATCGAAAAATAACTTTTTAAATTTATTTTCATTATGATACTGTGTTTAGTTTTTTAATGTGTAAATTTCAGTATGAGATTAGATAAACTACATTAATACCTACGTAAATGTACGGAAAAACATTCAGTGACAGACAAAGGAACTAAGTGACATATCGTCGTTGTCAAACCAAAATCTGCTATGTGCATTTTGACGTGACAACGTCTTATAAATTGGTTAGCCGGGTGACACTTCAAGAAACTGGGTCACGTTATGCGCTTACAATGAGAGCGAGTGAAAGGCGCGTGCCTTTCACTCGCTCTCATTGTAAGCGTGTCGTGGACGCGTGTCCCTTCTAAGAGCGAGAGAGACAGACATAAAAAGTGAAAGGCGCATGCCTTTCACTTTTTATGTCTGTCTCTCTCGCTCTTAGAAGTCCCTTCCACTCGAAAACATTTTACCACTCAAAGTCGTTGTCACGTAAAACTTTCGCCCGTATACCGACTTTACAGGCAACCAAATTTTTTATTTTTTTTTACATTTTGACAATTGCAACTGGTAAATGAACCAAACCATCGTATGAAAAAACTGGTATGTGCTTCTAAGTACTATACGACGCACTGTGGCAACTATTCAGCACATAGCAGTTTTGTGTTTGACAACGACGATATAGTGAACTTTAACTTGATTTTTAAAACGGAAATAGTTTGTGCGTTACGTATAGCGCAGAACGCTTTATATAAACAAACAAGAGTTTAGTTTTATATTATGTTATTGGATCTCGTAGCGACATGTATGACTGAGGGTTCAAACTCCACCTAGGCAGAATTAAAAAAAAAAATTGTAATATTGTTTCAAGTTGCCCGAAATCAAGTATTTAAATAATAATAATTTAATAATAGCCGATCAAAAAATAGCCGAATTTCATCTGCAACGATGGACTGCTATGCCTTGTTTAGTAGTGTAATACTTAATAGTTAGATGGCGCCACACTGCGACTCACAGCAGTAAAATATAATATGTAAAAATTCGCCACTATCACTAACCTTTCTGGTAGCACAGTTTGCAAGAGCATTGCTCGACCGGTAATCGAGAGGTCGTTCAAATCCCACCTAGATGGGAGAGGTGAATTTTTCCATTTAAATAAATATTTATTTATTTTATATTTCTACAATTATTAGCGTTACAGTTTCCCAATTCGCTTAATAATGTCTTAAATCATAATTATAACAAAATATTCACATCAAAATAACAAAGAAAATAATTGGTTACATATACAAAAAAATAATAACATTATTAGAATTACATTAAAATTATAAAAGAGAATTTGATGAACTCAGTGGTGGGGTGGTATAATGTATGACTGATACAAATTGTTGGTCGCTGCTACCACGGTCGCGGTCGTCTTGTGCGTGAAGGTCGTTAGGCCCATTCTAGGGCAAGGGTTGTCGTCAAAATCCAGTGGTGTAGTACGGTACGACTAAATGTATAAATGGAACATTTGGCAGCGCGCCTGCGTGGTTTTCCGGGGTCGACTCCCGACCTTCACAATCTGAGATTATAGACGCAATAAAGTGCGAAATCATTAACGCACGCGCCATTTGCAATTTTATTGTTTACAAACTATACGAATACATGTATAATGAGACGGTTTCTGGATATCCCTGTTTGTTTGTAAGCAATTGTCCTTAGTTTGTACCAGATGTGATTTCTGGATTAATATTTGGCGTAATGTACAGCCATAGAGTGTTTAACGCACAGATTTGCACATGTACAAAATGTTATTCGTTATGTAGTGGAAAGGAGTAGTCAGATTGTTTTTTTTTATCCTTCCTTCACCGGGGTGTCAAACAAACATACGGTTCGACTGAATTAAAACGGTTACCGTAGTCTATATGCGCTCGCAGTAAAAATAGTATGGTTACATCCTTTCACGCTTGGCAACCTCACTGACTCGCAAAAGTACAACAGGCAACGGGCGACATGGCTTTTGGGTGGTGCGTATTTCTCCAGTCTCGACCTACTTCTCTTTCGCCAGAACCTCGTTTCCTAGTGAGCACACCTACTGAGATTTCTTTTATCTCTAAAGATGTTGAAGAGCAAATGTCTTTGTTGTATCTTTAGTTCTGTTAATCGTATACAATTGGGCGGCCGATGAAGTAGGCTAATATAAATACATTGGACAGTAGGCGCTTGCTCTCGTTTCGTCGATTCGCGCATTTTTGGGTCACTGTGCTCGCGCGGAATTCCATATGGCGTCTCTCTAACGCAAACGAACCAATTTGAGTAGTTCAAACTGTATTAGATTAAAACAAATCCTACAATAATACAATGTTTTCCATTTAAATGTAGTATTCAGAAAATTTTATTGATGCAAAACAAAAAGTAGTTCTTTATTAAACAAAAATGATTTAATAATCAATTTACCTACGCATGTAATGAAATTTCAATACTGGTTCTATGAAGATTGTAAATTCTTATCTGTTAAAGTTTGCTAGGCAACGCTTTATTATTGAACATTATATCATTCCACATTGAGTTTGATTTTAATACATGCATCTCTGTTGGACGACTGGTACGTAAAGGAGGGCCGAGCGTTCCCTAGGCTGTGCAATTAGGTTGAAGGTCTACATTTCTATGCACGTAAAATAAACGTGTCTGTCTACGGTTTCAAATAAAGTTCATTATTGCATACCCGTAGACTATAGTATTAGAGTAGAGACCATGTTCCGTAACGTTCTTCTAAGTTGCGACCACGGTGTAGGTAGAATACAGCCTAACATGAGTTATGTAATTATTTTGACGAAGCTAATTTTGCGTGAAGTATGAGAAAAAGATTAGAATGAAATTTCGCATTCTTCCGTATCTGACATGTGACTGCAATCTTGTAACTATATGTAATTATTTTTAAACCACTACAGTGATGCCTAATGGAAAGCAGTTACCGTAGCCTATAAACGCCTATCACACCAGGGTTATCACACGCAGCGTAATAGGTTAATACAAGTATTCAAACTAACCACCAGTTTTGCCTCGGAATTATAGGCGAAAAAACATTTTTATGAATTTAGATGAGGTTCCGAATGTTCGAAAGCCTTTCCAAATTGCTTGAGAATGTTCGTATTGGTTTCGGGATTATTAAAGAATCGGACATTTTGTCCATTTTCCGAACTTCAAAATCGGTTGCGGATCCAAAGTACCTATCTAATCATTTTCATACATGACTGTAATGTAATGAGATATCAAAATCACCGTATAATAAGTAGTACCACAATGAATATAAATTGATGCCTTATTTTTTGCTAATTCTACTGCACTATAAACAGAATCAGCGTCAGTCAAAAGTCAATTGGTCCCATAACGTGCGGCGAACATCTACAGCGTGACTTTGTTTGGTATCCTTCAGGCATCAATTGATTTATACTACAGAACACATGACAATTGAGAGCGAATAAGACATGTGTTTAATGACGTATTTACAGTGGAGAGCGTGCAAAAATAGTGATAGGTCGGCAATACACCGAGAGAAACGTGGTTGGTTGACGAACGGACACATTTTGATGAAATTTAGCACACATATAAAATATGTTCTGGATTGATACTTTTTAGTGTTTTAGTTAGCCGTGTGGTTTCCGGCAGAGTAGAATAGAATCACTCCGTTTCTTCCCGTGGATGTCGTTGAAGGCGACTAAGGGAAATAATACCATTATAAAACATCGATCAAGCCTCCCCAACCCGTCTGGCCAGCGTGGGGAGTGTAGGCCAAATCCTCCTTCTGTCTGGGACGGACAAGAGAGGGTCGTGCTCCTGTAGTGGAGACTAAAATGACCTGATGATGTTGATACTTTTTAGTTGGGTAGAAGCGACTAAATAACAAGCGAACATTAAGCATCTTTCGTAAATGACTTTAACTTCGTAGTAAAATAATATCTAATTTATAAATATTTTTTTCCAGATCGAACCGCCTCCACATTCGGTGTTCCCAGCCGAAGACGCCCAGGAGGTGGTGAGAAAACTATGCAATTCAGAAATTAACGGTCGCGCCATACTGAGATTCCATAATGTGGATTAAACCTCCACAGTGGCCAGAGACTGTTCGGAAAATAATTCGGAAATTGTACATTTTCAAATTGGTCACTGTCAATATTTGACAAATTGGAATGAAAAGTAGTGAGTGGCCGTTCCAGATGCGAGATGTTAAAGGTAGCACACACGCTTATAATTTACGTTTGAGAGCATGCTAATATCAGGCAAGTGTTAGAGTGAACGCGCATTAGTGCGGCCACGATGTGTCTGGCCGCACAATACTCGGGTCGCTGCGGCCGGGTATTCATTGCGACCGCATTGTGACCGGTTGCGGCCCGTAAATAGCTTTGTAACATATAAAGTAAATGCGCACTTGTTTTTGGTACGGCCAATGTTAGTCCGGTGTCTGTCGTGAGCGGTAGTCTTGATTGTGAATGTCAATAATAGAAACCCTTTCAGGGGTTTAGATGATTATACGAAATAAAATATAAAAAGGAAAGCACATGTCTAAGCGACGCAGGCCCTCTTGCATTGCGACTGTTAGAGTAACATTGTGGTCTTGACCCGTCCAGTCGTGGTCGCGGTCGCATCAGTGCGCATTCTCTCCTAGGTGTATTGTATATAAACTTTTTGTAATACTACGCATGCTCAATATAGCATTTTTGTATGAACAATATATAAATATTTTAAGCAATTGTGTCGAAATTTTTTTCAATTGGTTGTAATAAAAATATGCTATATTTAAAGGCCATTGAAGAAGTAAAATTAAATTTGTAGTAAGTATTTACGTATGACAGAGTACGCTTAGAAACATCACACTTTACGTTATAGTAATATTGAATAAATAATATATGTAGTAGGTAGATATATTTCTGCATACTATGTACATAAAGTAATGTTAAATCAATGAAAATCTAAGTTATTTCAATTTTCCTACAACTTAAATTGCGTATATTATTACCTAATCATATGTATTCTCTTCCAAACAGGTTATATAGTAGTATATTGCATAGACACTCTTAAACAGTGGTTCCCAACCTTTTTTGTTCGGGGACAACTTCCAGGTCCTGTTCAATGTAGAGACTCAACTGTACGATAAATCTACTACACTGCATCTTGAGAATACAATATTTGGTTTAGTATTGCTCAATCTCTTACAGTATAATTCTGTATCACGGACCTTGATTTAGCTCTCACGGATCACTAGTGGTCCGCGGACCAGCGGTTGGGAACCTCTGCTCTTAGATAACCGTTCAAGTATATGTGATTATCTATAATATGGCTCCAACAACATCAATTCTCCCATTATTTGTTGTTGGAGTATAAAATACTTCAAGGTCCATGTTTTCCATTATATATTTTCAATGAAACAGTGTCATAAACACCCCTCCGTCCGCAATGTTCCTTTATCACCCCCGAGTATCGTGTAGGCAGATATTTTCTGATATATATGAAGACTATCGCGGGTTTTTTTCTACTGTAGAACATTATTCATAATCAAACGTAACATTCCTTTTTTTTCCAAAAGTGATATAACTTTAAAATAATAATCATTTAATTTTGTATGAAAACAAAAACTTGGTTGTTTGTAAAGTCGGTTTACGGACGATAATTTTACATGACAACGTCATAAGAAAACATCGGCCGATGGAGTGGAAGTGAGATCGTGCCTCTCTATCGCTTGTTCCGCGCTATCTCTGCACGCTTGGCCCAGGCGGAACGTGACAATAACTCATGCTTTAAAGCTTCCTACTTCTATGCTTGGCTCAGGCGGAACGTGACAATAAGTCATGCTTTAAAGCTTCCTACTTCTACTAATTTCTTCTGATTAAATTCGTTGTGAGTTCCAAGGCAGCCGTAGTTTTGCCCTTCACTTCGCCTTTTTTGGCGGTCGCCGCTGTTAATCCTGGCTACACAGGAGACACAGTGGTGGGAATGTGTGATGGGCACCCGCGTAAGTCATGCTTTTTCGTGCGTGCAGCTGGAGTTCAAGGATTTATAATACGTTATCACGGCAGTAAATCACGCATTATTTATAAATAATGTAGGCCGAATGGGTGCACGAGGTAGCAACATTGTTGCACACGCTGTAAACGGTCTCGGGGATACAACGTGGTACTGACGTGCCATGCCACTGGGATGTACTGGCATGCCACATCAGAGTGCTTAGCGAGGGTTTTTGTTCGAGTACAATCATGTCAACGTAAATAAACTGACTAAATGGAGAAGAACGCTCATGTTGTGATTTTACCAGACGCGTGTTACATATTAAAATCAGCCGGGTTGCTCACTTCAAAATGTGAGCGGGTAAGCCACATAATTTTGATATGTAACACGCGTCTGGTAAATTAACAACATGAGAGTTCTTCTCTATTTGGCCGGTTTGTTTACGTTGACATGATACGAACGCGAACAAAAAACTCGCACGAAGCATTTTGTACATCTTACCTCCGTTCACTTCCCCTAATTCGGGCATATAGGCATGTATTGCATTTTATGTTTAAAATAAATATTTTTCGTGTGTGCACTTCTTTACTAAATTAATATTATAGTGTTTGATTATCAATGTGATGTTTTATTAACGGGAAATTTTCCGCATAGCTTTGCGTACTGTATTTTCAGCGAAATTCATTGAGCTTAGGAAATCGTCCGGTCGTTCTGTCTGTCCGTTGCCATGAAAATCAAAATTTCGAAATTCTGACTTCGGATTCGTGTAGAGCATCGAAAAGTAGTAATGTAAAGTGACCTCGCTTTTCCGATATCAATTCGGGATTTCGAAAAAGAAAAACATTTCGCTATGGTGGCGCATGCTGCGCGTCCGATGTTATATTCTGCAACATAGTTTTTTTTTTTGTTTTGGGAGTAAAAAATGTGTCTACAAATATTAAAACTGCCACCAAGTCGTGAGGAGCTCACGCAAGAGTCAGTGGCCTATAGGCGGCCTTAAAAGACTGGCCATCCCGAAATTGAGCAGTATTGTGGAGTATGCTCTAAACACCTTCAGTTGTCAGGATACCCGTATCCCCACAGTGGGATAAGTATGGGTTGAATGACGACAGCAAGGCGTCAGACAACAGTCACGAATTATATGTACATACGTATATTATTTATTTACTATTCTTACATCGATAGCATGATTTTATATCTCCAATTTTTAATAACAATACGTCATATGCGATATACAAGTTTAAATTTAACTTAAGTGCGTTGTAAATGTGTCAGTCGTTTGGATAACCCTCTGAGACATGACAGTGTAAATAAAACTGTTTGTATTCGTGGAGAAATACACGTGTCTCGAGCGTGTACAATAGTCAGTTATAAACAACGTTATATACCGAGCTAACCTCATTTGAAAAGTTCCATGTACCTATCTCTGTTGATCAACAGAGTTTCCAATTAATAAAAGCTTCGAGATAATGGTCCTTATGATAGATATTTATAATTATTTCAGTCTTGTCCGTTATGTCTAAGTTTAAATTAACAAAATTGACTAAATGTTTATAAATATGTGAAATCTAAATGTTACAATACCAAAATGCTAAATACCACATTAATATTATTATTATATTATATGTATCTCTCTTAATTCACGGCTCAAACCCGGTCATTTGTTAGGCGTGGGGATATGGATCCAACGCGTAGAGGCCCCTTTGAGAAGTTTGATGTAATGTTTTACGCCCGCCGTGACTCGCTCCAGGATATGTCAATGGAACGATATACCCATGAGCAGGTCTCGGCAAGCGTCGCGACTATTGCGAAGTGTGATGGAAAATAAATGGGCTATGGAGATGAGATCTGGGTGAACTTTAATACCGGGCTATTACAGAAGAGGGACGGACGCCTGCCAAAACTGCTATTATTGCTAGTTATTGGCGGCAGGCGGTGGCTCACACAGCTTGCCACTCACTAGATGGGCCCCCGAAATGCCAGGAAATCGGCCGGGGGCAACACCGGTGTGAGTGACTCAGGGGTGTCGAGAGGTGTGCTGCGCTTTCTCCGAAGTTACTCGCGGCGTGATGCCCTTTAACACTTCCACCCCTGGAGCATATAGCTCTAGCGGCTCCTCTCTGGACGGCCAATGAAGGCCAGAGCTGAGAGTCCTGCTTCTTGTGTTTACACTCCGACCGATGAAGGCACGTCGGAGATGAAGGCCCTGACCGACTCTCTGGAGACTCGGGTCCGTGGTCGCTACTCACACAACAGCTCGCCACAAGCTGCCCTGCGGACATATAAGTCCATCCAGATCATCCTTATAGCCTATTTATTATTTAAGACACAAATTACACAGCGCCATCTAGCCCCAAAGTAAGCGTAGCTTGTGTTATGGACTAGACAACTGATAAACATACGTAAATATATTTTTTTATTTTTTTTGTAAATACATACTTATGATACATAGAAAACACCCAGACTAAGACAAACAGACATGTTCATTTTACAATACGTTCAGTGTACAATACGTTCACTTTACAATAGTTACAATGCCTACAGAGACCTGGGGCCCTACCGCCGAAGCTGAAGCCGATTACCATCTGTTTTTTTGATTCCAAAAATTGGTCTTAGGTTATAATTGTTGACAAACATTTTCAGCTCAGTCGGTAGAGCTGTAGGGTGTCTACCAGCAGAGCTTAACATAATTAGCAACAATGTAAGCAGTTGTTTCATTTTCGCATTTAAAAAATCCGACGGTAATCGGATTCACCTTGTGAATCCGATGGGCCCCTGCTCATGGGTATACACTGGGCCGCAATGAAAGCTGGTCGGTAACAAAAACATCAATTTTTAAAAACCGTCTTTATTATTTATTTATGGTTTTAACACAATCACCAAAAAGAAATAAAAAGATTTTACTTCTGCCTATATTTTTAAGGAAATAAACTTAAATTCAGTATTTATTTCATAAAGCTAGCTCAAAATATTTTGGAAGTTATTGATGTTTTTGTTACCGACCCGCTTTCATTGCGGCCCAGTGTATTATTGTTCCATTGATATATCCTGGAGCAGGTCACGGCGGGCGTAACCATGATATTAAACTTCTTTAAGGCCTCTACGGGTTGGATGCATATCCCCGCGCACGCCTTTTAAAGGACCGAGTTTAACCCGTGAATTTCGGAGACATAATCTTTAGACAAAGTAACAAATTGCGACATCGATAATTGCTATCATTAGCGGTGACGTTAGCCGATCACGTATTATTTGGACTGCAGGTGTGACAATAATATTAACAAGCAGACATAATATTGTTCAATATTATCGATAAATTTTGAAACTGAGGTTAAACATTGAACAATTTGTAAACATTCTGTCAAATTTCTGCAGTTAAATATGGAATGCGCATATCCAGCTTAACTGCCTTATCTTCACTACGATATTAGAATTCGCATATATGTATATTCACATATCCATGAGCGGTAATCACATTTTCTTAATTTCTATATTCTATTTTCATATGATATCCCGCTAGTGGGGTAATAAGGTGCATATGTCGCGACATCTCTTGCCTAAAAATAACGCCGGAGTTAGGGCAAATTGCGCCGCTTCGAGCTGTATTGCACTTAATAGTTGAGCTGCCAAAGTCGCTTTTTAATTGTCGTTTCAGAATGAGACTGGTCTACTAAGCGTACATATGTACATAACAAGCTATTAGCGCAGTATATGATTTACTCTGCAATCATTCAAAGTCCTTTTGGGTTGTAATTGCTATAGTTGGTGCAACAAAAAATTGGTGCGGCCAAGTAGATTACGACCCTAACAGCGAAATGGAAGGATATGCTTCAATTTTCAAGGTCGCTGTTCGTTTCAGTTCAGTCACATTAATTCCTGTCAGTGTGTACAGTTCTCAATAATTTTATCTGTCAATTTTGACACGGTGATATAAGGCGACTGGTAGAATCAAAATGATGTGACTGTATATTATTTTTGATATATAGAATTTACTGAAAAATACAATATAATATCTTGCCCTTTCTAGTTCTTTAAACATTTTCTATAGATACTGTGTAGGTTAGGTAAACACGGTACACACATCAAAAGAGGGTATAGTATGGTATACATCACTGTCACGCAGAGGTATATCATAATAAAAAAATATATAAAGTCTAGTGGAGACGAAATGGAGACGTTTTGCTATATTCCAGTCCAGGGACCATACCGCCTAAGCTGAATCCCATTCCCATTGAATACTTTGATTCCAAAAATAGGTCTTCGGTTTAAGTTATTGACAAACATCTTTCGCTTTATTGGTAGAGCATCAGGGTTTCTACCATCTAAGTTAAACACAATTACCACAAATCTAAGCTGACGTATGATTTTCGCAATGAAAAAATCCGGTGGGAATCGCCTTCAGCTTAGGCGGTACGGCCCCAGGTCCATTCAACACACTTCCCCGGACCACCATGATACCCTCATAAGTATTCATAAGGTCTTCATTCGACCCACGACCTAGTCAAAACTTAACCATTATACATTAAAGCTTTAATATTGGGCATTTCTTTTGGGCCGCTACAGTTACAAAAATACTAAACCTGGCTCTCCACAAAATCATGTTGGACACCCCTGTACTAGAAAGTTCTTTGATGATCGTCTATTCATCGTGAGATCATGATCGAATGTCTACTGCCGTAAGATACTTGCCAATTGTATCTATATCTCTATAAACGTCAACACATATATGTACAATATACATATATGTTATACATATGTATGTAGAAATGTGGTGATTAATTAAAACTGATATGCCAATATATACCATCAAAGGATATCGTCGGTGTCCCAAATGGATATAACAATTTCGATGCACAACATAGGTCTCGATTTTGGGAAATTTCGAATTGTCTTAAATCGCCGTGCAATGATTGAACGCCGAAGTGCGTTTATGACATAATCTGCTAATTATGTATCAATTTTGATCCGGAATTACATACATAATAACGATGCAAGTTTATGCTTGTAAAAACTATGTACCTTAAGTTATCTCTTTTGCTATGTGTACCGGCAGTCATATATTTAGAATATTATCAATATAATAGTTTGTTTAATATTAACGAGCGTAAATATAGATATATCAGCGTAATTATGTTAACGAAATCTGAACATTGTTTACAATAAAGATTATGGGTGATTGACACGCGGACGTGTATATGGTGTGATTAGGTATGAAGGTCCACGTACTAGGTACGTGCTCCGTTCGCTTCCTTTGTTGTTAGTGATTCACATGAGCGCGGCGAGGTTCTTTGTGAACTTTGTTACAATAACTATTTTTGTCTGCACACAAATGTATATATTTTAAGTATTTCTCGTTGGCAATGTACGTATAGAGGATTAATATATTTTATACACAAGATTTCACTAGCGAAATTAATCTAAACAGTACAAAAAATTATTTAAAGTTGATTTTTTTTTTATGTCAATCAGTTAATTTTGTCTATGTATACATACATATAGACAAAATTAAATGTTAAGAAATATATTTTCTGTTTTTCATGGTAATATCAGCCATGAAAAAACCATAAGTCAAAATATCCGATACTTCAACAGAAAAAGACACGTATTACTGTTTTGTTTGGAATAAAGAAATATTCTAACCACTGGACAATTTTTTTAGTAAGTCATATATAAGTATATACATATAAGTCATATATCTTTAACACACTTGTGGCATCTAGATGTTAATAAACATAAAAACTAAGTTCAATGAGAGCTATATTTTTAAGTGATTCTTAATTTTGATTAGTCACGAGAAAAGCAAGAACATTTTGTTTCAATATTACGAAAAATAATAATGATACTTTAAGAGAATTAAGTTAGTTGTAGGGAGGGGACACCGATAAAGAATGTAATATAAATATTATGTAATTGTTCAATAAATAAATCAGTGCCATTGTGACTTGTAGGAAACGTTTCAATATTATAATAATAGTTTATAAAAAATATAGCAATATACGGATGAGTGAAACTTTTATCAATAAATATTGTTAAAGGACATTAGACGTTTTTTTATTTCATATTAATAACTATCAAAGGTCACAACTTTTTGAACTATGAGTTCAAAAATTAGACATAAGATACATAAGGTGTTTTGGTGATTCCACAAATAAATTATTTCGATCTCTGGACCGCTCTTAAACCGTTCAGATTAAATCAAGATTTTTATTATTATTTTACACATCACTATTATGTCCAAAATTAAGCAAAGCTTGTATTATAGGTACTAGATTACTGATTATAATACTTAAGTACATTTTTTTGTAAATACATAGAAAAATACCCAGACCAAGACAAACAAACATGTTTGTTCATGTACACAAATGTTTGCCTTGTGAATTGGGGAATATGCAGCTTCGGTGTTAATGTAGCCATTGCTATCCATTCGCCCAATGGGCTCGTCAACTGTAAAACTTTATGCGTTCTTGACTGTACATAGTTGAAACGTTAGTCTTCTAAACACTATAACCTTGTTTTACTTTATGTTGAATCTGTCCAATTTGTTTCACTTGTAATAATGGCTTATTTACATGTCAAATAGAATTTCATAATGTTAATTATGTTCGGAACAACCATCTACCATGAATACAATATAGTATTTTTACATCACTATACTAGCAAAAATATTTGCAATTACAGCCAAATAACTAAATTATTTAAATTTATGACAAAACGGTCGTAATGATACAAAAAATAATACTTAGTACCTATGTTGTTATGTTAGGTAAACAGGATTTTAAAATCATTTTGAAATATTAGGTAACTACTCACGAAAAAGATAATGTTTAAAATAACTTTATGATAATTTTATAAAATTAACACCTTAAAAGGGAAAAAGTTAATTTATAATATATATTATATTATATAAATTTAAAAAAATATATATATTTAATATTATATTATATAAATTTAAAATCAAAAATATTTTAAAAATGGGAAAATTCAAATAATAAACAAAAATTATAATTGTATATTTCCATTTTTAAAATATTTATAATACTTATACTGGCAAGTTGGCCGCTATCAAATATTTCAATATATATATATATATATATATATATATAGCTATATAAACATAGTTTCTAAATTGGTTACAGAATTTTTTATTAGCAATATTAAACTACATGTTAACACATGGTCGAAATATTAAATAATTATGTGAAAAGCAATAGAAAACGTAGATGTCATATGTTTTGCCGAGCGTTGTAACTAGGTATATCCTATTTCTATATATTATATATCATTTAACAAAATAATGTTATAGTAATCTTCCATTGTATATAGAATATAATAGGGTTGTAACGTAACTTCGCTTCCGCCTCCGTTACTGCGGAAGTTCCGCAAGAAATCGTATCTTCGCCTCCGCCTCCGTACAATTATTGCGGAGTTGTAACGGAGGTTTATTTACTTAATCATAGAGCAATAATGCGCGGTAAAAACTAATAGAAGACATCAATTCCAGATTTTGTGTTAATTTTGATTGACTAGAACCTTTTTTGTTCACGGACCACTTTTTCGCGCAGAACACACGCGTGGTCTTTGTTGCGTACAGGGTCCCCAACTGTCATATAAATCCATTATTCTATAACTCAAGATTTGAGTTTTTTGTATAATACTGCTCAATCTCTATAATTACAAGTTTGTATCACGGACCATAATTTACCTCTCACGGACCGCTAGTGGTCCGCGGACCTGCGGTTGGGAACCTCTAGACTAGAAGGTAATGTTTATTTATATGTTTACTTATGTGATTTGAAATGAAAACTTTGTACTTAGTTTTAATGCACAGGATAAGTTGGAAGAAATTAATATTATTTGTAATTAGATTGTTGAAATTGAAACTAAAGCCACCACAGGCCTAGAAATTTTCGCTGTGGTTGCCACAATAGAAAAAAGCCGGCGGAAGTGTGTAAGAGTTTTGAATAAATTCGGTTTTTGTTGCATTAATTCGTATTTATTGCTCTTCCATTTGCCCGAATATCCATTCGCCACTTTTCGTGGTAGATATGTAAAATATTGTTGAATTAAATATTTATATAATTCGATATTTTCGGTGTAGATCCCTCCGCCATATATTATTGTCTAGTCAAGCGTGTCTGTGTTAGATCGTGGTGCGTGGAGCGACCATTATAAGTGTAGCTTGTGACGTCATAATTGTTAGTCTTAAGCCTTACTGTGTAACTGTTGTGTTGAGTATACCGAATAAAGTGATATGATGATTGTTGAAGTCTTTTTTGTTCTCAATAAGTGTCATCCGCAAGTTTAAACAGGGTGTCCACTGCTAATGTATAAAAAAAACTTAATCTTTTCCCCTGATCCTTATCTTTTGCTCCTCCGTGCTTTGGAGGGTATGTTAAGCCAAGTCAGTGGTCTTTGGGCGGCTTGAAAACACAGGTTGGCGCAGTTGAGCAGGGTGGGGGAGTAAACTCTAAACCCCTTCGATGAAGGGGACACCCATATCCCATCTGTGGGATGATGCCGACGCAATAACCTAGGTATATTGGCTTTCTGACGCGGAAGTTCACAACCGAGTTTCCGTCAAAAGTTTCACCAGACGCGTGTTACATAATATGCAAATTAGCCGGGTTGCTCATTTCTAAATGTGAGCAAGCAAGCCACATAACTTTGATATGTTACACGCGTCTTACAAATTCACAACATGAGAGTTATGGCACTAAGCACTGCGTTATTATAGTTCTAGCACACGCCGGCCACTCCATACAAATGTCGCGCCGGTAACTACTACATAAACAATAACGTCTGTGCAGAGGGTGAAAGTGCGTGTGGGCGTGCGGCGCCATAGAAACTGTTCCAGATTTGTCACAGAGGGGAGGTGAGGTCTACCTAAAAGAGCGGCAGAGTGGCCATACTGTACGTAGTACTATTAGTTAAACTGTAATTCCAGTTCAAGAATGGCCTCCAATGATTACGTAGATAGTTCTATTATGTAATATTTATCTCTCTGGAGGTGACGTCATACATCCCTATAGATATACTAAGATAATAGGGTACATACTTGAACCAGCCGACCTTCAATAGATCGAGAAGCTGTTAAAAAAAAAATCGGTTGTCTGTAAAGTCGGTTTACTGACGATAGTTGAACGTGACAACGTCATAAGAAAATACTGATGGAATGTTTGCATTTTTCAAAAGAAAATTTTAATGGAACGCCTCAGAGCGAGGTAACGCCCGCATACGTCATGTTTTTTCGTGCGTGCAGCCGGCTCCATCGAATTATAAGACGTTGTCACGTCAAAAAGTTTATCTCCTCGTTAGAATTAACCTTGTAATGACCGCTTCTTCTACATATCTACTTACTTGCTATTTCTCTATATGGAATAGATACACGTATTACAACGACTCTTATGTGCGAGTGTGATGGAAGTGAAAAATTGAAAAGGGGATTTATTAATTGATGATTATGAGGATTAACTACAGTTCACACAGACCTAGGATTACGCTACATTTTGGGTCACTTTCAAGCGTGTTAACGCTTACAAGCAAATTTCATGTTGTGAATTTCCCAGACGCGTGTTACATATCCAAATTATCCGGATTGCTCACTTAAAAATGTGAGCAAGTAAGCCATATAATTCTGATTTGTAACACGTGTCTTATAAATTCAAAACATGACAGTTTTTCTCTATTTGGTCGATTTGTTTACGTTGCATGATCCAACGCGAACAAAAAACTCGCACTCAGTAGGTACAGGTGCTAACTAGCATCAACATCGAATTAAACATTATGATTAAAGTCCACCAACGATAATAAAAAAATGCATTCTTACTGCCTTGTAAGGAAGATAACATAAAACTCATTCACCGCACTATGTCCAACACAAACCAAGAATAGGTCTAGATGGTCACACTTACATTAATTTATATGCACTTAAATCACTATTATGATTATTTAACCAAATAAAAAAGACGTGTGGCACTCGGGGACTGCCGCGGTAAAGCTATTGCATAGCATTTTGTATCAACTTATGCAATTATAATTTTATTTATTTATTTTATTCATGCAGTATTGCTTTTTCTTTGATAGTTCAAGTTACACTTTTTGAGCGTGGTGACCGATAAGAAAACAAATTTTTCTATTATAAAATAAATAAAACGAGTTTCGTAGAGTCGTACAATACGTCTAATCGCACGCACACAACGCCGTGTCGAAGACTGCCGAACTGAAACGACGTTAGACGATGCACGGCCTTCAAGCCACACCTCCTTGCCCGTCGGAGTGGGGAGCGTGAGGTTTTTTCGTTACGGAATTTCTGGATTCGGTCCCCGCGCTCAAGGCCCGCGATAGAAGCTATGCAATAGCTTAACAATAAAAAAAAATTAGACACTCCTAAAATGTTATGTTCTTACCTGTTAAAAAGGATCAGAAAGTATATTAAAATTAATAATGCCGGTGTTGCACCAAACGAGCGACATACCTATTTGAATGTGTTTGCCAACAACGACAATGAACTATTTTAACGTTTTATATTATTATAAATTTAATACAGGAAAAAAAAAATACGCAAACCTGTACATACTCTATCGATTTAGCTGTCTAATAAAAACGCGCCATGATGAAAACATCGTATTTGTTTTTTATATTTATTTAAAAAGATTACTAAAAATCGATATTGTTTTCATGTTCACATATTATAACAGATTTTTTAAAATACTACTGAACATGTAAAAAATATATTAAAACCTTGAATTATAACTTAGGTACAGCTCTTTTCCCTTTAAATAAATACAGCGACTTCATGTTCTTCATATTGGCATCTATTTTCGCGTCAGATAGTTTTGTGGCCTGTTCATAATCCTTCGTTCCCCAGATATCAACCACTGATCTGATTTCCTGATTGGGCTCAGCATGGAGGACGATGAGCACAGATTTGGTACCAACACCGCCACTCTTGATCGTCGCAGTTGCTCCACACGACTTAATAGCTACATTATCGACATAAATGTACTGAATGGTGTATCCAGGGAAGTAGTTCTCATATACGTAAATTTGACCCTCGCTGATCGAAACTGGTTGGTTTTCTACCACAGCCGAATCCATGTGGCGTTGGTTATGTTGCCATTTACCCCGTTCTAAGGGTATTTTTTCCTTTTCGCAGAACATTCTGCCCTCCGTGAAGGTTATTAATAGGAGTAGAAAGAGGCGGTCCATTTCGTTGCTTTATTGTAATTGACTGTGTTGTACTTACTCAGCTGGGGAACTATTGTTTGGGAACAATTGGCAATTGTGGCGAGCGCACTTGTTTTATTTCACTGGTTGACGCATTCAAACTTATATTTGCTGAGCAAGATGTTCAGTTGTTAATGGGTCGGTTATTATTAAATACTGTGGCTTGATACGCTTTCGCAGTCTATTTCGTGCGGCAAGGCTACCATAATTTAGATGAATATAACAAAATATGTAATAAATTAGTGATTATTCATACTGACTAATACTTGGTCAATGTGATAAATCATGTTTTGGTTAGATTTGAGTTGATTTTTGTTTAGGTTAGGGTTTTCTTGTGTCCTGTCATCGGAAATAGGAGCTCCGCGAAAGAGAGCTCCGTCAACCTAGATGATGAATGATGTGGTGCCAAGTAAACGCAATTATTAATAATTGACAATTTATTACATATACATATATTACACGTTATGTTAGTCTGTAAGGTACATATTTTATATATTCTATGGGTTTATTGTTATGTTCATACTGTACATTACATTGCCTGAAATAAATAAATAAATGCAGTTCTCATACATAGAACAAGATGAGTATGTATAAGTGATTATATGCTAACACGGAAATATGTATAAGTATATGTGATTGTATGTATAAGTGATATGCTAACACGGAAATAAAGCGCAGAGTAGCTGTGCGGTGCGTCTGCGAGTCTGCGTGCACAAACATACGACATTGTAATGTATACAGTATGAATGTCTGGTCATCAGCGAAGTTTTAAATAAAACCACATTATTGGATATGAATAAAACTAGGTTTTATTTCAACGGCACAGTTCATGGTCCCTAAAAATAAAATTTACACTTTTTAAACTTAATTAAACAGAATCAAAATGTCAGTAATTGGTATAACGTTCGAAAATACACGGGAGGACACGAGTGAACGGGGTTACATATTCCAGAAATATCTTTGGCGTTTCGTCTATACCAAAAAGTCCGACAGACTACAAAATGCAATATTAAAAATCCCAAAATAATAAAGTGAAGAAGTAGTTAACATAATTATACATTAATATCACTCTAATATCTCATATAAAACTTACTTATTCTACTCCTGTCACAGAACACCCCCAACAGATTCGGCATAGATTAGTAGTTTGTGGTCACTAAGTAGTAGGTACGTACTATTAAAATCTCATCGATGTAACTCGGACATTGGATTAAGTGTCGAGCAACAACCTCGTGAATGTTACATTTAAAGAACACCGATTTTAGTTATAAACATGCGAAAATATATTTCATGTCAACTCTTTTTTTTTTATACTATGTCCGTCGGCAGACAAGCATACGGCCTGCCTGATGTGAAGCGGTTACCGTAGCCATATTACGCTCGCAACATAAAATATCGCTCGCCCGCCGCCACCCCCGCTACCATCGCAGCATCTCCTTCCTTTCTGGTGATCTCTCTCACTCGCAGGGACACAACCAACAAACTCAAGGGAATCGTTATTTGGCTGCGGTATTTTGTGAGGTGGAGGTACATTCCCCAGTCGGGTAGCTTACAATTACGCTCCCTACCTCTCTTTTCGCCAGAGCTTCGTTTGTCAGTCAGCAGGGTGCACCGCGTGCAGGTGAAGTTGGCTTTAGTTCAAAGATGTTGATAAACTTTACCTAAGTCAAATTACTTACTTTTTAAATCACAACAGTCACTTAAAACCCTAAACTAAACAAAAGATAGCATCGTAGTTAACCGGTAAGTAAAATTATACACTTGATTATATTGATTATATCTTTAATGTCTTTTTCATAAACATTTTATGTCTTCAAAATAGCCTATTAAATTCCACGGGTCGCTCGCCGTACTATTCATGTATTCCGTTTAGTTTATACCACCGGGAAGTCGTACAAAACATCCATGCGGAATCTACTGGGGGATTTCTGTGATTCTAAACAACGTCATTACAAATAATAAAAAAACCGGCCTGCCATGCACTATGTGCATGAAAATTGTCTTACAAGTTCCGTAAGACAAATTAGTTAGTTGTCTTTTATATATATTTTTTTCAATAATGATATATAATGATAGTAATATATAAAATACTGTATATTATAACAAGGAATAAATTTTGATCAGTTTTATAGATATATGTATATATATATATATATATATATATATATATATATATATATATATATATATATATATATATATATATATATATAAGGGTATATTTTATAGAAGAATTTCCAATTTAAATTCGTTCTGTTAAAGCTGAGATTCTCATAGTATCACACCCTGGCCACTCCATCCAAAAAATTTCAACACAAACATACCGCGTATCTATACGTGCAAATGTGTGTGTGATTTAAGGTTTACTGCATAACGAAGTAGGTACCTTGCGCTGTGGTGTCTGACGTCATACTTTAGGTAATATTGTAATAATATCTTTAAACATTTATTTTCAATGACTGTTATTATGAGACTGCATTAAATCCAGTTACGTTACCGTGCTACACTAAGTGTTTCGCGTCACGCGGGTTGTAATTGGTTACTATACTAATTGCGTGGATGTCTATTGAAAAGTGAAATAAATATCAATATTCAACTTACAAAAATTCCAAAAACGTCGAATATACGATTACGACGATACAATATGTAAAATTCATAGTTAAAACTGGAAAAAATAATTGATTTTGTAACGAAAAAAAAAATACTTTAATGGCAATGATTACATAATAAGAAATAAATTATTTTACCATTTAAAAGTTCAATTGAGAACTCAGAGGGGAGGGGAGGTGAGCTCGCCTTGTGAGAGTGGCAGGGAGTGGTCATACTGTATGTAGTACTATTACTGTGATCGTATACATGTTTATTATATACATATATTATTATGAAAAATTCTAGTAGTTTAGCAGATCTTCCAAAGATTCACATGGATTTCTATATGAAGGTTATTACATAAGTTTATAGTAATTATATATATAATATACGTTACATAGATATCGTAAATATAAATTTATATTTACAATATCTAATTGTACACAATCTGCCTAAGTTATCTATAAAATGATCAACGATTGAGAAAAAATGAAAATAAGTACGTATTTTTCGAATATAATTTCGCTTAAATTTTTATATAAATATTTTGGACGGCCAAATAATTACGTACTGTTAACACTGAATTGGTTTCATTTAACAGATAAATTAGACATATTGTGCATATATACTTACGATTATAATGTTAGGCAAGGTGCGCATGAACTTAAGGCAAGTGATCATTGGGCCGCGCTGGGCGCAGATCGCTCGGCACGCGACAGATTTTGATCTGATGCTCACTATATTAGGGGCTATCCATAAATTACGTCACACGAATTTCATGATTTTTCACCCCTTGTGCTTGTTACAGCTAGTCACATTTGTGAGGAGTCTCACCCCCCTCCCTAGTGTGACATCACATACTTTGCAATTTTACATCTAGAGTTGCAAATGTTCTTGAGTTTTTCGTTAATAGTTAAGTTCGTGTTTTAACACTTAGATTATAATAGATTTTGAAATGTCACGCCACAAAATTTAGGGCCCCACCCACCCCCTTGTCACACAATATCACACTTCGTGGACCCCCTCCCTCCCCCTTAACGTGTGACGTAATTTATGAATGACCCCTAATTGCGATAGCGCTCTATTACGATACCGCCTGCACTGAGCGAGGATTGCATCCAAGGGTGCATTACAACCAACGCGGACTAGTGAACGCTTACCTTTAATGATTACACGATTTAAATTAGGGCTGTCCAAACCATATACAATACCGGACCATTAAAAATTACTCAACAGAGTAGCGGACCGCAGGAACAAATACCTACTTGACATTTTTACTACCTATTTTGAAAGGGCTTAGTTATTTAGTTTAGTTTTCTAAAATTATATAATTCTTAGTCAGATTCGTTGTAAACCTATAGCGGTAAAAACTGTATAAAAACCGGTAAACGAAAAACACGTCACGGGTAGGGAATGCAATCTCGTTCTCGCGAGATCTCGCTGCGTGGCGGCGGAGGGGCCAGCAATCGGGGGACGAGGTCTCGCTTAGACCTCGTCCCCCGACCGCTACCCCAGGCCCCTCCGCCGCCCCGCGCGAGATCTCGCGAGAACGAGATTGCATTCCCTAGTCACGGGCCGCACAAATATGAGCCGAGGGCCGCATGCGGTCCGCAGGTCGTGTCTTGGACAGCCCTGATTTAAATGATTAACACTTTACAGGACAGTACGGAGGTACCAGTGCTCATACAATACAGTAGTTTGACAGTATGGGCATCGAAGTAACTGCAAAAAATATTGTATAATGCACACCGGTGCTTACCGTGCTAAGTTCATACTATCATTGTATAGAACAAGATTTACTGTCTACGTACAAGTTAAGCAATTCTTTGTACTGTAAATCGAAGATCTAAAATTATATACATTTCTACATCGCATAGAAACACAAAAAAGTGAGTGATATAGTGACACTACGGCTAAGAATGCCTAGAGTATTCATAGAATCACCAAGTCAGTGTTGCGCCGACTGGCATAGACCGTATTGACTTTCTTGACGGCTTAACTTTGCTACTTATAATAACAGTGCCGTTGTATCCGTACAGCGGCGATGCCCGTGGTTACTGACGTAGTTTGGTATGATAATATTTATTTTGATAAGTACGGCTATATATGTAGCGGTTTTTTGTATGGAAATTCGTAGTGTCAATTTCTAAAATTTGATTTCAGCCTTCTGTCCCGAGAAATGTTAATAACAAAAATGTCATCGCTTCAAATAACCCCTGACATTAACTTGCTGTTCAATAAGCCAGTTGACACATTAGATTAGGTATTGTTACCTTGTAAAACAGCAAGTAGAAAAATATAAATGTCACCAATTTAATCTATTCAAATTATTTCCTTAATTTGCTTTAAAAACCATAATATAATAATTTCAGAAAGCTAGATAATATTGTTATATAAATAGACACATTTTTTAAGAAATTGAAATTTGACAAGATCTCACAATACTTATGATAGTGTCAACTAACCAATTTCACTTGTAAATAATATGTATTTCATTTATTTCTTTTATATATATATTTATTTTAACGATAATAATATAAAGTGTCTTGAAATAGACTATAATATAAAGTTACAGAATTAACGAGTCCAAGTAAGACATCTTACAATTCGTCAATAAAAAAGAATAAAACTTTTTATTTCATTTCATTTTACTTATTTTTTTAGTTTCGTTTCGTTTGCACTTTATTCCCGGACACACTGTATATTAAATTGTATAAAATTATATTTACAATGATTAAAATTTATTTGAGACTTAAATAGGAATATATGCTACTAAAAAAGAAAAAAAAACATTTGTTCAAGATTAAAAAATACAAATTATAAAATATAACGTTAGTTCATGCGAACACCAGCCTAAGACCGATACTCCGTGGAGGCGGCAGCAGTGGCAGATTACACATATTACAAGTCTTCGTGATAGTCGTCGACGACCCTTACTCATCCCACTGCCGGGATATGGCTCTCCCCTCAATCGAAGATGTTTAGAGCATACTCGACCACCCTGCTAAATTGCGGGTTGGCGGAGTTATTTATATTACAAGTATAGCCTCTTAAATGTCCTAGGTTATCTCAACAATTTATTTATGTTCTGTAAAAATAATTATTTGGTTAAAAATGCACATGAAATATAAGTTTATGACAAATAATGAAAAAAGTCATCGAAGGACCAAATTTTTGCAAAATATTCGAAAATCTCTTTTATTTCTGTAAGGCGGCTAAAAAAAGAATGGTAGTTTACTCAGCCTCATAAAAATCGTTAATCTGCCACTGACGGACAGGACCGAAGCAGAGATGACTTTCAGACATTCACAAATTACAACGAAGTAAAAATGTAAGAAAATACATCTCCACTCCTTACCTCCCTCCACCCTACCTCGACGAAGTATCAGAAATTATATAAGGACGAAGCTAAGGTCCTCGTACCTGTTTACAATGACTTTTAGAGTTCCAAGACGTACCGTCTTACGGAACTTAAAAGGCACTTAAGTTACTACGTACTAAATATTTTTAGGCTGTTTTTCACAGCGATCCCTAAACACGACTCGACCTACCAAACAGGCAATGTTCCGAGCAGAGTGCAACTAGGTGGCATCAGCTGTGTTCAAGCGTTCATATCACTTGAATTTAATTTGGACTCTGCCCGGAATATCACCTTATATCATTCAGTGAGCAGGTATTTAACGACGTGTACGGATTCTTTAACACCTACCACAGTAAATATATTGACAGTAGTACATCAACTCCATAATAGGTCGCTGCAGGATGGTGAAATTATAAGCGCATCAGTTTTGGACGTTGCAATTGATGTACTGTTCTATATGTACTATTCGAGCACCTGCTCACTATCACCGTTTCAATATCACAATTCTTATATAAATGAAAATCAAGATTTTACAAATAGTTTGATCAAACAATAATGCAGTAATCAGAGTGGAAAAAGACGGTATCAAATACAAAACAAAAAAAAAAACCATACACAAAATAGTGGAATGTGGATCTTAGACAATTCATATATTTTTTTTAATGCTGCTTATATCTAAGTATATTTTAATAGACACATATTAAATCTTAATAGACACATATTACATTGAGAACATTTAATTTAATTTTACTTGACTAATATGGAGTATTATGTCTAATGTCCAATCATCCATGACTTTAGACCTATACAGCGACGATATTTTTTATCCTTTGAACTCTGGGTATAAATAAATATATGAAACTCATCAAGGTTAAATTGGACATTAAAAGAAAGTGAAAAAAAAAGGTAAAAAAGTCAAGCAGCTACCGCACGTTAACCTACTGCCGTACTGTGGTTACTGTGTGGCGAGCTGTTGTATTGACAAAAACTAATTCAGGTCTTTATTATAGGTGATATGGAATAATGTATGTTTAATAGTTACTTAACATTTTACCCTAATCTGATATTATAATATATTTGTCTTAATTGTAAAATGAAGTAAAGTAACATTTATTAAAGTAACATGTATCGTAATTCTAAACATCAATTAATATGCTAATTACATTGTGAAAAATGGTACTTTTCACTATCGCCGTGTGACCGTCCGTCAGACATTAACTTATCGGACGATTATTGTTTAACAAGTCAAGTATCCATAGCATAATAATTATAACGCTTTATATTTATCTGTTTTCGGGGTCATTCATATATATTTATGATTTCTGTTGGATTTCTTAAATGTAATTAACTATTCTGTCGTGTCCATGATATGTATTTGTCTATTTTGTCTGTTCACTACAAATAGATTACAAATGTAACTAAATATTATTTCTGAGGGGCAATTCTCGTAATTAAAATGTACTTAGTCAAAATTCAGTTCCGATCCAGTCTCGATCTGACAAATGTCAAGTTTGGTATTCTCGTATCACAATATGATATTTCAAAGTTTGTTTAAAGTGTGATTATATCGAAATATGACTAGTTTAAAGTGTGATTATATCGAAATTTGGTTAGCAATGAGAATTGATAATAATTAATGTATAATCAAGTATATACTTTTCATTCAAACTCGATTCGGCCGATTCGGAGTCGAAACTTTCATTCTGCGATCGTAAAATAATTACGGGAATTGGCCTTCTCGGTCGTTTCTGATATGTTTCATCTATTTTGGCGGGTTACTGTAATATTTATTTCTCAAAGGACATTAATATCTATTACATATTCTGTCAGGTATTAACCTAAAATGTCGTATTCGTATGTGTGATATGTATTCGTATACTTTTTCGGGTGACTAACATGTATTTATTTATCTGTCGAGTGTGTGTTATATATTTATCTGTTCTATTGGGTCATTAACATGTATCTATATTTGTGGTCGTTATATTCTGATGCAGGCCGGGTTTCGAAACGGTTGGTGGCAGGTCTCGTCGTGGAAGGTCCACGGTCACGCTGGTTAGCTACATGTGGATAGTAGCCGCGGTGTATCTGGCTTCCCCGCGCCTCCAGTTCCACTGGGTGGGTCGGTACTATTGACAGACAGAAAGAGTAGTAATTTGTTATCTAAATTTTTTTATTTTTTATTTCTGAGATTTATCTCAGAAACATATATCAATTTTTAATTGACATATGTAAAAGTTCATAAATTATGTTATAAATAAATAAATATTTCTGGACAATTAACACAGCGCTATCTAGTCCCAAATTAAGAGCAAAGCTTGTACTATGGGTAGTAGACACCTGATGTACTTAAATACATTTTTTTTTGTAAATGCATACATATAATACATAGAAAACACGCAGACCAAGACAAACAGACATGTTCATGCACACAAATGTTTGGGTTGTGCGGGAATCGAACCCGTCCTCGGAGTCAAAGTTGCCATTGCTAGCCATCCCACCACTGGGCTAAATGTTAGAACCAGTTCTTTCTAACAGCTTTTTGTGCAGTTTGATATCGGTTTGTTGACGTAACTTTTAAAGAAAAAAATTCTTTGGGCACGCAAAGACGACCAAAGCGGCCACGGCAATAGCATACATCTACTAACGGCAGTGGATGGGTGCCAGCCGGAAGTAATTTGCACGAACTAACTGGTGGTGGTAGCAAGCAAAGTAGTGTAGATCAAATTGCCTGTAACGATGACAATAGCGCGAGTGATACTACTACTGCTTCTGAAAAGTGTAATTGCATCTGAAGTTGCATTTCTCTCAATTAAAATATGTGTTAAAAATAAGTTAACAGCTGGTTAGAATAATATATACTTCACCCTCGACTAGGGTTACTAGATGGTATGCCTAAATATATAAATATATAAAATCCTGACAAAAAGCCGGATTCCTAACAAAAAGTCCTGACATTATGCTAAGATCGCCCGCACGGTGCGATACATGATAGTCTAGTTTTTTTTATACTTTTAACATATGTACTTGTTGCTTAGTGTTGATTGTTACCAAAGAAAAAAATAATAAATAAAATTTTATTTCTAATGTTTGTTTTGCTCTAATGTCAAATATCCTGACATTTGCCAAGTCCGGCCGGAATCCTGACAGGGATCCAAAAATCCTGACATGTCAGGACAAATCCTGACGTCTGGCAACCCTACCCTCGACCCGAAAAGGTCAGTGAGTTTACTTATTAACCAATCAGCGTTCGACAAATAAGTTAATGATGAAAATAACATAATTACCTTAATAAGCAATTGTCCACTAGGCGTGTGGGGGTTCCTGAAGGCGTAGATAACCCACCCGACAATGCTGGCCACGAGAGCTACGGCCACGAATGCGCCCACCAATCCGCCTATCCCCGAGTGCCTTGCCTCTTGTTTTAGAACTTGTTGTGTGGGCGTCGGGCCCACGGCCGGTCTCATCGTTGGAGGACTTTCGGTCCTCGGGTCAACTGTGGAAGAAAAATTTTAACAAAAAAAAACGTCTCCAAACATTACTCTACATTTATGTATGTAGATACAGGCTGATGATGATGATGAAAAAAATATGGGACCAATTTCGAAGTACCTAGTACTCTTTCAAAAAGATTTTTTCAAATCGGTTTATAAATGACGGAGTAATGAAATAACAAACATAACAGTGGGTTGATACAGGCTGATGATGATGATGATGATGATGAACATGATCATCATAAGCCATTTTTTTTTAAAACTTTTTTTTGAAAGAGTATCCTTATACTTCCAGATTCATTCCAGATGTCAATCTGGAAGTATACTTGTAGACAATGACGTTAGTGTATGAATGAATGAAATGAATGAGCGGGAATGAACGTGAATGGGGAGGCGCCAACAAGTTCAGGTTCGTCTCAGAGGGGAGGTGAGGTCGATACGAGATGGCGGCATTGAGCGGGCATACCTAAGTATTATTATACTGTGATGATGGTGTAAATGGTTCATTATTATCTTTGAGCCAAAGCCAACCTCATCAGCTCGTGTTGTATCTTGTTGACTAACAAGTTGTTATAACAAACCTCCATGAACGATGCCATAGTTTTCCAAAACTTCTTCTTGTCAATGTAAACAGGTCGTTGTTATTGATTACATGACATTAGCTTAAAATGTGGTAATTTCATTTTTATAATAATTGGCGACGAGTGATTTAAAAGAATGGATGCGGACCAATTCGCTGCATTTTTAAAACAACAGCAACAGCTTACAGAAATACTACAACTTTTAGTTACACAACAAACAACACAAAAACCATCAACATCGAATTCGTCATCGGCCAGGGATGAAAAATGTAAGAAAATTTCTCATTTCATCAACGACAAATTTAATCCTGACACTATATCAGTTGAGAATGTCATTGAATTTTTCGAAGCGAAGTGCAATATTTACGGAACAGAGTACAAAAAAATTCAAAAAGATTTATTTATCACATGCCTACCACCGGATGTTTTTCATAAAATAAAAACTTCTTTCTTGGAAACTTTTGATGAACGATCATACGAGGATCTAAAAGCAAAACTGCAAAATCTTTATTCAATAAAGAAGACGAGGTACAAGGCACTTACTGATTTTTGGTCATGCACAAGGCAAGAAGGTGAGTCAATGGAAACCTACGCAAATAAAATTAAAGAATTAAGTAGAGATTGTGGATACGAAGGTCAATTTCTGGAACGGCAGCTACGAGATCGATTTGCAACTGGCTTAAACCACGATCAACTAGAAATTGATCTAAAACAGAAATGGCCAGACCTTCAAGATCACGATAACGACGGAAAAATAGTAGAAGTGACATTTGAACAAATATTTGCTATTTCACAGTCACGAGAACTCGCAGAGAATGATAAAAAAAGTAACGATCATAGTACTATACAACGAATACAAAGAAATAATAACAATAAAAAGGAGACAACAAATTTTAAACAAAGAATTCTTACAAAAGAACAATGCAAGAGATGCGGAAAAGAAAGCAAGCATAACAGCTTAGGTGATTGCAAAGCAAAGGATCACATTTGTAAGGCATGTAATGTGACAGGTCACTTCGAAAGTTGTTGCTTGAAGACTGGCAAGGCATGCATATCATTTCGAAATGGGTCATCGTCATATTGGCAAATCACAACAACTACAAAACAAATAGAGAAAACACAAGCAGCTCCACTAATGAAGATAGCGAGGATGACACTAACGTTTTTCAAATTAATACCCACAATACGAGATGTAAGAAAATTGATACATATATTAACGGATTCAAATGTACTATGGATTGGGATCCTGGGTCAATCTACTCAATAATTAGCACAGCTTTTTGGAAGAAAATTGGATCCCCTGAACTAGCAGCTGGACCAAAACTACGAGCCTATGGTGATCATAAGCTAAAACCGAAAGGCCTTACAGATGTTAATGTAGAAGTTGATGGTAAGCAGAAATTACTCCCAGTAGTGGTTATAAACGACGCCACTCCTATGCTATTTGGTTTGCAATGGAGCGAAATGTTCAACATGCCTTTTCCTAGCTCGGTGTATTCAATCAAAACACAAACAACAACGTCTCTAAAACAGATTATAGACAGAAATAAAGAACTTTTTAACGATGAACTGGGCGAAGTTAAGAATTATGAGGTTAACATTCATATTATTCCCGGAACGAAGCCAAAGCATTTACCTTCTCGACCGATTAAATTTAGTATACGAAAAAACGTTGAAGCGGAACTAGAAAGGCTTACTAAAGAAGGAATAATTGAAGAAGTTGATCCAAATACGACACCAATTGAATGGGCGACTCCCACAGTTAACGTCATAAGGCCAAATGGAAAAATAAGAATATGTGGTGATTACAGAACCACTATTAATTCAGTTTTGATTACACATACACACCCAGTTCCTCAGTTTGATTATTTGAGACAAAGGCTTACTAACGGAAAAATTTTTTCAAAAATAGACTTAAAGGATGCGTATTTACAATTTAAGTTGGCTCCTGAATCCAAAAGATTTCTGACGATCACCACACATAAAGGTTATTACCAATATAACAGAATGCCATTCGGCATTTCAACGGCACCAGCAATATTCCAACATTTCCTCGAAAAACTTTTGAATGATATTCCAAATACTGCAATTTATTTTGATGACATTGCCGTAACAGGGAAAAGCGACGACGAACACCTGAAAACATTAGCAGAGGTCATGCACCGACTTAACAACGCTGGTATGAAAGTAAATCTAAAGAAATGCACATTTCTTCAAAAGGAAATTGAGTATCTGGGACACTCTATCAGCAAAGATGGAGTTCAACCCATGAAGTCTAAAATAGAAGCCATCTTGAATGCATCACCACCTGAAAACGTAAAAGAACTTAGATCCTTCCTAGGACTGGTCAATTTCTATGAACGTTTCATTCCTCATCTACATAGCATTTGCGCAGAACTACACTCGCTAACAGGACATAGACAAAAATGGAAATGGACAAAAAAAGAAAACACCATCTTTGAGAAGACAAAAAGATGTATAGCAGAATCTAAACCTTTAATATCTTACAATGACGAAATGCCACTGTTTTTAGCATGTGATGCTTCAGAGAAAGGTATAGGCGCCGTTTTATATCATAAAGTTAACAACACTGAAAAGCCAATCGCATTTGCATCGAGGAAGTTAAAACAAGCAGAGAGCAATTACTCCGTCATTGATCGAGAAGCCTTGGCAATATTTTTTGGAATTACTAAATTTGATCAATTTCTACGTGGGACAAAGTTTACATTAGTAACTGATCATAAACCTCTTATACACTTACTTGGAACAAACAGAAATTTACCCAAATTAGTTAACAGCCGGCTTATTAGATGGGCCCTTGTCATCGGCAGCTATGACTACGAAATACAATATACCAAGGGAAGAAACAACATACTGGCAGACCCTCTTTCTAGATTACCCAACCCCAAAGAACCAGCAACCACAGCGGAGTGTTATATCAATAGGGTAGTTAAAAAAATTTACGAATCCATGATTAACGAAATAGCTATCAACGAAGAAACTATAAAGGAACAAACAAAGAAGGATAAAATATTAGTGAAAGTAATACAGTACATACGAACAAATTGGAGCACTTACAGTTACGACGAAAATTTTTTACAAGCCTACTACAAAAAGCGTAACGAATTATCTCTGGAGAACGACATAATAATGTGGCAAGGTAGAATTATCATACCAGCATCAATGAAGAAATTAACATTACATTACCTTCATCGTGGCCACCCAGGTATATCAGCAATGAAAGCACTAGGCCGTTTTTATGTTTGGTGGCCATCAATGGAAGATGATATTGATAATTACGTAAAATCGTGCAGAGGGTGTCAAGAGAACAGACCAAATAATCCAGAATTACCTATATATTCTTGGTCTATTCCTAATAGCGTTTGGGAAAGAATCCACATCGACTTTGCTGGTCCATTTTTAGGAAAATATTGGCTGGTTTTATGCGATGCCTTATCTAAGTGGATCGAAGTGAAGCCAATGAATAAAATCACTACAGAAACTCTTTGTAGTGAACTTGATGATATATTTGCTACTTTTGGACTTCCACAGATTATTGTGTCAGATAACGGACCCCAATTTACATCACAAAATTTCAAAGCATATTGTCAGAGGAGAGGTATAACGCACATCAGATCATCACCTTATCACCCACGCACCAATGGCTTAGCAGAACGGTTAGTACGAACTTTTAAAACCAGGATGTCCAGTGAACTGAAGTCACATAACTTAACAGAGAGACTCAGAAATTTCCTTTTTACATATAGAAATACACCACATAATACGACTTTGAAATCTCCAGCCCAACTGATGTTTGGCAGACAACTAAATTGCGTGTTTGACAACGTTCGTCCTAGCACGCGTAAGACACTACACAAAAAGCAAGTGGAAGCCAATATCTTATCTGACCAAAATACGAGAAGTTATCAGTTAGGAAATAAGGTATATGTGAGGACAAGAGAAGAAAAAAAATGGCAACCAGCTACTGTAGAGGGAAGAACACATAGGTACTCATATGTGATCAGGACGCCGGAAGGCATACTCCGACGAAGACACGCCGACCACATACGCCTGACAACGCTTCACCAGTTACCTCTACACAAACGGAAAGTAATTCATATAATTTCCAAACACCAGAAATTCAAGTAACCCCCGAAACGCCTCCTACAGTCCAACCACAGCAGATTAATTCCCCCCCTTTTTTACGAAGAAGCTCAAGGGTGTCCAGACCGCCACGTCGCCTCATCGAAGAAATGTGAATGGGGAGAAATGTTATAACAAACCTCCATGAACGATGCCATAGTTTTCCAAAACTTCTTCTTGTCAATGTAAACAGGTCGTTGTTATTGATTACATGACATTAGCTTAAAATGTGGTAATTTCATTTTTATAATACAAGTGATGTTCTGGCGCAAGGTAAATAGGATAAAGCGTTGTAAATACGCTTTATCCTACCTTTCTGGGGAAGAATCTCCGCCCCACAGAATACCGCACCAAATAAGGGTTGTGTACCTGCGAATCAGTGAAGTCACCTGGAAGGGATATGCTGCGTTGGCAACGAGGGTCGTGCCGCGCGAGCGATATTTCATGCTACGGTAACCTTTTCACGTCAAGCGGGCCGTATGCTTGTTTACTACCCGGAGTAGTATCCAAAAGTCCGTAACTCGGTAACTTACAAGCACTCATGACGTCATCTCCCATCTCATTTGTAATGTACTCCGTCTCCATCCTGACCTTTGAGTGTTCTCCTTTGGGGCAGGCGGTCTCATTTAAAATAGCCAACTTTTCGCAATCTAGAATAAAAAAAAACAAAGCAATTTAGTACTACAATGTTCAAGGGTTTTATTTATTAACATTGCGTCGGTATTTTGACGTCATAGCGTGTTATATATCGATAAATGCCAGCTACACGTACGAAAAAGCATGACTCATTGTCACGTTCCGCCTGTGCCGAGCGTGCAAGCGAGAGCACGGAACAAGCGATAGAGAGGCACGATCGGCCTAAGGTTGTGATGAATCTATCTCTCTTCCACTCCATCGGCCGATGTTTTCTTGTGACGTTATCACGTAAGATTATCGTCCGTAAACCGACAACGACAAAGTTGGTTGACTGTAAACCAACTTTTTTTCTTTTTTTTATATATATGAGAGGGGGGCAAACGAGCATGTGGGTCACCTGATGGAAAGCAATCACCACCGCCCATGGAGATCAGCAACACCAAAGGATCGCCGATCCGTTGCCAGCCTTTTAAGGGAATTAAATACTCTATTCATGAAGGCTCCCATGTCGTAATTGTTCGGAAATACCGCTGAGGGAAGTTGATTCCACAATTTCACCGTTCGTGGTGTAAAATGCCTTAGGAAACGTACTGTAGTAGATCGCCAATTATCAAGATGATATGGATGGAATTTTAAAAGAAAGTTATTTTAGGGAAGTGAATTTGTATAACTTTCCTAGGAAATAAACAGTCTGTAAATTGTATTTAGTTAGCACCTACAGGCACCTACCTACATACGTTGTCCAGTCTTTTTAACAATGAATATTGAATTCAAATTGGTTTCGCGCAGTCTGTCAAATGGCTGACAGTTCTGTCAAACGTCATAAAATTATATTTGATAACTTTTCATAAATTTTCCAGTTTTCCGCGAAACTTTCTTATTTTTTTTCTTTATAAGAACCTTGTCTTGACAATTACAAATACAACAACAAAAAAAAAAGAATTTGCGAAATCGGTCCAGCCGTTCACGTGTAATGTCGTGACCGAGGGAAATAGGGATTCATTTTCATATATACAGATTAGCACTTACTTCTCAACGACCAGTCCTGTTTGTTCTTGTCTGTGCCGCTCGAACATTTCCGTACTTGCGAGCACCACGTGCACTGTACAAATAAAGAATAGACAATTATGATCTCACAAACAATAAAACTTATAAACGTAATCTTTTATACTAATATAACTAACCTTAGATTCAAGTGGCTTGATCATTTCAGTGTGAACATTAAAGGTACCAAGAGGTGAGGACCTCTGCTATAGTATACTGGAGGCAGTATACTGATCCAACGAGCGGTGCGTGAGCATTTACACTTCATTTCTCAACTCGGTTTAGCCCTATACTAGATCCCCCGTCTACAATCTAACACGCCTGAATTTAAACGTATGGAAACGTAGAAAGGAGTCTTGATAGAACGAATTTCCACTGCATTCATAAAAAATTGACAAGAAATGCTTTCAACTATGGAGATAAGATACAGTACAAGCATAAAGAACGAATATAACTAACTACAGATTGACGTGGCTAGAACATTTCAGTGTGTACATTAAAGATCTTGAGAAACACTGGGTATGTTAGTGTATGCTACGGGGATCGCCAAGCTACAGGTGTCTGTAGATTACATTCATTGCATAGACAAGTCGGGTCATGATCATCATTGGCCCGCTCGTTTACCGTGCGGGCTTGTTCTCTCATTCGACAGTGATCTGTATTGTCGTCCAACCCGCTGTCGGCGGGATAAAAGGTGTCCGCCAACAGCTCTGCTGACTCTCTGGTGTCCAACGCACTCCCGTCGACTTCGAGGAGTGTGTCCTCTTTCCTCTCGGTTACCCTGCCGACGACCTTGTAGATACCTTCCCAGACATCTTCTTTGTCTTGCCTCCCAAAAATCTCCCTCCAGCTGCGGGTTTGTGCTTCTCGCACCGCGGCCCATCGACATCGACAATCGAAAATTAATTCATATACTTACGTTAAATTCTGTTTCGTGGTTGAGGCAAGACTCGCACGTGTCGTACTGCATGCAGGTAGGCAAGGCAGTCAGCCGCAAGATTGTCTTGTTCGCGATCTCGTAATGCTTGAAGCTGACGCGGTGGTACTCGTAGATTGTCTTGCGACGAACGTCTGTTCAAGCAGATTTCATTATCACTGACTTATATATATATACTCGTATATATATATAGAACCCTCAAGCAATACTAATGGTTGCTTGAGGCAATCTAAATTTTAAATAGAATGCCTTAATGGCGTGCCTTATTTCGGCACAGCCCAGGTCTCAGATCCGGATTTTAACTAGAGAGAAATTAGCCGTTAATTTGTCGCCGAAGGAGAAAATTTGTCGCTCTCCCGTCAATGAGCTATAAGATATTTTTTGTGGCAGTACCGAAATAAGCTTATTTCGTTCTGTTGTTACCAGTTGTGTTTTATTTACGACAAATTTCGACAAATTCAAGGCAACATCTAGGTGAAATCAGATTTTCGCTAGGTGGTGTAGTTTTATGGGGAAGTGCCGTAATAAGGCTTATTTCGGCACTGCCACAAAAAAATACTTATAACTTTTTAACGGGAGGTCGAGTAATTCTGATACTTGGTGTCTGATTTCGACTAATTGACTACTAATTCTGGGGAAAATCATATCTTCGCTATGTTATGTAGTTTAATAGATCCCGAGTGGGCTGTGTCGAAATAAGGCACGCGCCTTAATGCTAACAGCATTCACTTTAGGAGGAGCATATATACACGAATGTGGTTTACACAGACAATAACAACAACAGATACAGCGTAACAGAAAAATACATACACATTATACACATAATACAAGACTTCGAGCAGGATAGGATTTCAAGTCACCTATACTCGGTATCTAGGTACCGAGAGATCCTCCGGCATACTGATCCAACGAGCGGTTCGTGAGTATTTACACTTCATTTCTCAACTCGGTTTAGCCCTATACTAGACCCTCCCGTCTCCAATCTAACATGCCTAAATGTAAACGTATGGAAACGTAGAAAGGAGTCTTGATAGAACGAATTTACACTGCATTCATTAAAATGAGAGAAATGCTTTTAACTATCGAGATGAGATATACTACACGCAAAATAATTGAACCTAATATAAAAAAGTTTTCTTTCATTCCTAGTCCTTACAAAATTCTTATTTTTCCTCAGATTCTTTAATTACCAATTCCTTAGTATTTTGTAGTAAGAAGTACTATTATTTAATATTCAATTTGATCTACACTACTTTGCGTGGTTCCGCCACCAATTGGTTCATGCAAACTACTGCCGGCCGGCACCCACCCACTACCGTTAGTAGTTGCATGCGACTGCCGTGGCTGCTTTAGTCGTCTCTGCTCCAGCTGCTGCGGTCCTCTCAGCGAATGTCCAACATCTGAAACAAATGAAACGAGCGACTGCTGCCGCCCCGACTGCCGTGGTCGTCTCTGCGACACGTGTTTCGCCTCTACGCTAGGCATCCTCAGACGATCTGTAGATGTTTGATGGTTAGAACAACAACCTACAAATGACAAATCCATTGCATTACCGCCCTTTATAGTGTTTGAAGTGGAGGAGATAGTAGGGGTAATGGAAAATATATTAAGAACTAGCTGTCCCGGCGAACTTCGTACCGCCTAACAATCAATGAATGTCGTGGTACATATTAGCTGAACTAAATTTATGATTTTATGGAATTAAAACAATGAATAGTAGAAAATAATAGAGAAGCTCGATGGCGTCATTGCGCGTGTCAGTCTAATTGAACACGCAAGTTAAGCAACGTCGACCGTAGCCTGTACACGGATGGGTTTATATTACCTCGAGCTCCTCCGTGATTCGAAAGACACGTTAAGCCGTCGGTCCCGGTTGTTATCATTAGCTCATCTTGAGCTCCTCCGTGCTTCGGAAGGCACGTTAAGCCGTCGGTCCCGGTTGATATCATTAGCTCATCTTGAGCTCCTCCGTGATTCGGAAGGCACGTTAAGCCATCGGTCCCGGTTGTTATCATTAGCTCATCTTGAGCTCCTCCGTGCTTCGGAAGGCACATTAAGCCGTCGGTCCCGGTTGTTATCATTAGCTCATCTTGAGCTCCTCCGTGCTTCGGAAGGCACGTTAAGCCGTCGGTCCCGGTTGTTATCATTAGCTCATATTGAGCTCCTCCGTGCTTCGGAAGGCACGTTAAGCCGTCGGTCCCGGTTGTTATCATTAGCTCATCTTGAGCTCCTCCGTGCTTCGGAAGGCACGTTAAGCCGTCGGTCCCGGTTGTTATCATTAGCTCATCTTGAGCTCCTCCGTGCTTCGGAAGGCACGTTAAGCCGTCGGTCCCGGTTGTTATCATTAGCTCATCTTGAGCTCCTCCGTGCTTCGGAAGGCACGTTAAGCTGTCGGTCCCGGTTGTTATCATTTAATGACAGTCGTTAAGTTAAGTCAGTGGCCTTTAGGCGGTTCGAAAACACTGGCCTCCGCCAACCCGCAGTTGAGCAGCGTGTTGGAGTTCGCTCTAAACCCCTTCGGTTGAGGGAAGACCCGTATCCATAAAAACTGAAGATTTCATAAAAATAAAGATTTCCTTATTGTTAATTTTTTAAAAAAAAACGTTTTGTTTTATTTTTTTTTAGTTTTGAAATAGGTTTTATCATTTTGGTGATTTATAATTGTCATTTCTTTTGATGTTTACTCTGATTTGATTCTTGCGCTCGAACCCCATGGGAAAAGCGTTTTCACCCCTATCGATTTGACATTTTTAAATTTTCATAACAAATCACAGACAACTTTCGCGACATAAAAGTGACACCAATCGATTTGACGTTTTGATATTTGACAACCAATAAATATCGTAATCCCTTTTTCAACTGACACTTTCATTTGTATGGGAAAATGTTTTTTCTTTTATTTTATTTTTTCGAGAATTTTCCAATGTTTTTAAGAGTTATTCTGCTATTCGGGACGGAAACAAATCCAACAAATCAAAAACCTTGGCAATCGGTCCAGTCGTTCTCGAGTTATAAGTGTTGTAACAAACACGACTTTCTTTTATATATATAGATAGATAGTATATATAGATAGATATATAGGAGAATTACTAACGTTAAGTTATACATGAAAGGAATTTTTGAATTTTTGTGTTTAATTATTTCTAATCGTTCCCTAATACTAAGTTTTAGTCCTTTATCTGTCGTGTGTAGTATTTTGTATGAATTGTTGGGGGATAAATTATGTCCTTCATTTATAAGATGTTCAGCGAAGTGTGACTTTTCTGGACGGTTGTTTCTAATACGAGTATATGTTCGTTAAATTTTGTTTGAAAATTGCGTCCGGTTTGACCTATGTAAACGTGTTGACAGTCATCACAGAACAACTTATAGACTCCGGATTTTTTATTGGGAGGGATTTTATCTTTACCATTGCAAAATGGTTTGAGGGAATTATTTGTTTTGAGGGCAACCTGAATATTATTTTTTCTGAACATATTGGCTATTTCGTCGGTGATTTTTCCTAGGTATATTGAAAAAAAAAAAAAACATTTTCACGACTAAAAGCACAGTTCAGTTAAAGATCACTTATTGCTGGCTATTTGGTTTCTCTCTAGTGTTCTATAATTTTCGGGGGTAGATCTCACTTTATCCGTTGCGTACATCCATTGATAGATAATCAGTGATGGTTTGTCCCACAATATCCATTGCGACTTATTTCAATACAGGAACTGCATACTGACCAGTGTTCATTATTTGTCGTCAGTGGATAAAGTGGGACATAATTAGAAAAAAAAAACTTTATCCCACAAATCATCTATGTATAAATTGGATAAAGTGGGATCCACTCCAATCAATTTCCGTTATTATAATCGCTTACGAACCAGTTACTAACTCTCTTAAAGTCTGTAAGGACGCCAGTAATTCATTTTATTCAATAAAGCTATAGAAAAAGTGATTTATTAACAAAAATACATGACTGTACGACAAAAGTTAATTCATGCTCTTAATTGCTCTTACATCCACAAACAAATGAATTTAATTGGGAGACTTCGGGTAGTTTCCGAGGAACAAGACAAAACATATTTCTATAACCGGCATACTTAGGCTTCGGGGCTAACGGTCGCTCACTAGCAAATTACTTCCCCAATCCTTCAAAGGTTTGTTCCGCAGATCCGGTGCGCTCTTCATCACAACACCGTGTAAATGCTGGAAAGTATCATTTTCCTAAAATATTGTCTTATCATGTTTTATCCAGTAGGGTTTGAATCATTTTTATTAGAGTTGCCACGAATAGTGATTTGGCCGAATACCGAATATTCGGCAACGCTGTCGACCGAAGCGCCGAATATTGGGTATAGGCCTTCCCCACTAAACGCGATCTTTCGCTTTGCTCATACAGTCACTTCAGGTCGCTTTTTCGAGACCATCGGTCCATCTCGAGGAGGAGCGGTCCAACGCTTTGTCGTCCCACACACTGCCCTCACTCTAGAACCTTCCTCCTTCATCTGCCATCACTGACTCGGAAGATGTGGCCGGCCCAGTGCCACTTCAGCTTGCTGATTTTGACAGCTATGTCAACAACTTTGGTTTATCATCGATTTTTTTTCGAGGGGGGCAAACAAGCATTTGGGGCACCTGATGGAAATTAGTGGATCCGTTGCCAGCCTATACTCCTTCCTTTCTTTCTTTTTGGTGACCTCACTCACTCGCAGGATCACAACAACCCTCAAGTGAATTTTTCGTTTCGGATTCTACACCTTAGAGACCCCGATATAGCTAGCTTTCTCCATCACTCGCTGCGCGACCTATATAATCTGTGCACCAGCCCAACTATCGGAATGCAGTTAGGATTTCCGAAGCTTTGTAGTCGCTGCCCAGCCTAATCGAATACGTCTATAGATCTCTTTGTTGAAATTGTCCCCATTCCCAGGTTAAACATAACCTTATTTTTAAATAGATGATTTCCGCCAACATGGTGGTGACAAATTTTTGCTTTTTATATTTTACTGTCTCAGTCACATTTGGATTGAAATCTCAACTAGGCGAGTGAGGTGAATTTTTCCATTTTTTAAATATTTATAATAGTCTTTAACCACTTCAATTGCTGTAGGTATTCTCTACTATAACCGGGCTAGAATAGTACATAACTTTCGTATTGTCAAAATTCATCCCCAGTCCCACGAATCGAGATGCACTATTGGGATAGTTCAGCATCCGATTGAAATCCTCCAGCGATTCAGCTATTATGGCCACAAATCAGAGGTGTGAGATGAACTCGTCCTTTAAATTAATGCCCCCTGTTTTCTGCATGAAAATTGTTCTAATATAATCAAGTTTTGTTTAGAAATACAAGCTGACTCGACGATCTCCTGCCAAGAAGTCAGTATATACGAGTATATTTACATTAAGATGGTACTTACAGAATACGATCTTGTCGGTGATATATGCGTCGCTGATGCCCACTTTGACGGGGTGCACCTTCTCGCTGATCTGGTCGACGTCCATCGGGATGTCCCTGTACGAGAAGTCGATGTCGCCGTTTTTGTACAACGTCACGGCGAACGTGAACTTGAGCGTCTCATGTTCTTGCAACGTCACATTGTCCCAAAACACTGTAAATTTCTCACCTGCAAATAGTATAAGACAATGAGTCTGTTAAGGTTAAAGATATCTGTTAAGGTTAAAGATATCTGTCTAGCCTCTTTCTATAGCAATACGATCGCAATAGTAATAATAGGTGGAGGCGCTATGTTCGGAAGCAGTTTCACATTTCTTCCCTTGCGGGAAGAGAAGAAAGCTCATGTGTACGTGGTGTAGGGGTCTGATCCTACAACTTAGTTTTTGATGTATGTTGGTTGGTGAGAAGGCAAACTTCTTGTTAATTTGATTCTGGTTTTATTGTACTTCGTAAACAATACAATAATTATGATAAAATGGTATGAGTCGCGTATGCGCCTTGTTAGCCACTGAGCTGCAAACTGGTTAATTAATTATAAAATAAAATATAATGTAAAGTAAGACACGACGCGCGACCCAAAGTGCTGATTCCAGAAAATGTATGGTGTTGCATCGTACACGTGGTAAGTGCCCGAAAGAGCCCAATGGCTAGTAATTATATTTGTTTTGCACCTTTTCTAAAAACTGGCATGCCAGATACGGTCAAGATATGTGTAAGAGCTTCTAATCGTCATCATAATTAGCCTATATCTATCTACTGCTAGTTATAGGCCTTTGCCAATGCCTTCCACCATATGCGATCCTCCGCTTTCTGCATCTAACCGCTACCAGACACTTTTTTGAGGTCGTCGGTCCATCTAGAGAGGGGGCGCCCTACGCTTTGTCGCCCCATACGGGGCCTCTACTCTAGCACTTTCCTCCCCCATCTGCCATCGCTGACTCGGCAGATGATCAGCCCACTGTCACTTCAACTTGTTGACTCTGAGAGCTATGTCAACCACTTTGGTTCTTCGTTACGGATTAGATCCCTTAGAGAAACTCTAAGCATTGCTCTCTCCATCGCTCGCTGTGTGACTTTTAGTCTGTGACCCAGCCCCAACGGTTAACGTCCAAGTCTCTTCTAATCGTAATCGTATCGTATAATGGCATGGCATGGCGAGCATGGCGACCCGTACTTGTTTTGCGCATACAGTCATGCCGCGCCGCGACGATTAAATAATCTCAAGTAAGCGTAAGCCGCATGGTATGCAGAGGCGCTTAATCTCCCAGTCCATTGACTCACCGTCGTCGTTGATCCTAATGACGCTGTCATTAGTCATCCGCGTGTCAAAGTTAGCCATCAAGGGCGCGATGTACTGTGTAGCGGCGAGCCAACTGTGCACTTGCTCGCCGGTGTAGATGAAGCCCCCGGTCGCCACAGTCAAAGTCTTTACTATGTGCCCGTAGAACGGGAACGGGAACGACAGTGGTACGCTCTGGAGAAATATTGGAAAAAAATATTAGATCGCGCTTAATGGGACGAGACGCGATACGTGTCTTGTCATATTTTCGTACCATACTACATAAACAGGGCGTCCTCTTCCTAGTAATTTGAGACATGACTTTGGTTTTTTATGCTACGTCAAACTAGCATACGGCCCGTCTGATGTGATACGGCGACCGTTGCTCTAGACGCTGGCAACACAAAGTATCGCTGGCGTGCTGTCACCTCCGCTGCCATCGCGGCAACTCCGTCTTTCTTTACAAAATACAGCAAATGACGTAGTTTTTTTTTTGAAAATGCTCTTTTATGTAATCTTTTTTATTAGTATAATTAATATTTCCGAACAACTACGACATGGGTGCCTTCAAGAACAGAGTTTTCATTTTCCTTAAAAGGCTGGCAACGGATCGGCGACCCCTTGGTGTCGCTGGTCTCCATGGGCGGTGGTGATTGCTTTCCACCAGGTGACCCAAAAACTCATTTGCCCCGCTCTCAAAAAAAATATATATGTATTTTTTATTTTTATTTGTTACATAAGTACCTACGTAAATTCTACAAATAAGATTTACTAAAACAATATACAATTAAATATAACAATAATTACTCCAATTTTTTGTTGTAAATAATTTATTTGCTAATTATTATTTAGGATTTCTTTGAATTGCATTAACTTGCCACCTTCTTTTATCATCTTATTTTTTATACACATATACAAACCCCGATAAAACATTTTACCTTATAAACTTTACTCCTTATATGCAGCGGAGCATACAGTACTGTCTGCGGTGCCGTGGTAAAGCGAAAAAGAATTTTGAAAAAGATATTAAAATGTTGAAAATCGAAAATATGTATATATTAACAGCAATTTCCATGCAGACACGATGCTCTAACAGTAAGGTCACGATATCATGTCCGACAATGCAAAAGGCAGTAGCAAAAAAAAAAATTCATTTTTATGATATAATATAGGATACTATTCAACGTAACATCAAGTAAATGCATTGCTAACCTAACCTAACCTATTTCGCATATCAAAAAATACTTATTCCACATCACATGCAGGATTTGATGTGCTATCAGATTAATTTGCTGTGGCAAATCAGGTTATTTTTGTGGATCAATTTAATATTTTACTGCATACTTTACACCGCAGGCTGGCTACAGACAGACTATCAACAAAAGTATTTTTTTTTTAATTATGAAAAAATATATACACTAAGAAGAAATATGTAATGTAACATAACACAACTAATACATAAGATAATTAAAACTATGACACAGAAAGAAAAGAAATAGTGTTGCATGACGCCACAAATAATAACACTACGAAAATAATGTGTATGAAACTACACAAAGGAATGAGCTATGCATGTACGAATGAATGTATACATGCACTATGCAAACACTATACAAACGTTTGAACGAACAGTACGCGGTGTAGCGCAAAGTGAACATGCATTAAGTGGCGTGCCGTAACAAACAAATCGTAGCGCGGCATATATAGAAACCCCATCAGTATTTAGTACGGCCATCAATCTGAGGGGCAATTCTCGTAATTAAAATGTGGCCAAAAATTCAGTTCCGATCCAGTCTCAATTTCACAAATGTCACATTTGGTATTCTCTAATCAAAATATGAAACTTCAAAGTCAAATTTTAACGGAATATTAAAATATAACCGAAAATTACACAAACTAAGAATGTTATTTTGTTAACAATTAGAATTGACGATAATTAATAAATGAAATTGAGTATACTTTCAGTCAATTCACAAAACAATCTCGATTCGGTCAACTTTTGTTCTGCGATCATAAAATATTTACGAGAATTGGTCATCAGAATTTTCTGTGACTATATCAAGTGATAGCTGTGGTAAAACCCGCCATGATTCAGATCCTAGAATAATCTGGGTTCTTGTATTAATTTCGAAGTATATTACAGATCAAATTAAATAAAAAAGCCATCACTGTTCAGAATTTAAAACAGAGTTGATTCTCCGATGCGATAAGAATTATTGCGTGTTAGCTGTGGTGTTAGTCTTCGCGAATCTCAATACTGCAATACACCATTATAAATCCTCATAGACAGAAGTATTCAGATTCTAAATACTGTTAGGGATGCTTCAAACTGGCGCAGCAACGCGGCAGGGCGCGGAGTTAAATTGTTATAGAAGAAATAAGAGATGCCGCGCATAGTCCACGAATTCCCAAGTAACTCCTGCCACGTCACATCGCGCCGGCAGTTTGAAGCCACCCTTAGGATTTCCATAATCGCTATAGCGTGCCAAGTGTTTGAGAAAGATGTATACAGACCGTGGCTCGGCGATGCGAACTGCTAAGAATCGAATGTATATTGGGTAACCCTTTTGTGATGTTCGCCCAATGTTCGTCGAAGTACGTGTGGTTCCCGATGAAAGTGCTGTTGTAGAAGTCGTGATTATCCTGTAAAAAAAGAAGAAATTTAATTCATATTATTATATTTTCAGACGCAGTGGAGCCAATATGCTGAGCTAATATAAAAAAAAAAAAAATTATGAACAAAATACAGCAGATACTTAAAATAAACTTAAAATAGATAAATTTAAATATATAGATCTCTATTAAAACTAATTATATATCATAAATAAATGTAATCTAATAAACCGCTGCCCGTAGACTAAGTTCCCAATATGCTGGTCCCGTTGCCACGTTGGATCGCAGCACTAATTATTTGTTCAAAGTAGAGGCCAGCATTTTGGTCACGGGATGTTTCGACCAGACGCGACTTTAAAAAAAAATATAATTCATTCCTTAAATAACGAAGAAGGCAGACGGTACGCAAGAACAAAGGTTCATATCTAAGTCGCTGAAATCTAAAACTAAATTCAAATAACTTAAAAACGACTGGTTTTATCCTGATCAAGTTTACATAGGACTACATGAGAAATCCCAGTTATCGAAGAGAGTCATCAATATCGGTTCATCTAGAAAAAAGTTCTGAGGTAACGAACATTAAAAATACAGTCGATTTCACCACCTCCTTCTTTTTTTGAAGTCGGTTAAAAATAAAAATCATTCAAGTTTCAAGCAGACTGACATTGACGTTATAACATGCTGTTTATACATCGAATAGCAAGCAAATCTACGGCAAGACTTGTAAGAGGTCGCTACCAGTATAAATGCTTCAAAAATCCTCGTTTATAGCATTATATTGATAGACAGGCAATGCTCCTGCATTGCTTGCGCATTGCCGCCAGTCACCGCAATGCTTCTACAGGAATTTCTAGGTAGAGCACAACATGCGAGACCATTAATAATTTGTATGTAGTCTTCCATACCTTACAGAAGACTAGCGGTAGGTACTTCCCCAGTAGACCTGTTGCTAATCTCTGGCGGTGACCTATCTCTCTTTAACAAGAGACTCATTCATCATCAGCCTGTATCTAGCCACTGCTGGATATAAGCCTTCCCCAATGCTTTCCACCAGGTATCCTCCGCCTTCCGCATCCAGCCGCTCCCAGCCGCTTTCTTAAGGTCATCGGACCATCAAGAAGGAGGGCGCCGAACACTTCGTTATCCTATGCGCTATGTCGACAACTTTGGTTCTCCGTCGAATTTCTTCGTTCCGGATGCGATCCCGCAGGGGTTTCCACCCCTCATTAACTAACTGAAAATGCATTCTATCAATGCCTGATTGTGTAGTCAATTGGATTTTGCTGTAATGATGAAATTTTGCCACTTATACTCGCAACGCTCTCGCATAATAGGTGACAATAAAAATTACACGATGAATTTCGACAAGACCGTAAGTGCTAAGTTAGGATGATTTTCTAAGGCAGGCAAACATACGTCCCGACTGATGTGAAGAGAACACAACATAAAATATCGCACGCGTGCCACCACCCCCGCTGTCAACGCAGTAAGTCCTTCGTTCCTGGCGACCTCTCTGATTAGCAGGCACACAACCTCATACATTATTTGCCTGCGGTATTTTGTGTGTATTTTTTTCTTTTTTGGTTATTTTTCTTTTCTGATTGAATCAGTGAGCAATCAAGCAATGATTCAATCCCGACTGAAAACGACTGATACGATTTTATATTTTTGTTCTAAAAGTCTTATGACTATGATTACGTTTCAGAAAAAAAATACAGACTGCTAGGCACTTGTGGAAGTTGACAATGAGAAATAGTCACCACGAGAAGAATTTGATAAGTAGAGACGGCGCCAAAAGGGCTGAGAGTTATCGTTCGGTCTGTATATTTGTATTATAAAGTAAATATAGCAATATTAACCATATGATTTGCATACATTTTACTTTACATCGAGATAGCGATAGAAATAGTAACAACATAAAAGAAATAATGGATGATAAAACCATGAAAGAAAATTTTTTCCAGTTTTATTAAATAATTGCTAAAAGATATAGATAAAAATAAATAAAATACGACAAACGGTACACTGCTGAGAACTTCATTTTAAAACATAGCAAAAAATTGTATAATAAGAAACATAAAAATTAAAATATCACTTAAAATCGCTGACTTTAACCACTAGAGATTGCAACCCGGTATGTTTTTCAACCCGGCCGGGCCCGGTAACAATCGCCGCTACCCGGCCGGGCCCGCCGAGCCCGGCCGGGTTGGTGTATCGGCTGGGTTAAGATGAAACCTTTAAAGTATTTTATGAAAATTTGCTTTAAGTAAATGGAGGAAAAATACAATGATTCAAGGTTACGGACCAGAAAATCAACAATAATCAGTCTTAATCGGTCTCAAAATCACGAGCTTTTAATACAGAATTAGTTAGTTTCACTTATGAATGGAATAGTAACATTAGTGTTAATAATTAAGTTTTAGCAAGCATTAGTATTCAGTAATTAAATTTAGGATAGAAATGATCTTCCACGCGCTGATGACATGCCTGGATTTAGACGAATTCGAGAAAAAAAATTGGAAAGTAGTCAGATTATTTAAGAAGTCGCCCGCAATTAAATTACTAATACTATACAGAGTAAAGAGACCTGCTTGCTTAAAGTTAATTACTAATACTAATGTAACTATTTGAAAATTATTGGTTTCTTATTCTAATACTATGGTATTAGAATAAGAATCTAAAGAAGAAATCTAATAACGCAACCGAATGTACTAAACTTGTCTTATCAACTTAGATTGATAAACTTTGGTAGCTTTAGTAAAAACCAAACAAATTCTTAAGAGCAATAACAATATTCAACATTGGCGCGGCAACATCGCGGTTCGCGGCGCTCGCCATGCCAATTTTCTACAAGTTTTCTACAAGTACGGGGCTTCCGTGCCGCAGTTTTCGTACCTACTGGGCCCGGTCGGTATGAATGGCCGGGCCCGGTGGAGGTCTAAAAGGGCACCGGGCCCGGTTTGCAATCTCTATTAACCACGTCCACGGTACATTTATATAACATATATAGTGGTGTTTGTTACCAAACTCCTCCGAAGCGGCTGGACCGATTTTTATGAAATTTTGTGTGCATATCGGGTAGGTCTGACAAATGGTCAACGTCTATTTTTTTTTTTTTTTTTTTATACCACCAGTTTGGCAAACAAGCATACGGCCCGCCTGATGGAAAGCAGTTACCGTAGCCTATGAACGCCTGTAACACCAGAGGCATCACGCGCGTTGCCGACCCTGTAAAAACCTCTTCACGCCTTTTTTGAAGAACCCCATGCTGTAGTCCCCTGAGAAAACCTCGACAGGCAGTTCATTCCACAGCTTGACAGTACGTGGGAGAAAACTTCTCTGGAACCGCACAGTACGTGACCACTTAGGCTCCAATGTGTGAGGATGAATTCCCTGTCGATGGCGAGCGGTGCGACTGTAGAAGGAGGCCGTTGGCATCATATCAAACAACTCCTCTGAACACACCCCATTGTACAGACGGTAGAACACACAAAGGGACGCAAAATCTCTTCTCAGACTTAACGGTTCTAAACCGTCTGTTAGTTTGGGATCATCGACAATCCTCACAGCGCGCCTTTGAATCGAATCACAAGGTGCAAGCTGGTATCTAGGCGCTCCCGCCCATAGATGGCAACAGTACTCCATATGCGGCCGTACTTGAGCTTTGTAAAGCATAAGTCTCTGCCGCGGACCGCTTTTCATAGTCCTAAATGATAAGAATGACCCCTAAATATTTTAATTTATTTTATTATGATTTAGCATTGAAAAATACATACAACTATAAATTTTCACGCTTCTACCATCAACCCCCTAAATTTATATGGCAAACAATGTTTGCCGGGTCAGCTAGTACTCGTATATAAAAAAACATCGAGATAGCGATCTCAGCGCGTCCGCGAGATGTCGCTGATGATAAAAGCCACAACACTTATTCCTTGAGAAACATTTAGCAAAGAGCACCATGCTAAACATACTATACATGTATCCTAGTCCAGTCATTATAGCGAGTTCTCCTCGGCAATCGATATACCTAGCTATAAACTTGAATACACTTATATTTTGACATCCCAAAACTTGTCCCAAAATTCACACATGATAAGCCGCAACTTATACCCATCATCACGTCATTTTAGTCTCCACTATAGGAGCACGACCCTCTCTCTTCCGTCCCAGACAGAAGGAGGATTTGGCCTACACTCCCCACGCTGGCCAGATGGGTTGGGGAGGCCTGATCGATGTTTGCTAATTAATGTATTTCCCTTAGTCGCCTTGTACGACATCCACGGGAAGAGACGGAGTGATTCTATTCTAGTCCGCCGGAAACCACACGGCCAATATACACATAGGAAACGAGATATTTGCAAAAAAACGATTTTGACCTGTGACTTTTTAAGTTACAGCCATCCCTTTATGTGTGAATTTTGAGACAAGTTTTGGGATGTCAAAATATAAGTTTATATGAGTTTATAGATGGGTATCTCGATTTCCAAGATATTCACTTAATTTTTACTAAGATGACTGAACTAATCCGTATGACAACATCTAAACATTTATTCATTTGTAAAAGAATTGTGTTTTACCTCCACTTCATCCAGGAGCTCAGGTGCAAAAAATACATTATTATATTAATATTATATTATTTACAATAAACCTAACAAACTGAAGATATATTATGTAATTTTAAAACGCCCTTTTTTATTTATTAGCACGCAGCAAATAATTAACGATGTCACTTCTTTAGGCGGTATGAACGTACATTTTCTCTTAAAAGTATTCAATTGACTTATTTGTATATTACTTGGAATTGGTCGTTATAGCATTTTATATTATTTACGTATTATATACGATATATATTTACCCGTTTGACTAATCCATAAGCAGGGGCATCATGCTGCTTGGAAAATAACCATGTATATGTAGTACTAACGCATCTTTATGATAAAGATATGTGATTTTTTTTTTTTGCTGAACTTTACCACCAAATCCGTGTGGAGCATTTTGGTAATGGTTTTTTTGCGATGTGTAATATAACATGTAATAACAGTAATATTTGGCATTACGTTTGTTTCCCATAATTTGATACCCATTGTAGGTAATGTTGGGTTTGATTATTTTTTATCAATTGAGAACCAGCAATGTATTTAAAATTATAGCAAATTATATGAATTGAATATATATGTACTGTACAATCTTACATTTACAATTGTAATGTATAGAGAAAACATGTTTTCTTACTACATTTTTTACATATATAATTGCTATTACTAGTTCGACTTAATTAGGCCAGGCATCCGTCACTACTGACTTTTCATACATTCATCATATGGAACCATCTCTCAGCGAGTTCAACTCACACTTGCCCAGCTTTTTACCACTTTTTTAGTTACCGCTGAAGAGTGGGCACGTACTAGGTACTATTATGTAACAGAGGAGCAATTCTCGTAATTAAAATTGAATCAAAATTCAGTTCCGATCCAGTCTTGATCACACAAACGACACATTTGGTATTCTTGTACCACAATATGAAACTTCAAAGTGTTAAAAAGTATTAAAGTGTGATTACATCGAAATATGATTGAAAATTAAACAAACTAAGATTGTTATGTCGGTCGGAATAATTTTCAGTCAATTCATTATTCAATTTCAATTCGGTCAACTTTCATTCTGATATCATATAATAATTACGAGAATTGACCTTCAGATGTATTCGATGTATGCTTGTAAAACATCTGGGCCGTCATTGCAGTGTTTTTTTTTTTAATTAGTAACCATTAAATTTAATATTGTGATTATGTAACTAATCCAGCATCAATAGTCTTTATTATTTCGTCAACAAACAGTAAACATTCATACAACATAAAATATAACAACATAACATCAAATCAGTATACTCTAACATAAATATTAAATACCACATATATATCAAATTCGCTTATCCATACATTCTGACATAGAAACGTACAGTTATCATGCATGTATAAATTCAGGATCAACAGCTGAACAACAATTACTACAGCACCAAATCCGAAATTATGAAAATAGTAACCCAGCGGCCAGTAGATTCTCTTGAATTGGATAAGAGACAACTCGATCGGCATTTACTTATTGATAAGTTAATAAAAACAAGTCATCGTCTCATCAGTTCGTATCTCCCCGCTGGTGACAAAAGCTGGTGGATAGATCAATAATCTTTTTAACATTGTCTTCTGTTTTTCGCATTCTACCGAATTCTATTAAGCTTGTCGGCACATCAAAAGGGAGAGCGCCTAATATCTCGCGTTCATCACCTCGTCGTCCCATACCCGATGTCCTATCCAAGTAGGGTTGCCAACTCAAAACGCTAGCAACCAGGACAAGATGCGTGAAAACTCCCGATTTTGAATCCTAAAACCCGGACATGTAATCAGTGTTTTTAGTACTATTTTTATTTTATGACAAAACTGTTATTCGCAGCATGGAGCCGGCGGTAGTGATTTAATTTTTTTAACCCTTTATAGTCCACAAATGACACCCCTCCCGGACTCTCCCTGGACGCCCTCCAAACTAGGACACATCCGGAGAAAATTGGACGCATGGCAACCCTATATCCAAGAGACTTCTCGCTTATCTGTCATCACTAAATCGGCTCATGTGACTTTAGAAAAACTACCAATAGCGGGCGATGCGATTATAGAATGAGGTCGTGGGAGTCATTTCGATCAACTGCTCCTCAGCTTGCTGAAGCCATGACGACAACTTATACTATAAATAAATAAATAAACTTTGATTCTCCATAGAATTTTTCTAACTCCGGATTCTGTTCCTTAGAGAAATCCCTGTATGACTATTAGTCAGCGTTGAAGACTTTGCACCGTAGATGAAAGCGAAGAGGGCATCCAGGTTTTTAAAGCAATGGGGTATCTATGCGGCGAGGATGTGAAAATTCCAAAAGTTACCCCAGTTGAGTCGATTTTTTTATTTAGTTACATCGTTACTACATACAATTATATATTATTCTCTTCAAAACCAGAAGTTCATTTCTCGTAAGTATTTTACATTAACAGAATGAAAGTTGATCGAATCGAGATTGAATTGTGAACTGACGAAAATTATTTGCTTGTTTTCATTCATTAATTATTATCAATTCTTATTGTTGGTAACACATTCTTAGGTTGTTTAGTTTTCGTTCATATTTCGATATAATCCCACGAAAAATATACTTTGAAGTTTCATATTTTGATACGAGAATACCAAATGTGACATTTGTGAGATCGAAACTGGATCGAAACTGAATTTTGACTACATTTTAATTACGAGAATTGCTCACCTGATATTGGTCACGAAGAAGCTGTTTTTTTGGTGATTTGTAGAGTAATTGAAACCCCGGAGCTAGTGAAGAGAGGAGCCATTCATACCCGAGTTTTAAGTAAGCGTTATATACTATGAGATTGCGCGCCTATTCGCCCTCTCTAGAACACACGTTTGTACCTGATCTTCACCGCCGACTCATGCGCTATAAAATTGTAGCGTTACTTCCCTAGCTTAGGCCTTAACTTCGCCGCCTCAATTCTAACATTAAAATAACAGCGCCCGACCTAAATTAACCTTATTTTAGTATTAACATATGTTATTATGACGAGCTCGGTGGTCGAATGGTTAGCAATGGCCACTTTGATTCCGAGGTCGCGGGTTCGATTGCACAAGGCAAACATTTGTGTGCATGAACATGTCTGTTTGTCTGGGTCTGGGCGTTTCTATGTATTTATTATAAGTATGTATTTACAAACAAAATGTATTTAAGTACATTTATCAGTTGTCTAGTACCCATACCACAAGCTTTACGCTTAATTTGGGACTAGATAGCACTGTGTAAATTGTCCAGAAATATTTATTTATTTATTTCTGGGCATACGCAGTATATTCCGTAGTACGGACGTTTCACAATATCCCGTCCCATCCCTCATTAAAGTAGATTAACTCTTTATTGTTATAAAGCGATTTAGTCATACTGCTATCTAGTCTTATCGCGAAGTAGTCCTAAAGCTTCTAACCCTTTATGGACATATACACATATTATATTTCATTTTAACTAATAATTGTCATTTGTATAAAATTTCTATATATTGAAGTTCTAATATCTTCAACTAACAATGAATCATGTAGTTGTCCGAAATAATTAAAAAAAAAATTTCTCGTATACAACTTTCCTCTGTTAATCAAGGCGAAACATCGTTGTAAAAACCAGCCGACGCTGCCCTGTGTGCATGTTATGGTCAATATAATAAATTTGTTATTATTCATACTGACTAATACCTGATCAATGTGATAAATCATGTTTTGGTTAGATTTGAGTTCATTTTTGGTTAGGTTAGTGTTTTCTTGTGTCCTGTCACCGAAAATGGGTGCTCCGCGAAGCGGAACCTAGATGATGAATGAAGTGGTGCCAAGTAAGCTTAATATTAATAATTCACAATTTATATTGGACAGCCATTATAAATAATGACCAATTTATTACATTAACTGTAACATACACAACAAACATCGACAACAGACTAAATAAAATGCAATACACATATACTAATTAATATAGGAAACTGCATCCTGTACAACATGACATAAATAAGATCTCTGCGATACTGGTCGATGAAAGTGCAGGGAACATTGGAACATTCATTTATCAAATTTGTAAATGCACATTAAATACTGCCTTGTCTACCCATGTACGAATAGGACTTACCTGCAGTGGCGGAACTACCATCAGGGGCCCGTGGCAAATACATCAGTTTGGGTCATCATCGATGGGGTGTAAGTGGTTCATCACCATCTTTAAACCAAAGCCAACTTCACCTGCACGCGGTGCACTCTGCTAACTGACAAACGAAGCTCTGGCGAAAAGAGAGGTAGGGAGCGTAAGCGTAAGCTACCCGTCTGGGGAATGTACCTCCACCTCACAGAATACCGCAGCCAAATAACAATTCCCTTGAGGGTTGATGTGTTCCTGCGAGTGAGTGAGCTCACCAGAAAGATAGGAGATGCTGCGTTGGCAGCGGGGGTGGCAGCGCGTGAGCGGTATTTTATGTTGTGAGCGTTAATATGACTACGGTAACCGCTTCACATCAAGCGGGCCGTATGCTTGTCTGCCGTCCGACGTAGATCGTCTAAGTAACCAACATTAAAGAAGCATTTTGCTCATTTGTGGTAATATAATCTATAATTTTATTGACAAAAAATATGACAATGTTAACTATAAAAAATTTGTATGTTGTACCTATATTTATAGCCTAACTTAAAAAAAAACAATACTATTTTTGTACTAAGCTCCCGAGCCTGGGGCCCCCTTGGTCCGGGGGCACGTGACATTTTACCCGCTGTACCACCCTATAGTTACGCCACTGTATACCTGTAACACGTTTCTTTGTACCCTAAAAACTATGTGTACGTTGTTGTTAATAAAGATATTACTAATATTTATAGAACAAACTTTATGACATCCAGTACGTAGTAATATTAGGCCATGACATCTTGTTCACATTGAAAGTACATTCAAACATTTAACTTCATGCACACAATGGAGTACACATGTACTCTATACTAGTAAACGAGCGACATACAGATAAGACATGGTAGATGCTAGATACGTTTAGATAATTTTATAGAATAATTAAATATTAAATCTTAATAGAATGTTACTATTATTGACTATTATTGATAGTAGACGCACCCGGTGGTCGAATGGCTACAATGTCTACTTTGACTCCGAGGTCGCGGGTTCGATCCCCGCACAAGACAAACCTTTCTGTGCATGAACATATCTGTTTGTCTTGGTCTGGGTGTTTTTTATGTATTATAAGTATGTATTTAAAAAATAAAAAGTATTTAAGTACATTTATCAGTTGTCTAGTACCCATAGTACAAGCTTTGTGCTTTGGGACTAGATAGCGCTGTGTAAATTGTTCAAAAATATTTATTTATTAATGTATTCAAGTTGTTCAAGTGTTCGATAATTGGGATTGAGATATAGTAATTCTTCGGGTCTAAAATTGCGAGCGACTGTTTGTCGTACAACGAACTGTTACATAATCTCTCATACTAAAAGCATAACAATCATACAAACATCGAATTACATATATACATTTTTTTACCTCGATTCGGAGGTTACGGAGGTATTCAGCCTGTTGACATTAAAACACAATTAACCATTACATAATATTAAGTTTAAATTTCACATTAAATATTTAAAGTATTTTTTGGCGTGACGAAATCACAACTTAAATAACATCTATAAATAAGGTAATAGATATTACCCACGTGCTATGTGTGTAGTCAATATCATATACCTCAGTACTCAGTTTAATAAGAAATTGTATAAATTACTGAATGAAAAAAAAAAATATTGGTACATACTACTGGAGAAAAAATTAAATGACTGTTGTATGTCAATTGTAGGTACCTACTACAATTTTGTAAAAAAAATGCATACTATATTAATTGGCTGTTGCCAATGTTCTAAAATTATAAAAACTAATTATTAGTATCAAAAAATACAGAAATCTAGACCGATCTGCGATCTAAAATTTTAAAACTTTGTGTCCGGCGAATTTATGGTTATCAAATTTGACTGGAAAGTCTATTTTAAAAGGATAAATATATGAAAAAAACTTTATATTATTACTGTTAATTAGTTAACTTTATTACTGTTGGAAAAACAATAAAAAAAGTTACGGCACTAGCTACAGAAAGGAAAAAATTAATATAGCTGTCATACAAATTTCTGAATCAATGAATATAAAATAGGGAGGTTTGACGTCATAACATGGCCCCCTTTTGTATGGAAAGTTTTAAGAATATTCACAAACTGTGATTTTCAAGTTTTTTTTATTTATTTCATATCTTGAGAATTTTTTATGCTATCGAAGTAATTCTTTAATTTGATTTGAATTGACTTTAAAACTCAGCAAAATCGTACATCTGTCTAATGTAAAATGTCAAGTCTGAAATCAAGGTGACAAAATCTGCTGCTGCCGAACAGCTGAAAATTACGCTAACAACTGAAGATGAACTGTCAAAATCATTCTCATTAGACGAAATTGACTGCGGCTTGAAACATTTACCGATGGCAAAGCGGCTGGTTTCTATGGTATTTATCATGAGTTCCTCGGGCACCTAAGGCCTAAATGAAGAAGATGGCACATATCTATCTTGACATTCTTCCTCGTAACTAGTTACCGATTCACTTCAGCCCCTCGAAAATCATAACGATACTTAAACCGCATAAGCCTGCAGACGATCCACAAAGCTACCGTACTATCGAGCTTCTGAGGTGCGCTTACAAATTTTTTGAGTGGGATATTTAATGTCGAATTGTCCCCATTCTGGACAAAATCATTTCCGACGGACAAGCTGGATTTCAAAATTGTCGAAGTTGTGCTGACCAAGTTGGAAACCTTCTATGTGGGTGGTAAAGGCCGACCTTTACCACCCACATATAAGGTTTCCAAAGGGAGGAGAAAGATGTTGTTGTCATCGTAGATCTTACAGCTGCGTATGACACTGTTTGGAGAGAGGTACACTAAGCGTACAGAGTGCGTCGGGAAGTGAGCGAGCGACCCTCATTAGCGCGCCTATGATGGAGATTGGGGAGTGGTGGTAGTGAACCGATGCTTGGGAAACCCAGCATCGGTGAAGCGTCGAAAGTAGCACCTGGGGCCCTACCGCCGAAGCTGAAGCCGATTGCCAATGAATATTTTGATCCCCAAAAATATGTGGTAGGTTTGAGCTAATGACAAATATTTTTAGCTGTGTTGGTAGAGCTTCATGGTTTCTACCGGGTAAGCTAAACACAATTGCTACTAATGTAAAGTTCAGTTTGTTTTTGCGATCAAAAAATCGGGTGGTAATCGGCTTCAGCTTAGTCGGTAGGCCCCCTGATCACTAAAGCTAATAAAACCGAAGTACATAACTACCTTTCATCATAACACTATCAAGTCCTGGGGCCCTACAGCCGAAGCTGAAGCCGCATACCATCGAATATTTTGATTTGAAAAAGTCTTACGTTTTAGTTATTGGCAATCATCTTGAGCTTAATCTGTAGAGCTCTAGTCTCTACCAGCTAAACACAAGTACCATAAATCTAAGCTGTAGTTCGATTTTCGCTATCCAAAAATGTAATGGGAATCGGCTACAGCTTAGGCGGTAGGCCGCTATGAACCCAAGATCGAATTAGCAGGAATACCTGTAAAATACAATGCTATGCCAAATCTAGGAGAATCAATATCTAGGAGTGACACTTGTCTGCAGTCTCACCTACGCGCCGCATATTACCAAACTAGGAAATAAGTTCCAAACCCGAAACAGCATCCTACTTGGCCTCGCAAGTACACCCTGGGTGGCAAACGCCGACGTGCTTCGTACGTCCGGTCTCAGTCTAGTGTTCTCCACGCCTGAATACTACGCTCCTGTGTGGCTTTAACATTTTTTGATAAAATTATCAGTTACAGGGTATGTACGCAGTAAAGTCCATTACAACGGACATTATGTCGGCGCGAGCGGTAATAGTACGAGGTGGCAAACAGGTATCTATAAAATCAACAATTTTTAAAACTGTTAGAGTACTTTCCCGGTAAATGTAAGTAGGTGATGTTATACAACTTGAGCTAATATTTATAAATACGAAAATGTTTATCCTTAAAACGGAGCAATATTTCCCACATGATGTTTGCTTAGAGGTGAAAAGTGGAGTGATATAGGTAATCTATATCTAATGCGAGCAATAATTCTCGACTTGCCATAGAAATACCATAATTATTCTAAAAAATATTACTTAGGATAACCTTAAAAATCGGCTCTAATTGCCACACTCTATAGTAAAAAATAACGATTCACTCTAGTCTATACGCAATGATATCATATTTTTAAACAAAAAGAAATTAAACTTAATTGTACTACACTACGCAACGTTGTTGCGAATGCTCGATGTAATGCACGTGCGAGTGGGCATTTACTTGTAACACTCCTTGGTACTTTTCGATTAGTGTTCGTTAAAATGTCGGGAGCGTTACCGTATCACTCGTGAGATTTGCTCGATGAAACATTCCACCAATTTACTTTTCGTTAGGGTGTAAAATCAGACTGTAACAAGCGGTCGGTGGATATGTTACAAGCAACTGGTCCACCCTAACGAGGTTCATATACATATATATTCACCAACATTTACACTGTTGTACAGTAAAGGGTTGTAAGTTGGGTGTAAAGTCAAGGGTGTGGTTAATTCGAGTGCCAACCCGCAGTTGAGCAGGGTGGTGGAGTATGTTCAAGTGGAAACCTCTTCGATTGAGGAGAGACCCGTATCCCAGCTGTGGGATGAATAAAGGTTGTCGACAGTCACCCAGTCAGTCAAGGGTGTGCATTTTAAATAAAACACGTGTATTATACACGTGTTTTATTTAAAATGCACACCCTGTGACATTAAAAATTCCTTAAATTAATTTCTATGATTAAGTGATTAGAGATTAGAACAAATTAAAGAAATATTGAATATCGTAATAAATACATATTTTATTGAATGTTAAAGGTAAGGTAGGAGGTGGTACTGCACTTATGACTCTTGACTGTACGTGTGCAATATGAACTTATAAGTAAATAATAAATGCATATGACCTGCCGAAAGAGTCACGATACCGCGAGAAGCTTGCTACACAAGTATCGCCAAGTTCGCTGCTAACAAAGCAACTCCCAAAGAACTCACTGGTTCACACTTGTAGGAATACAACAAAAAATTTCGTGTCACGTTGTTTGTCCGCGATGGAATCCTAAACTACTGGACCGATTTTAATAAATTTTTGCAAACTGTGTGCAAAGTTTGATCCAACTTGAGACATAGGATAGTTTTATAACTCATCGGAAAAAATTACGTAAAAATATTTAATGGCGATACAAAGTTCGCCGGGCCATTTGCATAAAAAAAAATCTGATTTCAGAACGCACTGTCTTTCTTACATTTATATTATGTACTTATCTATGGAGCGAGCCAGAGTTTCAGAATGTTGGATTTAGTTTCTGAATTCAGTGATTCCGGCTGTGTATGGCCTTATTGTCTCAAACGTGATTCCCACGACGGTTCCCAACCTTTTTTTGTGCGACCACTACGAGGTTTTTGTTGCGTGTAGCGCCCCCGACTGTCATATACTCGTAAATAAATTCTTGTATAACTCGAGATTTCAGTATTTTCTATCATCATTAGGTCCATTTTAGTCTCCACTACAGGAGAACGACCCCCTCTCGTTCGTCCCAGACGGAAGGAGGATTTGGCCTACACTCCCCACGCTGGCCAAACGGGTTGGCGAGGCCTGATCGATATTTGATAATGTATTTCCCTTAGTCGCCTTGTACGACATCCACGGGAAGAGACGGAGTGATTCTATTCTAGTCTGCCGGAAACCACACGGCCGATTTTTTATATTATTATTAGGTATTTTCTATAATAGTGCTCAATCTCATTCGTTATAAGTTTGTAAAACGGACCATAATTAAACTCTTGCGGTCCGCGGGCTACCGGTTAGGAACCTCTGCTTTAGATAAAATAAGGAGGCTGTTAAATTGAAAACTATCGCTATTCTGAAAGCGCTAGACGTTAGATCGTAAAGTGTTTAATTTCATAAAACATTTCATTATACTCACATAGGTCAGGCTAGTCAGGTTGTGTTCCGCTTTGACTTTTTCCGGTGTTTCGTCAAGAAATTCAGTCACGTTTAGGGCTGAAAAATGATAATTTATTTTCATTAATACATGTAATTTGTTTCTTCCTTGGTTCCAAGAAAGGCAGTGAGGTTGTCATGCATACTTTATCAGCTAAAGTATCAGTGAAGGTATACTCATCATTGAGGTTTTTTTTATACTACGTCAGGTGGCAGACAAGCATACGGCCCGCCTGATGTGAAGTTGTTACCGTAGCCATATTAACGCTCGCAACATAAAATATCGCTCGAGCGCCGCCACCCCCGCTGCCAACGCAGCATCTTCTTCCTTCCTTTCTGGTGACCTCACTCAGTCACAGGAACACAACAACCCTCAAGGGAATTGTTATTTGGCTGCGGTATTCTGTGAGGTGGAGGTACATTTCCCAGTCGGGTAGCTTACAATTACGCTCCCAACCTCTCTTTTCGCCAGAGCTTCATTTGTCAGTCCACCGTGCACAGCACCACGTGCAGGTGAAGTTGGCTTTGGTACAAAGATGTTGATGAACCACTTACACCCCAAAAAGGGATGTTGACTTATAAATAATATTTTTCATGGTCTATGTAACTTACTTCTACAAATAATAATAAATATTTCTGGACAATTTACATAGTGCCATCTAATCCCAAATTAAGCGCAAAGCTTGTATTATGGATATAAGACAACTAATAAATGTACATATTTTGTAAATACATACATGTAATACATATAAAACACTCAGACCAAGACAAACAGACATGTCAAGCACACAAATGTTTGTCTTGTGCGGGGATCGGACCCGCTACCTCGGAGTTACAGTAGCCATTGCAAACCATTCTACTACCGGGCTCGTCGGACATAAAATTTTTAAACATTGTTTGTGTTGATGTATAATCATCATCATCATCAGGTCATTTTAGCCTCCACTACAGGAGCACGACCCTCTCTCGTCCGTCACAGACAGGAGGATTTGGCCTACACTCCCCACGCTGACCAGACGGGTTGGGGAGGCCTGATCGATGTTTTATAATATATTTCCCTTAGTCGCCTTGTACGACATCCACGGGGAGATACGGAGTGATTCTATTCTAGTCTGCCGGAAACCACACGGCCATGTATGATGTATATTAAATAAATTGTTTTATTTGACAGTGCTGTAGTACCAGACAAAACTATTACATTAGTAGTAAAATTTAGTAAGTTTAGTAGTAAGCAATGAAGCGGAGTCAAGTTCGCCGTTCGTCACGAATCGGCACTACTGTTATCACCGTGAATAATAACAAATTACTCGGTAATAAGCGTCGATATGCGATTGTTATGCAAACATACGAACGCTACAATGTTGCTGTGTCTTCTATTTGTCGAATAAATTAACACATTGTATAATTTCTGTATGTAGGTACGTACGTTTTAAAGACCAAGGAGAAAGTAACAAAAACGAACAATACAATAAGGTATATGCACGTTATATTAGTCGGTTTATTGTATAATAACAGGAATATATAAGTGCAAGAATTACTTCGATATCATAAAAACTTCTCAATGATTAATTCCGAAAATCGCAATTTTAGACTTTCCCGTTGCGTTTCCGATAACGTTTCAATCTGTACCATACAAAAGTTACTAGATTATGACGGCACACGTATATGTTTTGTACACAGACTTAAGATTTTGCACTACGCTATATCTGTGGTTTTGTATGCATACAATCAGAAATTTGTATGACAGCTATGTCAAATATTGAGTTTAACAAAGTCATAATACGTACTCATAAACGTCAAGTACTCTTTATTGTTTCCCCAATGGTAATATTCCTTTTTAATAATTTCTTTTAAAATAGCCTTTCCCACCAAATTTTTGATCGACCATAAAACTTTTCAGAGGCAAGATAATACAATGGAACATCGTAGATCATTCTTTTACTACGATTGATTTTCTACCATTTACTATTGATTTAAGAAGAGCCCGATGGTCGAATGGTTACCTTTACTACGAGATCGGGGGTTCGATCCCCGCACAAGATGAACGTTTGTGTGCATGAACATTTCTGTTTATCTTGGGAAACAAAGCGTCAGTCGCTACGAGCTACTCGACTTAAGAGTACCCAAGTAGTCTGCTTGTAGGCGAAAGAGTTGTAACACCTGCTAATCCGCTTGAGTGCCTGATTGGTTTACTTGACTCTTAGTCCTCTCGCCTGGTTGGTTTACTCGTCGAGATACTCGCAATCCTTGTGATATAACCGTATGGTTGGTGCACAATAAGGTTGTTATTTCTCTTGGTCTGAGTGTTTTCTATGTAATATATGTATATATTAAAAAAAAATGTAATAAAGTATTTATCAGTTATCTAGTACCCATAGTACAAGCATTGCTTAGTTTGGTACTAGATGGCGGTACGTAATTTGTCCAGGAAAATTTATTAATTTTAGTACATGGATAAATATTTATAAAAATACTTTAGCTATTCAAAAAAGAGATTCAAGCGAGATTTTTTCCTACGAACTATTAATTTGTCAAATAACTCCCTGGGCTTACTATGGTGTGTGTTTATGTCATGGATACGGCTGTGTGTAGTACGTGAATACGTTATATGCACTAAAATTATCTCAAAATAGCGCTTTCCCCCCGCACGCGATGTTCGACAGTCCTTACATACGACAGTACTTGGCGTAATAAATTATTTCATCCTTCATCTATCAATTGGTGTGACTGAATTTTGGATGAAGATGATAGATATGTAGCTGCAACACCAAACTGCATCCCCCGATATTGTCATCATTTGCTTTTTTGAATTGCCTCCCTATGCACGTATCCAAGTCAAACACATAAGTTGCGAACTAAGTTATTTGCTATATCATATCCTCAGATTGTAATGATAAAGACAATACCATTAGATTATTGATTGTCGCTATATTTATTCCTGAGCCTATCGGAGCCTTCGTTACGCTCTTGTATTAATTAGTACGAGAAATATTATTTGTATCGAATAATTACTATATAGTTTTCCGACCAGAAGACTAATCCAGGCACCTAATGATTACGTGGAAACTTCGTATATATATCTGTAAAGTATTTCTATTGCTTTTGACGTGGTAGATTATTGTTTGTGGCACATAAATAAGATAGGCATAGTTATAAATGCTTAATACAATTAAATACCTACTGTGTACCTAGTGTGTAACTACTGTATTTAATTGTGTGTAGCCGTTACGACAATGTATTAATATTATATTAATATTAATACAATAATACTCATCATTTGAATATTTGTAACTTCTTAACATGATGATGATGAAGAGAGGTAAGGCATAACGTATTTTTTGCTTAAAAAATACGCTATGCCCTACCTCTCTTCGGTAGAATTCTCTTCGGTTCCTTCTTTCGGTAGGGCATAGCGTATTTTTTAAGCAAAAAATACGCTATGCCTGCATATGCATGACGAAGAGAGGTAGGGCATAGCGTAATTTTTGCTTAAAAAATACGCTATGCCCTACCTCTCTTCATCATGCACTCTTCATCTGCATCATTGATGTCTGCCCGACTGGGGAAGTACCTCACAGAATACCGCAGAAAAATAACAATTCCCTTGAGGGTTGTTGTGTTCCAGCGAGTGAGTGAGGTCACCAGAAAGAGAGAAAGGAAGGAGTATAGGCTGGTAACGGATTGGCGACCCCTTGGTGTTGCTGATCTCCACGGACGGTGCGGAATGCTTTACATCAGGTGACCCACATGCTCGTTTGCCCTCCTTTCATGTATAAATAAAAAAAAGATGAATACAGATATATTTGAGGTATATTTGAGGTTATTGATTATGTTTGAGGTTTATTATGACGGTACAAGAAGGTAAACATGTGTGAAATAGTTTTTAACCACTTCAAAGTCGTTGTAGATGATTTGAAGTGGTTAAAAACGTCAACAATGTCGTTGTAGATGACTTTCGTTTTGTCAAAATTCTTCCTTAGCCCTACGCATTGAGATACACCATTGAGATCGTTTAGCATTCGGATAAGATCCGCAGTGCTTGGTTTTTAAAAATGAATCAGAACAGGTTTTTGAACCTACTGTCTTAGCCCTTAGGATCTGAGATTGTAGATACATCTGGTGGGTGGACCAGGATAAAGGATCACTTCGTTATTCGTCAACGGTTCTAAGTAGGGTTGTAACGGAGGCCTACTTAGCGGAGGCGGAGCCGGATTCGGAGGCGACCTGTATCACCTCCGCGGTATTTGTTTTGTTTCAACGTACAAAAAGATATTATAACAACAACAACTCACAGTCTGTGTCCGGTTTTATGGGCTCGCTGACTGTCGGCGTATTCTCCGTCACTTTCAAAATCCCGGATCCGTTTACGCCCAGCAGTGGGATCTGCGTCACTGCCAGCGTTGTATTGGCCATTTCTGGAAGTAAACAGTGTCGACATTATTATCAATTGTACATAAATAAATAATACGGAACACTCCCACCACTCCATACAAATGTCACGTCGTTTACTACTACGTAAACACTGACGCCTGTGCAGAGCTTGAATGAGCGTGTATGCGTGCGGCGCCATACAAACTTCCAGATTTGTCTCACGAGGGGAGATGAGGTCGACATGAGAGAGCGGCAGGGAGTGGCCATACTGCATGTAGTACTATTATTACTTATACTGTGACGTAGTAAAAAATATATATTTTGGCTAATCAACTACGCGGTAGACTATGTATAGCACAAGAATTAAATGAAACCATGAGACATAGTGTGTCGAAGTATCTTCCTTGCTGGATTACGAAAGGCATATCTTAACCTGGAGGAACCGTCATGCAAGGTACTTTAGTAGGCTAACACTGGATGGAATGAGTGGATAAGGATATGTAAGGGTAGTTACCTGAAGGAAAATTTAAAATTTCGGAATAAAAGACAGATTTTCATTTAAAAATTATGAGATTATATCTCAATTTTCGATTTTTATGTCGCAATTTACAACTTTGTGCGGGAAAAAGTCACATTATTTATTGGTTTTGTATACTAGACATCATCCACCCACTCCTGCCAGGCATTACCCCGTATTAATAGAAAACTATTTTTTTATTTTTGTAAACTTGTAGTAATAATGATTTGAAAATATATTCTTTATCTACACTCAAATCGAAAAATTAGAATTACGAATTCAAAGACGGTTCTATACAGACGCAGTTTATAAACGCATATACATAAAATTAAAAATAAAACTCATTATAGTACCGCCAACTGTATCATAAAACTCATTATAGTACATACTGCTATCTTTTTTTTATTAATTCATTAAACTAGTCTAAGGTTTCAGGCTGAATATGAAAAAAAAGGCGCATGCATGCGCAGTTCGAACTGTGAAAAAAATGGCGCACGCATGAGTAGTTTGAACTTAATTTCCCGCGCTTCCCATACATTTTTTTGCCCATCGTGTTTTTGTATTCGGGATTCCAAAAAAGTTTACTAAAATCCTGTAAGTGATTAAAATATGATTGGAGAAGAAAGTAGTGACGGCGAGATTTTCACTCCGCCAGATATTCTAGACGGTGCATCGGCGTTAACTGAAAGTCTCCTGCCAGAAAAGAATCTACCTACTTTGTTTAATTTCAATTTTTCCTATGAGTGAAGATAAAGTAGTGTATGAAACTGCATATAACTTAGGTATTAAAACACTCTAGTCAACCTATTATCGCATTCGGCTTCGCCTCATGCGATAAACAGACTCTCGTGTTTTAATACCCCTTATATGACAGTTGCATAAACTACTATTATACAGGTAAATGCAAAGGTGAGCTTATCTCTACGAAAGATCTCTTCCAGCCAACCTGAATGGTTGTATTCGAGACAATACATTGTTGGATGGGTAGACCACATAAAAACGCCAAATGTCACATATATAAAACTGAATACATGACAGAATTAATCTACTTCTAGATACTACATTGAAAAACAAATACATATATTGATATATCTACATATACTACATCAATAAATACTCATATACCTATGTAGGTATATGAGTATTTATTGTAATTGTATTGTATGTTTGTGTAAACATACATAAAATTATTATATTACTATATGTGAGTGTGAGTCAAATAGTGCTCCTTTAGCCTTTTTTTTTTAAGTTTTTGCATATGTGCACTCTCTTAGGTCTTTTGGCAGTTTGTTCCAAAGTTGCGCTCCGCGAACAGTGAAAGAATTGAAAAAGAAATTTGTATTCGAAGGGAGACAAGTTTTAATAATACAAGGACGCTGGTATCGGGTTGGAGGCTGTAATCGTTGAAAACGGAAACGAAGGTATTGGGGAAAATTTTGATTTTTTTATATTTTAAATAGAAGAGTTAACAGGTGCACATTTCTGCGAAGTCGAATAGGGAGCCACTTCAATCTTTCACGAAATTAGGACACGTGATCATATTTACGAAGAGCATAAATGAATCGGATAGCCAAATTTTGTAGACGTTCCAATTTATTGAGCAGCTTTTCCGTTGCATCTAAATAGCAGACATAAGCGTAATCGAGTATTGGAAGTAGGAGAGATTGGGCAATCATAATTTTAGTCTTAAATGGTAAAAGATATACAATTTATTTATTTATTTACAATTTTACTGAAAATTAAAAAAAATCACATTTCCAAAATGTTAAACTGAAAACTGCGTTATATTCTGAGATATTATGGTAACCTTAAATACGGGAGAGCTCAAAAGATCCAGAAGGGTCACGTGCCACCGAGGCTTCTAAGAGGCTGTGGACTCATTATAAGACGTGTTGATGAAATGGTTGTACTAGGCACATAAATAAATTTATCGCATTTAAATGGGAATTACATTGAATCAAACACCTTTATCTGCCACATACTAGCAACCACCCGCTACTTCGTACGCGTCATCATCATCAGGTCATTTTAGTCTCCACTACAGGAGCACGATCCTCTCGTCCGTCCCATACAGAAGGAGGATTTGGCCTACACTCCCCACGCTGGCCAGACGGGTTGGGGAGGCCTGATCGATGTTTTATAATGTCCCTTAGTCGCCTTGTACGACATCCACGGGAAGACACGGAGTGAGTCTATTCTAGTCTGCCGGAAACCACACAGCCAACGGTGGCTTCGTACGCGTGTGTTCATATGATAAACAATTATTTATTGACTACTACGCTCCTACTCAATATTTGAAAATAAAAAGTGCACCAGCCTCCTTACCACCATCTCTTATTGCGATTCAATAATTGAATAGATTGCTTATTCATACCAATGATTAAGCGACTCATTGGTATGAATAAGCATTCTATTCAGTTATTGAATCGCAATAAGAGATGGTGGTAAGAGGGCAGATTTTAACATAAGCTACCAATACAACTGTGTGTATAATTCGCTTCTAATTAACCATGATTGTACTTTCAACAAACAAAAATTCTAAAGGAAATTGTTATGGCTTATGTCCATACCAATGTTATAAATGTGAAGTGTGTTTGTTACCTTTTCACGACTGAACGGTTGCATCGATTTTAATAAAATTTGGCATAGACATAGATTAAATCCCGATGACATTAGTGCGGGCAATACTACGGCTAGTCTTCTTTATAAAGAAAAAATAATGTTTGTATGTACGTACATCGATAACGTTTTAATTTCGAGGTATTCGTTGATAAGTATTCACAAGAGCTCAAGAGTTAATAGGTATGCTCAAGAGTAAGCTTCTTTATTAATTTTAAGTATTTATTAAACACAGTTATTTTTTTTTATATCTGAAGGTAATCTATATATATAAAAATCAATACCACTTTTCGTTGTAATTTTATAACTCAAGAACGGGCTCACCTATCCAAACCAAATGTTTAAGGCTTTGTTCGGACTATTTAGTAGATGGTTTATGTGAAGTTTGCACAAAATCCGTAGAGCGGTTCTTCATTTATCACAATTTTTCGTTGCAATTTTATAACTCAAGAACGGGCTCATCGATCCAAACCAAATGTTTAGGCTTTTTTCGAACTATTTAGTAGATGTTTTATGTGAAGTTTGCACAAAATCGGTAGAGCGGTTCTTCATTTATCACATTTTTTGTAACAAATGAATTCAAATGGCGGATCATTTAGTTAATGGGGATTTTGCTGTCAAATTGAAATTTTTTTCAGTGTTGACAGTACAAATTATTTCACTTTATACGTAGCGAAGCGCGTACCGGGCCGCTAGTTTGTTATAGATTTTTACAGACATTGAATGTGGGCTGCTGCTGATATGTATACTATATAGTATTATTACTCATGCTTATGTACAATTAGTAAAGACAGATATAACGCTAATCCGTTAGTCAGGAGGTAGCACTTAATTGCCAATTATTACATATAATCCCAAAATAATATAATTAGGTACATCTATACAGATAAATAAAATTGGAGTGTCTCTTTGTAATATATAAATAATCGCTTTTTACTAAATGCATATGGATGTAAACACGGTACATATACCAAAATTACATTTTTTACAATTTTTGCCTGTCTGTCTGTTTGTTCCGGCTAATCTCTGAAACGGCTAGAACGATTTTGACGGAACTTTCACCGGGAGATAGCTGATGTAATAAGGAGTAACATAAGCTACTTTTATTCGCAGGCACAGCTAGTAGTCAAATAAAAATTCGCCTTCGTGCAAACATTATAAAGTATACAGCCCGATTGATGTGAAGCGGTTACCGTAGCCATATTAACGCTAGCAACATGAAACATCGCTCGCGCGTAAACGCAACAACTCATTCCTTTCTGGTGAACTCACTCACACGCAGGAAAGCAATAACCCTCAAGGGAATTATTATTTGGCTGCGGTATTCTGTGAGGTGGAGGTACTTCCCCATTCGGCCAGCTTATGTCCTATCTCTCTTTTCGCCAGAGCCTCGTTTGTCAGTCAGCAGGGTGCACTTCATGCAGATGAGCTTTGGTTCAAAGATGTTGATAACACCTCAAAAATTACACATAAAGTTTAGTACAAAATAACATAGAAATTGTTTTTCGCATAGAGACACGAATATAAAATAAATTGAGTATTTTTCGCTTTATTTCGCATTTGCTCTACTAAATAACTACTAAGTACTAGTAAATAAACAAAATACCAACTATAAAAGAAGTTCAGCACGTAGCCTGGGCATTTACTGCAGTATATACCTGATTTCTGCTGCCGAATTAATCAAAAATATTGCCCATCACTAGTGGTAATAATAGTTGTTTTTCTTGACTCAGTGACACAACACAATTAGCATGGAATAACTTAAAAGTGGGGAAAACATTGAACACGAGTACAGCAAATGTCTTTCGTAATGCAAAATAGGTGTGATTTACTATTTAATACTCAACGTTTCAGGGTATTGCTGATGCATAGCGAGTGAGGCAAATTCGAGACAATACACACATATACACAAACAGGAAAGGTTTGGGATTCATACACAAGATATATATATTTATTAAAGTCAGTTATAAACTTAGGATTCTACGCTGAGCTACAGAAGACTGGCTACATAACATATAGCTTTCGCTCTAACATACGTGTATACAATATAGAAAGAAAGATCTTTCTCTTTTACATCTTTCTTAGAATGAAATCATTTTTTTCGCTTTAAGAATCCATAAGAACCCACGGCCTTTGTTATAAATTGCCGTTTATTTTTAAAGAAGAATTAGAATTCTGGTTCATATATTTGTAAGAAAACAGAAATAGCAGCGAAGACAATAACATCGGGGAAGTCATAATAAAATGCTTACTAGAATTTGACATTTATTGAAAAATGACTAAAATGGCGCGTTCTCTCAACCAATCATGATTTCTGTAATTCTGAAGAATATTCGGAAAAACATATTCAATATAAATAAATATATCGGTGCACAAAATATGACAAAATATCTTATTTCTTTTTATACTACTTCGGGTGGCAGATAAGCATACGGCCCGCCTGATGTAACATAGTAACAGTAGCTACATGAAATAACGCTCGCGCGCCGACACCCACGCTGCCAGCGCTGCAACTTCTTCCCTTTTGGTGACCTCACTCACTCGCAGGGAGCTAACAACCCTCAAGGGAATAGTTATTTGGCTGCAATATTCTGTCAGGAGGAGGTACTTCCCCAGTCGAGCAGCTTACAAATACCCTATCTCGCTCTTTACATATCAAGGTTTATTATTAACAAATATTTTGTCTTGTACATACGTACTATTAAAAATTTTATAACTGTGTAAATACATGAGACACTCTGAAAACTCTCCGTGAAGCGCTTTATAGTTGTCAGAAAACTGTTTTAGTTTTAGAAGATCACTAGTGATTTTTAAAATGATTTCTAGTGGCATTCATATGTTAAAAAAAAATGATCAGCCAGGAAAATTGCATTTTTTGTAAAACTTATATTACATCAATTTATAATTAATAACGATCAAAAGTCAATATAGTAGCAATATAGAGTATTCGAAAAGTTAGAAATACACTTACATAGAATAATTACTGCCCCTTTATTTAAACAAAAGAGTGGACAATAGGCGTGAATCATAAGGGGATGACTCACGGGCGTTGGAACGCGCGGCGGTGTAAGTGCAGTATTAGGGTATCTCTAAACGATGGGACTAATTGTGGACAATGAGCGATATACTTAATGATTTTGAACAGTACATAACGTCGGCGACGAGTTAGGTACAATAATAAGGAGATTTATACTATTGTCCGTGGATAATATGGGTGACATATCGAATGGCCTTGTGCTATAATCATAATTTGAAGTGAAAACTTCTTTAGCGGCGCTGTGCACTTTTTTGGGTTGGGTAAAAAATTAAACTCGCGTCAGGATCACGTGTCCTGATCGTAAGATAAAGCTGCGAAACTACAAAATTCAACTTTAAGCAAAGACGATACCACTGAGATTGGTTTGAATCGAAATAATTTTGACATTAAAATAGTAAGATAAAGCTGCGAGACTACAAAATTCAACTTTCAGAAAAGACGTAACTCTTAGTTATAATAGAATGATGAAATACGTAGTGTTCAAGAGATGTTCAAGTTTTCATTTCTGCCGGCGCTCCCGGAGTGCAACCCGTTGTTTTGTTATGTTTTTGTTATATTTTTGCATGTAAAGAAATATTTTGAAGGAGGACAAATGAGTAAGTATGTCAAGGTGTAAGTGTCTTACTGTCATTTTTTGAGTATAAGCCAAACTCACCTGGACGTGGTGTGTGGCTATATTCTGCCATTATGAAAACGGGGCTCTGGTGAAAGGGTCATAGGGCATGTCGCGGTCGCCTGGGAAAACGCCTCATAGAAGACCGCAACCACCCTTAAAGATTGTTGTATACGTTTTGTATACATTTATCAGTCTGTTGTCTAGTACCCATAAACACAAGCTTAGCGCATAATTTGAGACTAGATGGCACTATGTAAATTGTCCAGAAATATTTATTTTATTTTTATTTATTTGGTACTCAACGCTATACAATTTTTTTTTTATAATTCTTTTTCATTTTTATACGCCTGCCAGTGCATAAACAACAAAGCATTTACGTCACGTAAATTACGGAATATATACAGTACAACACAAAAAAGTAAACAAAATAGAGTCGCCATTTTCTTAAGCCCTGTACGCACGTACGGACAAATTTGTTGCGTTTCATGATACGGAGCAACCTTGATTGGATATGTATACTGCCCCCTTACCACCATCTCTTATTGCGATTCAATAACTGAATAGAATTCATTCCAATGAATAAGCTACTCTATTCCATTTGAAATAGAGTCGCTTATTCATTGGTATGATTAAGCATTCTATCCAGTTATTGAAGCGCAATAAGAGATGGTGGTAAGCGGGCTGCTAATGAACATTGTGTTCGAGATGGGGGTCCACCACACATTCCTACCACTGTGTCTCCTGTGTAGCCAGGATTAACAGCCGCGAGCACCAGGCAATGAACAGTGAAGTCCATTGCAGTCCCGGGGGTAAAACTACGGCTGCCTTGGAACTCACAACGAAATGTCTATACGTACGAACCAAATGTTCGTGCTCGATGTTCGTGCACACGGCTTTAGCAAAATTGTTCACTCGCGGTAACCCTTAAGTAATTTTGAATGGAGAAAAATGTAATCTAATGTAACCGTTAGAGCGTTTTACACAACAAAAAATAATATTTGTTTGTATACAGACATATATCACGAATAAATAAATCTTGTCAGACAAATTACACAGTGCCATCTAGCCCCAAAGTAAGCTAAGCTTGTGTTATGGGTACTAGACAACTGATAAACATACGTAAATACATTTTTTTTTTGTAAATACATACTTATTATACATAGAAAACACCCAGACTAAGACAAACAGACATGTTCATGCACACAAACGTTTGTCCTATGTGGGAATCGAACCCACGAGCGTTGGTGTCGAAGCCGCGTCATTGACCGCTACGCCACCGAGCTCGTCAATAGATGAAAAACATCCTTTTTAGCTTATTTTTTTCACAGATTCGCTAAATGACATTTAAATATTGTTAGCGCTGGTTCGACTGTAGTCAACAATCTGACATAGCTACCGTAGCTACCACAGATGTGAGCGGTGTACGTCACTGTGTCGGCGCATTAACATAATTCTGTCAGGTTCATAGACCCGAGCCTTTTTCTTCTATATCTACAAGCCAGCTTTAATTAGATACTGCATATTGTTAAAACATGTTATTAATTTTATTGTTTCTGCCATAGACTTATAATATACTAGCTGATGCCCGCAATTTTGTGCGCACAATACGAGTGTTTACGCTGTTTGTCGATGCCATTTATTCGCAAGTAAAGTACATATACAGTGGGCTAAGTAAGTAGTCTATATTTAGGTTGTCATTCGATTGTACTTTTCAAATTAAGGTCTATATTCGCTCTCTAAAATAATAGTAACATTTACCTTTGATAGGAAGATTTGACCAAACTGATATCACCACTTTCTTGGCTGAACTTACTAGGATTGACTTATTAACTTTAACCTCTCCCACAGACCGTCCACGGTAGAGGCACAGTATTAAGAGATGTAATCTTAATACTGTGGTAGAGGTGTGCGCGCGCCATTTATAAAGTATGCCGTTCTGCGCATACTCAGCGGCATTATACACCGCACCTTGATGCACATTACGACTGGCAAATTAATTTGAAAAAAAAAAAACAACTCCAAAAATTACTATACATTATGAAAAAAAATATCCCAATGCTTGAAGACTAAAGTCTTCAACCAGTGCGTCCCTGGAATGATAGGTATAAGGTGCAGAGACTTGGAGACTGACCATCGCTGGTCCACACACAGGCTAATGCTCGAGTTTTTTCTGAGGGATCGAATCTGGAACGAAGAAATTCGATGGAGTACCAAAGTTGTCGACATAGCCTTCAAGAGTTTGGAAGTTGAAGTGGCAATGGGCCGGTCACATCTGCCGAGAAAGTGATGGTAGATGGGGGAGGTAGGCATTAGAGTGGAGGCCACGCGTTGGGCGCTCCTTCTAGATGGTCCGTTGACCTTAAGAAAGCGGCTGGATGCGGAAGGCGGAGGATCGTATCTGGTGGAAGGCATTGGGGAAGGCTTATATCAAACAGTGGGTAGATGCAGACTGATGATGAAAATAATATGGGACCAATCTGGAAGTATACTCTTTCAAATAAAAAAAGTTTTTTTCAAATCGGTTTATATGACGGATCATTTCTGTGTGACGGATTAGTGAACTAACAAACATAAAAAAAACTCTTTTTTTGGAGTCGGTTTAAAAAAACACAGTCCTAAGATTTCGCTACGATGTAATTTGTACACAAACTCAGACCCCTATTAATGATGATTTGTACACAAACCTAATTTCCTGGAAATACAAAACACAATTACATTACTAAACAGTTGCGGACGCAGTATCCTGCGAACGCTGATAACTTTTAACAGGATTCGGCTATCGTTGATTTTTAGAGAGTAATTACATTATGTTCAGCTCAATTCAGCTTTTGACTACAGCAAACACCTGTTTTGTACTTTATTGACATAAAACTTTATAAGAAGAAGCTACAAAACATACACATATTGCATAATTACACTGTATAGTGAGATATATCCGGGCTGTTGTTATCTCAAAAAAATTGACATTATGATAAAGCCACAGAAGGTGGCCTGTGGATAAAGCTAAACGTTTTTAAATATTAAGATAAACGAGATAAAACAAAAGAAAAACAAAGATGTCGCGCGTCTTCGACACCAACGCTCGTGGGTTCGATTCCCACATAGGACAAACATTTGTGTGCATGAACATGTCTGTTTGTCTTAGTCTGGGTGTTTTCTATGTATTATAAGTATGTATTTACAAAAAAAAATGTATTTGGGTATGTTTATCAGTTGTTTAGTACCCATAACACAAGCTTCGCTTACTTTGGGGCTAGATGGCGCTGTGTAATTTGTCTGACAATGTTTAAAGTCGGGTTAGTTACTCAAGAACAGTTGTGCCAATCTTTATGATCTTTGATTTCTTAGATTTGTCTTCAAATCAATAGCTACTCAAATATCCTATTAATTCTTTATTTTCAAAAAACTTTAACCAAATTCCAATGAAGTCTCTGATCTATGTGCTAGGCACGAATGAGCCTGTATTACATAAACCAGTGTCTTAACTCAGACCGTGTGTTAACCACAACAAAAAATATATATAACTAAGTACCTAACGAAATATATTCGTATATATGTTACCGTTAGAGTGCAGAATACATTAATGTGCACATTAACTAGGTAATCTACAGATTCCTGATACGAACCCGTTAAAGTGTGAAATTTTATTTAAAAAAGCTGATATTTGCACTTTACCTAGTTAATTTGCATAGTAACGGATATCACACCGCTAAATTGCGGAAGACAGTGAACGAAACACTTTTATCCCCGGCTCATGCAGGTACCTACCTAATAAGCAAGCTCTGCGACGCGACGTCTCTGGCGCTGAGGGAAGTGCAGCCCCTTCGCCTTTACGTAACGACTGCGTTGAATATTTTGTTAATCTGCACTTTCACTGATTTACGCAAATTAACGGTAACATTTGGGTGTAAGTGGTTCATCAACATCTTTGAACCAAAGTCAACTTCACCTGCACGCGGTGCACCCTGCTGACAGACAAACGAGGCCCTGGCGAAAAGAGAGGTAGTGCATAGCATATATTTAAGCTGCCCGACTGGGAAAGTACCTCCACCTTACAGAATACCGCAGCCAAATAACAATTCCCTTGAGGGTTGTTGTGTTCCTGCGAGTGAGTAAGGTCACCAGAAACAAAGAATAGGCTGGCAACGGATCGGCGACCCCTTGATGCTGCTGATCTCCATGGGCGGTGGTGATTGCTTTCCATCAGGTGACCCACATGCTCGTTTGCTACCCTTTCATAAAAAAAAATGAAAATTTATCATAGTATCGTAGTAGTAGAGCCGTGTATTAGATGTTCTTGTCGTATATCACTACATAGTATAAAACAAAGTCGCTTTCTCTGTCCCTATGTCCCTTTGTATGCTAAAATCTTTGAAACTACGCAACGGATTATGATGCGGTTTTTTTTAATAGATAGAGTGATTCAACTGGAAAGTTTCTATGTATAATATATGCATAACATAGTAGAAAAACACTGATAATTTAGAGGTTTCTAATGTGATGTCGTAAATAAACACATTTTTTTGCTCTTTCATTGCAAACGCTGCTGGCTGAACCCAACGAGATAGATCAAAATAATGTAGTACAGTATTGTTCACCTTAAAATGGTCTACAAAAAAGTTCGCGATGGTATATGTCTATCTCTTAGTGATAACGCACAATAACCGTTATTTTATCCTTTGCTTTTTACAAGAAATAATGCCTTATTTACGAAGCGATTTTAAGCAATACAGAATTAATCCTTATCCAATTAAGTACCTTAAATACATTGCGCATTTAATATAGATCAATATGGCCCTTCACGGCATGTAATTTAAATAAATAGTTTAGAAGATATTACACATTTAAAATGCAGGGACATAACGGCTGTGGCGGTACCGGCCGCGGAGCCGGCCGCGTGTGCCTATAACTGGGGAAGGACTGGATAGGACAAAGCGCATAGACCTTCTGTAGTACATTTAGTATCAGCATTGCACCCGTGCGAAGCCGGGGCGGGTCGCTAGTATGTATATAATATACACACGACTAGCTCGTTTTATAGTATAGGATTCAGAAAGAATTTCTGTCTGTTTATTTTTCTATTATATTTCTTAAAAAAAATAATACAAATATACAAATACTCTCATATAATATACAATTGTCGGAACAAGGTTTGTACGGGAATTCCACCCACAGGAGGGAGCTGTGAACGGGAAAATAGAGCCACTGCGAAGCGCGGGCGGGCCGCTAGTTATTAACAAAACGAACTAAAAAGTTTACTTGTTATGTTTCGCTCGACAAGTTCTATCCTTTGGTATATATATAATAGAAAAAAAAAAAAAAAAAAAAAAAAAAAAAAAAAAAAAAAAAGCTAGTTATTAACAAAACGAACTAAAAAGTTTACTTGTTATGTTTCGCTCGACAAGTTCTATCCTTTGGTATATATATAATAGAAAAAAAAAAAAGAAAAAAAAAAAAGCTAGTTATTATGTTACAAAATTATAAAAACTCTATATCAGTAACGTAAAATACACAAAACTAGAACGATTTGCGATCTTAAAATTTTAATAACTTATGTCCGACGTGTTTTATGTTCGGTCAAAGTTTGGTGGGAAAGTCCATTTTAAAGGTATGAAATTATAAAAAATAAATATTACCATTCTAGAAACAATAAAAAAATACTATAACTTTTGTTACGGCACTGGCTACATAAACGCAATATTTAACATAGCTGTCGTACAAATTTCTGATTTAATGCATATAAAATAGCACGGTGTGACGTCATAACGTGGTGGCCGTTTGTATGGAGCGTTTTCGGGATAGTCCAAAATTGTGATCTTCAAGTAATCATATCTCGAGAAGTTTTTATACAATCGAAGTAATTATTTCACCGATATTTTTATTATTGTGACGTCTTTAAATAACAAATCGAAAAAAAAAATGGGTTACAAGCCCATTGGACACTGGAAAGTGGGACAAATTTAATTACAGATGACCGCTAAATAAAAGCTTGCAAAAAATCTCGTCGACATCTCTCTGACTGCCCCATTACAATTGCACACTATCATCATCAGCCTTTGTTTATACAACGCAGGGTGCGAAACAAGCATACGGCCCACCTGATGCGTTTATCGTAGCCATATAGCAATACAAGGGGTGGCACCCCAGGTGTAAACTTTTTTGATTTTTCCAGGAAACTAAATAAGAAAGATAGTAAGGATATAGGCTGGCAACGGATCGGCGATCCCAAGGTGTTGCTGATCTCCAAGGGCGCTGGTGATTGCTTTTCATGAGGTAAGCCCCGTGCTCGTTTGCCCCCCTCTAATAAATATAAAACAAAACTAAAGCATGGGGTTCTACAAATAAGGCACGTAGAAATTAGCATGCTACATAGACAGTACATACCATACAGTGATGTCTATAGAGCTGCAAGCGTAGGCGGTCGCATACTTGTTTACCATCTTAACGGAATAAAAATATCAATATTCGCAAGAGCAATACATGGCAAATACATTGGCACATAATATAGAAGCTTAGTAACATTCGACTTGCATCATGAAATGAAATGAAAATGAAATGAAAATTATTTATTTGCGGCAGACACGGTTATAAAAGGATATTTTATAAATTATATTGTGCAAGCGTGTTACGCCAACAATCGGCATGCAAATTTATATTATACATATATTTCTTTATAAATTACAATTTAAAAGTTACATTTTTATTGAATTACAATATCAATATCTTCTTAATATATGTATGTCATTGGAAATAAAATTAAATGCATTAATAGCCAGAATATTAATTTATTTCTCTCTCGCATAGTATTATACAAATTATCAAGAAGAAGAGCGTTGTAAGAGTGGACAAATTAGGAAGTGGACATCGTTGGAAATGGACAAGTTAGGAAGTGACCACAATCGCTTGGAGGGATTATTATAAATAGGTAAATAATTTGCAAGCTGTGCAATTCGCAATAATATATATAAACGTTCGCACAGCAGGTTGTGTGTTATAAATAAAAATGCAGACATACAATTTTTTTTTATACTACGTCGTGTGGCAGACAAGCATACGGCCCGCCTGATTTGAAGCGGTTACCGTAGCCATATTAACGCTCGCAACATAAAATAAGGGAATTGTTATTTGGCTGCAGTATTCTGTGAGGTGGAGGTACATTCCCCAGTCGGGTAGCTTACAATTACGCTACCTACCTCTCTTTTCGCCAGAGCTTCGTTTGTCAGTCAGCAGGGTGCACCACGTGCAGGTGCAGTTGGCTTTGGTTCAAAGATGTTGGTGAACCACTTACACCCCATAAATCTCTCTCAGCTTTAGCTTTGCTGTTTTATTTCAAAACTAGCGGCCCGTCCGCGCTTCGTTGTGGTTCAATCTTCCCGTACCCATCTCATTTCAGTGCATTTCCCATAGGTACAACAAGGAACACAACAAAAAAAGAATTATCCAATTTCATGCAGCCGTTCGAAAGTCATGCGCGTACATACATTATACATATTTATATAGATTAGGTACCTACGTAAATATAAATTAACCGCGTAGTGGCAGAGTCGTAAATCGCATTAAGAATATAAAATCCGATTCACTGACTTAATACGAGTTCGAGATATAAATAAGCGTACGGCCCGCCTGATGTAAAGACGTTACCGTAGCCCTATAGATTCTCGCAATGCACTCCCACTGTTAACACAGCAGTTTCTCCTCACGTCTGGTAATTTCACTCATTCGCGGAACAATAATCCTAAGTTATTCGGCTGTGTCATATTCTGTGAGGCAAAAGTCGGGCTTGAGCCTCGGATGCACCACGAGCAGCTGAGGTTGGCTTTGACTCTAAAGACGGTGGTGAGCTACTTACACCCCAAAACTTACACTGTTGGTGGTTTCCTATATGAATGCCATTCTTAGTAACCATCCGCAACTTCGTTCCGCGTGAAATTCGTTCTCGTGGGTAAGACATTTTCCCGGGATACAAAGTACCCTATTCCAGACTATAATCTATCTTTGTGAAAATTTCATCCAGATCTGTTCATCTGTTCTGGCGTGATTGAATCTCAAACATACTTGCATCCAAACTTTCCATTTATAATCCTACTAAAATGTCAAATCTTTATGAGAATACTAGCAAACCCGGCGAACTCCGTTTCGCCACCAGATGACTTCGTTTTATGTAACATTTCGTTTGGTGATTAAAAGATGAAGAAAAATTTGCTGTATGTGAAAAAAGATTTTCCCGCTTTTCTTTTCAAATTTTTCCAGAATTTTCTTTGCTATAAACCTCACGGAGCCCGAGACCTTTCCAACGAATGTAAAACCGTGGAAATCGGTTCGTGCGTTCTGGAGTTATAGCGTCAGGAAGGAAAACCCGATTTATTTTTATATAGTAAGAAAATATACATATGGATATTTCTTATTCCTTTACAGTATTATATAATACTAGCGGCCCGGTACGTGCTTCGCTACGTATAAAGTGAAATAATAAAAAAAAAAAATTGGAACACCAAATTAATTTATTCAAACAAAAAACTATTTTATTAATTGCTAGCTATTTTAAAACTTAATCCAAAACATTTGGATAAACAATTTTTTTTTTCCATTTTGAGCATGAATAAACAAACGGCTGGCGGTACCGACTCTGGAACAGGCAACATAAAGTCGAAGCACGTCCAAAATTAAATGACCGCATGAATGACATAACAACATGCTTGTACTGTCAACACTGAAAAAAGTTTCAATTTGACAGCACAATCCCCATTAACAAAATGATCCGCCATTTATTGAATTCATTTCTTACAAAAAATGTGATAAATGAAGAACCACTCTACCGATTTTGTGCAAACTTCACCTAAACCATCTACTAAATAGTTCGAATAAACCCTAAACATTTAGTTTGGATAGGTGAGCCCGTTCTTGAGTTATAAAATTACAACGAAAAGTGGCATTGATTTTTATATATATAGATAAGATATAAGATAAGATGTGTATATATATATATATATATATATATATATATATATATATATATATATATATATATATATATATACATATATACATATATATATACATATACACTATATTAACTTAATTCGTTTGACAGAACTGCAGTCATTGCAGACAAAAGAAGATTGCGCGAAACCAATTTGAAAAAAAGCACGCAAAACCAAACCAATAACAATCATCAGACATCATCAGGACAATGTCTGTCAGGTTAGTTATCATATCAGTTAGAATATCGAGCATATTTCTCCTAGTCCCGCAGATGCCTGATCGGTACCACGTCAATCTTCCTAAGTGGACTATTGTCACCCCAAGAGCTGAGCTCTTTCATAAGATAATATCTCTGTTACGTTCAATCAAGGCAACCACTTGTGTCAGGAAAGAACTTTACATTGCAAAGGTCAGGGCATTGAAAACGTCAATTGCTTCTAGAAAATAGCTATGCAAATGCAGTTACAAGTCATTCAAGTGGTAAACAGTTTAAGGCCTGCAATTTAGCTATAGATGCTGTGGGTGTTACAGTGTCTCTCGTGGAGATCAGCGTCAATGTAATTTGCATAGTATTAGTCCACTCGGGTGATTATGTCTACACCAGAGAGGGTAGGGATGACAACAATAGGTAGTAGGCAATAACTGAAAATCAGGGTTTTGCTCTATGAGCAAGTCTCAGTTGTTGCCTGTTTGTATCACTGCGACACACGCCAAACAACGGAGCGAGGGGTGTCTGTACCTGGCGATTGACATACCCTGCGGTTTAATGAATGCGCTAAAAAATAGTTCTATATTTGTTCTATCGTCATACACTTAAGACGTAATTTGTTCAGTTTCAGTATTTATAAAAAATAACTTCAATTCCTATATGTATGCCATTCTTAGCAACCATCCGCGACTTCGTTCCGCGTGAAATTCGTTTTCGTGGGTAAGATAATTATTTTCCCGGGATACAAAGTACCATATTCCAGACTATAATCTATCTTTGTGCAAATTTCATCCAGATCTGTTCATCTGTTCTGGCGTGATTGAGTGATCTAAGCAGTAGTTCAATTTTCACATTAAAAAATTTCGGTGGTAATGGGCTTCAGTTTTGTTGGTATTTTGAAATTTGAAAATTTAGCTTAGATTAGTAGTAAATACCTACATGAAAGGCGAGCTTTATGTTGTCGTATAAGGTAAATTCGAATAATAAATACATATGTTTAGTAATGGGTTTCCCTCCGTTCTGGCACTTATATTTTTTTTTCTCTTTTATGAATGAATATCAGTTTTTTTCCTTTACCGTTTAGGTGTTAGTATGATATTAGGTTGGGGAAAAAGTCTTTTCGTATTTTATATGAAAATTCAAAACATTTTTTAATAAAGTTTATTTACATTTAACTAAAGTATGTAGGTGCCATTTTGTTCGATAACTTTTGGCCATCTTGTAGGTAGAGACATGATCCCATTACTATAGAAATTTTGGGACTTCTGTTCAAAAAACCACGACAAGTGGTTTTGGCAGTCTTCTCGTGATGTTAACCTGACATTGCCTAAAGAATTCTGAAGAGACCGAAACAGGTAGAAATCAGAAGGTGCAAGGTCAGGACTATACGGCGGATGCATTAACACCTCCCAGTCAAACTCTCTTAATTTTTGCTGAGTGGCTAAAGATGTGTGAGGTCCAGCGTTATCATGATGAAAAATCACACCCCTTCTGTTAATTAATTCCGGCCGCTTTCTCTCAACTTTTTGCTTTAATCTCATCAGTTGTTCACAGTAGAGTTCAGAATCGATAGTCCTGCCTGGCGGTAACAGCTCATAATGAATAATACCCTTCCAATCCCACCATACACACAGCATCACCTTGTTGCGGGTTAACCCGGGTTTTGCCAGAGTCTGTGAAGCCTGACCGGCCTTTGACCACGACCTTTTTCGCACGTTCTTGTCGTACGTGATCCACTTTTCATCACCAGTTATAAGCTTCTTCAAAAACGGTTCGCTTTCATTACGTCGTAGTAAAGAATCGCAAATGAGTACACGGTTCATTAGGTTTCTTTCAGTGAGATCGTGAGGCACCCAAATATCGAGCTTTTTAGTGTACCCAGCTTTTTTCAATTGCGCCAAAACTGTTTTGTGGTCAATTCCTAATTCTTCAGCTACGTCGTAACTACTGATATGCCGCTCTTGCTCCACTTTTTCAAAAATGGCATCCATTTTATCCGTAACAGGGCGACCAGAGCGACGTGCATCTTTCACATCAAAATTTCCTGATTGAAAACGCTTAAACCAAATTTGTGCTACTCTCACAGACACTGCACTAGGTCCATAAACGTCACAAATTTTATTCGAAGCTTGCGTTGCATTTTTACCTTTTTTGTAGTAAAATTTTAAAATGAATCGAATTTCTTCATTAGATTCACTCATCTTGACAATAAAAAAAACAAATGAAAATCACACATTGACCTAATTTGAATTTGGAATTATCTTTTTTAAAATTTAAACTTTTTAAAGATATCAAAACCTGCCAGACACAAATGGTATAACCAAAGAGATTTTATTACAAGTTCATACATACTATAATGCGAAAAGACTTTTTCCCCTACCTATTATGTTGAAATAATCACACAAGTTGAGTACGCTACTAGTATGTACATGTATATATTGTTACATGCAGGTAAATCAACTCGTGGCCTCTTTATCATTATTATGAATCGAAAGTTCAAAGACTGATAAAAACTGTGAGGTCATTAGAGTTAACTCTTCAACTTCAACAGTATAAATTTAATGAAATAGTGAATTATTTGAATTATATTCTGGAGGATAGTTCACAGTGCTCAATTATTATTATTATTATTTTTTACTACGTCGGGTGGCAGACAAGTATACGGCCCGCCTGATGTGAAGCGGTTACCGTAGCCATATTAACGCTCGCAACATAAAATATCGCTCGCGCGCCGCCACCCTCGCTGCCATCGCAGCATCACCTTCCTTTCTGGTGACCTCACTCACTCGCAGGAACACAACAGCCCTCAAGGGAACCGTTATTTGGCTGCAGTATTCTGTGAGGTGGAGGTACAATCCCCAGTCGGGTAGCTTACAATTACGCTCCCTATCTCTCTTTTCGGCAGAGCTTCGTTTGTCAGACACCAGGGTGCACCGAGTCCAGGTGAAGATGGCTTTGGTTCAAAGATGTCGATGAACCACTTACACCCCAATATTATTATTGTTTATAATTTGATTTATTAGATAGGATAGGATTTATATAGGATTTATATTATATATTATAGGATCCCGATTTTGCTGCTGGATATAAGTATAACAACTATACGAGTATGTACCATTCCAACACCCCTTCCAATAACCCCTTGTTCCAATGAGTTCATGGCAGATGTTCAAAAATGATCTTATCTATACAAGATCACTGCCACATACCTAACAATAGCAATATTAAAAAAAAAAAATGTATTTTCTTATAATAAATCAAACCTAACTAATAAACCCCAGCAGTACATATACATATATTACTATCCTAGTACTTCCAGTCAATACATATACTCGTATAATATCCCCAAAATGTCATAATATCTGAGGTCGCGGGTTTAATCCCCGCACAATACAAATATTGTGTGCACATGTCTGTTTGTCTTGGTCTGGGTGTTTTCAATGTATTATAAGTATCATCATCAGGTCATTTTAGTCTCCACTACAGGAGCACGACCCTCTCTTGTCCGTCCCAGACAGAAGGAGGATTTGGCCTACACTCCTCACGCTGGCCAGACGGATTGGGGAGGCCTGATCGATGTTTTATAATGTATTTCCCTTAGTCGCCTTATACGACATCCACGGGAAGAGACGGAGTGATTCTATTCTAGTCTGCCGGAAACCACACGGCCAGTATTATAAGTATGAATTTACAAAAAAAATGCATTTAAGTATAATTTAATATCAGTTGTCTAATACCCATAGCAAAAGCTTTGAGCTTAATTTGGGACTAGATGGCGCTGTGTAAATTGTCCAGAAATGTTTATTTATTTTTTATTGTTATGTCTATTATATATTAATGTATATTTGCGTGGCTGATCGGGGACTTGGCGGTAACGCGAAAGAGATGTAAGTGCCATGAACTTTTAAGTATCATGTAGTTAATTTATTCGTTTTTTTTTCATACAAAAGTCAGATGCCATTTACGTCACGCCTCTCTACACTTGTTGTGTATACTAATTACGACAGTAAGAATACAATAGTCTCCTCTGAAAACACTTTGCGATTAAAACCATTCAGAGAATCACTGAACAATTACGTTTAAATTCCTTTCGATGACGATATCAGACTTCGAGAAAAATTAGATCAAAACATGCCAATTGAGAGGAGCTCGATATCGTCGTTGTGTTATTACGCAAGTTAAGCTACGTCTACGGCACCCTGTCATAGATGGATTTATCTTGAGCTCTTTCGTGCTTCAGAGGGCACGTTATGCCGTCGGTCCCTGCTAACATTCGTTGAACCAAATCAGTGGCATTGGAGCGGCATGGAAATACTAACCTCCGCGAACCCGCAGTTGAGCAGCGTCGCAGAGTAAGCTCTGATCACCTTGATTGAAGGGAGACATGTATCCCAGCAGTGAAATGAATATATGAGTTAATGGCAAACGACGATTGAGGACTTATTTTAAAATCTGGGGTTTACTGCCAGGATTCTCAGCCAATCTATAATCATTATCTAGCTCCTAATCATTATCTAATTGTTGGAAATGAACATTGTGCCAAATGAAATTATATTACCTGTCATTTTACGTTACATTATGCACTGCATAAGTATAGTATAGTAAAGTCTGTGAGGTTAACAGTCAGATCTTTGCTGCTTCGGCATCACTTCGACGTCTAAGATATGACTTTGATTTTGCTAGGCTTTTGGCCGTACGCATGAGGCCGGCTACTGGCTTCACGCGTATTGGTACAGGAAACAACACATCATGTTTGACAGAAATCAGAGTAGAATACTATAGGATGTAAAGAATTCAACATTTATGTCATTCCGATAACGTCTCCAAAGATCATACTCCCAGAGTGTTTGTTTACATAGAACATAAAGAAACAAAAATAATAAAAGGAGTTCTTTCAGTGAAAACGCAAGTGAAAACTACCTAGGCCATAGAATAACGAACAGTAAACAAATTGCGGTTATTCATTGCTATTTTTAAATGTCTATAAAATGATTATCATAACCTTATATTGCGGGCGCAAGGTAAATTGCATAAAAATTTCATCACAGCCACTTTCATTTTATCGTACTGCGTAGTCAGAATAAAGCTGCACTTTTCTGAATAGTGGGCTTCTGGGCTATGCAGCAGTATAAATAAAATCTAATTTAGCGTTTGTTTTGCATAAAAGCGTTGATATTGAAATGTTATTTTGTATAAGCGGATTAGATAAAGAAAATTGTGCTTCGTCTCCCACGTGTTTGTTATTCATAGCGGAAGATGAAGTAATGAAATAAATAGTTGATTTAAAATTGGTACTCCCACACTGGTATTACAGGGTTGGCCCACCGCTGGCAGCACGGATTTGCATATTTTCATGTTCTGTCCTTATCTACCGCTCTGGAACGGAATTTGCTAGAGCGAGAAAGATAACGCGAGCGCTTCACATCGCCGATGCTACCGCGCTCGAAGCACTGACGTCGTCTTTCTTGGATATTTTTTTATACCACTAAGGTGGCAACCAAGTATACGACCTGCCTCATTGAAATCAGTTGTTGCAGGCTATGGACGTTTGCAACACCCATTTGCAAAAACCCTCAGGCAGACCATATGCATGCAGGCAACTTCGCGAGAAGATCCGATCGAACGCCTCACACCTTCAGCTTCACCTTGACTCTCCACTAAAACCCAGCGGTGTGTAAGATATTATAGATACATGCATAAACAATACGAACCATTGCCATTGAGGGCTTCTATTTTTTTTTACACAAACAATAACAACGAAGTGACATTGTTCTGGCACTGGCTGGCTTAAAACACTGGCCGGCTTCACTTTATACTTTTACCTTTAATGACAGCATATTGTTTTTTGATAAGTTTTGTTTTTATATTATTCCTAGAAATAAGGATCGAAACACGCCACTTTTTTATATTCATTTGCATCATCAATAGACATTTTTATAAATGTTAAGTAACATTATGTCGCAAAGTATAAAAACATTGCATTTTATCATTACTTTTGTTTAATATTTAAGAATGTGACAAATTGTTATACATATAACGTTAAGTGGGAGCACCTTAAGGCACGTATCATAAAAGTGCATCGGAAACCTTGCTACGAGTAATTTTCTTTTTTCACATATAAAAGCACGTATTACTGCTTTTCCATGTAAAAAAATACATTGCCAAGTCGAAGGACATGGCGCATTCTTTGATTAATATCACTTTGATCGGAATCAATGCCGCGCTTCAAGGCTGACATGCAACCGAATGGATGGATGTCACTGATTTTCCCAGAAATCTATATATATGTACTATATAAAAATAAGTCGGGTTTTCCTTCCTCACGCTATAACTCCAGAACGCAGGAACCGATTTCCACGGTTTTGCATTCGTTGGAAAGGTCTCGGGCTCCGTGAGGTTTATAGCAAAGAAAATTCTGGAAAAATTTGAAAAGAAAAGCGGGAAAATCTTTTTTCACATACAGCGCCATCTCTAAGGAAATGGATGGAAACGAAAAGATTGAGCCACAGCGAAGCGTGGTCGGGCCGCTAGTATATGTATATAAAACATCGGACGCGCAGCATGCGCCACCATAGCGATTTTTTTTCGATATCCCTAATTGATATCGGAAAACCAAGGTCACTTTATATTACTACTTTTTGATGCTCTCTACAGTTCTATACGAATCCGAAGTCAGAATTTCGAAATTTTTTAGTTTCTACAGTGTAGAGCATCAAAAAGTAGTAATGAAAAGTGACCTTGGTTTTCCGAAAAAAAAAATGGTTCGGTCTGTCCGTCCGTTGCCATGAAACTCAAAATTTCGAAATTCTGACTTCGGATTCGTGTAGAGTCCACACGAATCCGAAGTCAGAATTTCTAAATTTTGAGTTTCATGGCAACGGACAGACAGAACGACCGGACGATTTTATAAGCTTTGGGGTGTAAGTGGTTCCTCAACATCTATGAACCAAAGCCAACTTCACCTGCACGCGGTGCACCCTGCTGACTGACAAACGAAGCTCTGGCGAAAAGAGAGGTAGGGAGCGTAATTGTAAGCTACCCGACTGGGGAATGTACCTCCACCTCACAGAATACCGCAGCCAAATAACAATTCCCTTGAGGGTTGTTGTGTTCCTGCGAGTGAGTGAGGTCACCAGAAAAGAAGGAGATGCTGCGTTGGCAGCGGGGCTGGCGGCGCGAGAGCGATTTTTTATGTTGCGAGCGTTAATATGGCTACGGTAACCGCTTCACATCACGCGGGCCGTATGCTTGTCTGCCACCCGACGTAGTATAAAATAATAATAATAATAATAATAAAAAAAAAAAAAGCGCAATAAATTTCGCTGAAAATAATCCCTATCTCCCTTGGTCACGGCCTCGCACGTGAACGGCTGGACCGATTTTGCTATTTCTTTTTATATTGTATCTGTTATTGTCAGGAGAAGGTTCTTATTAAAGAAAGAATAAGAAAGTTGCGCGTAAAATTAGAAAATTTAAGAAAACTGAACGATCATATTATTAACTATTTTAATGTAACTTCAGAACGAACTCGCGACCTCGGAGTCAAAGTGGCTATTGTAATTCTAATGAGAGCATTAGAATTTAATACTACAAACCTATTAATCATTTAGTTTTGTTACTACAAATTACTAGTTGTATTGTAGAATGTCCGGCTGCAACATTTTTTTATTTTTTGTTTGTTTGTTTTTTTGTTCGCCATCATCATGACTGCTAGGCGGAAATGGTTAGGTTAATTTCAATGGAACTTTTTTATTGTATAGGTTATAGTTTAATATCGTAGATTGGTGAATCTACGATATCAAACTATTTATATAGCTATCAATCATCAATATGGGATCCTTCAAGCGAAGCGTGAAGAAGCATCTTGTAGGCCAGCATGGCAGCGTCAATGGGGATGTTTGATATTTTTTTTGACACCAGATGTCGCTAGGTAGGCGTCGGTCCAGATTGTCAAACTGTACTGAATTTTTTGACAGTGAAACTTCAAGACGACAAGACAACACAAAACGTCAACAAAACATTTGACAAGATGCTATGAATTGACAGACGATTGGACCCTGCGCTGCTGTGCTGCCAGAAAACCTTCATTGACAAGACATCAAGGTCTCTTGTCCATTGCCGATGCGACTGGGGTTCCTCTTTTCGCTTACCATCAGGTGAAGCAGAGCCAATATACTGAGCTACTATAAAAAAAAAAGCTGACCGGTCGGTCAGCTCGAGCTCTCTGTATTAAGTAGTCTCATATAAACCGAGGGTCATGTACGTCTGGACGATACGAACTATTCATGCGAACGAAGACGATGTATGTGCATTGAAGATTTTTGATTGACTTGATTGATCTGAAGTTCGTTCATGTGATTTTAAAATAAGAATTTTAAAATAGCGTATTACTACATTCGCACTGATATGTATCGCACGTTCTATTGACATTACAAATTTGACGCTTTACGCACACCCACACATGGCTATTTTAGCAATACGCACGGTGGTAACTAAAAATGAATCATTTTAGAAAGTATTTAAAATACAATTTACAATAACACTCAACTTGTTTATATGTTGTGCTGTGTATGAATTTTGATAATTTTAAAGGACATTTGGATAACCGTTACCGGGTTCTTGCCTTGTGGGAAATCCAATGAGTCGTTCTTCGATCACAGAATACGAAACAAACAATACAGAAAAACGCTTGTTCTGAGTTCGATCATCAATAGTTGGAAGTTGTATAAAGTTTATGCGACGTTTATTCATTATATATATTACGACTAAGAGTTTCCACACACATACACAAGACCACGGGGCAGATCCCCCATGCGTTGGATCGATCAGGTGTAGGCGCCCCGGTACACGGATGTACCCGATTAACGACCAGCAGGCTGGAGTGGCGAGTCCTGTCTGCTTCCTCATCACCACAACCACTCTGGCAAGAGTGAAGCGACAAAGACGAAAAATTTCCAAAAGCAATAGAATCGTGCATCACTTGTTTTGCTCCGCTTTGGTTACAACAAGCATAACTTTCCTTTTTTTTTTTATTTGGGGAAATCCGTTAAGGATACCACGCTGCCCAAGCGTGGTTATGTCGGACTCTGCTGCCATGACCAGTGGCAGCCATACCGACTAAAACCCCACGATCTCCTTCTCTCCGCCATTGGCGAGGTCACGGGAACTGCGTTAGCATAATCTCCGCGACCCCGCCAGCGGTTGTCCCTGAGGACCCTCATCCTGGGGAACCCGAGTTTCTCCCCCTCCTCGATTAGTGGCGCAGCGGGAGACATACGGCACGCCGACACCAAGGGTTATTTTTTAACGAGGTTTTCTTCCTCGAACAACAAGCATAACCTAACCTAACCCTACTATGTCGATAAACCGTTTATTATATTGCTTCTACACTTTTAGGAACGGGGCTGTTTATGTTCACACGTGGGGTGTAAGTAACTCACCATTATCCAAATAACAATTCCCTTTAGGGTTGTTGCGTTCCTGCGAGTGAAGTCACAAGGAAAGAAGGAGTTGCTGCGTTGGCTTCAATTCATGTTGCGAGTGGTTATATAACCGCGCAACCGGTACGGAACGGCTTATGTTAGCCACCCGACGTAGTATAAAAAAAACTGCACCAAAGAAAAAACAAAAATGCAGAAAACAAACACTATCTTATCGCAAGGTGATCTCTTTCAGAGACCCCTGGCTTCGAAGGGAAATAATCTCCCATATAACTATATACGAGTAGATCAGAAGCATACAAGAAATTATTAACTGTAACAAAAAAAAAACCGACTGAAAATTCTAACGATATTAATGTTTTCATTCTATATAATATGTCACTTTCACAGCTATGTTTAATAAATAATAATATAAATAAATAAATAAATAAATATTTCTGGACAATTTACACAGCGCCATCTACTCCTAAATTAAGCGCATAGCTTGTACTATGGATACTAAATACATTTTTTTCTTGCAAATACATACTTATAATACATAGCAAGCACCAGATCAAGACAAACAGACATGTTCGTGCACACAAATGTTTGTCTTGTGCGGGAATCAAACCCGCGACCCAGTAGCCACTGCTAGCCATTCGACCACCGGGCTCGTCATGTTGTAACATATCAAGCTGTTTAGGTTGTGATTGTGTCAAAGAAATATATATACATACATACCCACTTTTCTTCGTCGGTCGAGTAATAATAACTTTAACAGAAATAAAGCCGTATAAAGGCCACCGTATCCGCAACTACAAAGGAATCTTTTTTATTATTTATTAAGCGCTTTTTAAGTTTACGATGCATTACTCTGATGACAAATAAGAAATATGTTAAGTGCATATACAGTGTGGAAACGATAAGTGCCTTCGGATTCATAATGCCCGTTTCCCATAATGTCCCCCGGTTTCAAAACGTCCATTTTACGGAATATCGTCCTATTATTTTTGCTGTGTCATTTAAATTGATCGAAAGTTGGCTGGAAGAGATCCGTTTATGGGTTAAGACCGCCTTTATACTGCAACTGTTTTTGAACAATAAAGATATTTAAACCAACAACAAAAAAATTTAAAAACTGAATAAATTTAAATTCTTGCATAGTTTAGAAAATAACCTATGGAGATCACTTATCATTCCCCCATATATATGCATTATTGTTTACTTGTCATAGCATAAGAGCCGACAGTTATAGTCAGTAGTCGTTACTGTTAGGTATTCGCACACTGAAAATGTATGTAACCTTATTATCGACGTATTTAAAATATTAATAGGTAGGTATAATGTAATGTTTTCAACATTCTCACGTAACCATTTTAACTTCTCCTAAACAATGTTTTCTTAACAATAAATACCTTATGATTCATACATACCAGCATAATTATACACGTCTTCGAACTCATACTTAGTACACACTGTTTCGCATGATTAAATTTCAAGTACACAACATTAAAATTGATCAGCGCAGCTACCCATTGTGAGCATTATGCAAATCACATTACAAGCGAAGTCTGAATAAATTAATTACAGACTTAGGACAATAATAGTTTAGGTAGAAAATATTTTCATCCCTATAAACACGCGTGTAACACTCGATGACGTACGGAATTTTACAGCCGCCGTACTGTATACAAGGAGACTAAAGAAGGACATTTCATTTTCCGATCCGTCGCTTCTGTCTCTACGACAGGGCGAATATTATGAGGAGATAATACAGATGAGCTTAAATTCACTGATAGTGATATTTCATTCTTCTGCGCTTCACAACAAATATAGTTAATTTGTATATTTCAAAAGGACATACAAATTAGCTAATTAAGAAGAAGGAAAGACATTTCATTTTTCAATCCGTCGCTTCTGTCACTTCGACAGGGCGAAAATTGGGAGGATAATAAGAATGAGCTATAAGTCACTGATCATCATCATCAGTTCATTTTAGTCTCCACTACAGGAGCACTACCCTCTCTCGTCCGTCCCAGACGGAAGGAGGATTTGGCCTACACTCCCCACGCTGGTCAAACGGCTTGGGGAGGCCTGATCGATGTTTGATAATATTTTTCCCTTAGTCGCCATGTACGACATCCATGGGAAGAAACGGAGTGATTCTATTTTAGTCTGCCGGAAAACACACGGCCACTTCACTGATAGCGATATTTATTTCGTCTGGGTTTCACAATAATATTAGTCAATTTGTATATTTCAAAAGGAAATATAGAAATTAACTTATTAAGAAGAATTAAGAACATTTCATTTTCCGATCCGTCGCTTGTCGACAGGGCGAAAATTATGAGAATCATACCAATAAGCTAACATTCACTGATAGTGAATATTTAATATTTCGTTTGTCTGGGCTGTACTGCAATTAGTTACCTACTTCTCTTCGTTATGTGTCAGATAGTTCCAAAATGGTTGATAATAATTAAAAGTCCCATATAATCAGAGAATAGAGATTGTACAGGAATAGCTAAATAAATAAATAAAATAAATAAATAATAATAGACCGGGCTTGACCCGTGATTAAAAAGAGATACATAGTAATAATAATAATATTTTTTTATTTATTTATTTATATTTAAAAATGTAATAAATAGGAGATACTAAAGGAATAAATGAATAATAATAATAATAATAATAAGTCCGCAGGGCAGCTTGTGTGGCGAGCTGTTGTGTGAGTAGCGACACCACGGACCCGAGTCTCCAGAGAGTCGGTCAGGGCCTTCGTCTCCGGCGTGTCTTCATCGGTCGGAGTGTAAACACAAGGAGGCCCGCAGGACTCTCAGCTCTGGCTTGCCTTCATTGGCCGTCCAGAGAGGAGCCGCTAGAGCTATATGCTCCAGGGGTGGAAGTGTTAAAGGGCATCACGCCGCGAGTAACTTCGGAGAAAGCGCAGCACACCTCTCGACATCCCTGAGTCACTCACACCGGTGTTGCCCCCGGCCGTTTTCCTGGCATTTCGGGGGCCCATCTAGTGAGTGGCAAGCCACCGCCTGCCGCAAATAACTAGCAATAAAAGCAGTTATGGCAGGCGTCCGTCCCTCTTCTGTAATAGCCCGGTATTAAGTTCATCCAGATCTCATCTCCATAGCCCATTTATTTTCCATCACACTTCGCAATAGTCTCAACGCCTGCCGAGACCTGCTCATGGGTATGTCGTTCCATTGACATATCCTGGAGCGGGTCACGGCGGGCGTACAACATTACATCAAACTTCTCAAAGGGGCCTCTACGCGTTGGATCCATATCCCCGCGCATGCCTATCAAATGACCGGGCTTGACCCGTGATTTAAAATAGATACATGTAATAATAAAAAAAAAAATAGCCCGTGATTACGTGAGCAAGCTACTGTGCGCAGTTTAAAAAAAATCGCAAATTCGTCGATTTTTTTTATTGACAAACTGTTCGAGGAACAACCGCGAAAGTCATAGTCGTTTTTGTGGTTATTCCCTACATACATACATTAATATAAAAAATAATTTCTACATAGTATAAACAAAGTCGCTTCCCGCCGTCTGTACGCTTAGTTTTTTTAATAATGATATGCATTTCCCTTGCATTAAGCAAGGGATTTTAATAATGGAAGTTATATACGTATAATAATCGTACATGCATATTATAGTATAATAAGCCGGATGTGAGGAGCTCGAATGTGTTGTCGCGCGTTCAGCAACGTCGACCGTAGCCTGTTTATGGATGGGTTTATATAACCTCGAACTCCACCGTGCTTCGGAGAGCACGTTAAGCCATCGGTCCCGGCTGTTGTCATTACATTAAGCCAAGTCAGTGGCCTTTAGGCGGCTTGAAAATAATGACCTCCGCCAACCCGCAGTTGAGTAGCGTGGTGGAGTACGCTCTAAACCCCGTCAGTTGCGGGGTACCCGTATCCCAGTAGTGGGTTGACGACGAAAGCCGCAGTTGGTCGCTAGTTTTACTACACGTGCTTGAGAATGTAGCAATGAATTATAAAAAAAGAGCTTGTAAATATGATTGCTTGAAAAGGCCACAAAAGGGCCGGCAGGCAGGCAAACACAGTGTTTGTAGCGTCCGAGAGAGGGCGGACGCGTCCTGTACCGTCGCCCTGATGAAGGTCTCCGTTTGAGATCGAAACTAATTGGGTTTCCCGAAAAATATACGTGACTGACACTAGACAAATATTTGTGTGCATGAACATGTCTGTTTGTCTTTGTCTGGGTGTTTTCTATGCATTATATGTATATATTTACAAAAAAAAATGTATTTAACTAATGTATCGGTTATCTCATATCCATAGTACAGGCTTTGCTTAGTTTGGTTCTAGATGGCACTGTGTAATTTGTCTCAGGAATATTTATTACTTTATTACTATTTATTATAATATCTTACGTGAGATTTAATAATATTATAAAGAATGAAGTTAACATTTCCTACAATCGATTTCTGAAAGTACTTTCGGTCGCTGCGTTTAGCTTCAGAAAGGCAGAAAATCGACAGCCTGTGCTAAAAGTAGCATGTCTACTTAGGTCCTAACATATCGACTCCAATTATTGTGACAAAATCGCCCACGAGCGTTAAAGTGCGACATGTCAGAGCCCTATTAAAATGTGATGTTAAGTTAGTTGATAGCTGTCATGTTTTTTTTTTTTTATACCAAAAATGAGCAAAATGCTTCTTTAATGTTGGTTACTTAGACGATCTACGTCGGACGGCAGACAAGCATACGGCCCGCCTGATGTGAAGCGGTTACCGTAGCCATATTAACGCTCGCAACATAAATAATCGCTCGCGCGCCGCCACCCCCGCTGCAAACGCAGCATCTCCTTCCTTTCTGGTGACCTCACTCACAGGAACACAAACCCTCAAGGGAATTGTTATTTGGCTGCGGTATTCTGTGAGGTGGAGGTACATTCCTCAGTCGGGTAGCTTACAATTACGCTCCCTACCTCTCTTTTCGTCAGAGCTTCGTTTGTCAGTCAGCAAGGTGCACCGCGTGCAGATGAAGTTGGCTTTGGTTCAAAGATGTTGAAGAACCACTTACACCCCAAAATGTCATGTATAAATAAAAACTGGATAGATTAATAATATGAGCATGTTGTCATTGTCTGCGGTCATCCCGCTTTAGACTTGTTTAGATCAATTTAGCTGCCTCAGTTTCCTTATCCCAATTATTTATTTAAATGACATAACAATTTGAATTGAACTAGTCAAATTACAAATAGAGCTTGATGTCGTCGTGCACGTGGCAGACTAATCAATCATGCAAGTTAAAGAATAATTGGACGACTATTGTTAAATTGACTCGGTGGTCGAATGACTAGCAATGGCCGCTTTAGCTCCGAGGTCGCGGGTGCAAGGTGGTGTGGTGCGGTGGTGGGTCTGGATGTTTTGTATGTATTATATGTATGTAACAGATATACCCCAATGTTTGAAGACCAAAGTGTTCAATCAGTGCGTCCTCCCCGCTATGACCTACGGTGCAGAAACTTGGACGCTAACCGTTGGGCTGGTTCACAGACTAAAAGTCGCACAGCGAGCGATGGAGAGAGCAATGCTTGGAGTTTCTCTAAGGGATCGAATCCGGAACGAAGAAATTCGACGGAGAACAAAAGTGGTCGACATTGCTCTCAGAGTCAGCGAGTTGAAGTGGCGGTGGGCTGGCCACATCTGCCGAGTCAGCGATGGCAGATGGGGGAGGAAAGTTCTAGAGTGGAGGCCACGTATGGGACGACGAAGCATAGGGCGCCCCCTCTCTAGATGGACCGACGATCTCAAAAAAGTGGCTGGTAGCGGTTGGATGCGGAAAGCGGAGGATCGCATATGGTGGAAAGCATTGGGAAAGGCCTATATCCAACAGTGGGTAGATACAGGCTGATAATGATGATGATGATGATATGTATGTATTTAACATGGAACATGGAACCAACTACAGAGCTGGTGCGGCTTGTGAAGCGGCTGAAAAAGTTAAAGCATACAAATATAGGGGTCTAGGCTCTGAATATGATTTTGTCCCATTCGGTGTCGAGACCCTTGGTCCGTGGGGTCCTAGCGCTATAAGGCTTTTTAAATAAATTAGTCTAGCTATTCAAAGGGTGAACACTACCAGTATCTTCGGAACCTTACTTAGAGGGACTCCTTTTAATAATATATTTTAGTTATTATATTATATTTATATATATATTTTATAGTTTTAGCACGTTTTAGTTAACTTTTATTCTAGTATTATTTAGTTCTAGGTAATTTAGTTTTATTTGAATTTTATGTATTGTTATAGAATTTATTTTATCTATTTTAAGTTTATTTTACTTATAATTTGGTTATTAAATTATAAATATAACTAGCTGACCCGGCTACCGATGTATTTACAAAAAAAAAAAAGTATTATATCAGTTATCTAGTACACATAGTACAAGCTTTGCTTAGTTTGTGACTAGATGGCCGCGTGTAATTTGTCCAAGAATATTATTGTTATTAATTAATTCTCGATTCGTTCAGATTTCATTATGTGATGTACACTCTTCGCTACACTCATTGTGCTATTATTAGCGAACAAAAAATAGATATCAATCGATCATACTGGAAAAGGATCTCAATAAGTTGGTGAAGAGAAGTAAGTTAGTAAGTGGTGAGGTAGGCGTTTACACCATAGGCAGGCGGATCAGTCACCATTGGCTCACCTCGTCGTCAAACCATGGACCCGAAATGGTCGGTTCTGTTGAGGTTTTCTTTGGCGAAATTTCAGGTTGTAGTACGAATTCTCTGCCGACTAAAGATTGCGGATCCAGCACTATTTTGAACTTGCTGTATCCAGCATCTAGCGCTGGATCCAGCGGTTCGGATTCGCAGTTAGCTGAAGCAAGTAACTAACTAGCTTTCTTTTCGCATTAAAACAAAATTTTAGGTTGACGCTTTATTCCGCAAGCTTTATAATATTATAGTTACTCCGAACGGAACAGATGCCAACAATGTTGCCATTCTGTCAACAGTCAGAAGAAACATTTATTGTAACATAACTACTATTATGTTCTACTGAATGTGCTACTCTCCCTCTCTATTCCGCGCCGCCAACTTTTTGTTTGATTTGCTCTGATCCAGCAATGGATTTTTGCTGATCAGAGCTGTAGCTGGTTTAAAAATGGCGCCGGATTGCAATCCCTCCTGCCATCGTTTCCCCTGGAGACAATAGCCTGTATGTACTTTAATGAGCTCTGGAAGAACCCATTAAAGTACGTTCAGCGTCGGCAATGAAAGTGCAGTCTTTACAAAAGCAATGTATTTTAACATTTACTCATAAAAAGACAGTAAAAGTATAGATCAACTATTTTTGTAATCTGTTGTATCTACCTATGTTCATCTCACTGCTCCTTCTCCTCTCCTCTTAAAGTTTAGAGCGCTAGAACGTACTCCAGCATACTGCTCAACTACGGTTTGGCGGAGGCCAGTATTTTCAAGCCGCACAATGGCTTAACGACGGTCATCTAATGATAACAGTCGGGACCGAGGTATCATCAATGCCTCATTTTCTTTGGAAAGGTGACATTCTCCGTACATCGCCTATGATAATTAAAATGACACCACCTGGGGATCATGGACAATCACTGTTGACACACTCGTAGTGATATATCGTTTATTAATATCAACTAATATCTGTAGTAATTAAAGATAGATAGTAACTTCAGTATTCCGTTATCCACGATGACATTAAGCCAATATGAAATGAGTTAGGGATGATTATTGGACGGTTTTTGGGTGGTCATATCGCGCCTTGCCTTCTTGGGCAATAGAGATTCCACGACATCCAGGTTGTGTCATTTTGAGAGTATTATCGTCAATGGACATCATGTTTGTCATTATCGTCAATGAATGTCATGTAATGACAGTTTAAAAGTTATTAATGAACGTAATTACGTACAGATTACCTTTTAGTTGGTAGTATACACAGACATTCAATTATGATTGAATGTCTGTGCTAGTATAACCATTACAAATGAATGACGTTTATGAAGTACTATAATATAAATCAATAATATACTCATACAATAACTGACTCGACATATATTATGTCATAAGTTATCATTGCAATTAAATACGGGCGGGAGAAGACAAGTGGTTTTCCTGTCATTGTTAAAATAAATCATTCTGCTTTGTTCAGAATATTGCCGATATTGTTAGGCTAATAATAGGTCTTTATTTTTTTGTTCTGTGGTCTTTACCTATGAAATTGCCGTTCTGCAGTACTGGCCATTTCAAATCAAAATAATTTTTGTTTGGCTAAGAATTCTAATTTCAAATTAATTTTATTTTAAAAACTTGGAATTCTTTTTCCAAAAGTAGTCATTTGTTTATTGATTAGTGTTACATTTTCATCGCATTTCAATCTTTTTCGTCATCATGGATACATTAAAATTTCGAGTAATTATGGAATATGAGTACCGTCGTGGCAGCAACGCGGCACAAGCGGCACGCAACATCAACGACGTTTACGAAGCTAACACTACAAACCAACGCACCACCTGTTATTGGTTTGCTCGCTTCCGTTCTGGAAATTTCGTCCTGAAAAATGAACCTCGCGGTCGTCCGAAGACTTGTCGACAATGACGAATTAAAGGCGATTGTGGAAGCTGATAATACACAATCTACGGCTGAATTAGCAGCAGCTTTCGACGTTAGCGTCAAAACAATATTGGTCCATTTGCGTCAAATACATCTCACTCACTCTCTCAATGATCACCTGCGCGAAGTACGCGTCGAGATGTGCCTTGCACTGCTCAACAGACACACAAATGAAGGAATTTTGAACCGCAACCGCAAGCGCTCAGCAAGTTGGTTGGATCCTGGTTCAGCACCTAAACAATGCCCTAAACGAAAACTTACCCCTAGAAAAGAGATGGTCACTGTTTGGTGGTCTAGCACCGGTGATCACACCGGTGCTAGACCACCAAACAGTGACCAGTGAACAATTCAATACCCGAGAGGCAGTTCAAAATGTCTTTGAAGAATTTGTTGCCTCCCGTGCAGCTGATTTCTTTAAGAAGGGCATCAATAAACTGCCACTGCGTTGGCAAAGATGCATTGATTGCATGGGTAATTACTTCGATTAATACAAATAAAAAATACATGAAAAAAATTTGTTTAAATTTTTTCATACAAAACGGCAATTTCATAGGTAAAGACCTAAATATAATGGAGGGGCGCAAAGTTTAGTTGCGAAATGCCTATAATGTATGCCCCTGGTGTTGCAGACGTCCATACGCTGCGGTAACTGTTTCCATCAGGCGGGCAGTGAAAAAAAAATACTACTTGACCTACGAATCAGTTATTTGGAGGTAGCAGATATAAGCTAAAAATTTTGTAATGAACGTATGGTGTTTTTGCTGATAGAAAAAAAGTGTAAGTTATACAAAATGGGCTAAAAAATTTTTACACGGTAGGCCACGGGCCTGTGATTGCCCTGGTAAGGCGTCGTTAGGCTGCGTTAAGTGTTTTCCAACAGGTAGGCCTATGCTTGTTTACCACCTTAGTGGTATAAAAAATGATATAATAAGATTTATACGGGGCCGTAAGTAGGTAGATCGAAAGAGACAATTCCAGAAAATTGATTGTTTCAATATGGAGTGTGTTTGACGAACCCGGTGGTCGAATGGCTAGTAATGGCTACTTTGACTCCGAAGTCGCGGGTTCGATCCTCGCACATGATAAACATTTGTGTGCATGAACATGTCTGTTTGTCTTGGCCTGGGTGTCATTTATGTATTATATGTATGAATTTACCAAAAAAAAATATTTATGTATAACACTTATCTAGTGCCCATAGTACCAGCTATGCTTAGTTTGGGACTATTTTCTTTTTTTTTATACTACGTTGGGTGGAAGACAAGCCACGGCCCACCTGATGTGAAGCGGTTACCGTAGCCATATTAACGCTCGCAACATAAAATATCGCTCGCGCTGTCACCCCCGCTGCCAACGCAGCAATTCCTTTCTTTCTGGTGACCTCACTCACTCGCAGGAACATAACAACCCTCAAGGGAATTGTTATTTGGCTGCGGTATTCTATGTGGTGGAGGTACATTCCCCAGTCGGGCAGCTTAAAAAATACGCTACGCCCTATCTCTCTTTTCGCCAAAACCTCTTCTGTCAGTCAGCAGGGTGCACCACGTGCAGGTGAGGTTGACTTTGCTTCAAAGAAGTCGATGAACCACTTACACCCCAGACCCCAACATATTGACTAGATGGCAGTGTGCAATTTGTCCAGGAATATTATATTTATTTATTTATAATTTATTTAATTTAATTATAGGCCATTGGTATGGGATGCAACCTGCGTCGATACCCTAGCGCCTTCTCATCTCCCTCACACGTCGGGATCTGCGGGACCGGAGTCACTTATAATATTTAAACCTTATAGGTAGTTATATATTTGAGCCGTTTGGGGTCGAAACGCTTGGCCCATGGGGTCCGAGTGCAAGGCTTCTATTTAGAGAATTAGCAAAGCGCTTGGTTGATACTTCCCGTGACCAGAGGGCTGGCCTATATTTGGCACAACGTATAAGCATTGCCATTCAGCGTGGCAATGCTGCCAGCGTTCTGGGCACGATGCCTTTTGACAGTGATGCGGAGGAATTTTTTGACGCGGTTTAGTTATTATTATTTTATTTCTTTTTATTTATATAATAATATTTATTTTAAGATTATTTTTATTATTAATATTGTTTATTTATATAACCCTGAGTTTGTTATGTCTAACCGAACGCGTGCTGGAGTGACTCCGTGAACTATCCTCGATGTCTGCACAAAAGTAGAACTGAACGAATCAATGACACCGTCTCCAGCCAACTGTATCTCCGATAAATGCCGCACTTTCTATTTCGACGCCTCTCACAGAGAACGCTACAACAAAGCGACGTTGGGTCGGAAACCATTGTTCGGCGTGGTCAAATTGGTTTGTTGGATCAGTATGATCACGAGGAAATCGATTTCCTCGTGATGCTTCCTCTTGTATACACAAATTTATCTTCGTGTTGCAGACGGCGTCAAAATCTCGTGGATAGTTTTGATTTTTTTTGGACCACGCCTGGTGGCAGATAGGCTAAGTAGTAGAGGTAGCGACGCGCGACCAATATTTCATGATGCGAGCGTTTATTCGGTTAATGATGCGAGGGTTTATTCGGTATGCTTGTTTGCCAACGCAGTATAAAAAAACGAATATGATACAACCATCAACATCTATTGCTATATGTTTGTACTTCAGCTATGTTAGTAAATAAACAATATATTATTATTATGTATCTCTTTTTATTCACGGGTCAAGCCCGGTTATTTGATAGGGATATACTATTTTTGAAAATTCCCACGGGATATCGGGATATTGCAAATTTAATCGAAAACGTATATACTGTTTATGACCTCGTCGTGACATAGATAATACCCCGTTTAATAGTTGGTACAGGATTCACCGACTATCACATTTTATATATAGACGGACCATAGTCGAACATGACGGCAGTAAAAATTGGCTATAAAGCGCTTCCTCAATACCTACGTATTTATCAGGGATGTAACGGAGGTAACTTTATCGGAACCGAAGGCGGAGTCGGAGTTTTTAAATTTCATTTATCGGAGTCGGAACCGGAGTCGAAAGCCGCAAAAATCAAAACAAATATCTATAACCTATGAATGTGTCGTGTGCCTAACAAACTAACAACAAGTGAAAAAATAATTGACGATAGAGCGCACGTAGCGGGAGTCGGGTGGATTCCCCGCGCGACAAGTAACGAAGCCGTTGAGACCCGTTCATAACAGTCGACGCAGGCCGCAGCCACTATGTTGTGCTTCGACCTCCGATTTAAAAGTGTCGGAGCCGAAGTGGGAACCGAAGTTGTAATAATAATCGGAAGTTCCGACTTAACGGAGCCGGAGTCGAAGCTCCGTAACATCCCTGGTTATACATGCAGTAGGTATGCAAAGAAACAAAATGACCGTGAACACACGGGAAGACTTTTCAATAATAGTTTTTGACTAGCGCTAACGTCTTGCCGCGACGGCAAATGGCGCAGAGTGAATGTCGGGCAATTACCTTGCTTTCTTCTTGCTACAATGGATACCTCCAAGAAATGCATCTATAGGTAAAAACGTCTTAACTCACCACCAACTTGCAAATGATATACTCAATATGTTTATTGCATACAGGTACATAATATGTTACCTACATACGCGTACATGTCGATCTTAAAATACATGATTCGAGTCAACGTGGTCGTGAACATGATGAGGTCGTGGGTTCGATTTCCGCACAAGACAAACATTTGTGTGCATGAACATGTCTGTTTGTCTTGGTCTGGGTGTTTTCTATGTAATAATATAAGTATGTATTTACAAAAAAAAAAAGTATTTAAGTACATTTATCAGTTGTCTAGTACCCATAACACAAGCTGTGCGCTTAATTTGGGACTAGATGGCGTTGTGTAAATTTTCCAGAAATATTTATTTATTTCATCATCATCATCAGGTCCATTTTAGTCTCCACTACAGGAGCACGACCCTCTCTCGTCCGTCCTAGACGGAAGGAGGATTTGGCTTACACTCTCCACGCTGGCCAAACGGGTTGGGGAGGCCTGATCGATATTTGATAATGTATTTCCCTTAGTCGCCTTGTACGACATCCACCGGAAGAAACGGAGTGATTCTATTCTAGTCTGCCGGAAACCACACGGCCAATTATTTATTTATTATTATTTAATATGATATTTTCTAGGTATTACATATTATGATCCTCCCAAGGGTATGGCTGTCTGTCTGGACTGTATACAATATCGGCAAAACATTTTAAGATCACCTACACTTCCAATATATGTGCAAAATACTTCCCTGTAACACACTTAGCATTTTAAAATGTTTAGCGAGGCGACATCCGAGATGCAAGTATTGACAAGTACCCAAACAGGTTATGCCGACTGGTTTTTTATTTCATACAAAATTCGCCCGTTTTTTCCCTTATGAGTTTAATTCGGAAATTTAACGCAAGATGTCGAATGATACTCAAAAGAAACAAAACATGATAAAGGATTTAAAATCGTATTTTGGCAGAGCGACTCTGCTTCAGCGTCGGACTGGCCATATAGTCGAGGTGGCATTTGCCAGCCGGACCCCAGCCTGCGCGGGCCCCCCACGGGCCTGGCTTGCGGGGCTTGCGGCAACCGTAGGATAATATACTATCTACCATCATCTAGTCTCGGGCCCCGGGCTTGTCAGCCACCCGGACCCTTCCGGCCCAGTCCGACCCTGCTCTGCTTCGTTTTGTATTCTGTACTTCTTACGTAAATAATTATAAGATACTGTTCTTAAAATTATTTAAAAATATAAATATTAAAAAAAAACACTTAACTATTCCTCAAAATATCGGCCCCATGCGGCAGGGCGGCAAGAACTGGCTGCGTTATCTCGCTGTTTATTTTTATTTACTTTAGTTTAATTTAATTTATTTTTATTTACTTCTATGCAAATAAATATCTATTTATTTATCTTTAGTTCAGTAAATACTGTTCGTGCGGCTCATCTTTGGAACAAACTGCCTGGGCATATTATAGATAGCTGTACTGTCGCTACTTTTAAAAAGAAGCTAAAAGAGCACTACCTTACTCATGACGAGTGATAAGTTTAAACTAATATTTTATTGGCAATTTGATCTACACTACTTTCCAATTAGTTCATGCAAACTACTACCGGCCGGCACCCACCCACTACCGTTAGTAGTTGCATGCGTGGCTGCTTTGGTCTTCTCTGCTCCAGCTGCTGTGGTCGTCTCGGCGAATCTCCAACATCTGAAACAGAAGATACATGCGACCGCCGCTGCCCCGACTGCCGTGGTCGTCTCTGCGACACGTGTTTCGCCTCTACGCGAGGCATCCTCAGGCGACCTGTACCATCAACATCTACAGAAGGTAGTGGGTAGGTGCCGGCCGGCAGTAATTTGCATGAACTAATTGGTGGCGGAAGCACGCAAAGTAGTGTAGATCAAATTGCCTGTAAATTTGACTTCCGCAAAATAACACCTGAATCAATTATCTATCTAATATTTTATTGTTATAAGGTAGTAAGATGCTCTGCATAGCTTGCTTGATTCCCATCCATATAAAATTTCTTTATCCACAGTAGGCTTGGCTGGAAGAATTATCTTGAAGAGATAAGCCCACCCTTGTATACTTCGTCTATTCATAAATAAAATAAAGCAGAGTAAAGCATATATAAAATAAATTTACCACCATTTATTACGTATGCGACTGATAGAAAATCGTACTGAGTTAAGAGTACGGACGCTTACTGTTGACACGCTCGCCACGCATACATACTTGGTCTGTGGTATTTTTTTAACGCGTGATATCATATCTTTTATATATTATTTAGATGGTATTCAGACGTATTTTAGTCACAAATATGTATGAGTACAAACAAATAATTAAAAAAACCCTAAAATAATGAAAAAAAAAAGTTACGAATGCTTCAAGGTCATATTGTAAAAATCTCATTTTTTATTATTTTTTTTTTATTGGTTATTAACATAACAAGCATTTTTTACACATTAGTTATATACCAAACTACAGGATAGTTTATCGGCATTCTCGTCGTAGGTACTAATACATATATTGTATATGACGAGCTCGGTGGCGTAGCGGTCAATGACGCGGCTTCGACACCAACGCTCGTGGGTTCGATTCCCACACAGGACAAACATTTGTGTGCATGAACATGTCTGTTTCTCTTGGTCTGGGTGTTTTCTATGTATCATAAGTATGTATTTACAAAAAAATGTATTTTATTTACGTATGTTTATCAGTTAGTCTAGTACCCATAACACAAGCTTCGCTTACTTTGGGGCTAGATGGCGCTGTGTAATTTGTCTGACAATATTTATTTATTATTTATTTATATACTAACTAATATATATATATACTACGTCGTATGGCAGACAAGCATATTAAGGGCCCGCATGATGTCTGAAATTGATTTATCTGTAAAACCTTACTTAGCGAAAGTAAGGTTCAATAATTAGCAAATGGCGTCCTTTATATGCGAATTTCCTATGGCGGCTTTAGTTTCAATCTCTCTCTGTACATATAAAATATATAAATCCGTTCGCAATAGGCAAAATCAAAGTACACGACGACACGTACAAAAAAAAATAGAATAATAGCTGGCGTCAAGGATGGCACGTACCGCCCTGGCCCCGTCCTATCCTCTCGGTTACAAATTCTAAAGCAGGTGAGATCCAAGAGACTTCCAAGAATGTATCTACAAAGACATTTTAAGTCGATCGTGGAGTTCCTTCGTGAAAACGGCGTTAATACATATTTCTCGGTAACAGTTATATATTCCAACCATTTAGAATAGAGACCTTGCGATCTACTGGAATATAAAAAAAAAGCGTTAATAAAACTTATTTCTCGCTAACAGTTATATATTCCAACCATTTAGAATAGAGACCTTGCTGGAGTATATTAAAAAATATGTATCCTACTTAGCTTCTACCCGCGACTTGGTTCGCGTGAACACGGCAACTTTATAAAATGAATCCCATGTGTTAATACAGAACTTATTCGATATGTATGCCAAATTTCATCCAAATCCGTCCAGCCGTTTGTTCGCCCACAATAGAGTAACAAACATCCATATATTCAAAAATATATACATCCTCACTGTTTTTTTTTTAATGATAAATCTAGAATTTATTTCTTTGATTTAACAAATCAATAAAATACAACGATAAAGTACCTAAAACTAAATAATACTAAAATAAATGTAAAAAGTTTGGCCCATGTGGCATCGTTCCCTAAGATGCTAGCAGCATTACCTCGCTGGATGGCTAAACTGATCCTTAGGGCGAGGAATGCGCCAGATCTTGGGTCACCAGTTACGTCGCCCAATCTTTTTCCTAATTCTCAAAGTTCTTTTTGTTGGGGCCGCATGGACCAAGACCAACGCATCGACCCCGAATGGAACAAATGAGTATTCGGGGCCGATAACGCTATATTTTTTTATTTTAAGTACTCAGCTTTTACATTTATATTATTATTTTTGGGTGCCAGAGTGCAAGCTAAGCTCTATGTATTCCGAACGTCTATAGTGCTATGGTAACTTTTATGTCAGCCGGGCCGTCCGCTCGTTTGGTACCCGGCATTGTATAAAACATATTAAGACAACTAAAAGTATACAGTCCGCCTGATGGCACAGTACGTGTATAGCAAATATGAGGATGTAATACTGACGAGCGCCGCGATGGCATAAGACCTTGCGTCCTACCTTGAGGGACCCCTTATTGATCAGGAGGAAATCGAGAACCTTCTCTTGACTGATTCGAAGTCAATGTTTATGTACCCGCGACAATAGCTGATTCGCCACAAACGATTTGAGTTAATGACCTTGCAAAGTTAGTAGACAAATAATGGTCATGCGTTTCACTCGTACCAACCTTTCAAATTATCCACGCCTTCAACATATTGGCGTAGGGACGAACAGGTTTTCATTATATGACCACGTCATTTGACCTTTGCAATCTTATGCCGTATGTAAAAGGTTTCGACTGTTACTGCGCGTCACAGAGAAGCGTCCAGGGTTCGGATCCGGTATAATTTACTACGAAAACAACCATAATATAAACCAATAAATGAATAAATAAATATTCTTTCTTAGACGAATTACACACCGCCATCTAGTCCCAAACTAAGTATGTAAATACATACATATAATACATAGAAAACACTCAGACCAAGACAAACAGACATGTTCATGCACACAAATATTTGTCTTGGGGACCGAACCCACGACCCCGGAGATAAAGTGGTCATGGTTAGCCATCCGAGCACCGGGCTCAGACAACTGACCACATACGAGTACAATTATATACAGCAAATACTAGTGATGAATTACCTTAGGGAACCGACAGTAGTGTGTCCACACTACAGTCGATATACTCGTATTTACGATCATAGATAAAATCGGGGTCGTCAATATATTCCTTAATTTACTTCAAACTTTATCTTATCTTAAAGTGGGTCCAGTGCTGAAGCACCGGTGACACGTCGACCCTCATGGATCTTTTGTGCTCTCCCTAATCCTTTAGTCACTCTCCCCTGACTGTCTGGAAACATGTCGTTCCATGTACTTCAGTATGCCGCTTATTGGGAAGAGTCTGTAGTCCTCCAGGTCCGGGCATTTTCTTAGGATTTCCACATCAAGTGTTTCATGGACTCGTTAGACCCTTTGCATGTTCTGCACTCTGGGCTATCAACACGTCTCATTTTGTATAGGTGTCCTTGACAGGCATAATGGCCCGTTAGTGCCCCAAGCATGAGACGCATCCGTTTTCTGTCATATTTATATACATGTCTGTACCAATTCATTGTACCTTCGCCAATGTTATAGTTCGCTAATACTTCAAACTTAAAACTACTTCATGTTGTTCATCAATCATCACCCTGTTTGAGACAAAACCAACCTCAGTTGCACGTGTTGCACCGTGCCGCCTATAGAAGCTCCGACGAAAGAGAGGTGCAGAGGGAATGTCGAGGCCTACTGGAGAAGTAACTCCACCCAGAGAAGATCACAGTCAAACAACCCTTGGAGATTGTTATGTTTCTGCGAGAGAACGAGCTTACAAACGTTAGGAGACTACCTTAACCATCCTAAGGTTGATACACGGAAACGCATGTTCTATCTTTCTATCTAACCACCCTGATAAGAAATTATGGGAATTCCGATTATCAACTCCGTTGAGGGTGGATAAACGGAATAAGCCCGGCTGGCTAGCTTCGCGCCCTGCTCAATCGGCGCAACCCGAGGAAGTAGGCTTGTAAGAGTTGTAAGCGCTGGTAGATTGGCGCAACCTATCGACTTTCTTCCTTGCACCACGGCATCAACTGTAATCATCCCACTAGGACTCCCCTCAATCGATAGGGTTTAAAGCATACTCCACGACGCCGTTCAACTGTGCAGGTTGGAGGAGGTTAGTGTTTTCAAGCCGCTTAAACGCCACTGACTTGGCTAATCGACTGTCATGTCATCTATAATGACAACAGTCATGGAGGAGCCAAACCCATCCATGGACAGGCTACGGTAGAAGTTGCTTAACTTGCGTAATCTATTAGACCGACACGCGCAACGACGCCATCGAGCTCAATGCGGCTCTTTTTGAATTGAGCACTTTCTTCCTGAATGCGGTCTAAAGCGAGCCCTATGATTGTCAGCTGTTTTTGCAGACACCCATATGCCCATAGCATAAAAAACAAAATATATTGATATGACAACGCTGGCCACCGTTTGCCACCGAAACGTAATGCAATATGTTTCGATTAGACCGCATCATAACATAATATTCCGATACGACACCGTCGAACAATATCAGCATTCAGCACTATTATCAGTATGACTAAATTGACAAGTGCCTCGAGGTCGCCGCACAAACACAGCCGGCACAGTTCACTACATAATTGCCTCACTATCAATTTATCGAAGATCGCGATTTAATTGGAGGAAAATGCTCGTAATGAACGCGCGTTCATACTCTAGTATATTTAATACTCGTTGCGGGAGACTTCCTCTGGGTTTTTAAAAGGAAATTTAGAAGATTTGAGGTCTAAGTGTTTCATCAACATCTTTGAATCAAAGCCAACCTCACCTGCATGTGGTGCAGTGTGCACTGGTTGACTGACAAACAAGGCTCTGGCAAAAAGAGATGTAAGGCATAGCGTATTTTTTAAGCTGCCGGACTGGGGAACTACCTCACAGAATACCGCAGCCAAATAACAATACCCTTGAGAGTTATTGTATTGAGGTCACCAGAAAGAAAAAAGGAAGCAGTTTAGGGTGGCGAACGCTTGGTGTTGCTGATCTCAATGGGCGGCGGTAGTTGTTTTCCATCAGGTGACCCACACGCTCGATTGCCCCCTCTACTATGTAAAAAAGATGCAAACCCCCTAATACATTTTTTGATTTGCCAAACCAGCGACTGCGCCTAGTAAACCTAAAGCGATTCAATTTGTTTCGTTTTGCGTTTAGATTTCATAAATATAGCTTAGATTTTGGTTTGTGATAGTTGGAACTAGCTTCCGCCGGCGGCTTCACCCTCTTTTACAAAGTCTTTTATTTTTAGGGTTAATATTCCCTGGATGTACTGAACCGATTTTGATAATTCTTTTACCAATAGAAAGCCACGTTATTTGTGTGTGTCATATACTATATAGGTTATATATGACACTCACAAATAACGTGGCTTTCTATTGGTAAAAGAATTTTCAAAATCGGTTCAGTACATCCAGAGAATACCCCCTACAACCTCACTAATATAATATTAGCATAGATTTATCTACGCGATCCAAGTAGCGCGTTCCAGAGACGCCAGTCTTGTAGCGTGAAGGAATCAGACATAAAGCTTGAGTGGACAGTGGGATCGAAAGCTAAGGAGTATTGCCAAATCGAAGTTGCAGTTTAGCAGTAACAGAGATTTTTCAAAAACAAAATATTTCCTTGGGGTCTACCGCTGGGCACTAAGACACGTCTACACTTTTTAATATTTTTCGATATACCATATTATTATAAATATTTTAAACATTGAAAAACTCACCTCTCTCGCCTAAGTGGCATTTTGATGCTGACGAATATTTGCATTTTATATTTTTACAGATGTAAAGTCGCAGTTTGGCGATAACTACCTATTAAGTATAACACGACTAAACAAGGCATAGCAGTCCATCATTGCAGATGAAATTCGGCTATTTTTAGATAACACGAAACTTATTAAATAATTTTCCATTTTTTTATATTTATAATATTCTGGCAAGTGAACCGTTATCAACTATTTAAATAATAATAATCATCATCATCATCATCAGGTCATTTTAGTCTCCACTACAGGAGCACGACCCTCTCTCGTCCGTCCTAGAAGAAGGAGGATTTGGCCTACGCTCCCCACGCTGGCCAGACGGGTTGGGGAGGCCTGATCGATATTTGATAATGTATTTCCCATAGTCGCCTTGTACGACATCCACGGGAAGAGACGTAGTGATTCTATTCTAGTCTGCCGGAAACCACACGGCCAATTTAGTTATATATTCACTTTAAAAACAAATAATTAAATTAAAATGTGAATGTCACTTTAAAAACAAATAATTAAAATAATTTAAAAAAACACAAGCGTGTTTTTTCTTGCCGTTTTTATAGATAATGGTAAGGAGCCCTACCTGCGTGAGTCCGTGGGGAGCCACGCTGGCCAGACGGGTAGGGGAGGCCTGATCGATGTTTTATAAAGTATTTCCCTTAGTCGCCTTGTATGACATCCACAGGTAGAGACGGAGTAATTCTATTCTAGTCTGCCGGAGACCACACGGCCATTTAAATAATAATTATACCATATTATATTTTCATTACTATAATTTTAGTGAATGTTATTAGGTGGACATTCATAAAAGTACCTAATCTAAATCTCTGCAGTGTTTCCTAACCTTTTCAATACTGTTACCCCAAAAAAGGAACCTGATTTCACCCGCCTCTTTAGATTAGATCTCATTGATTTGAACTATAGGTCCGAACAAGTCGCTAGTTTAACGGCGCCGTTTAGGAAAAAGGCAAGGATGTTAATTGAAAGACTATAAATATACAGAGGTATATACATATAATACAATATAGAGGTATATACAACTATATATAAAAAAAATGAATCCTTATTTCCCTTGGTCACGGCATCACGTGTGAACTGCTGGACCGATTTCACTATTTCTTTTTTTGTTGTATTTGTTATTGTCAGGAGTAGGTTCATATGATAGAAAAAAAAAAACCGGACAAGTGCGAGTCGGACTCGCCCACCGAGGGTTCCGTAGGTACGTAGTATCATTATTAAATTTGATATTTTTCATTATAAATAAGAAATAATGCGTCGAAAAAAATAAATAAAATATATTTTGCAATGTGTACATCAAGCCCTTTCATATGATACCCCATTTGAACTAGTAGTTTCAATTTGAAATTTCGACACCCTATAAAAAATATAGACCCCCTATTTTTTAAGATCTATTTACAAATGTATAGTTTTGAGATTTATTCCTGTACTTGTAGTCTATAACGATGTTACTTGCCAAATTTCATAGTTCTAGGTCAACGGGAAGTACCCTATAGGTTTCGATTCCCTTGAGTGTGTCGAAATATGCGTTTTTTGCTGAATAAACGGCCGTAACTTTTTTCTACGTAAACTTAGCAGTTTGATTTTTTTTTAACTTCATGGGACCGTAGACCTGAGTATACAGTTCAAATTTTAGCTTGATACCTCCACGCATTCTCGATATAGAAATTCTTGACAGACAGACAGACAGACAGACAGACAGACAGACGGACAACAAAGTGATCTTATAAGGGTTCCGTTTTTCCTTTTGAGGTTCGGAACCCTAAAAATAAGAAAGTTGCGTGGAAAATTACAAAATTTAACGAAACTAATCGACCATACCAAGTTTATGTCGTTTGATAGAACTGTCAGTCATTTGACAGCTTGCGCGAAACCAATTCAAATTTTATATTCATTGTTAAGAAGACAGGAGAACGGTTGTCGGGTCACAAAGTCAAAGTCAAAGTCAAAATATCTTTATTCCTTGGACTTTATAAAGCACTTAGAAACGTCATACAAATTAAATATAAGACATGTATCTAAATATTTCTATCTACTTAAATCCGCAGAGCTTAGATGCACTTTCATCACACTATAAACCACCTAGTATAATATAAAAAAAAAATACAAGCTAACCCGGCAAACGTTGTTTTGCTATATGAATTTAGGGGTTAATAGTAGAAGGGTGAAAATTTTATGTTGTATGTATTTTTCAATCTAAATCATTTTTTTTCTATACTACGTAGGTATAATAAAATAAAATAAAAATGTGAATAAAATAAAATAAAAATATTTAGGGGTGGGTCACCCTTTTCATTTAGTGATATGAAAAATAGGTGTTGGTCGATTCTCAGACCTACCCGATATGCACACAAAATTCAAAAAAATCGGTTCAGCCGTTTCAGAGGATATTGGTAACAAACACCGCAACGCGATAATTTTATATATTAGATCACTAGCTTTCGCCCGCGGCTTCGCTCGCGTGAAATTCGGGGCAAACACGATGTTACTCATTTATCTATAGAAGTACTCGTGTAAAGTTAATAAAATAGACCAACTAATCTTGTTTCCCCATACAAACTTTGGACCCCCGTTTTACCCCTTTAGGGGACGAATTTTGAAAAATCCTTTCTTAGTGCACCCCTAGACGTCATAAGGAACCTACTTGCCAAATTTAGAATCTCTAGACCCAGCGGTTTGGGCTGTGCGTTGATATACTCGTATAAGTCAGTCAGTCAGCCAGTTTCTTCTTTTTTAGATTTAGATAACTTTGACGAGCTCGGTGGCGTAGCGGTTAATGGCGCGGCTTCGACACCAACGCTCGTGGGTTCGATTCCCACACATGACAAATATTTGTGTTCATGAACATGTCTGTTTGTCTTGGTCTGGGTGTTTTCTATGTATCATAAGTATGTATTTACAAAAAAAAATATATATTTACGTATGTTTATCATTTGTCTAGTACCCATAACACAAGCTTCGCTTACTTTGGGGCTAGGTGGCGCTGTGTAATTTGTCTGGCAATATTTATTTATTTATTTATAACTTGTAAACGGAGATAGAAAATTATGCGCATGTTGCGCACAATTTTCTCCCCAAGAAGACAATGAAGTAAGTACTCGTAAGTCAATTTAATTGTAAGTAAGTACTTTATTCATTGGTCAACAATTAAATTTATGTATTTTATGTTATAATTTATAATATTTGAATATTGTGTAATGAATGCTTTTCTATCGTATTGGTGTGATGCTGTAATGGTAGACTTAAGCTAAGATAAATAAATAAATAAATTGTTATTCTTAAGTTTTATCGCTAAATTAAGTGACCAATAGTAGCAACTTGTTTTAGACTTGTGGTTACATTTATCAACATACAGTCTGTACGTGTTTCGTATATAAACATGGCGGCTGTACTTAGGATGTATAAATAACCTAGCGCACAATACGTGAGCCAAGGCTTCAAGAATTATAATTGATATAATCAATGGCACGCACGGATACCGAAATTAAACGAAACATAAGCCGATAGTTATTTTTATTCAATAATAAAATTATTGAAGTGAAAACCTCTTTAGCGGCGTTGTGCACTTATTGGGACGGGTAAAAAATGTTAAACTCGCGTCAGGACACGTGGCCTGATCGAAAATTTGTAAGACGGGGGACAGTAGACCGCCGGCGCGGCGTAGGAGAGGAAGTAATATCCCCCTCTCTTTCTACCGCGCGGTGAAAATGTATGCCTGCTCCTAATGTTAATTTTTAATGTAATATAAATTGTCATGTTTGTGTACGATAGCGCAATAAATGAATATTGTATTTTACCACATAAGTGATAGGACTTTTATACTAATAAATAAAGCAATTCGTGCGAAATTATTTCCTTACCATTCCAAAATATTCATAATGCACAACGTTAATGTTCAAGTTTTCACTTCTGCTGGTACTCCCGGAGTGCAACCCGATTTTTAATACGGATCTCCCCCAACCGAAGGGGTTTAGAGCATACTCCAACACGCTGCTCAACTGCGGGTTGGCGGAAGATATTTTATATACATATTTTTTATTACTATTATATATTATGTTTATACCGGTATAACGAATAGTAAACGCCTAAATCCACCTTACGTCGCCAACCCTTATTACACTGTTCGGATACCGGCCTCCCATTAATTGAAGGGGATTTAGAGCATATTCCACCACGCTGCCCAATTGCGGTTTGCCGGAGCCTAAACACCTAAATCCACCTGCCGTACTTTAAAAACCAAATTGGCAGACAATAGCTATTGTCGTAGGCATCCGCTAAAAAAGGATTTTTGAAAATTTAAGGGGGATACCAGGATACTCGTAGAGAAAGTTGCGGGCGCAAACTAGTGACATACGTATAAAGTTGACGTCCATGAAGCAGCGGGCGGAGAACTAGAGTAACATATATTTTTTATACGTCAAATTATACCACAGTATAAGTAATAGTACTAACGTAATTATACTGAAATCCATGCAGCGGAACACGTGAAAAAAATAGCAAACATTCGTACGTCTACTGTCAAACTTTCGCATTAATAAATATAAACGATTCATAATATCAGCACATTATAAGTAACAGTACTACGTATATAGTATGGCCACTCCCTGCCGTTCTTTCGTGTCGACCTCACCTCCCCTCCGAGACAAATCTGGAACAGTTTGTATGGCGCCGCACGCACACACGCTCATTCACGCTCTGTACAGACGTCATTGTTTATGTCGTAGTAAACGACGCGACATATCTATGCAGAGGCCGGGATGTGATATTAGTAGAATTAACAATTATCTAATTTTTTACTTGTGTTACGAAATATGCAGTCGTCAGTTACTGTGGAAACGTCTAACTTAGAAACAAAAAGAAAAATCCGTCTCCTTTGATAACCTTTCCTTGTCTAAATAAAAATATACATTAAGATTGGCGCTATCATAGTGACACGCGTAAATGATATTTAGAGTAATATTTATCTCCACAAACATCCATACGTCATTCTTAACAAACTTTCGCATTTAATTATACTAGTGATCGCTAATACCTTAACAATAAACAAAAGAATATATATGTAGTCAGTGTAATGATTTTTTATTGAATTAATGTATTTTTTATGCATAATTGAAAAAAAATATTAGCATTCTGCACTCCTACTCTATATAAACTATAAGTGTGCGAAATTTCATACTCCTCCGTCCGCGCGCGTTTCGTAAAAAGGGGTACAAAGTTTTTGCTTCACGTTTTAATATATAGATATTAGCTTTCGCTCGCGACTACGTACTCGCGTATCTCATGAAAAATTCCAAGAATCCTTTCTTAAGAGCCCTATTACATTTGCACGCTGACGAGCTCTCGCGCAGTACTAAACCCGCGAAGGCCGCCGGTGCATCGTTTTTTGTAGTAATTTTGAAGTTATATTTGTCGTTTTTATTGAAATAAGATAATAAATTCATGCTACAAAGTTTATTCATCATGAAGTGACAATTATTCTCGTATAAATTTTGCTCAATAATATTATCATTTATTCGAGAAATTAACAGTTTACTTAAAGCGATTTTCGAAGTTTTTTTGGTTAAAAGAATGTTTATTTTCTATATTAAATCAATGATATTTCAAAATTCCGAGGCCGCTATGTACTATACGACTATATATCAAATAACATTCTATTTTTTTTATTTCATTTGTTTGGAACAGTAGTACAATCCAGGAGCTCAAAATAGGGAATGCGCGCATTTTATGAAAATCTTTCTCTGCAATTTTGGGTTTATTTAAAAAGTTAAGCAAAATTTACACAAAGCGAGGCCGCTATGTACTATGCCAATAGCTATTCTGTACTATTCAATAAGTCAACATTGTTAATGTACTTTTGTTCCCGAGATCAAGAACGCCAAAATTGGCCATTTTACGCAAAAATCAGTCAAAATATAATATGGCTCTTAACAGGTGCCTATGTCATAATATCTACCGATATACTACATTTCAACGTGACCTTACCGCAGTAGCTCAAGCAATGAGATTTTGTGATTGCGAAGGTAAAATTTCAGCTTAGATCAGTGATACTTGATTTAGTTTAGCTGGCAGTAACCAAGAGCTCTACCGGCAAAGCTGAAAATGTTTGTCATTAACTTAAACCGAATGCCTAATTTCGGAATCAAAATAATCGATCGGAATCGACTTCAGCTTAGCTGTTAGAGCCCTTGGGGGCCTTACCGCAGAAGCTCAAGCCTTAACAGGCTTGAATATTTCCTATGGTACCTACTGAATAAATCCTATAGTAATCCATAGGATTTATTGTATGCGAAAAGCAAATTTCTGCTTAGATTGCTTGTAATTTTGTTTAGCTAAGCTGGTTGGCCGTGTGGTTTCCGGCAGACTAGAATAGAATCACTCCGTCTCTTCCCGTCGATGTCGTACAAGGCGACTAAGGGAAATACGAGTACATTAAAAAACATCGATCAGGCCTCCAGGATTTGGATTTATTTGGAGTGTAGGCCAAATCCACCTTCTGTCTGAGACGGAAGAGAGAGGGTCGTGCTCCTGTAGTGGAGACTAAAATAACCTGATGATGATGATGATGAAGCTGGTAGAAGCCATAGACCTCTGCCAACTAAGCTGAAGATATTCGTCATTAATTTGAATTTTGGAATCAAAATATTACATGGGAATCGCGGCTTCAGCTTAGGAGGCAAGGCAATCATCAATTTATCAAGTGGTTTCAGCTTTGCGTCGATAGATCGTGGTTGTAGGAGGTTTGGGGCCTATCAGTGCGAATTAAGGCGTACTTCGGGAGTGACAACCCCTTCTGGTCAGTGGCTTTCAGCCACGTCTCTTGAAGGAGTAGTAGGTCAACTTCCCTACTCTGTACTGTACAAACACTTTATGTTCTGGGATTTTAGGGCGTAGACTACGCGCGTTATAAGAGACGAGTGAGACCCCTTGGGGTTAGCGGTTGTACCTTTTATACAGAAGCCAGAAGAAGTAATATCAGGAAGATCTTAAAGTTTTCGAGTTATTCATTAGGCTTGCATTCGCGGTTCAAGTACACATTTTAACAGAAATTGAATTTTGTAGGTATACAGTTCGATCGATTGATTCTCTACCGAACTATATATAAAATTGTATTTCGATTAAAATGATGGTTCATTTGTTTTCCCTTTCGTCGTCAATATTATGTGCAGCCTGGCGCAACTCAAGGTAAAAAAACGACTCTATGAATCGGAAGCGAATTTGGTACAAATTCTGATTGTTTTCGCTCCCATTTCATACATTTAGAATTTACGCTATTTGTATGGCACATCCGTCTCTTAAAACGTAGTGGTTACATTCTCTTTGATTATGTGGATGACTTTACGTATTCTTTCCCCTCTTTATAAGATAGAGCAGCGAACTCAGCTTTTGTATGGAGGCGATACAATGACCATTTCTGTAGAATAGGTATACTTCTCCCGATGACAAATGCACCCGCGTACGTCATATTGCATCGTTTCTTTGTGGTTAAAGATACGTGGTCATCGATATGCCTGTCTAAGACAAAGAGTTCTGTCATGTTCCTATTCCTATTGTCCCCTTCGCTCCATTGTGTAATTAAACAACTTTTTTTATTTATACTACATTGGGTGGAAAACACACATACGGCCAGCCTAATGTGAAGAGGTTACTGTAGCCATGTAAACGCTGCGACATAACTTACTCACCTATAAAGTTTAATCATAATCAGATCAGCCATTTGCGAGTGAAAGAACGATATTTATTTTCAAGTTAACGCAAATATCTCAAAAATATAAAGAAATACTCTGTTACCTATCCAACTAAAAAACTGTGTTTCCGTTTCCCCTATACGTACTTAATCAGGTTTTTTTAGTTATTTATAACGTAACGTAGGCTGTGTGGTTTCCGGCAGACTAGAATAGAATCACTCCGTCTCTTCCCGTGGATGTCGTACAAGGCGACTAAGGGAAATACATTACCAAACATCAAACAGGCCTCCCCAACCCGTCTGTCCAGCGTGGGGAGTGTAGGCCAAATCTTCCTTCTGTCTGGGACTGACAAGAGGGTCGTGCTCCTGTAGTGGAGACTGAAATGACCTGATGATGATGCTGAACTTAACGTGGCGTGAAGTAATATGTACCTTAGTTTCTTAACGTGTCAGATGTTATAAATACAATATATTAATGTAGAATAAGAATGTATGAGTAAATTGTCAGTACTTACCTTACCTACAACGGGGTGGCGGCGCGGGTGCGATATATCATATTACGAACTTTCATGTAACTAACCCGACTATGTTTTATGTATGTCGCAGCCCACTGGTTAAATTAGCCATATAATTGAACGGCTAGCTTTGAAATTAAATGAAATTAATTATTCTGCTATTGGAGTCTTACACATTTTATAAATAATATACTTATTTCATGGCATTTCTTTTATCTACTAGCATTTCGGTAAAGAAGAAATGCTCACTTGCCAATATTAATATTTTAACTAATAAATTACAAGTTTTTTTACTCTTTTTCATTGAACAACGCCATTCATCCACTTAGTCGTATAATTAATCATTAAGGCATTTAAAACGTTCAACATCACAGCTGACTGAAACACCGCTGTATCATTGAATTAGTATGTTTCTCGGTCGCTGCTTTGTTTACAACATTGTTTCAACAACTAGTGTTTTTTTTGTTTGTCAGAAGTGGTTTGACTGAGAAAATAATAACTAAATTGAGTTACGAGTACCAGCATTATTCAGCGGAGTTGTTGCGGTCAAAAGGCAATAACAACATAAAATGGTTAATGTATATAATTAATAGCAACTATTTGGCATCAGATTATTCACGAACTATGTGGACTGAGCCCCGCTACACGTGGCTCCGATTTCTGCTGCCAAAACTCTAGAAAAACCTAACCTAACCGAAAATTACGATGTAAGTGGCTCATCATCACCTTTGAGAAAAAGCGAACCTCATCTGCTCGTGGTGCACCCTACCGAATAGTAAACGAGACTCTGGCGAAAGTGAGGTAGGGCATAACGGTACGTTTCGCTCTAATTGGAGCAGCCCGACTGGCGAAGTGCCCCCACCTTACGAAGGCCGCAGCCAAATAATGCCTTTGGGTTTTTATCAATTAGCTGAGCGTTATCACAGTATAAGTAATAGCACTACGTACAGTATGGCCACCCCCTGCCGCTCTCTCGTGTCGACCTCACCTCCCCTCTGAGACAAATCTGGAACAGTTTGTATGGCGTCGCACGCACACAAGCCCATTCACACTCTGCACAGACGCCATTGATTATGTAGTCGTAAACGACGCGACATTTGTATGGAGTGGCCAGGGTGTGGCGTTATCCAGCTTATTGTTGAACATTGTATTCAGCCACTTGTCTAAACGAAGATTAGAAGTGTGATTGAATGGCGTTGTTCAATGAAACAGCTAGCTATTCATTTAAATGGCTATTTTAACCAGTTAACTGCAACGTATATATAGATAGTACTCATTAAGGGTTTATTAGTGTACCTAGAATGTTGCTACTAAAGGTTCCCTTGAAAGCTTGAAAGCTCGCGTAGGTGTAGAACTTCGTGGAAATTATTAAAGAATCCAAACCGAGACGATCCTCACACCATTGGCGCAAAGCTGCTATTCTATTGAAATGTTTACATCTAATAAAACGATATTTTACACGCGAACCCCTTACCCCTTAATGAGGGGGCGATTTCCATGTACTTTTTAAATCATTCTTAAAATATTTTATGAAGCAAGTCTATTCAAAGTAGAACATTAATTTGTGATACAAACCAGTAAAATTCAGTGTAGTAGGTATTCTAGTGAACTGTTTACTTCAACTCAATAGATAGAAACAAGAGAGAGGCTTAAATCTTAAGTACCTACCCTTTAAGAATTCGAGGAAGGTCTATTTAAAATTAATCCAATTTTCAATAAATAGTTAAGAGGATAATGTAGTAATGCGATGTCTTATACAAAATGATTAATAACCTAAATAATATTATATACCATGTACTCAGGAGGAATGCTGTGCTCCGTGAGGCCAACAGGCGAAGAGTCAAGCCAAGTTTCGCGAGTTTGTCAAGCCAAGTAGGTGGTCAAGTTTGTATCATTTCTAAGCATCTATAAGCTATACCGTAGTCTACCTAATGTAAAACATCAGGCGGGTTGTTTGATGGTATATTTCAAAGTATTTTTAAGAATTATGCATGCGAAGTATGTAAGGTATTCTACTTTATTGAGGTTTTTTTATACCACAACAAGATCAATACATTTTTTTTGTAAAAACATAAAATAGATAGAAAAACACACAAATATTTATATACTGCGGGAATCGAACCCACGACTTTGAAGTCAAAGAAGCCATTGCTAGCCATTCGGCCCCCGGGCTCGTGGTGAGATATACGAGTATATATGATGACTACATATTATGTTTTTGTAAATAAAGACATATTATACACAGAAAACACCCAGACCAATACAAACAGATATGTTCATGCACACAAATGTTTGTCTTGTGCGAGGATCGCACCCGCGACCTCGGAGACAAAGTAGACATTGTTAGCCATTCGACCACCGGGTGCGTCTCCTAATAAATATAATAATAAAATTGCTATATCGCAAAATAAAATAAAAATTACAGATAATTTTTATATCCGGATTTGCGTAGTTTTATTTTTACTCCTTTTAATCGGATAAATTCGCTAATCTGTAAATAATTCCCAATTAAGAAAAATCGAACGCTAAAATCACTAGCACACCTCGGCCACATCATACAAAAAAATATGGCTTTTACATTTAATCTTTTACATAAACAGTCTGTGCAGAGCGCGAATGAGCGTGTGTGCATGTGGCCTCATATAAACTGTTCCAGATACGTTCCACAGAGGGGAGGTGAGGCCGATACGCGAGAGCGGCAGGGGTACGTAATACCACAGTATAGGTAATAGTACTACGTACCTACAGCCGCTCTCATAAGGCGACCTCGCCTCCCCTCTGAGTCGAATGTAGAACCGATCGCAAGGGCTGCCACGCGGCGCCGTGTATTACCAAAAGTTCGTTCGTCGTATATAGTATATTGTTATCTGAACTTTTAAATGGTAAAAAATAATTCTTATTATTTAATAATTACCATTAAACTATTTGTTTTCTCATTACAATATCAATAGATTTTTTCTAGTTATAACAATGAATTTTACATAATTTCTTTTGATTACATTCGTTGTGAGTTCAAAGGCAGCCGTAATTTTACCCCCGGGACTGCAATGGACTTCACTGTTCATTGCCTAACAACAGGTCCACAAGCTGTGGACCTGTTGTTAGGCCCACGAGTGACGTGCGACAGTCGACATTATTCGAGTTTCGTCGACCTTACTGTAATCATTTGCGTCTTTGCACCACAGATAATAATACTATGTCTCACACAAACCTGTTTGAACATACAAAACACACATTGTGTAACGTTGGAATTTGCATGCGTTTGCCTAGTTGTAACGTAAATCTGCATTTACTTTTACGCTCTGCTTAATCTAGCTTAATATATATAATTCCATCCCATGTCTACTGTATACTTGATCTGTAGAGAGACTGAGAGAGAGGTATAAAAAATTTAATAACGTGGAACAGTACAAATGCTTTATTTATAACATTATGATAATAAAGTTTCACCAAATGCCAACAATCAACAGTATCAACCTGCCCCCTTACCACCATCTCTTATTGCGAGTCAATAACTGAATAGAACGCTTATTCATACCAATGAATAAGCGACTTTATTCCATTTGAAATAGAGTCGCTTATTCATTGGTATGAATAAGCAATCTATCCAGTTATTGAATCGCAATAAGAGATGGTGGTAAGGGGGCTGATATAGCCTCTCGTCGGGCGATTGAGCGAGGGAGAGTCAGAGAGCTGACTTGTACTCGTAATACTGATGGGCTCTGTCTACCTAGTCAGACACCAGTTCTCTCCACAGTATAATTGAAATAGAGTCGCTTATTCATTAGTATGAATAAGCATTCTATTCAGTTATTGAATCGCAATAAGAGATGGTAGTAAGGGGGCTGGACTTATTTTTATGATCTTTGATTTGTTATATTTGTTTGAAAAATAAACCAAAATAAAAAAAAATGCTGAAACTGTCAGGACAAGGGTTGTGTGGGAAATCCACAGGAATCAGACTGGATTTCGGCACAGCGAAGCGTGGGCGGGTCACTAGTTTCTTTATAAATCGTAGGAAATTTGAGTATATGCAATGAAGTGTAAGCGTCTCACTAACTTTAAAGCCAAAGTCAACGTCTTCTGTACGTGGCGCATTCTGCCGGCTAGCAAACGATATCTGGCAAAAAGACAGGCATGTCGAGCCCGACGGGCAAAGTACATTTATGTACCTTATAGCACCACCTTTCAAGATTGCTGTATTCCTGTGAGTATACAGCCGACTGTGCTAGCACGTGAGCAATACTCAACATTGCAGCATTGCAAACGTCTATAGATGACGATAATCCTATTTATCACATCACGTGAGCCCTTTGCTTGTTTGACACCCGGCGTGGTATTTATAAAACTTCTGAAAGGATTTAAATAATAATGTTACACGGTGATATTTATATTCCAGCTACTTCTTATGGTACTTGTTAGTTTTTACCAAGGAAATTAAATGCAATAGAAAATAAACGATTTCGCGATTGAAACGAAACTGTGGACAAGTAGAAACATTTGTAGTATTGGGTAATTTTCGTAAAAATATAGCATACTTTTAGGGGTGGAAAAATATCCGATATTTTACCGAAAAATTACCGAAAATCTGGTAGAAAATCCATAAAATGAGACAACGGGGAAAGATCCATATAATCATCTGGTTTTGGATTGTACAACCGACCGCGTGAACGAAACACAGGAACTGCAGTATGTAATGAATATTTATTTACATTAATCCGGTGACAAATAAGCACAGTAACTGGCCATCGTGGGCTTCGGATTGAATGTGATCTCATTGGTGCTTTTAGTATGTTACTGTTCTGAAAGTCTGCGGAAATATTGTACAAATTACACTTAATTTTAATATAGTTAATTATTAGTTTAAAAAAATATTACTGGGACATCCAATGCCCTGATATTTACTATACATTACTTGATGTGTTGTTTTAAGAATTACGTCTTCGTTTATACGCAGGCGTTTTTTTACTTCGTTTATACAATAAACGAAATAAACTCGAGCGATTCACGGAAATGTACAAAGTCCCATTGCGGAAAAACAAAATTTGTTTAGCAGTTTATTACAGTAGTTGTGAGATTTGGTGTCCTTGGCGGCAGTAGGCCTGCGTTGTATTGAGAGTGGATGCATCGCGCAAGGTTGCTTGGACTCTTCCGCAGTGTAAAGCGTTGTACACACCGAAATTATTGTCCTCTGACGACTGCGGGCGCGACTTATTCTTCTCGTTCACAACTAACCGGCAATACGCTTTTACGCTGTGCGTTGACGCTAGGGTTGCCAACTCTTGAAGGGATTAACCCGGGAGACTGTTATGTATGTGGAAAGAAAATAATAAATTTATATTTATTCTGCTTTCGAACAGCATATGATATACAAAATCATTAAAGTTTTTACATGGAAAAAGAATGGAGAACGAGTAATGACGACGACGCGAGCGAAAGATGCGTATAATTAGAAAAACCGGAGAAATTATTGTTCCCCGGGAGGTCGGGAGATTGACCATTAGTACCAGAGTCTCCCGGGCAATCCGGGAGGATTGGGAACCCTAGTTGACGCTGAGTCTCGGCCTCTCGGCGACCGATTCTCGTAGTACATCTCTACTAGAGATGAAAACTACGGAAAGTTTCGGAAGGAGAAACGGTTTTCGAGGAAAGGGAACGTTTTCATGAATGTTTCCAAATTAGGGTAATTTAACCAGTGAAAAATTTTACTTAGAATTATTTTATTTTAATTAGAACTATTTTAACGGTAGCTTGTTTAGATAGGGGCGCAACGTGAATTTTGTACTACAAAATTTAAAAACTAAATTAAATATCTACAATTATGTTTACGACCTTACGTTTTTAAAGTAATATTGATAAAATTTGGCACAGAGCTAGATTATAGTTAGGAATAGCACATGGGCAGTGCCCTAACTAGGGCAGTGCCAACGGTGCCCAGGCACAGGCCGCAGACTTGACCAAGACCACATACAATATACTATTATTATTACAAATTCGTACCGGGCGCATAAAATGCTAGTAAATACATAGGATATTTAATATTATTAGCCGTGTGGTTTCCGGCAGACTAGAATAGAATCACTCCGTTTCTTCCCGTGAATGTCGTACAAGGCGACTAAGGGAAATACATTATCAAATATCGATCAGGCCTCCCCAACCCGTTTGGCCAGCGTGGGGAGTGTAGGCCAAATCCTCCTTCCGTCTAGGACGGACGTGACAGGGTCGTGCTCCTGTAGTGGAGAATAAAATGAACCTGATGATGATGATGATGATGAAAGGCCAGGCTTTGCGACCAACGGCAGCTAATATGATAAATAATAATATTGCTGAAAATTTACTACAGTACGTTTCCTAAAACATTTTATACCACGAACGGTGAAACTGTGTGAAACAACTTCCCTCAGCGGTATTTCCGAACAACTGCGACATGAAAGCCTACAAAAACAGAAATCTTTATTTCTAAAGGCTGGTAACAGTTCGGCGAACCCTTGGTGTTGCTGATCTCCAGCGGTGGTGATTGCTTTCCACCAGGTGACCCACATGCTCGTTTGCCCCCCCCCCCCCCCCCCCCATCTAATATAACAAAAAAAAAATTAAAAAAAACGAGAGCGGTCCTTTACTCGCGGGTCAAATTAAAATTGTTGTGAAAGTGCGTATCATAGGATAATACTTGAGCTCGTGACCTATGGTCCCGGAATGTTTATTTTAACAGTGTTATCTTTTTACTAGTGGAGCTGACTTCACTTAATTTCTTTCAACGAATTACGTATTTCATTGTTTATCGGAAGGAGTTTATGGTGTGGTTGCGCGTGGCAGTTTTAATCAATCAAGCAAATTAAGCGACACCGACCGTAGCCTGTTTATTGATGGGTTTATTTATCTCAAGCTCTTTCGTGCTTCGGAAAGCACGTAGAGCCGTCCGTCGTCCGTACCAGTTTGACATTAGATGACAGTTAATCTCTTGTTGAGAGCGGCAGGCAGTGGCCATACTGTACGTAGTACTATTACTTATACTGTGTTAACAGGATGCTAGCTGACTATTAACAAATCTCAATAAAAACGGACGTATACATAGATGAATCCCAAAAAATTACTTCCTTTTTTTAAGGAAGTTGTATAAAAACAAGCAATTGACAGTAGTGAAAGAAAGTAATATACAACTCAAACATCAGTAGTCAAAGCACGCACTCATCGCATACAACATTCAAATATTTAGTGCTAGGGTTCGGCGTTGTTTCGGTTTATGTGCCCGTACGAAAACAATTCCGGCCGTAGAGTTAGCCTACTGTTTTAAATGTTTACTGTGACAAGTTTCAGTTATTGATATATATATATATATATCATACATACATATCATATACATATCTATTTCCCTATGTCATCGTATCACGCGTGAACGAACAATTTCGCTAAGATTTTTTTTGTTGTATTTGTTATTGTCAGGGGGTTCTTATAAAAGAAAAAAAAATGAGAAAAATGAGCGGAATATTAGAAAATTTAGGAAAACTAAATCACCGTATTACATGTAACCATAACTTTTCTAATATTACTTCATGGCGAATTAAATATTCATAGTTAGGTAGACAGGGCAACGTCGGGTCAGCAAGTAGTAAATAAATTACACGTGTAAAATGTATTCTATATATAGCTCGTGCAGTGTCAAGCAATGAATCAATCATGGATCAGTTAATAAAAAAATAACCTTCAATCTCTCCATTTGCAATAATGCACTCCCCTTAAATTGAATAATGGTCGTTTAAGAGTATTCAAGAGTGACTGTTGTTGGGTTATATAATATTAACAGGAAATATATGAAGACAGGCACATCCAGCGTTGCAAATTTATTTTAGATCAAAGCGAGACTATTAACAAAATACATATTGATTAGATAGAGTTTATTTTTATAGAATTTATGCATAAGTATTTTTGGCATGAGTGTACATAACTACTACAACATTCTAACATTTAGTGCTAGGGGGTTCTGCGTTGTTTCGGCTATGTGCCCGCACGAACACGATTCCGACCGTAGAGTTAGCGTACTGTTTTAAATGTTTACTGTGACAAGAGTCAGTTTGACATCCATACTAATATTATAAATGTGAAAAGAAGGACAAACAAACAAACACACTTCAAAAAAGACAAAAAAATCATGTCAATCCGTTTGTAACTTTCGACGTGAAAAAAAAAGAAGTTTCTTTCACGTCGAAAGTAACAAACAATTGACATTATTTTTTTTGGAGATAGTTTAAGGCCTGAAGTGTGACATAGGCTACTCTTTATCCCGGAAAAAGATCTTATTTCCACGGGAAAAAATAAAGTTTATAATCATTTTGTCCTTCTTTCGCTAGATCACTAGATGGCGCGGTCTCATTTCTAAATCGTGCTATGGTTGTGTAAATAAATATACAAAAATGAATGGCAGCTCCCCTGGACCACGCGGGCGAAGCCGCGGGTAACAGCTAGTAGTATATAAATTACACGTGTAAAATGTATTCTATATATAGCTCGTGCAGTGTCAAGCAATGAATCAATCATGGATCAGTTAATAAAAAAATAACCTTCAATCTCTCAATTTGCAATAATGCACTCCCCTTAAATTGAATAATGGTCGTTTAAGAGTATTCAAGAGTGACTCTTGTTGGGTTATATAATATAAATAGGAAATATATGAAGACAGGCACATCCAGCGCTGCAAATTTATTATAGATCAAAGCGGGACTATAAGAAAATACGAGTATTAGGTAGTTTTTTTTTATAGAATTAATGGATAAGTATTTTTGGCATGAGTGTACGAAATCAGAAAACAAAAAATAATTCAATGCAGTAAAATATACATATATAACGTGAAAAAAATATTTTTTTTAAAGTGCTTATATTTTTCCAAACTCCAAATTCTGGCATTCTATCCATTAATTTCAGTTGATGAAATCATAATTTTTCGCGCCCACCGCTAAAAGCGGGGCATGTGGAGATCCGCGTGACACTTTAGCCTAAAAAAGCGGGACGTCCCGCCAAAATCGGCAAGTGTGGCTACGCTGGGCACAACACACGGACTACCTCCGTATCTCCTGTACAACCAGCATTAATAGCAGTGACCATCATAAAGGCAATTAACAATAAAGTCCACCGCAGTATGAGTAGGAAACTTGGAATTTCACTTCCCTTGGACAATGTATGTGTATGTATGTGTATGTATAATGTACAGTATGAGACATAATGTGAAAATTTTTCACGATTGTAAAATGTATTTATTTGGCAAAGTTGTACGCGTAGCACTGGCGAGAAGAGAGACGTCAACATTGAACTTTCAATTATTCGTGTATATATAGCGTATATATATTTTCTTTTTTTGTATTTCTTTTAAAAAATATTTATATTTTTGCAGGGTTAGGTTCCTTTATTCATCCGCAGGTTCCCAGTATCTTAAAATAAGATAGCTCGGCTGCATGATTTGTTCTGGAAAATTAATTGCTATGACTTACTTGTTGTGTTGGTAGTTCTATTGGCGTCATCGGTCTTCGTCGGCGGTGGCACCGTGGTTATGGTGGGGGTGGTGAGGGTGGTGGTGGTGGTGGTGGCGGTGGTAGCAGGAGGATCCGTCGCGGGAGCCGCCGGTGCACCAACGTCGCGACGGTGACGCTCCAGGGGCCAGATGTCTGGCTTGACGCGGTCGCTCGACCCTCCGACCGCGACATAGTCCGGATACCATGCTGTAGAAAAAAGATAAATGTAATTTTAAGGGCAGTGAATGTAGGCTCGACTATAGCATCCACATTGGCCATTGTTTAATAATGAAAAAATGTTAAGCACTTTTTTATAAAATTAGTTTTATTTAAAAAAATTACAAGCAAACATTTTTTGTCATTAGCTTGCGCACGCAACATCGTTCGCGTATATACCAGTATCCCGCGGGAATTTTCAAAAACTTTCTTAGCTGATGATAGATCATAACTGTATCCCAAATTTCAACCCGATCTGTCTAGTCGTTTGAACTTTTATGAATAAAACGTTGAAGGCTTGTATTAAAAATCGCAGTCATTTTGAATAAACTAAAATAGCATTAGATATATTTTTTAGAAACTTTCTTTAGATACATAAATGGTCACTGTGTAAACAAACATGTCTCAATTATTTAACAATAAACATAAGAATGTGACATAAAATAGCAAATATTGATTTTCTTTAATGTTTTATTCACCTAATAGCTGACCCGGAGAACTTCGTACCGCCTAACACCCAATGTATGTCGTGTTACTTATTAGCTGAACTATATTATTATTCTATGGAAGTAATACAATGAATATAAAATAAATATTAGGTTCAGAACTTTATTAGATAATAACACAAAATATATATGGGACGTTCTTCTTTTTTATCGACAATCTGACGGGCAAATTTTTAAATTTGTTAAAAAAGGAAACATGTGATTTCTTTAGTAAAATGTATTTTATATTATTGCCCCGTTATTGCAGTTTTCAAAAACATATAATGCATCGAAGTATTACTTGTAATTTTGATTTTACTATAAATTTTATAGGAATGGTAACAAAAAATCAACACCTCAGTCACAGAAATGTTTTAATTTTTTATTTTTCATGCAAAATCAGATCTTCAGTTTCTTATTACTTTCTTATCAAGAATACAAACATTTATTTTTAACTACTTCCATGGGACGGAATTCTTAATACAAACACTTTAAAAATGTTATCCAATACCACTCTGTCACATTTTTGCTTCTAAAGACCAAAAAGATTTTAATATTATGAAAGTCTTTCAATAAAGTAACTTGAAAATCTGGTGAACACTTTTATTGTTTAGCATGTAATACTAGAAAACGTAATTTTTGTAAATATTACCAATAGACTGGATCATACACTACTTTGAAATTAAATTATAAGGGGGACAAAATTGTGACGGAGAGGTTAACGAAGTGACGGAGTGGTAGAAAATGATTACCTGTCGAACAAAGTTAACCTTATAACAGTTTTATAGTTTAGAAAACAATAACAAATTATAATATTTCCTTAAAATGCTACTATAAGTCTTATTTATTGGTATTCATTCTGTGGTAGATATTAATTTAGTCTTATAATATCTTTTCGCTTACTCTACTTTTCAAACACTTCTATTGGTTGATCGAATTCGTAAAACACGCGTCTTCCTCTTTTAACTACCTTAGGAGGTGGAATAATTTTTAACAAATTTTCAAACATCACATCTGACACATCAGATTCTACCAATTTAAATAATTTTCCAGTATCATCAACAGTTTTATAAAACATCACCCGAACATCTCCATCTTCATCCACTCGACTTTTTGCTACTCCTAAATAAGTGTACTCGACTTTTCTTTCACTTAAAACTTTTACCAAAAATGTTTACCATCGTTTATTAATAATGGATGGATCTTATTGACTAGTAGATCATGTGATGCACCTGGTTTTGTGTCCACAGATTTTTTCAAATAAAGAAGAGGCTGGTCATCTTCCTCTTCTGAAGTAGAAGTATACACAGTCATATCTTTAACTAACTTTTTACGAGCATCTTTCTAAATCTTTACGTTTCACTTCTGCAACGATTTCAGGGTTAAGTTTTCTTTTTTCACGATACTGTCGCTGTCTTTCAGCGCAGATAATGCCATTTTTTAATTTATCTGATGGTAACACCTTAAATTAACAATATAGTCGACGATATGATAACCGACATCAGAAAACTAACAATCATCTATTATGAAAATGAACTAAGGCTCTAAGTTCCATACAAAAACGACCACTCCGTTACGAGTTATACCACTCCGTCACATTTTTGTGACACAGGTGCCCCGTGACAGAGGTGTAAAATAGTAATGTTCGAGATTCTCAGCATTCGCCTAATTATGATTTACGCCTAAAACTGGACATGTATGAAATATTTATCAGGAATCAATAAAATAATATTAAAACACAGAAATTATAATAACATTTGGAAGTATAACTTACGTGACAGAGCGGTCGCTAAATAAACACACGCACCTCTTTTTTCTGTATGCGAGCGACTGACTGGTATTGCTGGGGTGTACGGATGCATAGCGTGGGTCCGGGTTGGAAGGGGACTTGCTCTAGACTAGTGACCAAGGCCAAAATTGCTAATGCTCATAATTTTGTGCCATAAAATGAGTGACAGAAGATAGCAACAAAAATCATATACGGCGGGAGACAGCTAATAAAATATTTTTTTACTTAATAATAGAAACATTAAAAAATATTTCTTCTGATTAAATTAACAACAACGGTTAAGTAGTTCAGTAAATATTTTTGGATAAAAACTTTCAATGTGATTTTTTTTTACGAGAGTAGTTTGTTTACATTAATGGTCACAGAGGGACACACTTTATTTGTATGTAAAACACCTCCGTCACGCTTCTTGTATACTATGTCACAATAATTTTGTATAAAATATTAATAATTAAAATCTAGATTTGAGGATATTATAATTGTTGCATTGTCAAGTGTATTTTCGTAAAAAAAAATATAAGTAATTTAATATTTTATAGTAGTAACATATATTTATGTGGAGAAGACAAGTCATTGTCGATAAAAAAGAAGAACGTCCCATATAAAAGTACAAAAATCAACTATATCAATCGGTTTTATTCTTATTTAATTATCGCCGCATTATTAATAATACCTAATCGATTTGACAGTTTCATTTTAAATTAAGTGATTAGGAGCCACAAAACAAATCACAGACCACTTTCGCGACCTATAAGTGAGACTATTCGATTTAATCTTTTTTTTTTAATTGAGTCATTTTTCATTTGTTCCATATTAAGGAGCTTGATAGAAACTTCTCAAATATTTATGCGTGCAGCATAAATACTTGACAACCAATAAAATATCTCAATCCTTTTCCAACTGACACTATTTGTACGGGAAAAAGTGTTTTATTTTATTTTTTCATAAATCATTTATTAACATTATAATTTATAACATTTAGTACATTCACAAAAGTGGTAAAATAGATGATCATGAGTATATGCTATAAATTACCTATTCGAGGCATTCGTGAATAATACTATTTATCTCAGAGTCAACAAGCTAAATTCTTACAAGTTATATATATAAATTATTTCTATATATCTACATTATTACATGTCATAAATGGCATACATTTTATATATTTCGTCAATTTTCCATTGCTTTTAATAGTTATTTGGGACCGAATAGCAATTCGGGACGGAGACAAATCCAATAAACCAAAAACCAAAATCGGTCCAGCCGTTATAAGTGTTGGAACAGACCCGATTTTGTTTTATATAGACAATAAAAATATAGCAAATAATATTTTATATTTTAACTCATATTTCATACGAAATAATAATAAACACAAGAATACAATTTATTTTTTATTCGAGCTCGGTGGCGTAGCGGTCACGCGGCTTCGACACCAACGGTCGTGGGTTCGATTCCCACACAGGACAAACATTTGTGTGCATGAACATGTCTGTTTGTCTTGGTCTGGGTGTTTTCTATGTATCATAAGTATGTATTTACAAAAAAAAATGTATTTACGTATGTTTATCAGTTGTCTAGTACCCATAACACAAGCTTCGCTTACTTTGGGGCTAGATGGCGCTGTGTAAGTTGTCTGACAATATTTATTTATATTTATTTATTATTTATATTTTATACGAGGCAACGGGGCCAGCATATTGGGAACTTTGCCTACGGGCAGCGGTTTATTAGATTAGTTTTGTTTTTAGTTTATTTTAATTAGTTTTAATTTAGATGTATTTATTTAATTTTATCTATTTTAATTTTACAGTAATTTATTTTAATCTAATGGGTAACTCTTAAAAATGTTGGTTGTCTATAAAGTCGGTTTACGGACTATAATTTTACGTGATAACGTCATTCATAAGAAAACATCGGCTGATGGAGTGGAAGAGAGAGAGCGTATAAACCAAACGCTCAGCCCGATCGTGCCTACTTATCGCTTGCCCCGCGCTCTCGCTTGCACGCTCTTTCAATGTGTCATGCTTTTTCGTGCGTGCAGCCGGCGTTCATGGATTTATAAGACCTTACCACGTCAATAATAAATCTGGCACAAAGACCGCGCTGACTGAATGCGCTCACCAAGCCACCAATGGGGGTCGATGGAAGAGGATCGTGGAAGCAGCGACCACACTGGACATTGGAGTGTCCAAATCTTCAAATCAATAAAAGTAGTTTAAAAAAAAGCAAATACCGACTTCTTCTGAGATCTCATCATCAGACTCTGACTTGGTGAATACGGGACCACCTCACAATCATACCGTTTCACATAAAAAAATAGAATTTATATAGAATTATATAGAATTTATTATACGTGCTAATAAAATTGAAGGGTTTCCCTTGATTTCCCTGGGATCCCATCATCAGATCCTGACTTGTTGAATATGGGACCACATTGCAATCATACCCTTTCAAATAAAAAAAGAATTTTGAAAATCGGTTCACAATTCGCGAAGATATCGAAGAACATACATACAAAAAAAAACATTCAGTCGAATTGACAACCTCCTCCTTTTTTTGAAGTCGGTTAAAAAGAGAGCTTTCATGAGCATGGTTGGTTGCGCAGTGTATGATAAGCTATAGCCTACTATTATACTATAGCGCCTATAGTGGGAGTATCATACCATTTCTGTTTCAATGTGAGAGTATGACAGTGCATATATATATATGCTATATATAAATAATAAATAAATATATCTGGACTAATTACACACGGCCATCTAGTCCCAAACTAAACAAAGCTTGTACTATGGGTACTAGATAACTCAGAATATAATACTTGAATACATTTTGTTTTTTTTTTTTTTTTTTTTTTTATACTACGTCGGGTGGCAGACAAGCATACGGCCCGCCTGATGTGAAGCGGTTACCGTAGCCATATTAACGCTCACAACATAAAATATCGCTCGCGCGCCGCCACCCCCGCTGCCACCGCAGCATCTCCTTCCTTTCTGGTGACCTCACTCACTCGCAGGAACACAACAGCCCTCAAGGGAACCGTTATTTGGCTGCGGTATTCTGTGAGGTGGAGGTACATTCACCAGTCGGGTAGCTTACAATTACGCTCCCTACCTCTCTTTTCGCCAGAGCTTCGTTTGTCAGTCAGCAGGGTGCACCGCGTGCAGGTGAAGTTGGCTTTGGTTCAAAGATGTTGATGAACCACTTACACCCCAAAATTTTGTTTTGTAAATACATACTTATAATACATAGAAAACACCCAGACGAAGACAAACAGATATGTTCATGCACACTAATGTTTGTCTTGTGCGGGGATCGAACCCGCGACCTCGGAGTGAAAGTGAGAAGTTTTTTTTTATTAGGGTGGAGGGTAAACGAGCATGTGGGGTCACCTGATGGAAAGCAATCTCCACCGAACATAGAAATCAGCAACATTAATTAATACATTAATGTTCTTACCATGCAACAACGCCCAGTGAGCATAAACCCTTATACCCTTGAGAAGAAACTTTCATTCCAGATTCTCTTGTCGGTCGATCATTTGATAAGGTTTAATTGCAGTTGCATCAAGGCCTCAATCACGACAACCGTTGATTTAACCGGCGTTAATACAAGTTTTTCCTTGGTAAATTGAAGACGACTTGACCGTTATTTTAGCGTAGGATCAAGATCATAAACCATCCCACTAACCAATCAAATAAACAAAAACCGGCCAAGTGCGCGTCGGACTCACGCACGTAGGGCTCCTTACCATTATCTATAAAAACGGCAAGAAAAAACACGCTTGTTTTTTTTAAATTATTTGTTTTTAAAGTGAATATATAACTAAATTGGCCGTGTGGTTTCCGGCAGACTAGAATAGAATCACTCCGTCTCTTCCCATGGATGTCGTACCCTTAAGGCGACTAAGGGAAATACATTATCAAATATCAATCAGGCCTCCCCAACCCGTCTGGCCAGCGTGGGGAGCGTAGGCAAAATCCTCCTTCCGTCTAGGACGGACGAGAGAGGGTCGTGCTCTTGTAGTGGAGACTAAAATGGACCTGATGATGATGATATAACTAAATATTCTGTGAATAGTTCGTCTTAGTCTTAGCCAAGGAGCCTTAGTAATAGGGTCCGTTTTAGCCTTTAGTTACGGAACCCTAAAAATCATTACTAACAAAACGTTAAGACGGAACAAATATCGTAAAGAAATGAAATGATATTATATATTCAGTCATTGGGCCCTTGTGAGCACTTAGACGCATCTTACACATTGTTATTAATAATACTCTTATTTTTTGTCATTATTTTTATCTACTAGCATTTCGGTATTGACCATTGGGGAAAAAGAAATCCTTTTTTTATATACTACGTCGGGTGGCAGACAAGCATACGGCCCGCGAGATGTGAAGCGGTAACCGTATTAACGCTCGCAACATAATATATCACTTGCGCGCCGTCACCCCCGCTGCCAACGCAGCATCTTCTTTTCTGGTAACCTCACTCACTCGCAGGAACACTACAACTCTCAAGGGAATTGTTATTTGGCTGTGGTATTCTGTGAGGTGGAGGTACATTCCCCAGTCGGGTAGCTTACAATTAAGCTCCCTACCTCTCTTTTCGCCAGAGCTACGTTTGTCAGTCAGCAGGGTGCACCACGTGCAGGAGAAGTTGGCTTTGGTTCAAAGATGTTGATAAACCACTTATACCCCTAAAGGCTTGAAAGAAACTTGCCAATATGGGTGTTTTTTTTAATAATCAGATAATACAACAATTACAACTTAGTTTGTACAATATATTACAATATTAAGTCAAATAATTACATGTCATATTGTACATATGTACACACAGCGTATTACCACACCCCGGCCACTCCATACAAATGTTGCGCCGTTCACTACTACATAAACAATGATGTATGTGCAAAGCGTTAAATGAGCGCGTGTGGGTGCGGCTCCATACAAACTGTTCCAGATTTGTCTCAGAGGGGAGGTGAAGTCGACATGAGAGAGCGACAGGGAGTGGTCATACTGTACGTAGTACTATTACTTATACTGTGGTATTACTATGTAACACTACGCATGCTCACTATGCATCGCTGTGTGGTCTCTGGCAGACTAGAATAGAATCACTCTGTCTCTTCCCGTGGATGTCGTACAAGGCGACTAAGGGAAATATATTATAAAACATCGATCAGGCCTCCCCAACCCGTCTGGCCAGCGTGGGGAGTGTAGGCCAAATCCTCCTTCTGTCAGGGACGGACGAGAGAGGGTCGTGCTCCTGTACTGGAGACTACAATGACCTGATGATGATGACTACGCATGCTACACAGCAATAGACATTACAGTAATACCCGATTCGCAGTCGACTGTTCATGCATTTTGAATTGTATTTTAAATAACTGTGTTAGAGGAATGTCTGGCATCGAATAGAAGCCAAAAAAATCTAGTTTCTCTTTACGCTATAATGGCTGGGCTGATTTCACTGTACAGCTCATAGATAGATACTTAAGATTTCTCCCCGCGAGCATACCTATCTATCAAGTTGTGACCTCTACAGGGATATCCCTGGGAGAGCATTAGGTTCTTCAAAAAGGGTGTAAAGAGATTTTAATAGAGTCGGCAACATACTGTAGTGTTGAACGCGTCTTTACAATGCTTGTCTTCAGGTAGGTCCGTAGGTCGTATGCTTGTTGTGTTGCCAATACAGCAACTTTTCCCTTTCTAACCTACATAGGAACTTTAAAAGAAATTCCTCTGTCTAAGAAATCATCAGATCAACGATCATCTGCGGGGATCGAACCAGCGACCTCGGAGTCAAAGTGGCCATTGCTAACCATTCGAATTACTAAAGAAAATCCAGATCTCTCCCTTCAAAATGGTCAAGACGTCTTAATAGCTACCATCGTTATTTAAGTGCGAGTGAGCATTGATCGATCAATCACGCAATTAGTTACTCTTTTATATTATGATGTATTTAAAATTGCTCCGTGAAATTGTGTGAAATGAAGTCGATTGACAAAAGTCCGTGCCATTATAATACTAACAAAAGAAATTTTATTATCACGTCTTTTACAATAACATACAAAGCGGAGCCCGTAATTTACTATTTAGAACAAAAAGTTGCAATCATAACATCACAGGGTACCCATGGAAGCAAACAGCACAAAAGCGACTATTGTGAAAGTCTATAGAGAAGGCCATGTTCAGCACTGGACGTATTTTAGCTGAACTCAGTGCTTAATGCGAGTCTTTAGGGTTCCGTACCCAAGGGTAAAACGGGACCCTATTACTGAGACTTCTCTGTCCGTCCGTCCTTTCGTCCGTCTGACACCAGGCTGTTTCTCATGAACCGTGATAGTTAGACAGTTGAAATTTTCACAAATGATGTATTTCTATTTTATTCTTTTTTTAGTATTTGTTGTTATAACAACAAATACTAAAAAACAGAATAAAATAAATATTTAAGGGGGTTCCCATAGAACGAACGTGATTTTTTTTGCTCGTTTTTGCTCGATATTGATAACGGCAACAGGTAGACGCTTGAAATATTCACAGAAATTTAGTTATATATCCAATTTAAAAATAAATAATTGAAATAAAATTTTAATAAAATATTTACGGGGGTTCCCATACAACAGACATGATTTTATGGCGTTTTTATATATAATGGTACGGAACCCTTCGTGCGCGAGTCCGATTCGCACTTGGCCGGTTTTTCGGTCACATTCGAACGTGTTAACTTTTACAAGCCGACCAAATTGAAAAGAAGCTTCATATTGTGAATTTACCTGACGCGTGTTACATATCCAAATTACCGGGTTTCTCACTTCAAAATATGAGTAAGCCACATAATTTTGAAAGGTAACACGCGTCTTATAAAGCAACATGAGAGTTCTTCTCTGCTTGGTCGGTTTGTTAACGTTGACATGATCCAACGCGAACAAAAAACTTGTACTAAGCATTCGGACGATGAAACTAATCACATGACCGAAGTTACGTAAATTCGTTAGTTCAAAGAACTATTGCATAAGATACTTTATCTACTCTCATAATGAAATTTAGAGATTAAAAAACTAGACACAGAATCTTAATGTCAGTCTTTTACGCACAAACCATCAAAATAAATATAAAAAGTTACTTTTCGATACAGCTCTTTATGGACAACTAACTAACTTTAACTTTTTATATATATTTTTTTTTTCATTTTGATACAGCTTCAGTCCTGGGATCAGCTATATTAAGCAGGTTGCAATGCACATGTGATAAACTCACACTTGTATTTTATGCAAGTTTCATAAACTACTATTATATAGGTCAGGGGTTCCCAAAGTGTGCGCCGCGGCCCCCTGGTACGCCGTAGAAAGTAAAGCCCCGCGCCGTGAGCTGATCCTCTATCATTATCCAAAACCACAAATATTCGCGGGTTCCTTTATTGATCACTCGCATCAGTAAAGAACATAGGTAGGTATATAAAACCTTCTTGTTGTTTTCTGTTTCAATTCTTTTATAATAAAAAAACTCAATTTCATATGGTAGATGTTTTAATTTTTGTTCCTATCTACCTAACCTCCTGACTACTATAGTTGAAGTTACCTATTTCTTTCGTCTGTATCTTTTTCAAATAGCTAGCTAGGGTAGGGCGCCATGTCAAAATACTAAATTTATAACATCACCACGGGCTGAAAAAGTTTGGGAACCCCTGATATAGGTTATATGCACTTTATATTACATAGGTTTTCCCACGAGAATATAGTATGAGGTTCTTAAAAAAAGGCGTAAAGAGATTTTTACAGGCTCGGCAACGTGTGAGTGATACCTCTGGTGTCACAGGCGTCCATAGACTGCTTACATACATAGACTGATGACATCAGACACGCTTGTTTGTCACCCTGGTCTTATAAAAAATGTACATAATATATATGATATTACTCATTCATATAAGTAATATATGATATCATTCATTTTTATCACATCGCCGCGTTTTATAAGAAAGAGTTACTCTGTCCTTCAAGTCGTGTAGTGAGGTAAACACGTCAACATCTCGAAACGTCTCATTAAAAATCGCATAACAATATTATATATTTACCGCAGATTAGCGGTTCGCTGTGACTTTACCCGGGAATATTTATTTATCTTAGCTTAATTAGTATACCATTACAGCATCAGACCAATACGATAGAAGAGCATTCAGTAAACAATATTTAAATATTATAAGTTACTAGCGGTACGTGCTTCGCTACGTATAAAGTGAAATAATAAAAAAAAATAATTGGAACACCAAATTCATTTATTCAAACAAAAAAATATTTTATTAATTCTAGCTATTTTAAAACTTAATCCAAAACATTTGGATAAACAAAATTTTTTGATTTTCCATTTTGAGCATGAATAAACAAACTGCTATGGGGTACCGACTCTGGAATAGGCAACATAAAGTCGAAGCACGTCCAAAATGAAATGACCGCATGAATGACATAACAACATGCCTGTACTGTCAACACTGAAAAAAGTTTCAATTTGACTGCAAAATCCCCATTAACAAAATGATCCGACATTTATTGAATTCAATTGTTACAAAAAATGTGATAAATGAAGAACCGCTCTACCGATTTTGTGCAAACTTCACCTAAACCATCTACTAAATAGTCCGAATAAACCCTAAACATTTGGTTTGGATAGGTGAGCCCGTTCTTGAGTTATAAAATTACAACGAAAAGTGGCATTGATTTTTATATATTATATAGATAACATAAAACACACAATGCAATCTTTGTGAATTCGTTCAAAGAACAAGAAAAAAGGTCCTGTTCTCTCGGCGATTTGGTTGAAGGTGCGTAGTATGCGCTATCATCGATAATAATATGTACAGCTAAGCGTGTACCTACGTGAAAAATGTGCCTTCCAAATGCTGAGAGAATCTCTATCCATAGTTTTGGGGTGTAACTAGTTCATCAACATCTTTGAACCAAAGCCAACAACCCTGCTGACTGACAAACGAAGCTCTGGCGAAAAGAGAGGTAGGGAGCGTAATTGTAAGTTACCCGACTGGGGAATGTACCTCCACCTCACAGAATGCCGCAGCCAAATAACAATTCCCTTGAGGGTTGTTGTGTTCCTGCGAGTGAGTGAGGTCACCAGAAAGGAGATGCTGCGTTTGCAGCGGGGGTGGCGACGCGTGAGCGATATTTTATGTTGTGAGCGTTAATATGGCTACGGTAACCGCTATAGATCAGGCGGGTCGTATACTGGTTTGCCACCCGGCGTTGTATTATAATAATAAATATTACTGGACAAATTACACACCGCCATCTAGTCCCAAACTAAGCAAAGTTTGTATTATAGGTACTAGATAACTAATAAAAGTACTTAAATACATTTTTTTTAAATACATACATATAATACATAGAAAACACCCAGACCAAGACAAACAGACATGTTCATGCACACAATGTTTGTCTTGTACGGAGATCGCACCCGCGGCCTCGGAATCTAAGCAGCCATTCCTAACAAATCGACTACCGGGCTAGAAAAAAAAACCGCATAAACAACGTCCATCTTAGATTTGTGGATTCAAATAGACCTATCTTACCTCCCATCATAATATTATTTTTAAAAGTATTCACAATATTATTTTGAAAAGTACATTCAACTCCATATTATATAAAGTACTCTATTTGTAAATAAGACTCAAAATTTTCCGGTATTTTTACGATACTTCAAATATCGTAAAAATACCGGAAAATTTCGAGTCACAAGGAGGCTCCTAGCAGCTTCATACAATATTTAGCGACATCGTTCAGAGCGCGAGAAGACGCCGCACGTCACCGTCCGTCACAAGAACACAATAGGACAACTTGTTTAAATAACAATAATTTAATTAGTTTAGTGTTATCAAAAATTAGCCGAATTTCATCTGCAACGATGGACTGCTATGCCTTGTTTAGTAGTGTAATTACTTAATAGGTTGACGACGCCACACTGTGACTCACGCAGTAGAATATAAGATGCAAAAATTTATCAACAACACAAACCTTCCTGGTAGCTCAGTTTGAAGAGCACTCCACCGGTCACCTAGAGGTCGTGGGTTCAAATCCCTCCCTAGGGGGGCAGGCGAATTTTTCCATTTTTCAAAATATTTATAATATTTTGGCAAGTTAGCCAAGACAACTATTTAAATAATAATAACTTGTTAAGGCTCAAAGTGGCCGCACAACTAAACTGTTGACGTGTCAGAGAATCCTCTCTGACAGGATGAGGAGGAGAGGAGGAGGAGAATCTACCCTCAAGAGAGGTAGGGTAGATTCCATCCATTATTCCATCAAGAATGGGCATAACATATTTTAAAGCTGGTCGACTGGGGAACTCCAACTCACAGAATATCGCAGCCAAATAACAATTCCCTTGAGGGTTGTTGTGTTCCTGCGAGTGAGTGAGGTCACCAGAAAGGAGATGCTGCGTTTGCAGCGGGGGTGGCGACGCGTGAGCGATATTTTATGTTGTGAGCGTTAATATGGCTACGGTAACCGCTATAGATCAGGCGGGTCGTATACTGGTTTGCCACCCGGCGTTGTATTATAATAATAAATATTACTGGACAAATTACACACCGCCATCTAGTCCCAAACTAAGCAAAGTTTGTATTATAGGTACTAGATAACTAATAAAAGTACTTAAATACATTTTTTTTAAATACATACATATAATACATAGAAAACACCCAGACCAAGACAAACAGACATGTTCATGCACACAATGTTTGTCTTGTACGGAGATCGCACCCGTGGCCTCGGAATCTAAGCAGCCATTCCTAACAAATCGACTACCGGGCTAGAAAAAAAAACCGCATAAACAACGTCCATCTTAGATTTGTGGATTCAAATAGACCTATCTTACCTCCCATCATAATATTATTTTTAAAAGTATTCACAATATTATTTTGAAAAGTACATTCAACTCCATATTATATAAAGTACTCTATTTGTAAATAAGACTCAAAATTTTCCGGTATTTTTACGATACTTCAAATATCGTAAAAATACCGGAAAATTTCGAGTCACAAGGAGGCTCCTAGCAGCTTCATACAATATTTAGCGACATCGTTCAGAGCGCGAGAAGACGCCGCACGTCACCGTCCGTCACAAGAACACAATAGGACAACTTGTTTAAATAACAATAATTTAATTAGTTTAGTGTTATCAAAAATTAGCCGAATTTCATCTGCAACGATGGACTGCTATGCCTTGTTTAGTAGTGTAATTACTTAATAGGTTGACGACGCCACACTGTGACTCACGCAGTAGAATATAAGATGCAAAAATTTATCAACAACACAAACCTTCCTGGTAGCTCAGTTTGAAGAGCACTCCACCGGTCACCGAGAGGTCGTGGGTTCAAATCCCTCCCTAGGGGGGCAGGCGAATTTTTCCATTTTTCAAAATATTTATAATATTTTGGCAAGTTAGCCAAGACAACTATTTAAATAATAATAACTTGTTAAGGCTCAAAGTGGCCGCACAACTAAACTGTTGACGTGTCAGAGAATCCTCTCTGACAGGATGAGGAGGAGAGGAGGAGGAGAATCTACCCTCAAGAGAGGTAGGGTAGATTCCATCCATTATTCCATCAAGAATGGGCATAACATATTTTAAAGCTGGTCGACTGGGGAACTCCAACTCACAGAATATCGCAGTCAAATAACAATTCCCTTGAGGGGGTCGTTATGTTCCTGCGTGTGGGGTCACTAGAAAAACGTTGGCAGAGGCGGTGGCGACGCGCCTTAATATTCCTTGTTGCGAGCGTTGTGTAGGAGGCCGAATGCTTTGTCTGCTACCTAACGTAGTATACATATAATAAAAAAATCCTTTAGACAATTTTTTTTTGTCTGACAATGTTAAGACAGACTGAAAAAAAATACTGTATTCCACGCATATACTTTAGTGCGCTGGACAGAAGAGTACACAAAACTTCCTAAAAGTCTTCGCCTCGAACATTTAACATTAACCAAAATTAAAAAAATCTCGATATCTTTAACGCTTCAAACTTTCTATCATAATATTATAATATAAAGTACACTCACAGAGAAGCATTGTATAATTGCATTGCCAGTATGCCACTAAGCCACTAATTGTTTCAATTTAATACTTTGTCCGGCGTCACCCTTGCCTTTTATTAACAAGACAATTTGCACCTAATGTCAATGACACAAGATTATTTTTAAAGTGTTGAATAACTTATTATAAAATGACATTCTACGAATACAACAAGTTGTTGTTAATGCACGTCTCACCTCACTATCAATTTGTAGAACCGCCGCATTGCATAACGGCTAGGTGTTTTAAAAATGGCTTCTTTTTGTAAATATCGTTTAGGCGGATTGTCTTTAAATTATCTTTTGGTTACGTTAGGGTTGCTTTGTGATCATTTAGAAATAGGAGCCTCGCAAATCGAGGCTCCGCTCATTTATAAAACATCTAGCCGCTACATAATTTGGCTACGGCGGGTTCTATGAATTGGCAGCAACAAATTCATTTCAAGAATTTGAGTGTAAAGTTATTAAAAAACAAACTGACGATTTGCCGGTGATTACCTACTTTACCTTTAATTTTTTTCATAGTAACGGATATAGTCTCGTTTCACAGAACTTTGGCTTAACTGATGAAAATGGTCCAATATAGAATGTTTCAAAACTTTCAACTAACAACTAATCAACTAAACTGAATCAGCAGTGCCCTAGCGTAGCTAAAAGCTTATAAAAGCGTTTCTGCTCGCAACTGCCGCAACTCAACATTATGTACTCGAGTATAATTCCCATTACAGAATTTTGAGATAGTTCAATGTTTTTGGAATCAAAGAAGAATTGTTTTTAAAATCATAAATATGACTACTTGTCTTATAGCTAATCAACTGGTTTAAAGAAATCTTGTCCTCTTGACCAAGTTGCAACAATTCATAAATATTAATGGCTTGTTGTTTATGAAAACAATCGGCCAAAGGGCACAGAGCATAAATTACAATTTTTTGTCTTCATAACGAGTTACAATTTCAAGTAAGGAGCTTGTTTCAAGCCGAAGGCGCTCTACCAAACGTCAATCTGCAAAAGACAAGCACGATTTATCACTAAATGTTACGAAAAGACTGGATGCCAGTTTTCGGACAGTTTTTGTGACATTAATTGTAACCTGTGTCATTTTGTCACTAGTTTTACGTTCGGTTATACTTTTGACGACAGTTTTTATGACATTAATTGTCAGCTGTGTCATTTTATCACTAGTTTTACGATCGGTTATACTTTCGACGACAGTTTTTGTGACATTTATTGTAACCTGTGTCATTTTGTCACTAGTTTTACGTTCGGATTTACTTTTGACGACAATTTTTGTGACTTTAATTGTAACCTGTGTCTTTTGTCTCTAGTTTTACGTTCGGATATACTTTTGACGACAATTTTTGTGACATTAATTGTAATCTGTGTCATTTTGTCACTAGTTTTACGTTCGGATATACTTTTGACGACAGTTCTTGTGACATTAATTGTAACCTGTGTCATTTTGTCACTAGTTTTACGTTCGGATATACTTTCGACGACAGTTTTTGGGACATTAATTGTAACCTGTGTCATTTGTCACTAGTTTTACGTTCGGGTATACTTTCGACGACAGTTTTTGGGACATTAATTGTCACCTGTTTTATTTTGTCACTAGTTTTACGTTCGGATATACTTTTGACGAGAATTTTTGTGACATTAATTGTAACCTGTGTCATTTTGTCACTAGTTTTACGTTCGGATATACTTTCGACGACAGTTCTTGTGACATTAATTGTAACCAGTGTCATTTGTCACTAGTTTTACGTTCGGATATACTTTTGACGACAATTTTTGTGACATTAATTGTAACCTGTGTCATTTTGTCACTAGTTTTACGTTCGGATATACTTTCGACGACAGTTCTTGTGACATTAATTGTAACCTGTGTCATTTGTCACTAGTTTTACGTTCGGGTATACTTTCGACGACAGTTTTTGGGACATTAATTGTAACCTGTGTTATTTTGTCACTAGTTTTACGTTCGGATATACATTCGACGACAGTTTTGTGACATTAATTGTTACTTGTGTAATTTTGTCATTAATTTTACGTTCGGGGATATTTTGGACGACAGTTTTTCGGACGGTACTAGTTACCTATGTTATTTTGTGTCTAGCTTTTTTGTTCGGAGAATCTTTCGATGTCAATTTTTAGCGCAACACTTGTAATTGGTGACATTTTTCGATAGAGAAGTTCGACAACAGTTTTTAGGACAGTACTACGTACCTGTGTCATTTGTCTATCAACATCGTGTAATCGGTACAGGCGAGTCGGACCGTCATACTAGTACTGAAAGCCGTAGTCTACTGGCAAGCCAACAAGCAAGCAAGCGTATTAAGTAAAAAGGCCAATATATTGACTATGCTATAAGAACTACGTCGTTAATAATGATTCATACTAAATAACATCCATACACATACAAAGATGATATACTTACGTTACTAAAGTTACAATAAAACATGATATCTACTAAAGACATTATAAGGACTACTTGATCTTCCCTTGGCAGTTAGGTCACATGATTGGAACTAGACTACGTCATTAGCTGTATATTGTAAGGAAGATGTCAGATGACGACAACTCGTAATCAGTCTTGGTGGGAAGAGCATACCTTTTATAGTACCTACCATGCGTCACGATCTAGAACTGAATATGACTCAGTAGCAATCTAGAAGAAATCAGAATATAGAGGCACATCTTATGACGAATCCGATAGTCAATGGGATCGTAGGTTCAATACTCTCACAAGACGAATATTTACTGAGCATAAACATGACTGTAAAAATTCACCTGGGGGCACCTGGGGGCAGGTGAATTTTTCCATTTTTCAAAATATTTATAATATTCTGGCAAGTTGGCCAAGACAACTATTTAAATAATAATGACTATATAAGTTATGTTTAGTTTGAGGCTAGATGGCGCTGTGTAATTTGTATGTCTGTCTAGAAAAAATCAAAAAAGAAGAAAAAGTCCTTCGGTTTGAAAGTTTCTTCTGAATATGAAATTGAAAATTTTAGATTTTTTTAATTTCGTGTAAGTTGTAAAGCGCGGGCACAGATTGTGTAAGATAAACAGATCCAGTCCCCGTGGCGCACGTGGCGTCACTCGATGACATTAGAATATGTCGAGGCTTGTTTACGTTGAGTTAAGACGAATTCTTTTTATCATCAGAATTCAAACAATAAGTAGTAAAACACGCAAATAATATAATAGTAATACACGCTTTGATCACCCATTGCATCAAAACGAATCACGAGATCCCAAACTCAAGGACTTTCCTACACTCAAAATTCCATCCACCTTCTAGTTACATCAACAATAGCTCCAAGATATTATAGATCATCCGAACTACATATACCCTTTTTAAAGCTAATAACACTTTCAACTTTGACACTTCGATCTTTGTACTGTCCTTCCTTATGCTGTACGTAATAAAAGGTACTATTGTACCTTTTATTTAATAGCTTACTCATTGTCAAGGATGCTCTTAGCTGTACAATATCTATTTCAATAGGATAGATACTCTGATGTCTATACTGTTTAAAGTCTAACCCTTAATATATCTAGCGCATACACGAGTATGCATAAGGAATAGAATTACTTTTGAGTTTGTTTGATATTAGCAAACAGCGTCAAATGTAAAAATAATAAATAATGTGTGGGGTGTTCAGAAAAACGTTACGGCGTGTTACATGGGGGGGAGGGAGGGTCAAAAATCTCTAAAAATTGCGTTACGTAATACTTGAACGCCCCCTAAGTACTTTATTTATTACATTATAAGTATAATACATAGAAAACAAACAGACATGTTCATGCTCACAAATGTTAGTCTTGTGTGGTGATCGAACCCGCGACCTATTTAAGTAGTTGCTAGCCATTCTACTACCAGGCTCGTCAATAATACACATCGGTTTCTCGCGGCCTTAGAAAAGTTGTTGAATATTGTATGATGGTACCTTACATATGATTTTGCATTTACCCGGTGTTTTAATGGGTAATAGTCATGGATATTGGAACTCCCCCAGCACCCAAGGAGTAAGCGCCGCTGATTACGAGTAGGCCTTTTAAACGGGACGGGGGCCACAACACATTCCCACTGCGTCTCCTGTGTAGCCAGGATTAACAGCGGCGACCGTCATAAAACGCAATGAACAATGAAGTCCACTGCAGTCCCGCAGGTCTACGGCTGCCTTGGAACTCACAACGAATTTAAACAGAAGAAATTTGTAGGAGTAAGAAGTTGGAATTTGACTTCCCCTCTTAGCAATGTGAGAGACAGCAATATGGCAAATAAGGCATAAACAGCCTAAACAGATAGCTAGTCAATGGAAACTCAACTGCCATGCACTACGGATTTTAAGTATCTAAGATTACTGGGGACCTAAGATATTGAGTTGTTACCTAACACATCGATTCCAATAATCAATCAATAGGCCTTAATTTTAATAAGTTGGCCTTATGGACGTATGGGCATCCAAGCTAAGATTATATTGAGTGTGGTAGTTACAAATGAAGCTAATAAAAAACGTATTAAAAATGGGCGGTTCTTTTTTTTTTTTTCATACTACTTCGGGTGGCAGACAAGCATACCGCCCGCCTGATGTGAAGTGGTTACCGTAGCCATATTAACGCTCGCAACATAAAATATCGCTCGTCACGGTTGTTGAAAATCGCTCTTTCCTTACTCCGACGCATATTAACTTTATGAGTTATATGACACATTCGCGCTATTGCGTATTGATGCAGCCGCATTACCACCTTTATCGACTATACAAATAATACATTATTAATTATGTATTATTTGTATAGTTGGTGCAATGAAGAGTATTGTTTCGTATATTGATGCATTAACATAAGTATTCGTAAAATGACCTATTCGCCTTCTTTCCCGTATTTATAGAGAGATTCCTTCTCTGTATAAATTCGGGATAATACCACTAAGGTATAAAGTAAGATAATAATACCACTAAGGTAGCTAGAGGTATCACTTATTCTGCAAGTAAACAAACAATATTTGTTTTTAAATAAATTTATACATTGATGTACCTTTGGTGTGTAAGTGGCTCACCAACACCTTAAGAGCCAAAGCCAACCTCACCTGCACGTGGTGCACCCTGCCAATAAGCATACGAGGCTATGGCGAAAGAGAGGTAGGGCACAACGTTAGCCCGACTGGGGACGGACCCCACCTCACAGAATACCGCAGCCAAATAACAACTCCCTGGAGTGTTGTTGTGTTCCTGCGTGTGAGTGAGGTCACCAGAAGGAGTTGCTGCGTTAGCAGCGGGGGTGGCAACGCGCGAGCGACACTCATTGTCGCAAGCGTCTATAGGCGACGGTAACCACTTCACACCAAGCGGGCCGTATGCTTGTTTGCCACCCGTCGTGGTATAAAAAAAGCCTATTAGCTAGCATATGTTTGGTACCCACGGTGCTAACGCAGTATCTGTCACGTTGAAGTACTTAGTGCAATTTGTTTATCACATTCGAATTTGTTAACGTTTACAAGCCGACCAAATTGAGAAATAGTTTCATATTGTGAATTTATCAGATGCGTGTTACATATCCAAATTAACCGGGTTGCTCATTTCAAAATGCGAGCAAGTAAGGCACATAATCTACTATATAAAAATAAGTCGGGTTTTCCTTCCTGACGCTATAACTCCAGAACGCACGAACCGATTTCCACGGTTTTGCATTCGTTGGAAAGGTCTCGGGCTCCGTGAGGTTTATAGCAAAGAAAATTCTGGAAAAATTTGAAAAGAAAAGCGGGAAAATCTTTTTTCACATACAGCGCCATCTCTAAGGAAATGGATGGAAACGAAAAGATTGAGCCACAGCGAAGCGTGGTCGGGCCGCTATTCTTTTTTATGTTAGAGGGGGGCAAACGAGCATGTGGGTCACCTGGTGGAAAGTAATCACCACTGCCCATGGAGATCAGCGACACCAAGGGGTCGCCGATCCGTTGCCAGCCTTTAGTAGTTCTTCTCTATTTGGTCGATTTCTTTACGAAGACATGATCTTTACGTTGTCTTTACGTTGACATGACCGACCACAAGAAAAAACTCCCACTAAGCCTGTGGTGTATCACTCTCACTCACTCGCAACATTTGCGTACTTACATACTATACTTGAGCAGTCAGGCACAGTTGGGCAGCTTACAATTGCCACAGATGCTTGGAGTTGCAAGCGCCCATATTCCATATGCCGCGGTAACTGTTCACCATCAGGCGGGCCGTATAAAATCTGATATGTCGTATGATTATAAATAAAATAAATAAATATTTCTGCATAAATAACGCACTGCCATCTTAAACTAAGCAAAGGTTGTACTATGTGTACTAGATAACTGATAATATGGGTAGGTACATAAATACATTTTTTTTTAATACATACATATAATACATCTAGTACAAGACAAACAGACATGATCATGCGCACAAATATTTGTCTTGTGAGGGGGTTCAAACTGCAACACCCGAGTCAAAGTGAACATTGCTAACCATTAGACCACCGGGTTCGTCTCGACCACTGGCTTCGTCATTATTGTTTAATATCTTGTGGTATACGTAAGAGTATACCACAAGATATAATGTAACGTAAAAACATTCCACGAGAGACTAGTTGGCGTAACCGTAGGTGCCATCACTCAATACCCTGCTATTAAATGTCGCCGTCGCTGCGTCCTGCGTTGAGAAAAAAAATTGGAACAAGCTTTGTTGACGCATATATTACCTATCTGAAATAGGGTTGTTACGCATGACATATTTTTATTATTTATTTAAATTTCATGCGTAACATCTACACACGCGGACATAATGATATACAAGCATTCTCTATCAGTCAACCTTAGGGTTATGTATATCTGTAGTATCTTGTACATGGCCGTGTGGTTTCCGGCAGACTAGAATAGAATCACTCCGTTTCTTCCCGTGGATGTCGTACAAGGCGACTAAGGGAAATACATTATAAAACATCCATCAGTGGGGAGTGTAGGCCAAATCCTCCTGTCTGTGACGGACGAGAGAGGCTCGTGCTCCTGTAGTGGAGACTAAAATGACCTGATGATGATGAATGAATATCTGTAGTATCTAGTGGTCGCCCATTGGTCGAAATTCGACCATAAAGAGTATATATGTGTGTGTGTGTCAAATACGTGGTAGTGTATGTAATGTTTTTTTTTTATTGATTTAATCTATTTTTAATGCATAATTTTAAAAATATATTAACATTCTACATTCCTTCTCTATATAAACTATAAGTGTGGAAAATTTCATACTCCTCCGTCCGCGCCATTTTCGTAAAAAGGGGTACAAAGATTTTGCTTCACGTATTAATATAATGATGTAGTGTTTTTCTTTTTTTTTGTAATATTTAATAATGCTGCCAATGGCTTACAATGATTGTTTTATTAAATATAATGGTAGATAAATAAACAGCCAGTTAGATTGGACTTGCCAAACAGCCATTTAGTAGGATTGTGATATCACCTATCACCACCAGCGTATAAAAGAACACGGTTCTTGAATGGGGCCTTGCACAGAAAAGAAAAAAATTAGGGCCTTGTATTAGGGTTTATTATTAATATAGTTTTATTTTCATAAATCAAAGAAGTTCATCATAATCAATAAATAATTACAGCTGTAATCAATACTATATATCTAACTTTCTAATCTAAAATTGCGAAACGATGTACTCGTATTAGAGTTCAATATGACGCGAAATAAAACACTAAAGTATGTTCTATTGTAACGAAATTTTAATCTATACTCATAAGATAAAATAATAAAATAAATATGACAACCCTAACAAACATGTCAGCGAAACTTGTAAGCAACTATCCCTCTTTAAACCGTACAACGAAAGAGAGGGAAGACCTTGTCTATGTAATTATCGCTAATGATACTAGGTATGTGAGATAGCCTTTACATATTAAATAGGTACTGTTACAAAACAGAGTATGAGTCCGAGCAGTGACCTTTGACGAATAGTTTGCCTGGCTTTACTTATAAAAAACACAAATACGCGGATAGCAACAATTTTGCCAGTTATTCTTTTCCTTGTTCTTAAACTATTCGTATATACCTAAGACTTTTTCCTGAATCATTTGAGGAAAGTGCCATGTATCTATCTATTGTAGAGTAGGTACTAACAAATATTGTTGACAGACTCGACACTTAGGACAGAACCTACTTAGAATTGCGACCTAGGTAGACTGAATTCTCACCCCCGTTTACATTGTACCCCCCTTACATTGTAAGTTTTATGGAAATCGTTGCAGCTGTTTGGTAAGTTGTCGTAGCTTAAGTGATAAATTATATACATATAATTCTTATTAATTGACCTTCAAAGGTTGTCAGACATCATAAAACAGGTTTAGGTATTATTACTTAGTTGTTCATTTATCATTTTGATTTTATTGTCGATAATAATTTAATAAGGTATAAAATATATTAATTTTACCTATCATGAAGCTGGTTAAAAGCTATCCAGGACATCTCAGGACAATTGGACCCTGTTAACCCTGCAGAATAGATGCAACCGTCAAACGATGCCAAATTGATAGGTACATGGGGAGAAACTTCAAATCGAGTTTTACATATTCAAACAGGTATTATATATTCGCACATATGCTTCCCAAAACTTATACAGTGTGATATATATATTTATATATTTCTGTATTCTGTGAGGTGGAGACACTTTCACCAGTCGGGGTAGTTTACAATTACGCTCCCTACCTCTCTTTTCGCGTGCAGGTGAAGTTCGCTTTGGCTCAAAGATGTTGATGAACCACTTACACCCTAAAAATTCTATTGAACTTAAAAAATAACTAAAATAAATATTCCTATTAAACTTTCAATAGCATTAACTTAAAAGTAACAAAATGTCGGTCGGATCTAATCTGCATAACAGCAACCATTTGAAAACCCAGTCCAGGGAAAACACGGCGGTTGGCATCCTACGATAAGAAAATTTACCTGCAAATGCGAAAGTTGGTGAGGACAGATGTATGAGTATTTCTCAATTCAGATTAACATATAGGCTACTTTTATCCCGTAACAAATGTATCAGGAACAAGCTGCGTGTAGAAGTTCATCATCAGGTCATTTTAGTCTCAACTACAGGAGCACGACCCTTTCTCGTCCGTTCCAGACAGAAGGAGGATTTCAAAATCAAAGTCAAAGTCAAAATTGTTTATTCTGTGGGCCCTCGCGGGCACTTAGACACGTCTTTTACAATTAGGTATATTTTTTTTATATTTATTTCGGAATGACCATTGACGAGAAGAAATGCCGAAAGAAACTCTGTCAATATAGGTCTTTGGATTTGGCCTACACTCCCCACGCTGGCCAGACAGGTTGGGGAGGCCTGATCGATGTTTTATAATGTATTTCCCTTAGTCGCCTTGCCCGACATCCACGGGAAGAGACGGAGTAATTCTATTCTAGTCTACCGGAAACCACACGGCCAACGGTAGAACTTACTAACGGTAGAAATCATACTACTATTTTTTCATAAACTTTTATTTTGTTTCACCGCCTTGACTGTAATCAAATCGTCGTCATCAACCCTTATTCACACCATTGCTGCGATACGGGTCTCTCCTCAATAGAAAGGGTTTAGAGCATACTCCACCACACTGCTCAACTGTGAGTTGGCGGAGGTAATTGTAATTAACAACTTTAATATTTACTTTAAAAAATTACAAGGCAAATTTTACTGTCAATGAGTACACTGGAAGTGTACGAATGACCCGAAATTTGGCACACTCGTTTAGTTATCGTGACAATGCACGATTACCTCAATGCTGTCATTTTTAATGCAAAATGGAGATTTATATTTTGCACATTAACCGTAAGGTTGCTACTAGTGATTGTTGGCACTTAACTGTCAGCATTTTAATTTAATTGTTAATAAAATCAACAATTGTACCGTTGCCGCGTTGTATTGTGCCACTTCGAGACCGGTTGGTAATAATAAATTTAATTAAATGGAACAGTACAAGTGTACAAGTGATTTTAATATATATCAAAATGTTGGTAAGGCATTTGCACATTAACCCTTCAATCTAGTACTAATCATTTCACTGCCAACGACGGATCAATCCGTCAATCCGTCACAGAAACAAGTCAAAGAATCAATTAAAGATAACATTTTCCTTGTACACGAAATGCTACAGTAAATATTAGAGATGAAACGGATATCCTTTCCGGCATCCGGCTTTAATTCACTATATGGCCGGATACCGGATATCCGAATCCGGAAACCGGATATTCAGAAATACTATTTGTTCAGCAAAAAATGTAGATTGTTTATACCCTACGTGATCGTAGGTGTGTTCTCTCCTGCTAATTATCTTATTCTGCTTGTTCTAACTTGAATTAATAGACAGATTGATATATTGCTCATTATCAGGTCATTTTAGTCTCCACTACAGGAGCACGACGCTCTCTCGTCCGTCACAGAAAGGAGGAAATTTAAACATATACAAATCGGTAGGTACTAATCGATACTAATTCGACCAACTAGATCTTAATTTGATCAAGCAAAGGGTCCCGCTGGATCTACGGACATGAAGGATTTGGCCTACACTTGACACTACTACTACTACTACACCGACGGGTTGGGGAGGCCTATTCGATGTTTTATAATGTATTTCCCTTAGTCGCCTTGTACGACATCCACGGGAAGGGACGGACTGATTCTATTCTAGTCTGCCGGAAACCACACGGCCAATATATATATTGCTACTCCACAATTTAACACCCACTTTCCAGTGTACACAAGTTTAGTTGAATAAATACTGGCAAAAGACATCTTTAGTTCTAGAACCGTCTGCATGTAAAAACAACAGGGTCGCATTAAGAACAAGCGGATTCAATAATAAATTCTAATGATGATATGTGCACACGGGGTATCCAATAATCTCTGAGAATTTCCAAAAAATATTTCTTATTTCACGTTTACTCTCCTAATTTAATTCAAATAACTCGGAATATTTTGATAATATTCTTCTACATTGCGTTACTAGATAGCGTTCATCTGGCAGTCAAGATATTTCCCAAATAAATAATAATTAAAAACATAATTTATTATATTTTGTCCTAAATATTCAAAAAGTACTAAAATTGTTACAAAAAATATTACAAAAAAGAGAATATCTTTATATTTTTTAATACAATTTTTCTCCCACAAAAAGGTGGAAACCCAATCAAAGTTGCCAACATTTAGTGGGTGAAAAATTAAAATATGAAGTACCTGTATTGTGACTTCCCCTTTTGGCAATCTGAGAGACAGCAATTAGGCAAATAAGGCATTAAAACTTAGGATTAAACCCTAAGTGTGGTGTAAAAAAGGGCAAATGGACCGACGGAAACAGCATCTTAGATTTCTTTTCTATTCGGTGACAACTATGACCAGTTAATGTTAAGCCCTGAATACAGCTCTGTTCACCACGAGTGGGGGGGAAGAACAAAATAGCCGCGTGGGCAATGCGCAGCATCACGAATTGAACTGCAAGTGCTAAGCGGACACATGATTGTCTTTAATTAAAGGGCAGGATACTCTAGTTTAACAAAACATCTGTTAATGACCACTATTAAAACACAGTAGATATAATAAGCAGTAGCACAACCCGAGGCGTTTACCGCCTAATATACTACGTCGGATGGCAGACAAGCATACGGCCCGCCTGATGTGAAGCGGTTACCGTAGCCATATTAACGCTGGCAACATAAAATATTGCTCGCGCGCCGCCACCCCCGCTGCCAATGTAGCATCTCCTTCCTTGCTGGTGACCTCACTCACTCGCAGGAACACAACAACCCTCAAGGGAATTGTTATTTGGCTGCGGTATTCTGTGAGGTGGAGGTACATTCCCCAGTCGGGTAGCTTACAATTACGCTCTCTACCTCTCTTTTCGCCAGAGCTTCGTTTGTCAGTCAGCAGGGTGCACCGCGTGCAGGTGAAGATGGCTTTGGTTCAAAGATGTTGATTAACCACATACACCCCAAATATAATAACCAGTAGCACAACCCGAGGCGTTTACCGCCTAATATAATACGTCGGGTGGCAGACAAGCATACGGCCCGCCTGATGTGAAGCGGTTACCGTAGCCATATTAACGCTGGCAACATAAAATATTGCTCGCGCGCCGCCACCCCCGCTGCCAATGCAGCATCTCCTTCCTTGCTGGTGACCTCACTCACTCGCAGGAACACAACAACCCTCAAGGGAATTGTTATTTGGCTGCGGTATTCTGTGAGGTGGAGGTACATTCCCCAGTCGGGTAGCTTACAATTACGCCCTCTACCTCTCTTCGCCAGAGCTTCGTTTGTCAGTCAGCAGGGTGCACCGCGTGCAGGTGAAGATGGCTTTGGTTCAAAGATGTTGATGAACCACATACGCCTAATAACGTTATTTAGAGCTCAGTTATTAAAAACTATTGCAATAGTGAAAGCCATCGTGTTAGACGGTATATATACTGATAACGATTCCAAAAATCTGGCCAAGTGCGAGCCGGACTCGCGCACGAAAGGTTCCGTACCATTATCTATAAAGACGGCAAAAAAAAACACGTTTATTTTAAGGGGCACCCTTAAACTAAACGTGTTTTTTTTTTAAATTAATTATTTATTTATAAAGTGAGTATATAACTAAATATGTGAATATTTCAAGCGTCTACCTGTTGCCTTTATCAATATCGAGCAAAAGGAGCAAAAAAAATCACGTTTGTTGTATGGGAGGCCCATAAATATTTATTTTATTCTGTTTTTTTAGTATTTGTGGTTATAGAGGCAACAGAAATACATCATCTCTGAAAATTTCAACTGTCTAACTATCACGGTTCATGAGATACAGCCTGGTGACAGACGAGCGGACGGACGGATGGACGGACAGAAGAGTCTCAGTAATAGGGTCCGTTTTACCCTTTGGGTATGGAACACTAAAAAAGACCGGTACTTAATTCAGATATACTGACATTTTCAGAAAAGACGTCACCTTCAGTATTGGTACTGAAATAACGTTATTAAAACGGATATTTTATAACGTTACCCATCATTAAAGTAAAGCATTGTTGCCAGCTCTACGTCTACCCACCGTACTTATTTCTATAAAGGTACGAGTATACTTTAAAATACCGGTACTTTTCATTCCCGCTCGCTTCATAAGATGTTAACACCTACAGCATTTTTATAAACAAGCTTGCGCCCACGATACCGTATGCGCAGATATCAGTATCCCGAGGAAATTAAAAAAATAAAAATTCAGCGCAGTGGTTGGAGCTGTGCGTTGATAAATCCGAAAGTCAGTTTTGTTTTGATTTTTTTGTCTTTTTGGTTGGTTTACGCCATTATTTTAAAATCAGTAAGCCCTGTAATTTCTTCTGATTAAATTCGTCGTGAGTTCCAAGGCAGCCGTAGTTTTACCTCCGGGACTGCAATGGACTTCACTGTTCGTTGCGTTTTAAAGCAGTGAAAAATAAAGCTTCTAAATCGACGCAATCAAAAGATACTGCCTTTTATGATCCATTTATATCGCATATTTTGACGTTCGCAAAGGGAATCAAAAACCTATAGTGTATTCCCGTTGACCTAGAATCATGTTTGGCAAGAAGCACAATGTCAAGTAGCACAAGTAAAGGAAAAAATCCGAAAACTGTAATATTGTAGTTATTTCACAAAAAAAAAAATGGTGAATGTAGCCGCACATCCTATAAGTTTGTACGGAACCCTTGTTGCGCGAGTCCGACTCACACTTGACCGGCTTATTTTCTAATATTTCAAGTCATTATTAACCTGCTAGGCACGTAATAAGAAAGACGCAATGTATACTAACTGTTTTAACACCTATTTTAAAACAACTTGTTATAATCATGCCGATGCTGACGGAAGTACCATAATCATTGTTATATTTATCAATATTAAGGCTGCTTTAATTAAATAATAAATAAATAAATATTTCTGGACAATTTACACAGCGCCATCTAGTCCCAAATTAAGCGCAAAGCTTGTGTTATGGGTACTAGACAACTGATAAATGTACTTAAATACATTTTTTTTTGTAAATACATACTTATAATACATAGAAAATACCCAGACCTAGACAAACAGACATGTTCATGCACACAAATGTTTGTCTTGTGCGGGAATCGAACCCGTGACCTCGGAGTCAAAGTGGCCGTTGCTAACCATTCGACCACCGAGCACGTCAAACTTTATTACCTAATAGATAAGGGGCTTTATTGTGTAAATTGAAGACGATCAAACCGTTTTTCGGATTCCCAAAGGATGCCATCGGGACCCTATTACTAAAATTCTGCTGTCTGCTGTCCGTCCGTCTGTCCCAGCGCTCTATTCTTACACCGTAATAGCTAGATTATGTATTACAGTGGCCTCTATAAAGTACTAAAAGTAAGTAAGATGAAGTTAAATATTGTCGACAGTGTGTTACTAAGTGGAACCCTAGCTTATACCGAAACCACTTAAGGAATAGCTTATTCAGAATACAAAATAGTGGAAAAGTTCTATATACAGTATCACAAAGAACTAAAGCCTCTTGAACATGAAGTTGTAACTTAAAATTGTGTACATTAAGAAACATTGGTCATATTTTTATTAACCGACGAAAAAACGGAGGTTCTCAATTCGACGAGTATATATATATTATGTATGATCACGCACAACTTTTTATAGATTATTTTTTGGAATATTATTATTTATCGCTGGAGATTTCACGTTGCATTGTTAATTTGAGTTGATTATTTCTTTAAATTTGAGGTAATTTTGTAATATTTGTTCATTGATTGTTTGGCGCCCACTCAAAATTACTTAGGTGTACTTAAATTAGTTTAAGAACAAAGTTTCTAATTTTTTGCTTTTCATTTTTTTCGGCGGTTTAATTTTTTTGTTAATTTAGATACATTTAACCACTAAATAAATATCTACGTACTACATATATGTACACGTATGTAATGTACGTATAGAAAAGAAACAACCGAATAAATGCAGCGATTCTTAATTTACAAACATCTGTAGGCAACCGGTAATCGCTTCACATCAGACGGGACGTGTGCATAATATGTCACTACCATTTAATTGTTATTTTTAGTGTAACTTATTGCCATTAACAAATTTTTCGTATGCAAGTGATACAAAAAATTGTTTCACTTTTCAATTTAGTTTTACTGATTTATTTTCAGTAAAATTTAATTAAATTACTTATGTAGAACATATGTTATGGTTTAGTGACTACTTCAACCATGCAGCTTAACTGCAACTTGGAGAAAAACAGTGATTTCATGTTAATCTTTCAAAGTTAATCGGTTACAAACAACAAATCATATTTATAAATTAAAATATTTTGACGCGTAAGTAGTTCATCAACATCGTTGAATCAAAGCCAACTTCACCTGCACGCGGAGCTGACTGACAAAAGGAAGCTCTGCCGAAAAGAGAGGTAGGGAGCGTAATTGTAAACTACCTGACTGGGGAATGTACCTCCACCTCACAGAATACCGTGGCCAAATAATAATTCCCTTAGGGGTTGTTCAGTTTGCGCGAGTGAGTGCGGTCACCAGAAAGGAAGGAGATGCTGCGTTGGCAGCGGGGGTGGGGTGGCGGCATGCGAACGATATTTTATGTTGCGAGCGTTAATATAGCTACGGTAATTCGGCGGGCCGTATGCTTGTCTGCTACTCGACGTAGTATATAATAAATATACATATATAGGTATATATTAGGGGTGGGTCACCCTTATCATTTAGGGGTATAAAAAAAGATGTTGTTCCAATCTCATATCCCACAGAATACCGCGGCCAAATAACAATTCCCTTAAGGGTTGTTCAGTTCGCGCGAGTGAGTGAGGTTATCAGAAAGGAAGGAGATGCTGCGTTGGCAGCGGGGGTGGGGTGGCACTATTAAAAAGTCTATGTCTATGTCGCACTATTAAAAAGTGGAACGCGTTGCCGGCATATGTATTTCCTCAATCATACAATATGGGATCCTTCAAGCGAAGCGTGAAGAAGCATCTTGTAGGCCAGCATGACAGCGTCAACTGACAGGACATCAAGGTCTCTTGTCCGTTGCCGTTGCGATTGGGGCTCTTCTTTTCGCTTACCATCAGGCGAAGTGGAGCCAATATGCAGAGCTAATATATATTAAAAAAAAAATCTACCCGATATGCACACAAAATTTCATAAAAATCGGTCTAGCCGTTTCGTAGGAGTTAGGAAACAAACACAGCGGCACAAGAATTTTATATATTAGATATACTAGCTGAACCGGCAAACTTTGTTTTTGCCATAAAGAATAGATAAGAACCTATTCTCAGACCTACTGAATGTGTATATAAAATTTCATAAAAATCGGTCAAACCGTTTCGGAGGAGTATGGTAACAAACATTGTGACACGAGAATTTTATATATAAGATATGATATAACACTAGCGGACTCGACAATCGTTGTCCTGCAGCACCATCTGCCGGGCTGATTTGTGAAACTAACCAATACAGGGCGCTACCCAAACGCATACAAAAAAATTCATTCAAATCTGTCGAGCCGTTTAGGAGGAGTTCGGTGACATACACACGTACAGTAGAATTATATATATAAAGATTAGTATTCCAAGTTTTCATCTGTATTTTCACACAACAATATTACATAACCGTCTCAGCATTACAGTAGACGATGCGTTAATGCACATGTTGCAGAATTTAACACCGTGGGACTCGATAAACCTGCTTTGGTATAATGAATCCGACACCCAATGATAATAAATGTAATTTCAAATGAAATGACTATATGTAATTTAATACTCCTGGAACTTCGATAGATTTCCCATGAAATGAACGGTTAGCAATGGCCACTTTGACTCCCAGGTAGCTGGTTCAATCCCCGCACAAGACAAACATTTGTGTGCATGAACATGTCTGTTTGTCTTGGTCTGGCCGTTTTCTATGTATTATATGTATGTATTTATAAAAAAAAATGTATTTAAGTATTGTACCAGTTATCTAGTACCCATAGTACAAGCTTTTCGCTTAATTTGGGACTAGGTGGCGCTGTGTAAATTGTCAAGGAATATTTATTTATTTTCATTTACTTTTGACAATTGTAGCTCTGACAAGTAATTTTGAAATTGGTTGTCTATAATCATTAATGTCGGTTTACGACCGAAAATTTTATGTGATAACGTCATAAAAAAACATAGGCCGATCGTGCCTCTCTATCGCTTGTGTCGCGCTCTCACTTACACGCTCGGCTCAGGCGGAACGTGACAATGAGTCAAGCTTTTTAGTGCGTGGCAGCCGGCGTTCTTCGATATATAACATGTAATCACGTTAAAATTAAACATACACAACTGCTACTGTCACAAAAAGGGAAATAAAAAGCCAAAAAAAATTCTACATACTTTACATATGTACGAGTACGTTGAGTGGGAAACGAGCCATATGGCCATATGATTATCTGCCTGATATGAAGCTAATAAGCCCTTTATTTTGAATTACAGGGTAATATTCCTGGACAAATTACACACAGCTATCCAGAATCCAACTAAGTAAAGCTTGTACTATAGGTAATAGATAACTGATATAATACTTAAATACATTTTTTTTGTAAATAAATACCTATAATACATAGGAAACACCCAGACCAAGACAAACTAACATGTTCATGAACACAAATGTTTGTCTTGTGCGGGGATCGCACCACCTCGGAGTCAAAGCAGCCATGGCTAGCCATTCGACCACCAGGCTCGTTAAGTCGTCTTGCTCTCGTCAGGCTCGCATTTGGTGCACCATGTGCAGGTGATGCGGCTTAGGTCCTAAAGATTGCCCCTTAAGTCCATTTTTATTACCTGTTTCTGACATGTGCTGTTTAAAGAACCTTTCCATTTGTAATCTAAACCCGTCATTCCTTGAGTAGGTTCCATGGAAAAATCACCAGGGTTCTGAGATATAACACAATGTTGGTATCCTGTTTTGTTCATAAGATTCTCGGATCTCGGAGACTACAGTATGGGGTTCTTCAAAAAGGGTGTGAAGAGGTTTTTACAGGGTCGGCAATGTGCGTGTGATGCCCCTGGTGTTACAGGCGTTCATAGGCTACGGTAACTGCTTTCCATCATGCAGGCTATATGCTTGTTAACCACTTTCTTGTTGTTTCGTTAACGTTTTAACGCACTGTTCTAAAGACCACTCTGAGACCACGCTGCTTAAAGTTGATTCATGTCAGATCAATTAAGCTGCTGTTTTAGTAAGTGGAAATCTTCAGGTTAGCATGTAGGGGCTTTATAGATAAACCAATAAATAACATTACGGAATCACCATTTTATTTTAAAATGGGAACAGTTTTGTATTTTTACACATCAGTTTTTGTTTTTTTATGTGAGAGAGGGCAAACGAGCATGTAGGTCACCTGATGGAAAGCAATTACCACCGCCTTACCACCGCCCATAGAGATCAGCAACACCATGGCGTTACCGATTGGGTGCCAGCCTATAGTTCTTCCTTTTTTATTGATTAGAGAGATGAACTTCTTAGCTTCCATGGATTCACCGTGCGGGTGCCGGGTCCATCGTGTGGCATAGAGAGAAACCCCAAGTAGATCCCGAGACTTGTGACACGGGTGTAGGTTTAAGAGGCAATCTGCAGTTAGCTACGTAAAGGAACCAATGAATTGACATGATTTTTTATTCTAGTTTAAGGTCTGAAGAATAACCTAGTTACTTTTTACCTCAGAAAACCATATTAACCACGCCGGCAAAGTTGCGGGTCGTCATCAACCCTTACTCAGCCCACTGCTGGGTACGGGTCTCTCTTCAATTGAAGGGGTTTAAAGCATACTCCACCACGCTGCTCAACTGTGAGTTGGCGGATGACAGTGGATTCAAACCGCCTAAAGGCCACCGAGTTAGCTTAACCACTGTCATCTAATGACAACAGCTGGGACTGATGGCTTAACGTGCCTTCCGAGCACGGAGGAGCTTGAGATAATATTAACCCAACCGTGATCAGGCTACTGTTGTTACTTAACATGTGCCATTAGATGAAATATGCGCAACGACGCCATCTAACTCCTCTATAAGCTGCGAGTAATGGCTAGTAATAGATATCAGAATAAAAATAGTGTAATACCAAAATAATTTTGTTATGATTTTTCCTTTACAAACTAAAAAAATAGAACTATAAATATAAGTCTAAATAACGAAAATGCTATGCATTTTAGCTGTATACATAAATATATTCCATACTATTTTGATTCAATGTACACAAAAAAGCTGCTACATTTTTTAGCAAAAGTTATATTTAGAATCATGTTTAAAAATAAAAAAACAGCATAAACTACATTAGATACTAATATTCTTTAAGGAAATCATTATCATTAGCGAGATTCGGCAGTAAAATTTTAATAGCTTTTGTTTCCTTTATTAGATATGCAGAGAACAATGACCTAGAAAATATTTTCTAAATGTCTTCATAAAGTTTATTTTGGAAACAACCACACATTCACAAAGTTGTAAAAGTACTTTTTAACGTTAAAATAAACATTTAATCGTGTAAAAACTTCTAATATTTATTATTGAATACTTGACAATAGTTCTAAAAAAGAATCAACTTCGTTAAATATTACGTGGGATGTAGATAACTTACCAGCAACGCTGCAGCTCAGGTATAATAAAAGCGAAAATGTAATCATACTCCGCAATTTATGCACTTTCACTCGAAAAAAGTCGATATAAACTGACCAAGAGTAAACAAAAAGTTTTTTAGAACTTTAACTATTTGAAACAAAGTTAACAAGAACTCTCTGATACTGACAGACGCGATACGGAGAGCACGACAGTTACAGAAGTGTGCCTTCCTTACACGTTGGCGTAAACTTGCTTTATGAGGAGCGGAGGAGCGGAGGAGCGGAGCGGAACGAATGGAATGACAAGATTGAAATTAACCGACCCATAACGTCACGCTAGTCATAATACGTGACTGACCGATACAATTAATGAATCGATTCTTTGATGGAATCGATTTGTAAACAATATATTAATTTCACATTTCATTTTAAGCATATATATAACAATAACAGCCATCCAATAACAGCCGAATACATATGTCTTCTTGGAACTCAATTTTGAATTAGTTCATTGCATTATATGAATGTTATCATTGTGAAATTGACATGAGAGTTATTTATTAAACATGGTGGGGTGGGATAATTTACATAATGCTTACCAGTAGAACTAATTTGGTTACCTTCAAGGCAAATTGGCTGACATGACATCATAACTTTAGGTGTACAATTAATGCCAATCATATATAACTGTCATCACAATGAGTTATGAATATATATGCATTTATAAAATATATTTTTAAAATTGCTGCATTTAGAATATTATATTGCCCAAGATGAAAAGTGTAGGATGGAGTTGATATGGCTACAGTGGCCGCTTCACATCAAACGGGCCGCATGTTTGTCACGATTTGTTCACAGATTATATATAACTGGCGCTCAAGAAAAAAGAAGACTCCCAAAAGTTTCTGTAGTTATGTTACATGTTGATGTTACTGAACAAACACTAGGAATTATCTATAATGTTGATCTAAAAATATGAAATCTTACAGCATGAACACTGCTTGCCGTTGCCGGTTTTAGCAATTATCGAGCCATAAGCAGTACCTACTCATAATAAGTAATTCCTACTTGGAACATACTATTCGCTGTGGATGTTAACGAATTATACCTATGGTACCAATCGAAATGCAATCATTGTTATGTGGCCTACCGCAGAGTTCAACAGTAAATATCAAGTAACATTAATCCTTCCTGATAATCCGTAATCCCGGTGAGGAGTGGCTGATTTAGTGATCTCGTTCGTTATTAATTATTTTAAAACATAGTTTAATGATAGTTATATCATCGATTTAAATCGAGTTGAGTTTCACTGGTTGAGGTGAATAATGAGTGAGTGAACGAAGTAAAATAATTTGTGAGGTAAAGATTGAGTTTGGAGCAGGGAGCTAGTTTGGTTGGAGCCTCCCTCAGTTATGTTCTGAGGTTTGGAGTTATAACAAGCGAACGAGTCATTTTGCTGACCACTATAGTGTTACCACTTTAGAGTATTTTTGCCTCAATTTTTCGTGTCAAGAGGATTTAATATCCTATGAAAAATTAAAAGTTGTTATAAAGGTTAATTACATTAAATGAGGTTGGCAAGTTAAAGCTGATCTCAGATGGCGCCACCACTGTACGAACCTTTGTCATTTATCATTAAACGTAACCGTAAACGTTATTTTTTTAAGATTATTAATATTAATAAATATATTATTAATATAATTAAGATATATCTTGATTTATTGAGATTTATTAATTATTTTGATTATATTTATTTTTTTAAGTTTCTCATCTCGAGGAAACTGGTGGCCTCCAGTTTCTTTATAATTTGGTACACAACATCTAGGCATTTTCTCAATAATGGTCTCTAATTATGAATTCACTACTAATTACATACAAAACCTGCTTTGTTATTGGTCTTTGCGCTGCTAGCGCCACTTTGACAGTTGTCGACCCCATTTAGTATTGCTCGTAATGAACACAACATTAGTAAGTATAATACAATTTCTAGTATTTTTTACCTTTCAGGTATTTACCCGCTGCCCATCCCTAGTTATGAATGAACATATAAATCTGTGATATTGGCCCACAACATCACATTTCCAACATTTTGGAATTATTGACTTAAATTGGCATGGCAAGAATAATCTTTTAATGAAGAGATAGCAAAGAAAATAAGTAGACTATATATTATAGATATAGTTTTATATATAATATATACATATAGAGAGATTAGATTATATATTGACAACTTGTCGTTGTCACTTGTCATGTGGCTGACGTATAGCAGTGTTTCCAGATTAGACGACTCATCAACATATAGGTTATTCGAAGAAAAAAATTAGCGACTTTACAAACGACTGGTAGAGGTACTAACAGAGCAAAATAAATCTGTAGTAGTGTTGGATTTGGTACATACCTGTCAAGTATTTTCATATAAGTTATGCTATGTATTTTATGTTTCATTACTGTTGCATTATACGCGAGTTACGCGAAAGGGAGGTCCTTCGCCACCATTGCTCATCTTACTACATTTGGATTTCGTACGGAAATTGATTTTTATCCATGCTAATGAATAAATGTTAAAGTGTTCACGTTCTTTTGGGTAACAGTAAAACCCCTCTATATGCCTCTGACCTGTAACTTGTCTTTCGTTTTTTTAGTTTCATTAAAAACCGATTTGGAGTCAAAATACTTAAGGTATTTTATCTTTAGGTCTAAGGCAATCACTCCTGCTCGTGTTGCACCTTGTCATAGTAAAAATAAATAAGTAGGGTAACTTCATACAAACGCACCGAGCGCGGTTTGTATGTGAGCGCGCCCGTACGTATGGCCGTCGCACGCTTACACTGACAGCCCCGACTGGCGCTCGGTATAAACCCGTATAAATGATACGGGTTTATACCGAGCGCCAGTCGGGGCTGCGCCGTACGTAAAACCGCCCGCTTCCACGCAATATTCACGCCTGCGCTGACGTTCGTTAATAATTTGAACATATAGGTACCTACTAGTGATGTAACGAATGTCAATTTCTAGACATTCGCGAAAGCGAATGCGAATATCTGCCGTTGATATTCGCGGATGCGAATGCGAATACGAATATTGACTTTTGTATTTAGCGAGCATCTACTTCCGAGCATTGTTGAGCCGATCTGAAGAAAGCCGATTGCTGTTTGATTTACGAGTGATGTTTATTGTTTAGTTAACAAAAAATCCTAACAGAAGATAAGGTTTTGAAATAAATATATAAGAAGTTAATACTTATTTGAGCTCGGTGGCGTAGTGGTCAATGTCGCGGCTTCGACGCCAACGCTCGTGGGTTCGATTCCCACATAGGACAAACATTTGTGTGCATGAACATGTCTGTTTGTCGTAGTCTGGGTGTTTTCTATATATATCAGAAGTATGTATATTTACAAAAAAAAATGTATTTACATATGTTTTCTAGTACCCATAACACAACCTTCGCTTACTTTGGGGCTAGATGGCGCTGTGTGTAATTTGTCTGACAATATTAATTATTATTTTATTTACCTTTTTGTAATTGAAAATCTTAATTATTTTTAAGACGTTCATATTCGCAAAACATTCGCGTAAAATTGCGAATGCGAATGTCGAGAAATATGCGAATATTCGCGAATGCGAATACGAATATAACGAATATTCGTATACATAACTAGTACCTACCTTAGTCGTATGTAACTACAAATACGTTAAAGATAGCTACAAAGTCGACTAGCCATAACAAACATTGCAGTGTTCATGGATGTCTCAATAACAATTTGTCAAATCCAGAATTATCTTTCTTCTTTTTTTCCACACCCAAGGGTTAAAAAGGAACCTATTACTAAGAGTCCGGTGTCCGTCTGTCACCAGGGGCTGTAGGTATTTCATGAACCGTGATAGCTAGACAGTTAAAATTTTCACAAATGATGTATTTCTGTTAGCGCTTTAACAACAAATAGTAAAAACAGAATAAAATAAATATTTAAGGAGGGCTCTTATACAACAAACATGATTGTTTGTTTTTCGTACGGAAGCCTTCGTGACCGAGTCCGACTCGCACTTGTCCGGTTTTTTGTTACAGTACCCTAATACTTACCCTACTTAATTTTGTATTTTGTGTCTTACTTTAGAGATTGACTAAGTATTTTTGACGGTTGAATAAACTATTAAGCGATAGCCCTACGTGTTTAGGCTACTATCAACCGCTCGGGGCTTGAGTTGTCATATTTCTCTATTTGTATTATGACCTTGTATACCACACTAGCAAACGCGAATTTAGCTAAAGAAAGAGCATCGGTAAGGCGCAAATATATTGAATTATAAGAAGCGATGACTTAAAAGTATACGATGTGCGAAGTATGTATGTACTGCTACCTGACATATTAGGCGATTTTAATTTTTGACGACTTGTATTATAGCTATTTCTGGCAATACTGCCACTATTACAGCCCTATGGTCGTCGTCGACGTCATAGTCCTACAATACAACAGTACAGTGTATAGTGCCACAAACTTATCTGGCCCGGTGGCGGGGGCGGTTCGATCGACTTAAGTGTTGCCATTAAACGAAATGCCGCCAGTTTTAGAGGAAATATAAACATCAAAGAAATATATACACTGTTAAAATAATAGCATTGATATACTTATTAATTGTGTTGTGTGGTGTTTCAATTAAATATCAATTGCCTTCTATTTTTTGTTAATTATTTTTAAAAATGCACCACGTTAAGTCGCGATCATAGCTATTATATAATATTAGAGAGTTATAATATTGCACAGAAATAACTCGTTGACGATTTTTTTATTGTAAGAAATGAAATATGTGTAGAAAAAGATAATATGTATTTAAAAAAATACACCCTAACGGAATGTGCATACGCGGTAAATAAATAAATTGTACCTGGCAATACTACATTTCAAGATGGCGGCTTTAGTTCTAAATTTGGCCACCGGGTCAGATAAGTTTGTAGCACTGTACAGTGCTACAAGGATCTAAATGAACGTGGCAGAAAACGGAACTAAAGCCGCCATCTTGTAAGACGTCACTTTTGACAGTTCTTCACAGTTGAATGTTGTGGTGCGATTTTAAAGTATATTTTGTTAATATAGTACGATTATCATGCCGAAAGTTATATGAAGTGGTGTCAGGGAGGTTGTGTTTAAGGTGAAAGAGATTTTTGTAAAAGAAAAACAAAACAACGGCCCATTAATTCCTTTTGAAAAGGTCGAGCGAGTCGCTGCTGCTACAGGTAAATGTTGCCAGACATGTCTGTTTACCTTAAATTCCCACTTTGTTCCACAGTAAAAAGTTTTATTTGGTTTATTATGTTATACGTAAATATTTATGAATTTAAATTATTTTCAGGTGTTACTTTACACACTGTATCAAACATTGTCAAAGAAGGCACATTGGCTAAGGCATCATGCAGTAAAATTGTTACACCAGGTAAGAACAGGAAAACAAGAAAAGATAAACTCATAATGGATGATTTTGATCTTGGAGTTTTATGAAGAAAGATTCACGAGTTTTATAAGACGTGTCTCTTCATAAATCCTTGTGGATTCTAATAAGTTCCATTCGTGCTAAATAATTGTTCATAATGAACAATAAATAGATAAATGATTGATGACCATATTTTAATAAACATGTATGTATCCTATGTAATATATAAATAAAAGCTAAATTGTATATGTTGTTTTTTTATTTCACATATTCCTCATTCCTTCATTTCACAGATCGTTGTTAGATTTTTTATTTGAGGAGGTACTTCCCGAGTCGGTCAGCTTAAAATATACGCTTTGCTCTACCTCTCTTTTCTCTCGTCTGTCAGTCAGCAGGGTGCACTACGTACAGGTGAGATTTGCCTTGGTTCAAAGATGTTGATGAACCTCTTACACCCCAAGATAGGTACGAAATGACTATAATCATTTTAATTAACTTTTTATCTAGGCCGTATCGTTATTTAATAAACTTAACTAAAATACTTTAATATGGTGTTCATTACAGAATTAATTTAAAGTAATTAACTTCTGCCCAGCTAAGATTGAGCATTTTAAATGTCTTAATTAGGATATGTAAAAATTGCCTTGAAGTAAGGAGATTTTCCCTAATTGGCAACCCGAAAGTCACAGTAACGCCCTCCTATACAAATGTCACTCACGTTCATTTTATAGATCCTTGTAGCACTTTGTTTGTTGTCTCATACCTAACTCATCTCTTTCATTTCATTCATTCAGTATATTACATACAAATAGTTATAGTGCCACAAACTTATCTGGCCCGGTGGCGGGGGCGGTACGATCGACTTACGTGTTGCTATTAAACGAAATGCCGCCCGTTTTAGAGGAAACATAAAAATCAAAGAAATATATACACTATTAAAATAATAGCATTGATATACTTATTCATTGTGTTGTGTGGTGTTTCAATTAAATATCAATTGCCTTCTATTTTTTGTTGATTAGTTTTAAAAATGCACCACGTTAAGTCGCGATCATAGCTACTATATAATATTAGAGAGTTATAATATTGCACAGAAACAACTCGTTGACGATTTTTTTATTGTAAGAAATGAAATATGTGTAGAAAAAGATAATATGTATTTAAAAAATACACCTCAATGGAATGTGCATACGCGGTAAGTAAATTAATTGTACCTGGCAATACTACATTACAAGATGGCGGCTTTAGTTCTAAATTTGGCCACCGGGTCAGATAAGTTTGTAGCACTGTAGTTACATTGTGTTATAATCTTTTCTCGTCTTTTAATCGAGTAACTGTGTAGGTAACTATCTTTTTCATTTTATTGTTTGTTTGCGTAATGTATAGATTTTTGTATTTTATCTTACCTCTTCACGAATATTTTCTATAGTCGTACAATCATTAGATATAGCTCTGTTCTGTACACACTGGTTTAAATAATACAACATATTATTGTAGGTACTATTACTTCAGAAGAGATTACTTCAGAGAAGTCGAGTAAACGTATCATTTTACACAGCTTATTTTTCAAGACTCTGCAAGATGTCTGAGGATGAAATTGAGAAGTGGTCAAGAGATAGCCGAAGTAAAGGTATGTATGTAGTTTACCGTGTGAAATAACACGTAGGTCACAACTATATCACTATGATAGTTGTGGAATGTGTTAGATAGCATTAGTGATCTATGTCTTCCCAACTTTTTAATATTATAAATGTGAATCAGTTTATTTGTTACGCTTTCACGCCGAATCTACCTCAACCGATCATCATGAAACTTTGAACACATATTATTGAAAAAAAATGCGAGTGAAGCCGCGGGTGAAAGCTAGTAATGAATAAATTATACTATATTAAATTATTCAACCACATAATATTCATAAATATGTATACAAACACATAAATATGACATACAAACAATACAAGTCTATGATTAATTGCAATTAATCTTTTAGAGAGGTTAGTTAGTTAGGAAACTTTCTTTTTTTTAAAAGATTCATTAGCAGCACAGTTGGCAACTTAGAACATTTACTTGTGTAACTATCTCTATAAGACTTTTAATTCCTTATGTACCATATTGTTGATTCTCACATTGACAAGAGGGGGTTATGAATTTGGTCTGTTAAGTATTTGACATGGGTAAAATTTGTGTCTCTCGGAAACTCGGAAGCGCTAGCGTAGCCTACAGCTCACTGAGGTAACCAGAATTGCACTATGTCGCAACAAGAAGTTTGCTTGCGGTGTATGGTACTACAACATGGAGTACCTGTGTATTCCTCGCTGGGCTCTTAATTATAAACAGCACAAGGTGCGCACTACGTGCACTGCGACTCAGCGAGTGAGTGATATAATGAAGGAGAGTGATAGATATTAGGGGTATTGACACCTGCGCTGTGTTACCTATGTCTATTAAGTTTATAACAATACCCTATTCTTTTGAGAAATAAGAAATATGAAGGCTGCAAATATATTAATATGTTAATAATACTTTTAGCTAAAAGCTAGTATAAATAGTTTTACTAGCTTCTAGCTAAAAAGGACATACTTTTGTCCCCCCTCAGGAACAGCTAATTTTCATTGTAAAAGGTTATATTTATTCTGGAATTATAACATGATGTAGGTTCATTCATTAGTTAGTTAGTTCATTCATTAGTTAAGACGTGAAACTGGACAAACAAACTCACTTTCCCATATATTAGTAAGGATAAAAATGGCCTAATCTGGCTATGGTAATTACTTCACATCAAGCCATATGCTTGTGTGCCACCTGATGAAGTATAACTAGAAAATCTGTTTTCTGAAATATAATACAATGTTTTCAGATTTGCCCATGTCGCCGAGTTGCTCAAGTTTTGAAGTACTAGATCCACATGACCCTGTGATCAGTAGACTCGCAACGCAACTATTTAAGCGAACAAATGATTATTTGCAGGGTGAAATGCAAGCAGGGCAGGTAATTAAGTTATAGTAATAAATTTTGTTTATTATCCTATAGCATTTGTGATTGAAAATCATAGGAAGCTGTATCAGATCCAAAGAGCACAAAATATTTATGGTGTTGCTAAACTTAGCAGAGGTTATCTTTTGGCTGATATGATGATGAATAGCTTTGGGATGTCTCATCGTAAATAATACTATAACTGCATGCTCACATGACTCATTGCAAGAAACTGCGAATAGATTCGTACCACGCATATCTGCAATTTTTGGTATCAATAACAGCAGTATAATACTCTATTTACAACCGAAAAATAAGCTTAATATATCTTGTAGATTATCAAAACTGTGAGTACGCCATTTCTCAGTAAATTGCATTGCAGTGTTTTGGTATAGTTTTTCTCCTGTCTGCACAAAACTGAATGAACATCTATCCGAGCCGAATGCAGGGAACGAACTGATTGAATCGAATTTTGAAAGTCGTTATACGAAATTTTATGACACCTATCCGCCCCTAAATTGTTCAAATAGGGAAGGGCCAGTAGGGTATGCTAGGTGTCATAAGAGTTCATACAAAGAATTCTAAAATTCAATTTGTTTGGTGCATTCAGCTTGGATAGTGTGTTTATCTTTAAAATTAGATTTAAATAGTGGCATTCATTGTAAGCAGACTACAGTTCCCGAGACATTTACTAAGTAAATAGAATCAGAAACAGACTAATGTAATACAGTCTTCTCACTACATTAGTATTTACGTTATTTAGTGTGCTGGCGATAACAGTACAGATAAGAAACTATTTTTAACAATGTTCTTAAGCTTTTTTTACTAGGACAAATTCTTATATAATTAACATATTAATCAAAATTGACTCACAGAATTAAAATAAATTTAACTTTTGCGAGCTGGTATTTATTTCTTAACCACTCCCTTTCGGCTGCATCCTGTATAATGTAGTAATTATATTTCGTTACGGTTCCAGGACCACTATAACTTGTTAGAGGAGATTAACAGGCTAACAATCACGAAGTATGCAGACCTACGGAACCTTGCAGTCAACTTGAACAAGACGCTGAACGAATACAATGAAATGTGTAAGTTTTGGTTTCTTTCCATAGTCAAATAATAATATTAAGTCATTACTATTTATTTCGTTAAGTTTTATTCAGCATGTTGGTGAGTGTAGGTTGACTACCTACATTAATATGAACATACTTTGTTCTGAATAAAGCAAGTCTGCATCCTACCTGTTGTTTAACTGAAACGCCTCTTGACGTGGCGCAGTCGGTAGGATGCAAATTGGCGTTATTCAGAACTACTTTATATTAGTATTGTCCTCCACAACAAAAAATCTGTTGCTAAGGTAATCAGTCAGGGTCAATTACCCTCCCTACCTCCTTTTCGTCAGAGCTTTGTTTGCTTGACGGCTGAGTGCACCGCTCGCAGGTAAGGTGAGCTGTAAAGAGTGGTGACCCACTTACAATTTAAAAGTATAAGTCTATTGTTTTGCACTGAGTCTCAGCATACAGCGTGACAGCATAAAAAGTTCTCGAGATATGATAACTTGAAAATATCATTTTTGGACTATCTCGAAAACGCTCCATATAAAAGGCCACGTTATGACGTCACACCTACCTATTGTATTAATTTATTAATACATAAATTAGTAGGACTACTATGTTAAATATTACGTTTATGTAACTAGTGCCGTAACAAAAGTTATAGTATTTTTTATTGATTTTCCAACGGTAATATATTTTGTTAATAATTTTATCTTTTTAAAATGGACTTTCCCACCAAACTTTGATCGATGGTAAAACACGTCGGACATAAGTTATTCAAATGCTAAGAACGCAGATCGTTCTAGTTTTGTGTATTTTACGATATTGAGAAATAGTTTTTATAAACCTTGTCGTGCCGCGGTCCCATGGTGGGTTACCATTGATATAGCGCTTGGTACAGAAGTGACAGGTCGCGTCACGCGAGGGGATTATTTTTGAACATTGTTCACTAGCCTATTTTGTGTTGCAGATGTTAATGTTGTAATTTATCATCTTTACATTCTAGATAACCAAGTTATAAAGCCATTACTTCTTCAAATAGACCATATCGACTCGCAAGTGTCTCGGTTTGAAGCGAACGCGTACAAACTTGATGCCTACACGAAGCAGCTGAAGGCGAAATTTAAGGAGCTCGAAGAAAAGTGAACTGTTTGTAAGGAATTAATTTATTAAATAGACGCTGCTATAAAACCTAGTCTGCACTGGGGCATATTTTTATCGCAACATGGTCTCGGCACCAAGACGTCTACTACGAAGTGAAAATCCCAAGTTCCGGGCTAAAGTTCTGATTTTGTCTAATTCGTTTTTGTTCAGTCTACCACATTAATTGTAGAAAGTTTCAATTCAGAGTAGCCTACTTTACTACCTTGGTATCCTCATAGATAAACCGATTCATCCGTAAAACAGTCCTATGTTATCACGGAGCAAACGTTAAATAGCTAGACAAAATAAGGAATATGAATTTACCTATTAATATTTAGAATCCAATAACGTTCAATCTGCCAGTAGCTAACGGGCTACTGAGCCCTACCGGCTAAGCTGAAGTCGATTCTCATCGGATTTTTTGATTGCGGAAATCAACCTTCAGTTTAGATTTATGGTACTGTGTACAGCTTAGCTGGTAGAAATTCTGGAGTATTACCAAATAAGAAAATGTTTGTTAATAACTTAAACGTAGGACCTATTTTCCGAATCAAAATATTCCATGGTAATCGGCTTCAGCTTCAGCGGTTGGGCTCACTGGCAGAACTTCTAAAGAGAAAAGTGAACTATTAGCAATATAGATTGGGTTTTAATTCTATTGATGAGGTGAAACTGTTGTTCAGTGTATTGCTGCCATCAGCCGTTCATTGTTAACGACACTACTGAACTATACACCCAGCGATATTGAAAAAAAAAATCTGCATGTAATACACATATATATTGATTTGTATTATTATATATATCTCTTTTTTATCACGGGCCAAGCCCGCTCATATGACAGGCGTGCGCTGAGATATGAATCCAACGCGTAGAGGCTCTTTGAAAAGTTTGATGTAATGTTGTATATTATTATTTGTATCTTCTCTTACTTCTATTAAATATTAAGTAATTTCTATAAGTCGTTTAACATGACTTTTTTCGCCTCTGAATTTCAATCACCGCTCTCACAGACCCAATCCTTAACGTTAAGGTTGTGATTGCAAATCAGTTTTGCTGCTTTGGCAACGACTTCTACTGAATTAGAATCCCATTTCACTTACACAGCATTAAGGTAGGTACATACTTAATGTGATCGTGGACATTGTCATACTATACCCTATGACGTGTATGTGACACCATTTTTTTTATTACTGCTAAGTTGTGGATAGGTGGAATAAATTTTTTTCTATTGTATTCTTGACATTGTTAACGAAATTTACTCGAAGGCTCGAAGTGAATTGGTTATCGATGTATTGCTGCCGTAGACAGTAACTGTTAATTGGGCATTTTAACGTTACTGACATCACCAAAGGATACTAACTGTCCTGACGCATCTGCGGAACGTACGGCGCCGAAGGTTCAGCGGCTGAAGTTTCAGTTCAAACCAAACGCTAAAAACGCGGCGTATTGTTCAGCGCACTACGTGACGGAAAATTACGTCGCGTCGTCGGCAGTCGGTGTAGTAATTGAACTTCCAATATTTTTTTTTCTGAGTCAAACATTTTTCTTGTTGAGGATAAAACAACGTGTGTATAGCAAAGTCGACGAGCGAGTGTGTGGCCGCATGCTATGTCGCCGTGCCGCGAGAAGCACACGCCTGACGTTCAACTACGCGCGCCGAACTTTCGGTCGAGTAACGCGTCTCGTGATGTGTCGCTTGCTATGCAAAATACATTGAATGCGTTTTTGCTGAAACAAACGCCCAAAGGAAGGTTCGGCGCTACGCCGAACGCGACGTAATTTCGGCTGATGTGTTATAGTGTACTTGAAAAACACTGCGAGCGTATTCAACCGAACATTCGGCGCCGTAAGTTCCGCAGATGTGTCGCGACACTTAGTGATGTCGTTAATTTATAATATTCCTAGCTGACCCGACAGACGTTGCCCTGGCTTCCTGGACTTTGAATATTTAATTCGAATCGGTTTTACGCACGCTGTCAAATGACTGACAGTTCTGTCAAACGCCATGAAGTTATATAAGAAAAGTTAATATGGTGATTCAGTTTTCTTTAATTTTCTAATATTCCAATTTAACTTTGTTTTTTTTTCTTTCATTAGAACCTTGTGACAATAACGGAAATGCAACAAAAAAAGAATTAGCGAAATTATTCCATCCGGTCACGCACGATGCGATGACATAGGGAAATAGACATTCATCTTCTATCTATATCTATATATATAAAAATCAATGCCACTTTTCGTTGTAATTTTATAACTCAAGAACGGGATCATCTATCGAAACCAAATGTTTAGGCTTTGTTCGGACTATTTAGTAGATGGTTTATGTGAAGTTTGCACAAAATCGGTAGAGCGGTTTTTCATTTATCACATTTTTTGTAACAAATGGATTCAATAAATGGCGGATCATTTTGTTAATGGGGATTTTGCTGTCAAATTGAAACTTTTTTCAGTGTTGACAGTACAGGCATGTTGTTATGTCATTCATGCGGTTATTTCATTTTGGACGTGCTTCGACTTTATGTTGCCTGTTCCAGAGTCGGTACCCCGACTAGGGCAGTTTGTTTATTCATGCTCAAAATAGAAAAACAAAAAATAATGTTTATCCAAATGTTTTGGATTAAGTTTTAAAATAGCTAGCAATTAATAAAATATTTTTTTGTTTGAATAAATGAATTTGGTGTATTTTTTTATTATTTCACTTTATACGTAGCGAAGCACGTACCGGGCCGCTAGTATATTATATTATACTCAACTAGCGGCCCGGTACGTGCTTCGCTACGTATAAAGTGAAATAATAATAAAAATTAATTGGAACATCAAAGTCATTTATTCAATTAATAAAATATTTTTTTGTTGACTTTGATGTTCCAATTAATTTTTATTATTATTTCACTTTATACGTAGCGAAGCACGTACCGCACAAGCTTTGTTGTGATCACATAGAAATCTGATGTCGCATCAAGTTACTTCGGCACCCGTAATACGACACCAACGGCTCCTTGAATTCAGCGGGGCAGTGGATCGGACTGTCTTTTTTTGAATCTTTATTCATGAACAAAATAATTTTATATTATGTTGAACATTGCGGCTATGTCATTTGTACTAAAATAATTTACCTAATACATAAAGGACATGCTACCTAAAATGACAAAGGACTAAATGCTTCAAAATAGGATTCAAATTAAAATCTTTCAATTAGCTAATAAAAACTGTTATTTAAGAGTAGAAAAGAAAGAATAACATTACCGGCAAATTATAAGGTTTAACTAAGAGAAATTTAGGTACAAAAGTGTTGTATACGCAGGTATTTTTTTTGGTCCACCGCACATTCCCACCACTGTCTCCTATGTAGATAGGATTAACAGCGGTGACCACCAAAAAGACAATGAACATTGAAGTCCACTGCAGTCCACCTGATTTAGTGCAGTGGCATTTTATTTAGCATACCTATATAAATATTAAATAGTTTGTCTGCGACAATTTAAGTTTTTAATTATTTTTTGTTTTTTAATTTTGTTAAATTTGCTATAATAGTAATATTAATGTGTTATTTTTTTGTTAGATTTATGTTAGTTTTAAGTATAGATATTATTATCAATAAAAAATATTTAAATATTTAAAGTAAGTTTTTTATAATTAAAAAGATATGTACCTATGGTACAAATTCAAAAAAGTTAAAAAGTTAATATAATTTAAAACTATGTCAAATAAATTTATTGTATAAATAAATTGTCTATATCATTCCACTGTGACCAAATTAAAGCCATTTTCGACTCCACCGGGTGTGTCATTTAGTGGTATCGTTGACAATTAATGGAATAGACAGTGTTGTCACACCGATATATAAATTCCAATCTCTTCTTTGACTCCAGTGAATTTGTCTAAAGCTACGATGTGGACAAATTTGACGCTATTGACACAGTGTAAGTAATAGCTCTACGTATTGTATGGCCACTCCCTGCCGCTCTCGTATCGACCTCACCTCCCGTCTAAGACGAATTGGGAACAGTTTTTATGGCGCCGCACATTAACGCTCTGCACAGAGGTCATTGTGATGGAAGAACCCTCGTAGCATTAATGTTGAGTGCGCAGGTTCAGCCAGAGTATAATAGAAATAATAATACCAACAATAGGTAACTAAAAATATGAACACAAAGATTCTCAAAAATATACGATATATTATTTATCAGTTGTTTACACTTTGACACCTAAAAATTTTCTACATATAAAAATACATGTTATACTCTATATAAATGAGATTACTATGTGAAAAACCTCTTTGCTTCAACACATTGTTTATGTATTCATTACCGATGCGACATTTGTGTGGAGTGGCTGGTGTGTGTATTGGTCATATTTTTTTCAATATGAATAATGAGTGTAGATGTAGATAAAGTAATGCAAAGATATTAAAATATATACCTGTCTGCATGAATAGTGCTTGGATAATAGAGCTTAGCTGGGCGTTTTTGAAGTCGAACATGAATTTTCCCAGAATGGAGACCTAGCTAGATCGAGTTTTCGTCCCCGTAAACCCATCATCAGGTCATTTTAGTCTCCACTACAGGAGCACGACCCTCTCTCGTCCGTCACAGACAGGAGGATTTGGCCAACACTCCCCACACTGGCCTGACGGGTTGGGGAGGCCTGGGGCCTTACCACAAGCTCTAAACGCAGGAATAAAACTATGATGGTTGCGTATTTATCAATGAATTTCATTCATAAATTCGCAACCATGATGGTTCCATTCCTGCGTTTAGAGCTTGTGGTAAGGCCCCTGAACGATGTTTTACAATGTATTCCCCTTGTACGACATCCACGGGAAGAGACGGAGTGATTCTATTCTAGTCTGCCGGAAACCACACGAAAACCCCGTAAACCCATACATTCATGTTAATTTCATCGAAATCGTTAGAGCCGTTTGCGCGATCGTTGTGGCATATATTTCATACTAGCTGCACCCGCGGCTTCAGTTGCGTTTACTTTTTTTTTAAATAACAGGTCCATCCTAATACCTTTGAGAATATGTTTACAAAGTTTCATGATGATCGGTTGAGTAGTTTCGGCGTGGAAGCGTAACAAACAAACTCACATTCACATTTATAATATTATATGTAGGTTTGGGACGGGGGCCCACCACACATTCCCACCACTGTGTCTCCTGTGGCGTGCCTTATTTCGGCACTGCCCATGTTTCAGATCTTGATTTTAACTAGACAAAAAATTAGTCGTTAATTTGTCGAAATTTGTCGCCCAAAGGAAAAAATTGTCGCTCTCCCCGTTAAAGAGCTATAAGGTTTTTTTTTGTGGCAGTGCCGAAAGAAGCTTATTTCGGCACAGCCCACTTGGGATCTATTAAACTACATAAATAGCGAAGTTATGATTTTCCCCAGAATTAGTCGTCAATTTGTCGAATTCAGACACCAAGTATCAGAATTAGTCGACCTCCCGTTAAAAAGTTATAAGTATTTCTTTGTGGCAGTGCCGAAATAAGCCTTATTTCGGCACTGCCCAAAAAAACTACACCACCTAGCGAAAATCTGATTTCACCCAGATGTTGCCTTGAATTTGTCAAAATTTGTCGGAAATAAAACACAACTGGTCGATGCGTAATTAAAAAGTTACACGCATTTTGACGACTAATTCTGGGGAAAATCATATCTTCGCTATGTTATGTAGTTTAATAGATCCCGAGTGGGCTGTGCCGAAATAAGCTTATTTCGGCACTGCCACAAAAAAAACCTTATAGCTCTTTAACGGGAGAGCGACAATTTTTTTTTCTTTTTGCGACAAATTAACGACTAATTTTTTGTCTAGTTGAAATCAAGATCTAAGACATGGGCAGTGCCGAAATAAGGCACACTCTCCTGTGTAGCCAGGATTAACAGCGGCGACCGCCAAAAAAGGTAATGAACAGTGAAGTCCATTGCAGTCCCGGGGGTACAACATAATTATGTAGGTATTATATTATTTTACATATTTATTTGTGTATATACAAGTATAGCTCGTATTTGTATAATCCAAATTAGTAAAAGTGATTATTTGTGTGGCCGTGTGGTTTCCGGCAGACTAGAATAGAATCACTCCGTCTCTTCCCGTGGATGTCGTACAAGGCGACTAAGGGAAATACATTATAAAACATCGATCAGGCCTCCCCGACCCGTCTGGCCAGCGGTGTGTGTAGGCCAACAGTGGGGTGTGTAGGCCAAATCCTCCTTCTGTTTGGGACGGAAGAGAGAGGGTCGTGTTACTGTAGCGGAGACTAAAATGACCTGATGATGATGATGATGATTATTTGTGTATTTAGTACACTTAAGAATAGATATATAAATCAAAAAATTGTAAAAATGGGGCAATATTCGTTTTGAATATTGACCCATTTGATTAAAATAATAATAATAAAAATTTGATTAATAAAATAAGTTTATAACTTACTTCTATTAATCAAAATTTGTTACTGTGTATGTACTATATAAATTACTTTAATATTAAATTAACATTGATTCAATCATATTTAAATGTAACTTATTGCACTCTTCCATTATTATATGCAGCCCGCTATAGGGAGAAAAATAAAATTTACCGTAATTATAAAGAAATTAGTACTTCGAGTACGTAGTGAGCAGAGTTCGCACGCATTTTTTTATACCTGTAAGAACTGTCAATGTAATTTCAGTATTTTTGTACATTAAATTATAATTGAAATAAACAAAGCTCAAATAAATAAGTATAAAATAACGCCATCTAGATGCAAATTAAACCAAATACTATCGACACTTTATGTTATACAACGTGTAACTCCAAGTACGCCAAACCTCAAACACCCCAACTATTATTATAAATTGATATATCTAAGTAATAATTTCGAAAAAAAAAAATTCTCGGAGATATGAACACTTTTTTGTTTTCCTAATAGTTGTAATAGTTTCTGAGTTCTGTGGCGCTTTCTTATCAAAAAGACGCGCCAATGGCTACGATAGGCAAATATTAATATCAAAGAGCGAGCATCGCGTCAATGACGCGTAAGCGCCGCTCTCTGTACGGCGCTTAAGAAACCACACGGCCCGGAGGAATGATCAACAAATACATTTTCCATTGAAATCATTGCAAAACATACACTCGACCTCGATGTCGGCCCCGTGGGCTAGAATCCGGCCTAGATATTTTGTTTAAGTAAAATAACGTTTGTTCTAATGCAGTTTCTGGCCCGTCACCATACATGTGTAGAATGCACTTAATTCATTTTGTTTCATGGCAACAGCGCTGTCATATTTTGATTGCAACATTTTATACACAGTAGAATCCCGATCAATTCAATCGGGAAAACCTCGAATAATTGAAAATCCCGATCTCATAGTCAAATCAAGTAATAATCAATTTTTATTATATCACACACGTAACATCATCTCAATAGCTTGTATGGTCTTTATTTTAAATAATATATTTTATATAATAAGAAATTATTAATCGAAAGAAAATTCTACCATTTTGTTTTGTCAATTTCCTCAAATATTTATTCGAGGCCGTCTCATATTGAAATCATGTACTTCTATAAATGATACGGATCAGCCCCCTTACCACCAACTCTTATTGCGATTCAATAACTGAATATAATGCAATTTCATACCAATGAATAAGCGACTCTATTCCAAATTGAATAGAGTCGCTTATTGGTATGAAATTGCATTCTATTGGTGGTAAGGGGGCAGGGGCCCTACCGCCGAAGCCGAAGCCGATTACCATCGGATTTTTTGAATGTGAAAATGAAACTACTGTTTACATTGTAGGTAATCATGTTTAGCTCAGCTGGTAGAAACCCTAGAGCTTACAGAAGTTACAGAGCTGAAGATATTTGTCAATGACTTTAACCTATGACCAATTTTTGAAATCGAAAAACTCGATGGTAATCGGTTTCAGCTTCGGCGGTATTGCCCCTGATTATAGTATCTAATATTATTTTGAAATCCGACAAGCATTAGGCTGTGTGTAGACCGTGCGAGAGAATTAGATTTACATAATTGATGTAAATACATTTGCTCAAAAAACATTACCCTCCCTTATTACACAGACGAGCTCGGTGGCGTAGCGGTCAATGACGCGGCTTCGACACCAACGCTCGTGGGTCCGATTCCCACATAGGACAAACATTTGTGTGCATGAACATGTCTGTTTGTCTTAGTCTGGGTGTTTTCTATGTATCATAAATATGTATTTACAAAAAAAAATATTTACGTATGTTTATCAGTTGTCTAGTAGCCATAACACAAGCTTCGCTTACTTTGGGGCTAGATGGCATTGTGTAATTTGTCTGACAATATTTATTTATTTATTTATTTATTATGCAGGTGGGTAAAAATACGAACAAAGATTAATGTAACAAATAGGATGTAAGTTAGAACGTTGCCTATATATGAGTCCGGATAAGTATAGGATGGTAACAGCGCTTTCAGATTAGCGCTTTACGTATACGAGCGTATAAGGCCGTTTTTCGAGGCGCGTATTGACGCGTCTTTTGCCACAAGCCGCAACTCGTACGAGCGTTGACGCGCTTATAAGCCCAAGTCTCGAGAAACAGTTCCAGCTAAGCGTAGCGTATAAATGCTAGGTCTGTAGTTCTAGCGTATACGCCGGAATAAGCACGTGTAAACGCGTACTGCTTTCTGATGGGGCGTATGAGTGCGTATGCCGAGACGATCGTAAACCCGCAGAAAAAATATAAAAATATAATATAAAAACGCTTGTCTATAAGCGCTTTAAGGAGGAGATTCTACTGTAATTAATAATATTAGATCAACACTAGATGTATTGATTACTCAAGAACGTTCAAACGTTCTTGAGAACACTACTTTTTAAATGTATTACATTATAATATAAATAATAATTATTGTCTTGATTACGATTATGTTTGTTTGTACCATGTAAAATATGTTATTTCTAATATATTAGATTATAGTGAATATTTAACATTGTTTTTTATTTATACTTACCTACACAAATACATACTCACGGTGGGGTAAGCAGATATATAGAATGCTAGCCCATCTACTCAAACATAATATCTCCTTCGCTGCCACAGTCTAGATCAGTGGTTCCCAACCTTTTTTTGTTCGCGGACCACTACGAGGTTTTTATTGCGTGTAGGATCCCCAACTGTCATATAAATCCCTTATTATACTCGACATTTGAGTATTTTGTATAATAGTGCTCAATCTCTTTCATTATATGTTTGTAATACGGATCATAATTTACCTCTCAAGGACCACTGGTGGTCCGCGGACTATCGGTTGTCAACCTCTGGTCTAGATCATCATGCTCGAGGGTTCCGTATGCTTTTTATTTATGAGCATTCATCATACACTTTAGGAGTTCCATGCCGTCATGAGGAGATCTATGGCGTCGTTGCGCGTGTCTATCACGCAAGTTAAAGGATGCATTTTTTTTATCTCGAACTCCTACGTGCTTCGGAGGGCACTTTAAGTTGTCGGTCCCTACTGTTGTCATTAGATGACAGTCGTTAAGTCAACTCAGTTTTTGTTTTTTTATACTACGTCGGGTGGCAGACAAGCATACGGCCCGCCTGATGTGAAGCGGTTACCGTAGCCATATTAACGCTCGCAACATAAAATATCGCTCGCGCGCCGCCACCCCCGCTGCCATCGCAGCATCTCCTTCCTTTCTGGTGACCTCACTCACTCGCAGGAACACAACAGCCCTCAAGGGAACCGTTATTTGGCTGCGGTATTCTGTGAGGTGGAGGTACATTCCCCAGTCGGGTAGCTTACAATTACGCTCCCTACCTCTCTTTTCCCCAGAGCTTCGTTTGTCAGTCAGCAGGGTGCACCGCGTGCAGTTGAAGTTGGCTTTGGTTCAAAGATGTTGATGAACCACTTACACCCCAAATCAGTGTCTTATGGGCGGCTCGAAATCACTGGCCTCCGCCAAGATACTCGAGCAGCGTGGCGGTGTACTTTTTGAACCCCCTTCGATTGAGAGGAGAGCCGTATCCCAGCAGTGGAATGAATATGGATTGGGACGATGTCGAAGGTATTATAATATTGAGATAAATAACAAACTCTTGTATTTTTACGTTTTTATAACAAGTAGTTCCAATAAAATTTTACAAGTTCGTTTTGTACAAGTACGGAGTAATCTCCGTGTTTTGAAACATAAACGTATTCAGATAGTGGCATTAACTGTGAGAGTGCTTAAGAAGGATAAGGGTATCGTTCACTAGCGATTGGGACATAACCCAACAAATCTGTCCGTCCGTGCATCCATCGTCGCTACGTGACCGACTGTCAAACATACAGACAAACGCACCATACTCTGGACGATGATACACGATGCGATGCGGCACTGTTGCGTTTTATTCCGGACACTGCGCCTAAAGTCTCTTAGAAATTGTCACTAAAATTTATTCCCAATTATTGTATTGTCTTGCCGTAATAATAACGTTAATCTGCAGTCAGTAGAGAGCGCTTCTAACACGCGTGTCTACGAACTTTGCAACACATCGTCGAAGCACCGCAACGCAACGTGTAACACGACCCACACAAAAACCCTCGCGACTAACGCAACCATATATAATTTTAAACCGTCGTCCGACTTCACACTTGTATAAAATTTGATTATAATTATTTCGTTCATGGATAGACATTGTGACGTCACAATTACAATGCAACAGAGCCTTAAACTTACGGACGAACTTGCTATATTTGCATAATTGAGTTTCATAAACATGTGGAGTGTGAAGACGGACGAACTAAAGTACATGTTTGCCAAATATTGAGGAAAAAATGTACGATGGAAAAACACCCTTAGGTTAATATTTTTCATGAAAATATTTACAAACCTATTAAGTGCAGCCTTAACCTATTGAGCCTTCAATGTGAAAAAATCCACAAAATGAAAATATCTGCAACTCACACCAAACTAATCCACGCTTACTTTGCTTTTAGATGCGCAAAGCTGGAGTCGTGGATCGACAAGTTTTGCGCAACGATTTTGACTAGCAACCTCTAAGCATATGTCTTTTAGTGATATTCGAGAAGGCTGTTTAACCGAGATTCTAATTTTTTTTAATGGCAGAAAAGTTTAAGCATAATATAAAGTCTATCAGCGTGGCTTAGTAATCCGAAATTTGAATACAACACAACAGTTCTCGTGAAAGTGTAAGTTGTTCTATACCTATTTGCGCTAGCATATAGGCTCTTTACCTTACTCGATACCTAATAGACTCTTGCCTCGTCATTAATTCCTATTATTACTAATTATTGACAGAGATCGTTTATACATGGCGTGGTCGTGTACATGTGTCGAAAAGGCGGTCACAAATTCACCATGGAGGAGGTGGAATTGGCTCAAAAGAGCGCTGGAAATTATCCGTATGAGTTATATTTGTAATGAGTTATATTTATTTTGATAGTGATAAACATTTTTCCGAAACACATTTTTTTATCTCTGTCATGTATATGTAAGTCTTGAATATGGCTAACGTATATTAGTAGTAGTTTATGGAAAAGCGACCCAGGCGCGCAGATATTAATATAAAAATGCTTTGTTATATATCCTTCCATAGACCATAGACCGTCATACATTTTTTCTTCACAGCGCTACTTACGCGCGCCTGTGACGCTCTATACAACTACCCTCTTCTAAAGTTTATAACAGCACATCGTTTTTACGTACCTATACAGAAGTTATGTGGTACCGAAGTTATTTGGTATTTAATTGAGTAAAAAATAGGCGTACAATTACGTTATCTATAGTTAATTATGAGTACATAATTATGAATATATAGTATATAACTGGTTTATCACTAAGTTCTACAATTTTATCTTTTACTTCGTACATGTCTGTATTCCTATCGCTACGTACCGTATACCTATACATACAATCGGCGTTTGGACAGTCGGCCAAACAAGTGGTCCTTTAGATGGACATCAGTCAGTACGTAACAAATTAAGGTCTATCTTTGCTTCAAAAATGTCAACCTTAGTAATATATTAGTTTATTTGTTATAACTGATAGACCACTTTCTTGGCCGACCGAATAGGATAAGGCCGCTTTGAATCTATAGTTAATTTGGTCTAAAAAATGTAAGGAATAGCGTAATCGGCAAACATGTATTTTCGTTACAACTGATACGTCATCTCGACTTTTAATATCTACATATAATTAATTTAACAATATCATACACATCTACCATTTGAGCCCACATAGCGTTGGGGAAAATCGCGAGGGATCGTGGTTCGACCAAACCAACGCGCTCGACACGTTTGATATAATAATTCAATCTTGATCACAAGCCATCGGTGTATAAACTGTAAACACCACTGCGCGTTGGTATGATCGCTCCTTCACAATTAATATCTATAAAATATTATTATTTACAAATTGTCACTGGACCGAATTAAGCCCGAAAATTGAATAAAGAAAATCTTTTCTATATAACAAACTTGATTTCATTTAAATATTGAGGTACTTAACTAAAAAAAATCAATAATAATACTTATATAGCATCTATGTATATATGTAAATTTTTTTCAATACATTTGCTAGTAAAGTGCACTTTCAGAAAACAGTAAACATGCTTAGAAGTTGAACATTATTGCCCACCATTTACTTAATAAAATTAAGTGTTTTCCCCACAAGTGCGCAATATTTAAGTAATGTTGCCAACTTGACTCTCTCCCCAGGTTTAAAATTACTTTTTTGACGAAACTGGCCGCCGATGGAGATCTCAACTCCAAGAATCCCAATACTCTTGGCGATGGTAAGGGGCGTTCTAGAATTGAGGTGCCACAGCAAACGGCGTTTTCTTAGCGGTGAACGCGGTGAATTGTCGTAATGGGATTGAATTGGACCAAATTCAGTCGCCCCTAATCGTGCACTCTATTTAGTGTACTCTCGATTACAGACAAAATCTTTCGCGGCGATGATCTCCTCTACCAGAGAACGAGAAACGTTCTCTGGTCGAGGATCAGCGCTGATCTCTGCTGTCGCCCGCATAGCAATGAATACGTTCAGTGGACAACATATCATATGCAGCAATAATAATATCGAGGACAACATAGAACCTTGCTAGACGCCAGCTTTAATGTTCATGCCATCGGAACAGCTGTCATTTATAACAGCTCTAATGTAATCTGCTGGACAAGGCGCTACAGACCCAATCGCATAAACCTTGGAGCAGTTAGTTTGCTGGCAACTTTGAAAGAAAACTACGCTTCCATAGTCGACGCCTTTGCCATATCTAGGTTGATAGCCAATTTTATATGACTTTCCATGCACAAAGTCCAGTGGTGTGTAAGATACACTAGCAGATCACCAGTCGAGCGACCATGGCAAAAGACAAATATGGGTAACACCTCGCTATGCCGCGCAATTGTGCTAACTCAGTTCACTGCGCTGGTGAGTTGACGCACTCTTTCCACACGTGTTGGCGCATAATTTCAACGTAAGTGTCTATATCTCGTTCTCATTCATTATCTCACTCATTCGCTGAGTTAACTAGCCAACACATTGAGCGTGGTGCGCAGCTGTGCGCTGTTTGACGCAGTGCCGCGCACTAGGTACCTACGTGGCGTGCGGTTTTTTTGGTTAACTCAGTGAGCCGGCGCAGTAAGCTGCGCTAACGCTACTGAGTTGACGCACGAAATTTTTCTGGGTTACCCATGTCTAGCAAAAGCGGTATTGACGGTTGCCATGATTCATGAAGTCTAACTCTGTTGAATCCAAGGCCTCGAATGTTTATCATGCACTGTTCATATACCTAATGTAAATTAGTGGAAGTATACAACATGTGTTATTTTGATGATTTCTCAAAATTATTCTAGATTGTGCAATTAATTTTTGTGCAGTATTTGTGCTTTTCCTAGATTACTCCATTTAAACTAATGAAATACAAAAATAAATGTTTACTAATTAGTAGGTACCTATTTATTGCGATACTAAGCGGACGTAATTTCTGTGTTAAGTACAAATTCTATTAACATTTCAATTTTCGGGCCACAGTCCCATTGTAACTTTAATATCGAATAAAGCGTAAAAATAATATCCTAAAAATCGAATTGCTTTTCAATTTTATTTCAAACGCTACGGAACGCACTTAAGTAGCATAACCAATCAAACCTTTTACATAAATGGGGTAATTGATAAAGAACCCACCATTAGCGGGAGAGCAGACTTGCGGAGTCGAGTGTCTACAGATTTGACACGTACTTGACATGATAAAATAGAAAAGGGCTAAGTTGTCAAATGTATAAAAACTCGCTTGCGCAATTCCAGCTCTAAGGAAATTGTTTGGTCTATAGCGAGAAAAGAATATAATTTATTAAACAGAGTAAGTAATCGGCAAGTAAAGAAACGATGTAACAACCGTTGAAAGAAGAAGATAGGTATAGGTTATAGACAGATGATTTCAAGAGCAGTGTTTTCGGATCGCACTCCATATGGACTAAGTTTGACCAACCTATTTCAAATTAAAACCATTGAAGGGAAACATAATACGCGATAATCCCCATATCTGACATACGTAGAATAAAGAATAAAGCGGAATAGAAAAATAAAATTGAGATCTACGCATATTATCTTTATAAAAAAGTAGCATTTTTCATAATCCTACAAGACGCCTCTACCATGAAGTTATACGATTAGTTTAATGTTATTGTGTAACCACTGCCAAAGGCTAACTAAAAAGACTTGCAGGGTAACTGTGGAAGTAGTTTTCTTTTTTCGAAAGGGAAATTTTGTCATTATCTATACGACTTTTTGCTCTAACTAGCGAGAGTAGCGCCAAATTCGTGGCGGTTGAATTTCGATCTTAATACTATTGAGATTCAGTCTAATGTTAGCAAAATTTGTTATCACGCCTTTGTACTCAATTTTAATTGTCGTCATTGTCGAGGCATTGTTCGTGGCTTTTTTAGAATTATGCGAATTTACCCTCGCGTGCGAATATATTATCTATAGCAAAAAATCTTTTTGTGTCTAATAATAATAATACTATGACAGATCCGTATGCGCGTAATTTATTATGGCAGATCCACATGCACGGAATTTATTATGACAGATCCGCACGCGCGTATTTCACTTTGACAGATCCGCTTGCGAAGTCAAATACGCTTGACTCTGAAAACGCCCTAACTCTACTATTATACTTATTTGCATGAAAACGCTGTTTTGTTTCAGCTTTCTTTTCTTTGCATATTAAAAGCTATTCGTAGAAATTTAAAACTTATAATCAAATGAAAAATAATAATAAAAACACTTACCTAATTGAAATAAGATACAGCAGGAAAGTTTGCAGTGAAACAAAATCCCTCGTTTTTTTTTTAGCAAATAAGTTTATTTCATGTTTCAAGATTGTTTGACACCAAATCACATAATTTATAAACATAGTAATTATTGCATTAAATTTAACGATTTTACGGTCTGGCGCATTTCGTTAGTACCTACTATACTGGTTTAATTATACATTCGCTTTAAAAAAATCTTGAAGCTATTGTATTGTAACTCTTTTTGACTTATATCATTAGAAAATATAAGAGAAGTGGCAAATATGAGCACGCAATCTATTCGAATTGCTTAATTGAGAAAATAACGCTATAGCTTTCAAGTTTTGCCTTCATTGTCTCTACAACAAAGATGGCATAATTGTCGATATATGTCGTTAGTAATGAACGATATTTCATCTCCTAAAATTACATTTATTGTTTTTGGTTTGTCCAGAATCTAAGAAAAGTTATTAGAGTATGTCTATATTGGTTTTATGCAAACTATATTCTGTCTTCGTAAATCAGGTTTTGGTACCTAAATCAAACAGTTTTATGACAAAGTAACAATCAACGAACGATTAAATGTGGTCACCATCACTTCAAGCTAAGGCCTTAACTTGGTATAAGTAATATAAAATTACCAAGATATCTGGCAAAGCCTATGTTCTTGTTTGGAGAATGAGCCCTACAATACTTTTTAATTATAAATTTTCGAGACATTTATTTGAAAACTAAAATATAAACATACCAAATTAAACACATTGATTTGTTTATGCATCTACCACCACGACACTAGTTTGTGTGAACACAGTGTACCACATAAAATTCAACATCAATAATGGAAGATCCTTTTTATTTTTAAGTGGAGCAAGATCTATCATTTCATTTTGTACATTCATTTGTTTAATTATCTACTTTTGTTGTTTTAAGGTATACCCCCCATTTGAAGGCGGCTGTCCACTTACGTGCCGCGTCGCAACCCAATTCGTCACACAGAAGTAGGATGTATGGAGGTACGTCGCCTGATTACATCCCGCTTTCTAATCCTAACTCAACCATACTCAATATAACGGCATTTTTTCTATGACGCCCTAGATAAAAAATCTCGTTTTTTTGTAATGACTATATAATATGTAAATTTGTATTTATTAAGATGAAGACGTATGCCAAAATGCAAGAATTTTTTTAAGATTAGCATTGATATTTTGTTAACCAACTAAATAATCGAATGCTCATTTATTCATATATCATAAAATCTAAGTACAGTAATTGGCAGTCAACCTGGCATCATATTTGATATATTATCTAAAGATGACATTAGTGCCTAACTGAACATTTAAAAATGGCAATTCTATATTTCGTGATACAACTGCGAGCGGAATATTTTGTTGAGTAAATAATAATTATTACAATACCTAATTTTCGTTCAAAAAGTATTGTTAAACGTAAGATTTTATTAAATGAAATAAATAATAAATCACTAACATATATTCGTCGGGATAGTTTCGTTTATAAATCACTTTATCTTGTGAAATAACATAGAAATTATTTCATTTTTCCGTAACTGTTAGTCAACTGGCGCAACAATATATCTAACGCACGTTTTTGGCTAATAGCCGGCAGAACAACAAATAGTTTTATATTGTAGCAACAATAACAATTAGAACAGACACTTAAAAATAGAGACAATAAATTAAACTACGATTTTTATCTGCATCCCTTTTGCATTCCATAATTGTATATATTTTCCCTAACCAATAATACACAACAGAACATAGAGTCATAATAACATTAAGACTTAGTAGTATCCTACCTCCGCTCAGAGTAATCACGTTTGCACAGCCAAAATACACGTGAGACTAATTAAGTCAATTCTATATGATTCAAAGCTGACAAAAACTAAATTCTTCAGTACGGAAAAATGCATAATATGCAGTAACTATTTTCTGGAATTAAATAAAAAAAAATATATCTCGTGTATTTGATTTAAAGTAATTTGATAAGTTTATTAATATGTGATAAATTATTCAAACTGACGTGATAAATCATAGTAAATTAATTAATTAAAGCAAACGCATCATTCACGTACTTTTGTCGGGAAACCCCACTACGTGACTACGAATACGTGAGTGACCCGTTTGATGTAATTAATTAATAATTTGATAATTTTTATTGACAAATTTTTTCGATTACAATTCGCATATGTATCCACTGCCCATTTCGAAAATAGACCACTCTTTGAAGGACATCGAACACACAAGACGTTTGATATAGTGAGCCCTGTCTCAAAGAGTCTTGGGGTCCATGTCGTCAAGGAGTATCCAATGCAAACGTTGTCAAATCCGACCCTCGAATATTAAGCTACAAATATAACATTAAATGATATCAATCAGTCATCGTAAACGACACATCTCTGTACATATTAATATATTAGGCCGTGCTTACTGCACCGATCACGAAACGCTATAGAAACGTTAGTCTTAATATTGAATTGAGCAGTGTTTGAGATGCATGGACGAACAAATTGACTACACCCTGTAGTGTCTACAGAACCCTAACTAATAAGTAATTAAACTTTTGTTCGTCTTCTAGGGCATATAAGTTTAAAAGCTTTACATTCTTAAAAGTCTTCACAAAATTGTATAACTTATCGTACTCTATCATTTCATCATCAATTAAAAAGATAATATTTTTGTTTTTTTTATTTATTTCTTAACGCTATAAATAAAGATATTTCTAAAGGCAAAACAAAATACAATCACAGAACAAAAGGTCTTTGCGTGAAAATTATGTGTCTCGTTAGATACTATTGCACATTGCACTGGATAATTACAATAATAATATCATTTTTATTTCAATTCCCGCGTTTGCAATTAAATGTCACCTTTCGATACGTAATTATAATTTATACGGTAAATATAATAATCATTTCGGTCATTTTAGATATGACGTTAATTTATTTATTATTTATAACAATAATTATGAGTAAAAAGAGAATAAAAACTTTCGTAAAGTAATATAAGTATATATAAAATAAAATAACAATACAATAGTCACAGCATGTATGTACATTGTATTTTATACATGTAGTGACACCTTACGTTCATATCGTTACCATTATGTACGCGTGTACCGTTCGTACCCATTTTACATTATTAATTTTTTCTACGTAGAATTAGTTGGCATATAACCCGTGCGCATATATATCAGACAGAAGTGGGATGTACGGAGGTTCGTAGCCCACCTACGTCCCACGTCTCAAGTCAATTCATCACACAAAAGTGGGATGTACGGAGCTGAGGCACGTAGCGTATCTACGTTCCGCATCCCAAATCAATTCATCATACAGAAGTGGAATGTATGTAGCTGAGGTACGTAGCGTATCTGCTTTCCGCGTCCCAAGTCAATTCATCACACAGAAGTGAGACGTACGGAGTGCAGGTACGTAGCGTACGCCTACGTTCCGCGTCCCTAATCAATTCATCACACAGAAGTGGGATGTACGAAGCTGAGGTACGTAGCGTATCAACGTTCCGCGTCCCAAATCAATTCATCACACAGAAGTGGGATGTACGGAGCGCAGGTACGTGGCGCGCCTACGTCCCGCATCCAACTCAACACATACCGGCATTGCTCTCTATGATGTATTTGATAAAACTCTACGGTTTTTTTTAATGAATATTCTCCTCATCGAACGCTCTTATCAGTTAACTTTAATATAAATATCAGAAGCTAGAATCTGTCCCTAAACTTGATCGTACCGACCGAGCCGCTTGATACCGTATTCCGGTTCACGTGGTTTTCTCAATAAAATTTCATGACCTAATTAAAATGGGTACAAGAATCCGATGGCACTTTACAAGGTACCTATGCATTCATAAATTATGTCATAAAATGACAGACTAAATAACTATGTTAACTTTACGCCGTGACTTAACTCTAGTTTCGTTATTAACCTAATCACATCGATTTAGAACATTTGTTGTGTGGTAGTGATAGAGGCGCGGCCCGTGGCTTGTCGCTTCAGTCCATGAAACAAGAAGTTGGCGGCGGCCTTGAGTGGCGCGACTAGTGGCGCACGCGCAGTGGTCTCCCATTGTCAGACGTTGCCGGTGGCAGGGAACCTCGGGGGCGGCAGCGGAGGCGGCGGCCGTCCCGCCTCCCCGCCACCCGACGACTGTTCGGACACTGGAACATTCAGAACAACACTATAAGACTCTACACAACAGCTTTTTCAACCCTTTCCCGCAGTCGCCTATAAATAACAGCGCGAAATGTAAAATACACGTCATTGTGATAGACACGACAAGAACATATTCTGCATTTGTAGCTTGGCGTATACGCTTGCAGGACAAGTTATCTTTGTGACTTATCGAAAAATTAATCACTAACGGAATCGGATTTTAAATAACTTATATCAGCCGCATCCATCCCAAGCTGGAGCCATGAGCTGTTATCTCATGTCGAGATAAACAGACGGTAGGTTTTCTGTACAATTGGGGACCTATTGTGCTGGTGATTCTAACCATATATCAAATTTTTTGGTTGCGAAAAATAAACTTCATCTCAGATTGGCGGTAATTGTGTTAATTAATTTTATTTATTTAGCTTAGCTGGCAGAAACCATAGAGTTCTACCGACTAAGTTGAAGTGCCGGCCGGCAGTAATTTGCATGAACTAATTGGTGGCGGAAGCACGCAAAGTAGTGTAGATCAAATTGCCTGTAAATTTGACTTCCGCAAAATAACACCTGAATCAATTAACTAAGTTGAAGATATCTGTCATTAACTTAAACCTAAAAGATCTATTTTCGCGATCAAAAAATCGATGGCAATCGGATTCGGCTTTGGCGGTAGGGCCTTTACCACCATCTCTTATTGCGATTCAATAACTGAATAGATTGCTTATTCATGCCAATGAATAAACGACTCCATTCCATTTGAAATAGAGTCGCTTCTTCATTGGTACGAATATGAATTCTATTCAGTTATTGAATCGCAATAAGAGATGGTGGTAAGGGGGCTGATCAGTCTCTTTTACAGCTTGAATTACTTAAAGGAGGGAGGAAAGAACATAATTATTGACATTTTGATATCATGGAAGGAAGTATTTTCGATCACCGACTTCAGTAAACTTTTATTCATACCGTACTCCAATCAAATTAATTCATCGACCCTGTCTCACAAATTTCATGAAATGGTGAACATTAATTAAATTCAATTTCTCGAATAAATTAACGTCTAAAAAAATAATTATATTCAATTTCTCGAATAGTTACGCAGGTAAAATTCAAATTATTGACTAGATAAATAATTGACTAGATAAATAAAGTCACAATATTTACAAAACCGAAATTATAATAATAGAGAGATATAATAAAGTGAAAATTAATTTGTAAAAATAATTTTCCATTTAGATTCCACTTAAAAATTAAATAAAGTCACTACTTTATTTAATTTTTAAGTTCACTACTTTATTTACTGTTTCGATGTTTTTTACAATAAAATTATGCAAATTTTGCCTAAGGATTGATATTTAAACCGATATCACATGGATAAAGAAGTCTATTCATGTGCTCACATTATAGGTAAGTATGTAGTATGTTTATTACTCTGAGATCATTTATTATTATTTGAATAAATTTTACAAGTACAATAATAATAATAGGAACATTGATAAATCCTGGAGCGGGTTACGGCGGGTGTACAACATTACATTAATTTTCTCTAAGGTGTCTCTACGCGTTGGATCCATATCTATATACCCGCGCACGCCTCCTAAATGACCGGGTTTAAGCCCGTGAGTCCAAGAGATAGAAACATAATTATTCTCATGATGCTAAGTTGCTAGATGAAGTACCTAAATCTTAAAATGAGTTTAGACAGTGAATCAAAATCTGAAGTATTTGTGAAAACAATAGCAAGTTGATGATGATGCCTACAAAGTATATCACATTTTTTTCATATAGAAAGGGCGATGATAGGAGCGGAAAGGTAGGCATCACATCGTGCATTGATGTTCGATGATGTTGAAGTGGAGAAGACATGAAGCTGTGAATTTTTACTGGCGGATAGACTTACAAGAGTCGTGTTTTTCGTCTACGGGCGCTGGCGGCGGCGGCGGTGGCAGTTGTTGCTCCAATGCGTTGACGCAATTCATCATGCTCCCGTACAATCGGCTGTCGCGAAAACTGTCCCTGCACACATGGACATCATCAACTGGCCAGTTAGAGTCGCTCAACACGAGTGGCCACAAGATGCGTTGCGAATAATGTGCCGATCTCGGCAATATTGCTCGAAGTGAAATTTTTGTATCGTGAATTTTGAGAATATTCCCGATTTTACCTAGGCTATTTGACAATGTTCAAAACTTGTATAAATTATTTAACAATATCGTAAAATACACAAAACTATAAAGATCTGCAAACTTTCATTCTAATATCTTCAGTTCGACGATCAAAGTTTGGCGGGAAAGGCCATTTTAAAAGTATGAAATAATATTTCCATTGGAGAAGCAATAAAAAATGCTATAACTTTTATTATGATACTAATTACATGAACGTAATATTTAACATAGCTATCGTACAAATTTCTGATTTGATGCATACAAAATACAAACCTGTGACTTCATAATTTGGTAGTCTTTTGTATGGAGCGTTTTCGGGACAGTCTAAAAATTGAGATTTTCAAATTAACATATCTCGAGAGATTTTTGTGCTATCGAAGTAATTCTTTCATCTATGGTTATATTATGGAGACGTCCCTACATATCAAACCGAAAAAAATGTTAGTCAAATAGCCTATTCTATGAATTCTGTCGGGAATGGCACATGTCTAGTTGCGATGCGGTCTATATTACTTTATAGGGCACGCATCAAAGTCTGCCATAGTATAGAAATAATGGCGTACGAGTATAACATGTTTCTCATACATTTAATGACGTTAAAACGCATCTTGTAGCAATAAGTAATACGAGTATTTTCGTGTTTGTTACGTAGAATTCTATTTCAATTACATATTTCAAATGCTCTTTATACACTACACAGAAATCTTTTTTTTTTCTGTGGTATTCTTTGTTGATACACAAAATTACCGACGTCATATTTCGGCATCAAAAATATCAAAATTTCTTGTATTTTTTGTTTAAGCTCTATTACATCAGAACCTAAATATTCTTTTATTATCTACATCATTAGGAACATTTAATAGGTAGTAGTAATCATTTTGAATCTTCTAATGCGGCAAACATTCAATTCACATGATGGTAAATAGTTTGAATACCTACATACGTTTGCAACACCGCACCGGTACAACTTATCTAGTGACTTTTAGACAGGTCAAGTTCTATAGAATTACAAACGATACGTACCTCTGAAATGGTCCGCTATTCTGCTATTAGACTATTACTCTCTTGAACAATCCTTCTATAATAAATCTTCACGATGTAAGCGGAATATTGGCACTTAAAAAACTATATAGTGCTACGCGTGCCCATGAGAATGTATGAGTCTTGTCGGGTGGTAAACGGTAGTGACGTACTTAGATGTAATTTCGATGTGGTGGTGAAAGGTCACAAGTGTGCCGTAAAAGTTAAAAAAATATAATAATTCCCAACTAACCTTCCGTTTGAATTCCGGAACAGTGCCAAGATTTCTTCAAAGGTCTTATTTTTTGTTTCAGGAACTTTTTTATAAGTAAAAATCCAAAATATCGCGAGGAATACACTAAAAGGCAGGAATGTATAGTTTTCCAATAGTGCCTGTAACAAAAACATACAGTGATATGTAAGTTACATCTCTACTATAATATTATAAATGTGAACGTGAGTTTGTTTGTTAGCTTCCACGACGAAACTACTTAACCGATCATCGTGAAACTTTGTACATATATTCTCAAAGGTATTAATTAGGAAAGACATAGACTATTTATTAAAAAGAACAGTAAACGCGGGCGAAGCCGCAGATGGAAGCTAGTAGTAGTATAAATGAAGCTAAGGCAAAGTCTTGGAGCATATTATGACGCTCAAATACAACGATAAGATCAACTTCTTGTAATATTTTAGACTCAGAATTACTGTTACACAATTTGCGAAAAAGAAATTCAAAATTCTATACTGTAGGCAAGTTTACAAACCTTCATGCTAGGAAAGCCTATCCCCACAACGAAATTGGCCATCCAATTAACTAATACAGCGATCGCCATCGCGCTCGGTCGTGGCCCCTGCGAGAACAGCTCGGCGGTGATCAGCCACGGGATGGAGCCAGGACCCACCGCGAAGAACACCACGAAGCTGAGCGTCGACACCACCGACAGGTAGCTCATCCAGTCTATCATTTCCTGCACATAGCCGAAGAACTCCTATCAGGGGATAGCAACGATGCTCTTTCCCGTGTCCGACCGGATGAGAAATAAACCACAAACATAAATGCACATCACACACTTGTCGATCTATGTATGTGTTTGATGGAGACTGGACCAGTCGACCAGTTTGTGCGGTTGCATCGTGATGTTCTACGGCATCAGTTGTCGATCATTTGTGCTGATAGCGTTGTGAAGTATCCTCTCTATCCGCTGTACTGCGTATGCTAGTGATAAGTGCTTTCTGCTTTTGAGCAGTGTTCGTGTACATCAAATATCGCTTTAGTCAAAACGCGTGCGGCCAGAACTCCCCGTTATCGCCTCATCGTATTATGTTAGTGAACAAAAAAACGTGTAGTGCGGAGTGTGAGTGATGTTCCTAACATTTATATTTGAGAATTTATTTCTTTTTTTTATGCTTTCCTACCGAGAGTCCGGCTTCGGCAACAGGAAAGTCGAAATGGGGAGGGGGAGGGGGGTCTAGCGAGAAGCTAAAGCAAATAAAGGTGGTAGGTGAGAGAAATAAAATAGGTCAGTAAGCAGTGCATGCATTTGCGAATGTTAAGATAATGAACCCACAAAACAGTATATATATTGGCATGTTGTAATTTTGCCAGTATATATTTTGTGTTCGTTTTTGTAAGTTTGGGCAATAGAAGGATATTAATGAATATTATAGATAAAAAATAGGGTAAAGATAGAGTAAAATAGAGTACAGCAAGTTGTGAAGAAAGCAGGTAAGGAAGCGTGCGTAAGCAATACAATACGTCCTGATTGGTAATGTGATCGCTGTTGACATCGAAATTATATAAATTGCCAACGCAACGTTGACCTTATCTATGGCAACACAATACCAGCCAAAACAAAGGCCCGACGTTTTAATTCTTTGAAATCGTATTGTATAATGTAAAAGTTGTATAATTACCTTCTGATTTATATTTTTCAGAATAATTCAAATGAATTAAAACATAGTCCTTAATTCTTAATCTAACTTACAACAACCTTAATAACTATAATGCAATAGACCAAAGAATAAATAACATCCTTTGGTAAAAACGATAAAAATATGAGTATTTTCTTGTATTTCACCCAATATCAAAGCACAGTCGGATGTCCAAAATCCCCCTGTGATCAGTGCTTCACCCACGACCAGAACTTAGGTTTTGCACTTGGAGGAATACCCAGTGCTCAGCTACCAATAAATATAGCTTCCTAGATAAATTCCGAAATTGAGACAATATAGCATCAAATAGACTTTATAAGACATATTATGTTCTAATAAGAACATATGAATTGTGCTCTTTAATTTTATTACATTTTATCAGAGGGTGGCAAACGAGCATGTGGATCACCTGATGTAAAGAAATCACCACCGCCCATGAGATTAGCAACACCGCCGATCCGTTGCCAGCCTATATCCCTTTCTTTCTTTAACTAAGATAGAACCCAAAAATATGTATATTCTATTGTAATAAAGATTTATTTATCAATTATACAGGTACCTTTTATTAAAATAGAATGAAAATCAAGTACATAATTTCTGGTCAAAACAACTAATTTAAGTAGAATGAAAAAAGTAAATATCCCCCTTAGTCCTTTCTCCTTCAATTTAAGAGTTACCTACTGAAGACTATTTTTCTAGACCATTTTTCTATAATTCCTTATACAAATTTCTGTTCTAAAAGCAATTTTGGGGAACCTTGTTTGAGTGTTCTTATAAGAGGTAAGGGCAAAGTTAAATGACTTCACGTGCATGTATATACGTTTACTAGTTTCAATCGACATGATATACGCATCAATTACGTCAAGAACAGATTGCTTAATGGGAGATTTTTGTTCGTGTTCGATCTGTCAACGTAAACAAACCGACTAAATAGAGAAGGACTCTCATGTTGTGAATTTATAAGACGCGTGTTACATACCAAAATTATGTGGCTTACTTGCTTACATTTTGAAGTGAGCAACCCGGCCAATTTGGATATGTAACACGCGTCTGGTAAATTCACATTATGAAACTGCTTTTCAATTTGGTCGGCTTGTAAAAGTTAACTCGTTCGAATTTGACCAAAACTCGGACTAAGCACTCAGTATCGTTTTCGTTGTCAGTAATATCAAGCACGGAATGATTATCGAACATTGTAAATGGTCAGTGTAGAGCAGGGGTTCCCAACCAGTGGTCCGCGGACCGCCAAAGGTCCGTGAGAGGTAAATTATGGTCTGTGATACTAACTCGTAATGAAAGAGCTTGAACACTAGTATACAAAATACTAAAATCTTGAATTATAGAATAATGGATTTATATGACATTCGGGGACCCTACACCCAACAAAAACCTCGTAGTGGTCCGCGAATAAAAAAAGGTTGGGAACCACTGGTGTAGAGCTACAGCTCTAATAAAAATTTCCTGAATGAAGCCTCGGGACTGTCCCAAAATTTTCCAATTTGTTGTCCAATTCTTTGTAAATTTTAAAGTTTTTTATAAGACACACCTTTATCAAAAACGAAATGGTGATGAAAATGGAGAAGATGAACATTCCGCCGAGGCCATAGAGGTGCAGGGTGCGTCGTCCAGTGCGGTCCATGAGCGGCAGAGAGACAAGCGTCATTCCGACCATGATGGCTCCAATTCCCATGGTGGCAAACTTGGCCGACTCGTCTGTTAGGCCCGAAGAGGTGAACAGGATTGTGGAGTAGTAGAAAACCTTGTGAAAAATATTTAAAATTTTATTTCTTGTAGCAAAAAACACTACGATAAAATCATAAAATGGTAAGATTTCCTTAAAGGCTAGTCAACAGTAGTCTGCTCGTACTAATACTGGTGGGATACAGGTCTCTGTCAAATTAAAGTTTAGACTGAATACCACCACGCTGCGGTCACTTCTCATTTATTTTCAAAAGAATATTATTTATGTATGTGTAGGAATTAATGTCTTGGCACATAAATACATCATATTAAATAATTATATAATTACAGAAAAACAAGATACTTATATATTCCAAATTCATTGTACAAATACAAAATAAAATCCATTAACTAAACTCAATATTAATTCTGCTAGATATTTTTGCTGCTGTGGATAATATTTAAAATCATCTACATACATTTATTTAACAGTTTCTTTTCTATTTCTAGACATGAATTCTGGCTGATACGCTAGATGATAGATAATATGATGAAAACATTAAAATATGTTTTCAAACGTCATATTTGTTTGAGTACACCATTGAACACACCTTAACTGTACGTGGCAGACAAAGACTTAAAAAAGTACTGTGGTAAATCCCCAATTATCAAAGTGGTATGGATGAAATTAAAATTTTTGGTGGATAGTACGATCATTACTAAGGAGCAACATGACCGGATGAGTCGAGAAAACTCCACTTTACCGATGTTAACGAAAACCGAAACCTCAGAACAATTTCTTATTTTTTGAGTGTCTATGATCACCAGGATCGCTCCCGAGGTAGCTCTGAAGAGATCTTATGCAGATTGACCCTGACTACAATAATCGTCATACCGCATTGATTCCACTGAGTTGCTGGGAGAGTTGCATGACGACGCCGATGAGCAAAGGTGCACGGAGTGTTGGTGAACAGAGCAGCTCCCTCATCGAGATGGACGCTTCGGCCTGCTGGGCGCGCTCCTCCGCCCGCATCTCCTCGATGTCCTCCTCAACCTGCACCATTCCATTCATTAACAACTTACTGGTCTCAATTGAAGGGGTTTAGAGCAATTTCCGTCGCGCTGTTTTCCTGAGGGTTGGCGGAGGACAATGGGTTTCAAACTGATCAAAGATTGACTTGATTTATTGACAGTTATTTTATGATGTTTGTTAAATAATGATAAGCCATGGATAATGCCGATCAGGGCCAAAAAAGACGCATTAATCCAATGCGCCTTTTTTCTGGCCAAAATAAATCGACTCCGGTAGTGTGGACGCGCGGGCGAGCGGCGGGTAGAAGCTAGTAATTCATAACAATTTTTTGTGTCATTTTTCAACACGATTCATATGAAGATGATTGAATGTCCATTACCTGATTGCTAGCCCTTAGCCTCCTCAAAGCACGCCGCGCCTCTTCCTCCCACTGTCGTGTGATGAGCAAGTATCTGGGAGACTCCGGGCATGCTGGCAATAGAATCAGCTGCAGGATCGCGGGACAGATCGCTAAACCTGGGTATAGTCACAAAAACTACTTATCCACCGTACGTTCACGCAGAAGTATCCAATGAAAACAATATACATCAAGATTTCCCCTTTATGGATATATCTTCTTGGAAAATGATTTTTACAAAATAAGGACGCACCTAGTAAGATCGGCCATCCTTCATCAGTGCCAAGGATCTGTTCGATGCCAAGCACTTGCGACAGCAGCAGGCCGACGGTGACTGCCAGCTGGTTGACTGTGCCTAGCCCGCCGCGGAGGTTCAGCGGCGCGATCTCGGATATGTACATTGGCACTAGTGATGTATTCAGACCTGTCGACAAACTTGACTTTAGTATATAAGTGACAAATTGCGTCTTATATGGCACTTTAGTATCGACCATTAAGTGGCAGGAACCTACGACGAGATAAGTTGTTATAGATAATTAGTTTATACACATTATTGTAAACAATGCTCAGTTTTACGTAATCAATTATTTACTTAACTCACCGGAATAAGTAAGTATTTACATGTAAATGAACAAAATGTTAGGAATTATTGTCACTTAATTGTTGATATTCCTTTACTTTCGATATAATTGTCGATGTTGATAACACTGAATTAAAGTAACTAATTATTATGTTTTAATCTTATTCAAACCATTTAGTTTTGTTTTCTTTCTTAACTCTATATAATATCGATGAATTTAATTACCACAGTTGACTCCTATGATGAATCTGCCGAAGATGAGTAACTCATAACAGTGTGATATTTTGGTGAAACCCATGAGACTAGCGCCGCTGATGCCAAGGATGTTGTTGAGCAATAGACCCCCTTTTCTGGTAATACAAATATTAAAAGTAAATGTTATTATCTAATTAAAGAATCAAGTGACTATTCAGTCACTAATTAATATAAACTTGACCAAATATTACGCCTCAAAATTTGTAGATCCTTACCTTCCGAACCGATTCGCAATCATCCCTCCAGAGAAGCCACCCAACATTCCACCGATAGCGAAAATGCTGACAGCGACGGAGTAGAGCCTGTTGACGGTGTCATCGTGAAGATCCAATCCGTATCGGTTCTTGTAAACATCCTTCATGAAGTTAGCGATATTCTGGAAAAGAAGAGATAGTTGAAACACAATCGAATTGAGATGCTCGTAGAGCTGAACGTGATGGTAGGCTAAAACTGATTACTCGTATCACACATATTGCCACCGCTGTGTTCCATGTAGGTAAGTATATCCAGAAACCAGAAGCAACCACCAAAGTGACAGTGATTTCCTAGATTTCCGATGATGCTACTCAATGACACACTTATATTTCTTCGGCTCTGGATTTGATTAGCTCTAGCTGATTCGTAATAAATAAAGGAAGTATAAAGTATGTACTAACTTTGCCAGGAGCGTTAATGACACCAGTGTTGTAACCGAACTGCAACATGCCGAGCACCGCGGCGAGGATAGCATACGATAGGAAGAAGGTTAGGCCCTGGAACAAATAATTGTCAAATGTTAAATTATTGCAAAATGCGAACAAAATCTCACAGAAGTTAACGTCTAACTCTAGCAAGCAGTACATGTGACTCTGCAAAGCCCTGCATAATCAAATAAAAGTAAAGCCACATGACTAGGTAACGAAGCGCGGCAGTCGTCTGTACCTCTGAGAAGCATTCGGTTATAACGCATAGTTGTTGTAGTGTTCGTAAAACGCATGTTCGTGGAAGAAACAATAAAACAAAATATTCAGTTAACACCTACCGCATATAGTGTCGAATCAATTAAATCTCTATCCAAGGCGTTATAAACTATACAGTGAGACAGTACGTCCAAAACTAGATCACCGATTTGAACTATACAGTCATCTGCTTGTAGATGGTCTATATCTATACGCTTCTAGTATATTGCTGCAAATACTAAAGTACGAAGTACGTCTTAAGGCTACGCCGAGCCGACTAATATTGAAAGGTTACATATTCAGATATTATGTACTGACAAAAGAAAAATATTTGAAAACATAATTTCATTGCAGTTTTTTTATATTAATTAAAGTATATATATTGACGTGCTAGACACAAATATCTTCTTATAGAACAGCGCCATAAAAAAATATGTAATCGGGTACACAGTATAGAAAAGTTTGAGTTAGCTAGTTTTTCCGGTTTTGGTTAAGTATCCACGAAACTATTTTCGTCGGTTTTTACATTTGATCACCAAGTGTTCGTCGATCAGTTGCCAGCCTATACTTCTTCTGGTGACCTCACTCACTCGCAGGAACACAACAACCCTCAAGGAAAAAGAAGAGAGAAGGGAAAGAGATTAAGATAATCCATAGTTGATGGGAATATCTCTGAAGAGATTTGACAATCAAAAGTGTTAATTATTATTTTCTATTCCTAGAATAGCATTCAATCAATGCATTCAATCTATTGATGAAAGAACCAAATGATTTCAACTACCATTCGTTGTCGTTCAAAGTGAATACACAACAGAGATATGTGGTTTTATTCAGATACGCCGAGCGCAACTGGGGACAAACGAACTAAATGAAAAGAGCAGACCAACTCCAATTAAAATAAAATTCAATGGGAATGAAAACCGTTTGCAACACACCGCAGCTGAAAGCGTTTTCCCGTTCATATTCATCAAGACAGGCAGACATCCAAGCGCCTGTCTCGATGAATTTGAAACGGAAAAGGGCTCTGGAAACTGGGCATCGGACACAAGCACTACTAAATATTGCAGTTTGAATAAAAAATGAATAAATGTGAAGGTGAGACTAGTAACTGTGTAATAGTGACTGTAATGTAACAGAATGGGAATGAAAATGGGTTTTATCCCGTTACTAACTGGCAAAATAGAGGCAGATAGGTTGTATTAGAGTAACTTGGGTGAAGTCTTCGGTATGGCCCAGCACGCAATCATACTTCAAGTTTAGAATTTTTAAGCTATTGTTATTTAACTGATGGTAAATTTTAAGATGAACTCTATGGGAGGAGCTCGATGACTTCAGTCTAACCAAACACGCAAGTTAAGCAACCAGTACCGTAGCCTATCCATGGATGGGTTTATTTACCTCAAGCTCCTCCGTGCTTCGAATGGCACGTTAAGCAATCGGTCCCGGCTGTTGTCGTTAGATGACAGTCGTTAATCAAAGTCAGTGCCCTTTAGTCGGCTTGTAAACACAGGCCTCCGCCAACCCGCAATTGAGTAGCGTGGTGGGGTATGCTCTAAGCCCCTTCGATTGAGGGGGAGAACTATATCCCAGCAGTGGGACGAATAAGGGTTGAAACATAATTTTAAGAAATTATAGTAAAGCGGGTTTCTTTATGTGCACATAAAGAAAGAATTTAATGTACATGTTAATGTCAAAACTCATAAGCGGTCAAAATCACTTTCGACAGCTAAATTCAGGTAAAGATGTTATACAATTTAAAAAAATTATATCTCCGCTTTAGCAGTAAATAGGCGGTTAGTCAGTTAGTCACAGCTTCCTGAAACATGGGAATTCGCCACAGACCCCGCTGCGGCATATGCCTGTCAAGATGTCAGGCCTAGAGTTCCATTTATGGGCTGCCTGACAGTCTGAACGACGTGCGTGGTTACTGGGAATCTGTATGTGAAAATCGCAGTATCTTCCACAAACCAAGTAAAGGAATTTATTTTTACTTTTATCATAATGTTATAATAAAGCACTTGTACTGTTCCACGTTATTATATTTAATATTACCGACCGGTTTCCCCGCTAAGGCATTATCAAGGTAAACAGATGGTGTTTGTGTTTCTACAAAACATTTTTTTACATCATAATGTTAACAAGTGCTTTATTATAACATTATGATAATAATGTTCCACACAGTGCCAACTATCAACTTTGCTTTTATCTTTTATTTTATTTATTCATCAGCTATTGTATTGTTTTAGTTAAGAACTGAATAATGTAATATTACTTTTTAACGATTAATATTAACGAGATGGTCGCCCATGCAATACCAGTGACAACGACAGACGGAATATGCTGGGACAAAGAACGTAAGTAACTGGCGGATGAGAGGGAGAGAAGGAGAAAGACCATACGGAAATAAATAGAGGTTATACTGTGCAGCCCTGACAGCCCAGGTAGTCATGCTCACTAAAGTGTTCAAACTGGTGGTGGTGTCGTGTGGCGGGTCGCCGCATTCCCAATAAAATGGTTGAATGCGGTGATGGCTGCCCCATGCATCAACTCGTGAACGGGTGCAGCCAGAGGGGACTGGTCTGCCCTGGCTGTTTACCTTGCAACCATGCAAGGTAAACAATAGGAGCAATAGACAATAACATATGGTAGTAATAGACAATAATATAATTATTAGCATAATAGCGACGTGCAATTTATATTGTAAGAATATTGTAAGATAAAAAATAGAAAATTGTTAATAAAAGGTACGGACCCCGGGTCTGTAAATCTACAGACGCGTAATATAAATCAATAAAAAAAAAATACTTTTTAAGCTTATCGTTTATAGTAATAAGGTACCAAACATGACGTCTGATTTATTTTGTGTTGTCGACCTAAATGTCACCACTTCGCCTGATAAGAAGCATAGGTTACCACAGAATGCGGGGACCTTCATCACAGTGATTAGCGCTCCGCTGGCAGTCCCCCTTTCCTTGACAGTTAAATACCAAAAATAAGTATTATATTACGCTTCTACTAAATAACCCAGGTTTAAAGGAAGAGGAAATGATGTGTACCGACAGCAAATTCCAAAACTTTATGGTTTGGTACAGAGTAATTGCCAAACTTTTTGGCGCTCGAAGACAACAACTGTAACATATGAGAATGAGAGTCCAGCATTTTTGCTCCTAAGGAGGAATAGATAAGGATAGATTTGCTTAAAGAGCTCTTCAGATTCATGATAGATGCAGTAAAGGACTCACAAACTACCAATGTCTCTGTATACCCGAAGGTTCTCAAGCGGTTTTGGTGAGCAATCATCTTAACCAAAGGACGCTTGCGTTAACAGAGGCATCATTCACGCGTTATCGATCTAGAAAAAAAACACTTCACATACGTCTTTCTTGAAGTTAAATATTTATATTTTTAAATATTCCAATTACGAGCGATACTCTCTCTTTTTTGCCGCAAAGCCAAGAAATGTTTTGAAATGTATATTACGTGAATATAACATCAGTATCAAATAAACTCAAGGTTAATCCCACCAAATGAAAAACGTCCGTAAGTACCACTCAGAGGTTCTCGCACAGATCTACTTTCAGCGAATATAATTTGAAACGACATATTTTATCCGGCAAAAATAATTTGGACTCATTAACGATAATTTATGACGACGACCCCTGTAATTACATTTATTTGAAACCTTATTTACCTACTCAAACAGCCTTTGCAAGTAAGTTGACTTTAGCGGCTCAAGATCATGCCTACCTTTCATCTGTGAGTACCGACGGCGTATTAATATCAACTTGAAGGTAATTTGAATTAACGGTAGGTTTAATTTGAAGAGATCAGTCATGTGTTTTCTTTACAAACTGTGTTTGAACAAGTTTAAGAGGTGTAAGTCACTCACTATCATCTTTGAGCCAACCGCACCTGTAGGTATCTGTTGCACCTTGCTGACTACGACGTTTTAGCAAAAGAGAAAATGAGTGACAGCGTGATTGTAAGATGCCCGACTAAGGCCTAGTACCTCCACCTCGCAGAGAATCGCAGCCTGTTCACCATAAGCATTTACTTAGAAACCTAGAGGGTTGTTGTGTTTAATGCGTGTGAGTGAGGACACTAGAAAGGAATGAGTGGCCGTGTTGGCAAAGTAGAGGCGGCGTTTGATATTTTATTTTGTAAGCATTTATAAGGTAGGTTCACCGCTTTACATTAGGCGGGCTGTGAGCATTACCACTCGACGTAGTATATAAAAGTAGGTAAACAATGTAAAGTTTTATCATTGAATCGAATTTTTGGATAAAATTGGGAAAAATGGGGTGTAAGTGGTTTATCAACATCTTTGGACCAAAGCTAACTTCACCTGCAAGCGGTGCACCCTGCTGACTGACAAACGGAGCTCTGGAGAAAAGAGAGGTTGGGAGCGTAATTGTAAGCTACCCGACTGGAGAATGTACCTCCACCTCACAGAATATCGCAGCCAATAACAATACCCATGAGCGTTGTTGTGTTCCTGCAAGTGAGTGAGGTCACCAGAAGGGAGGGAGATGCTGCGATGGCAGCGGGGGTGGCGGCGCGCGAGCGATATTTTATGTTGCGAGCATTAATATGGCTACGGTAACCGCTTCATATCAGGCGGACCGTATGATTGTCTGCCACCCGACGTTGTATAAAATAAAAAAAAGAAATAAAGAATTTAATAAAATTGGCTTTATCTGTATATGATAAAAGGCTTATTTATTTGTGTATGTAGTGTAAATTGGGTCGTTCAAATAAATCGCATATGATCTGTAAACCCATAATGCGACGTGCATCTTACTGCGTTTTCAAAAACGACATGTGAAACAAATCTGTGTCGCTTATTCGCATGAATGCACAATACGATTCGCAGTACACTGCGTTTTCATAAAAGGAGTGCGATGAGTGTTTGTGCACTACGTAACACTTGCCAAATCTAAGAAAATCCGTATCTAAAAAAACTCGATCATTCGCCCGAAATTTTAGATATTCAATAACCCACTTTTTTTTTCGATTTGTTATTTAAAGACGTCACAATAATATAAATATAGGTGAAATAATTACTTCGATTGCATAAAAACTTCTCGAGATATGATAACTTGAAGATCACAATTTTGGACTATCCCGAAAACGTTCCATACAAAAGGCCACCACGTTATGACGTCACACCGTGCTATTTTATATGCATTAAATCAGAAATTTGTACGACAGCTATGTTAAATATTGCGTTTATGTAGCCAGTGCCGTAACAAAAGTTTAGTATTTTTTATTGTTTCTACAATGGTAATATTTATTTTTTATAATTTCATACCTTTAAAATGGACTTTCCCACCAAACTTTGACCGAACATAAAACACGTCGTACGTAAGTTATTAAAATTTTCATATCGCAGATCGTTCTAGTTTTATGTATTTTACGTTACTGATAGAGAGTTTTTATAATTTTGTGACATGGGCAACAAGCCTATTAGGAGTAAGGTCTTGTGATTTTCCAGAAATTAGCATCGGTAAAAGTCTCACTTAGGATCTTAAATTGGTTTAATTAGTCTATTTATTTTCATAACATTAAATTATATAATCCGAGAAAATAAAAGTAATTTTGAATCTTTTATTTAAATTATATTCACATAAATTTAAAATAAAGCAGGATATATAATATATATGAATATATATAGAAAACTAGCTGAGCCGACGTTAGACGTTCGAATTGGTTTCGCGCAATCTGTCAAAAGACTGACAGTACTGTCAAACGACATAAAGTTAATAGTTGAAAAGTTTCATAAGAACTTTCTCCTGACAATAACAAATAGAACAAAAAAAAAAAAAGAATTTGCGAAATCGGTTTAGCCGTTCACGTGTGATGCGAAGACAGGGAAATAGACATTCATTTATATGTATATTTATATTTAAATGAATTCCAATTTTACAAAAAGGCAACATTGGAGTAAATATGTTGATGAGACTGCGAGCAGTTTCAATTCTGGAACCACTGTTCCACCATCATAAAGGAGGTCATGTAGACCACTGTCTACTCATGTAATCCTTTATGACTCTTCGCAGACGGCACGAATACATCTATTCTGGGATGTAAATATATTATTTATATCGACTGAGTTTCCCCATAGTGAGATGCAATAGCTAATAATTGACGGGACATACCCGTGGTAAGCCATTATACCAGCTCTCATGTCAACTTTGACCCCAAAACGCCATAATGCTTAGCTGCAATTACTCTGGGTGCATATCTTTTCATATGCTGTTTCCATTTACATTGATTGCCAATTATACCCAGGAAAGAGACCTCGTTTGACTGCTGTATAATGTCGTAATCTTTTTATCATTTCGGTTTTCCTCCATCCTCAAACAATTCTCCGAGCGTTACGTCGTATGTTACGCGTGTTTGCCGTTTACCTACCTCACATGATTGCCGTATGCCGTATCAAGCAGACGGCATGGTATCGGTATACACTGGTCTGTTAATTAATCTAAACAAACGATTAGATTGGCGTGGCTACCCAGTGGACAGCTACGGACCGGTGAACCGCGGCTATTAGTGCAGTGGAGGGTGGTAAGGCAAACCACATCACGAGTAGGTATATTTGCAAGTAAGGTGCAAACCACACGGCGGGGCGGGCCGGGCCGGTCAAATTGAACGCGAACGATAGTGCAAAGGGAATCCTATACTACCAACGCACACGGAGGGCAAAAAGACCGCCCCCGGTGCCCGACGGACACTGGCAGCTCGGCATAACATATCGGAGGGCAACCGCATGCATTGACGGTCAGATGGCGTCTTTATTGCTTTGCGGTCAAAAAGACTGCGCTGCTCCGCCGTGTGCTTCGCGCCTAAACGTACGTAGCAATAATGTATCTATTTAATCAAGCAACGGAGAGGTTGTGGCTAACTTAACTTGCTAAGAGACTAACCGACGCTTTACGTAATTTGACTAAGAGTTTGTCTAAAAGTTACGTACGAAATAGGTGCGAAAACTTATGCCCACTGCCACTTCAGATTGCTGACTCTGAGAGCGATGTCGACCACTTTGGTTCGCCGTCGAATGTCTTCGACGTTAGGTACATAACGATTCTCATATCATAAGATAGAACCTTAGTTCAGTTTAACTTTAGTTTAGTTGAACTTTAGTTAAACTTTAGTAGTTTAACTGTAATGAGATTACATTGAAATATGATCGAATTTAAGATTTGCTTGCTGCTCGCAATAAGATTAGATATCAATGAATGAATGAATTCAAGTACAAAATTTTCATTCAATTCATAATTCAATCTAGATTCGGTCAACTTTCATGCTACGATTTAAAATAAATACGAGAACGGGGGCCTACCGCCGAAGACATGGCGGTTACCATTGCAATTTTTGAATGCGAAAATGAAACTATTGCTTTGATTATTCCTAATTTAACTAAAACTAAACTAATCTTAAAATACAAACTTAATTAACTAAAAATAAACTAATCTTAAAATGAATATTATTATATAAAAAAAAAGAAAGAAAAAAAATACCTATATTATTCCTAATTATGTTCCTCAGCTGTTAGAAATCCTAGAGCTCTACCGTCGCTGATGTTTGTTCATCACTTTAAATTAGGAGCAATTTTTGGAATCAAAAAAATCGATGGTAATCGGCTTCAGCTTCGGCCAGGGATGGACTAAGGTCTAGGCAACGTAGGCACGTGCCTAGGGCCCGTAATGTTTGGGGCCCGAAAGTTAGGTTTTTAACTTTTATTTTGGAAGTGAAAACTTCTTTAGTAGATTCAGAAATACAATGTTGGGCCGGCTTTAGTTTTAGTCCGCCACTGGCTTCGGCGGTAGGGCCCCTGAGGGCCAATTCTCGTAATTTTTCTACGAACGCAGATTGAAAGTTGACCGAATCGAGATTGAATTGTGAATTGACTAAAATTATATACTTGATTTCATTAATTAATTATTATCAATTCTTGTTGTTGGCAAAGTAACATTCTTAGTTTGTTTTTCACTCATATTTCGATATAATCCCGCTTAAATTTAATTTTGAAGTTACGTATTGTGTTACGAGAATATTATAGAGAATATAATTTGTGAGATCGAGACTGGATCGAAACTGAATTTTGCCTACATTTTAATTACGAGAATTGCCCCTCTAGGCAGTCTCATATTAGCTATATTTTTCAAATTACCTGCTCTAACAGCCGGAGTTTTCTTCTTTGCGAGTGTTCTTCTAGCCTGTCTACGTATTCTCGCAACTCCTCGATTTCCTCCTTCACCTGCTGCACCGTGTCTAGCTCCTGCTTGATGGCCACCATATCACGTTTCACCTGAGAACATCACGGCAATATTACTAACGTTAAATCACCGACTTATCAGGATCTAAAATGGTTTTAAAAATATCGCCAGTCCCCACGCAAATCAAACATAAAGTGTAAATTCCAACAAACTTCCATATTTGACGAGCTCGCTGGCGTAGCGGTCAATGACGCGGCTTCGACACCAACGTTCGTGGGTTCGATTCCCACATAGGACAAACATTTGTGTTTGTGTGCATGAACATGTCTGTTTGTCTTAGTCTGGGTATGTATGTCTTAGTATGTATCATAAGTATGTATTTACAAAAAAAAAATGTATTTACGTATGTTTATCAGTTGTCTAGTACCCATATTATTTTGTGCCATAACACAAGCTTCGCTTACTTTGGGGCTAGATCCGTGTAATTTGTCTGACAATATTTATTTATTATTATTTATTTATATATACGTGTAAATGTGTATAACGTAATCAAAATGCTTATTTAAGCATCAAACCTACTGCATCTACGAGCCGTAGTGACAATTTTGTTATTATTAGATGCAGCAGGGTTGATTTACGTTTCGAATTTATGTAATAATAATAAATAAATATTCCTGTATAAATCCAACATTGCCATCTGGTCCTAAACTAACAGCTTGTACTATGGGTACTAGATAACTGATATTATACTTAAATACATTTTATTAATAATTCAACTTTGAAACGCTGAAAAGTACATTAATGACTTTCGATGTTTTACATATTATGGCCCGTCGAAATATTGTAATTTTTGAGTTATTTTGTTTTTTTTTTGAGAATATTTATGTAAGTTTTTTTTAATAATTATAAATATTTTGTCTATTTAAGTATATATATATGTGAATGTTTATAGTAATTTTATTCATAAAGTGGTTAAATTTAATTCATTGAAATGTCAATGTTGTTTTATTTGTTTATAATAATTATATATAAGCATTTGTATGTCTAACAAAAGGTTGTTTTAGATATTCGGTTATAAATTATGAAATATTTTTTTTCAATAAAAATAGAATACCTTTTCATAGAAGCCAAGGCGTATTCACATAGTTGTTTATCACTTCATTAAAGTCGGTTTATTTTTTATTTTAGAAGACATTATTAATTGCTTGCGCATGCGCTCGTATGGGCCTTGAGATGGTCAAAATGCCAGGCACTTACAATAAATGCCCAGTAAGTACCTGTAAATGCCCAATAAATGCCTAGTTTTGGGCATAAATAGGGAATTTTTAAGTATTCTTTAGGCAATTATCGTAAAATTAAATTATCGTTCTTAGCACATTGCTTTTATAGTGTAAAAGAGTATTTGGATAACAAAGAAGATTGAATTGTATACTTTGACTATCAAATAATTTTCTAGAATATATCTGAATTACATAAATTATGTATAACAGAGACGATGAAATGGACATTATGTAGTTAATATTTTTGAAATGATGATTTAATTGTGACTTTTCCAATGATAATATTTTTCTGCTACATATTTGCATACCGGCATCAAATCAGATTGAATACCTTAACCGAATTAACAACAATATTAAGAACCTTGTACGTGTATTCTGGCAAATAAAGAATTTGGATTCTCGTAAATGCCGGGCATTTTGCCCAACTGTATACGTGCTTTATCCCGTAGCCCTGTGGTAATAAAAAAAACGTATCCCTTGTCTACAACAGAAAGTCTGTGTCAGGCGCGTTATCCAACCCTCAAAAAAGTTTATGGTCACAGCCACCCAAAAATCGGCCAAGGTCGAGTCGGAGTACGAACTTGGTCATGAACAATCATGACTTATGATGACTTTTTTGAAGGGTTGTGGCACAGTTTTATATGAAAATAGTAATACTGTGGTTGTGGGCTTGCGTGCCCACAACGGTGGATCCGCCCTTGGGTTCTGTGCAATTTTTTTTTAGCCTAATGCCTTTAATCAGAAGGCCAATTCTCATAAATTTTTCTACAATCGCAGATTGAATGTTGACCGAATGGAAATTGAATTGTGAATTGACTAAAATTTTATACTCGATTTCATTAATTAATAATTATCAATTCTTATTTTTGGCAAAGTAACATTCTTAGTTTATTTAATTTTCGGTCATATTTCGATTTAGTCATACTTAAATTAAACTTTGAAGTTACATAACGTGATACGAGAATACCAAATTTGACATTTGTGAGATCGAAACTGGATTGGAACTGAATTTTGACTACATTTTAATTACGAGACTTGCTCATCAGATCGTTCATTAGTCTGTGAATGAATCGAAACTTCTCTTTTTATAACAGCAATATTTAATATTGTTCGACGAGTGTCTTTCAAAGGCATGAAACTTAATGAAAGAAACGATAGTACTTACAAACTTTTCCGCGCTACCTTGAAAGATCTGCTGTGGCCCTAGTGCAGAAAAGTTTTTCTTTATATTACTTCCGATGGCAGACAAGCAGCCCGCGCGATGTGAAGCGGTATCCATAATCTTGACGTTTACAACATAAAGAATTGCTAGCGTGCTGTCATTCTCTATGCCATGGCAGCAACACTACTAAGTAACTATTTTTTTTTTTACTATAATTTAATTTAGAAATTTATTAGTAATTTTTTTAGAAACAACAGTTTTAAATCTAAAAATACATATGTTCACATTTTATAATATTAGTACGTTTTTTTTAATTATTATTTTTTACTCATAATAATTACAATCTACAGACCTGGGGTCCGTATCTTTTTTTTAATAATATTCTATTTTTATATCACAATTTTCTAACAATTTATTAATTGTACGTCGCTTTTGTGTTAATATTGATACTATTGTCTAATTGTGTAAATATTAGTATGTTACTCGTAGCAAGCGAAGCGGGATATTATTATTTGCGCATTTATTGTTGTGTGAAGTGCAGGCTAGTGAATCAGCGTTATCTATTTGTTAATTGTTTGTGGTTTAAGTTGCTTTGTGGGTAGGAATTATGCATTTGAATTAATCAACATGTAATTTGTATTTAGGTCTTTGACTATTTACCGCTTCGGTTTCTTAAAATTACGTTTTGTGAGCCTTGTTTCTCTTTTGTAACAGCGAGTGCGCTATGAACGCGAGTTTAATTTTTCAGTTCAGTTAGAATGAGCTCGGTGGTCGAATGGTTAACAATGGCCACTTGGACTCCAAGATCGCGGGTTCGATCCTCGCACAAGACAAATATTTGTGTGCATGAACGAACATGTGTCTCTTTGTCTTGGTTTAGGTGTTTTCTATGTATTGTATGTGTGTATTTACTAAAAAAAATGTATTTAAGTATTATATAAGTTACCTAGTAACTATAGCACAAGCTTCGCTTAGTTTGGGACTAGATGGCCGTGTGTAATTTGTCCGTGTGTAGTTTTGTTTGTACTATGTCTAGGTAACTGATATTATACTTAAATTTTTTTTTGGATATACTTACATATAATACATAGAAAAAACCCAGACGAAGACAGATTCATGTATACAAATATTCGTCTTATGCGAGAATCGAACCCGCGACCTCGGAATCAAAGAGGCCATTGCTAAACATTCTACCAAAACTTCAACTATTTCTCGTCCTTGAACCATAACTTAGTAATTTATAGAAAACTCATTAGTTTTTTTCTGAATACCATTTTACATAATACGTGAAATCATAACTCTTCATACCTACAGTACCCGTACCTCTGTTGGTACGGCGGGTCTTTAAAATTAATCCACACCACCAGCTAATAATATTGTAAACGTCACTAACTAAAGACATTTCAAAGCATAAAAGTAATACGAGTGTCTATTGTATCCAATGAAAGTACTTTTGAATAAATTAAAGCACGCACGCACATAAATGGTGCACATGCCAAACGTTCCGTTATGATTGTTAAGGTTGCCTGGAAGAAATCTCTTAAAGAGATAAACTCGCCCTTGTACACCTTATCGTTTACACTATTTTATGTAACCACTGTATATGCAATAAAGAATATATATATAAATAAACTTTTTTCATAATTTACTCTTCTTATCATCATCATCAGGTCATTTTAGTCTCCACTACAGGAACACGACCCTCTCTCGTCCGGCCCAGACAGAAGGAGGATTTACCCTACACTCCCCACGCTGGCCAGACGTTGTTGTGGTTGGGGAGGCCTGATCGATGTTATATAATATATTTCCCTTAGTCGCCTTGTACGACATCCACGGGAAGAGACGTAGTAATTCTATTCTAGTCTGCCGGAAACCACACGGCCGATAAAATAAAAGTAATACGAGTATCTATTGTATCCAATGGAAGTACTTTTGAATAAATTAGTGAACTCTTGCACATAAATAAACTTTTTTCAATTAAAAAAATCTCAAATAAAAAAATCTTCTCGAGATATGTTAACCTGAAAATTACGATTTTGGATTTTCCCGAAAATGTTCCATACAAAAGGCTACAACTATATGACGTCACACCTTAAAACAGAAATTTGTACGACAGCTATGTTCCATACTGCGTTTATGTAACTAATGCTGTAACAAAAGTTACAGTATTTTTATTGTTTTCCCAAAGTTTATATTTTTTTAAATAATTTCATTCTTTTGAATTGGACTTTCCCACCAAACTTTGATTGATCGTAAAACAAGTCGGACATAAGTTGTTAAAATTTCAAGAGCGCAGATCGTTTCTTTCGATCGCAGTTTTCTATAATTTAAGATAATGATATTTTTTTTTTATAATCTTTCCACATCTGTATTAATTATATTTACATAAACACAGTATCCATAAGGCACTTAATTGCCACTTAAAAAATTAAATTAATTGAAATTAATTTTAAACTATTGTTTATCCTCAATGAATATTCGACTCGTCCAAAGAACAAAGTTCGATGAGACCATGGAACAATAACGAGTTGGGTGTAAGTAGTTCATCACATCTTTGAACCAAAGAGAACCTCTCTTGCACCTCTTGCACCCCATAACAAACGAGGTTCTGGCGAAAAGAGAGGTAAGGCATAGGGTGTTTTTTAAGCTGCCTGACTGTAGAAGTACCTCCACCTCATAGAATACCGCAGCCAAATAACAATTTCCATGAGGGTTGTTGTGTTCTTGCGAGTGAGTGAGTTCGCCAGCAAAAAAAGGAAGGAGTATAGGTTGGCAACGAATCGGCGACCTGTTGGAGTTGCTAATCTCCATGGGCGGTGGTGATTGCTTTCCATCAGGTGACCTACATGCTCATTTGCCCCCATTAAAAAAAAATGTTAAATAGCTAGACGAGATTATAAATATGATTTCATTTATCTTCCGATATGTAGAAATATATCACATGTAGACTAGCGACTTCACCACGCTGCGCACAGGTAGAATAGAAACTCTAGCTAAATCTAACACCATGGAGGGAGAGCCGTTCAAAAAATCGTCAAAATCACTTCACAATGGCCCTCTTTCTTTCAAACTAACGGAGCACGAACCTCTCTCGTCCGTCCCAGACAGAAGGAGGATTTGGCCTACACTCCCCACGCTGGCCAGACATCTTGGGGAGGTCTGATCGCTGTTTTATAATGTATTTCCCTTATTCGCCTTGTACGACATCCACGGGAAGAGACGGAGTGATTCTATTCTAGTCTGCCGAAAACCACACGGCCTGTTTCTTTCAAACTAACATACTATATTTAAAATACTTAAATAGTTTGAAGACGTAGTAATTTTCAAACTTAAGTATCTACTTAGTTGCGTCGGTCTGAAAGAGGTTTAAATGTCTCGCTGTAGAAACTTTAAAGAGCTTGTCGTACCACGAGTTGTAAAATATTGAAAAGTAAAAGCCGTGCTAGAGGTGCAATGGCGAAATAAGATTTTTCAATTTAAGTCTTTGTATCTTTGACGGGGCTAGACGGAGTCTAACCTGATTTGTGCAGTGTTCGCTTTGTCCATGATGCAATTTTTACAATTTTTATTTCACCTCGGAGATGCTGCGAAACGATTTTAAAGCTGTCTCTATTTCCCATTTATTTTAATCTGGTTAGTTTTCTCATTTATTTTACGCATTTATATTCAGGTTAAAAGAGTACTCGCCTCAAAGGACCGTTTAGAGATGAGTTACGGTGTCGGCTTGCGGTGCAATGAAATAAGGTAATTTATGTTAGAGTTATTTATGTAAGCGCTCTTACACTTACATTACTTAAAGGTTCTTAACGTAAGTATGAGTCAGTCTCAAAGTTAATATACCATGCGGTATATTAACTGTACCCGCTAGGTATATTAATTTTATGGTATGAGATCGTCTTGAATCTATACATATAACTAAATACCTAGGCTATTTGACCGACATTTTTTTCGGTTTGATATGAAACCTACATATCGAACCGAAAAAAATGATATTTCACCTATGGTTATAACCATAGGTGGAAGTAATTATTTCACCTATGGTTCAAAACCTTTTCCAGATATGATAACTTGAAAATCACAATTTTGGACTTTCCCGAAAACGGATGTGTGTTGTATGCATCAAGTCAGAAATTTGTACGACAGCTATGTTAAATATAACTTTTATGTAATTATATTATAATAAAAGTTATAGTATTTTTATTGCTTCTCCAATGGAAATGTTATTTTTAATAATTTCGTACTTTTAAAATGGACTTTCCCGTCAAACTTTGATCGGCCATAAAATATGTGGGACGGAAGATATTAGAATGAAAGTTTGCAGATCTTTATAGTTTTGTGTATTTTACGATATTGTTAAATAATTAATACAATTTTTGAACATAGTCAAATAGCCTAATGAAATGAGCGAGGAATTATCCTCGATGTCTGTACATAAGATATTTATGAAAAACCAATATGAGCCTAACAATGTAAAAGATTTGATTCCATAGACATTTTAATGCAATTTTACAATGAGTTAATTATTAGACTGTGATATGATTGTTGACAAATTTAATATTAATTAATCAATTTTAAATATTTTTAATTAAGCTACAATTTGCTAGCTGTTTATAATGGCTAAATAAGCTGGTGATTTATATTACAATAACATCTGTTTAAATGTTACCCTATTTATTGCAAATAAATTATTTTGTATTTTGTATAGTATTTAAAAGAGTATACGACGAATGAGGATTTTCTACTTTTTTGTGTAAAAAAAAGTAGAAAACCCTCATTATCGTCGTCTTTGCATTACTTTTTCAATGTAGTTAGCGCTATGATAGAAAAGGGGAAACTGATTTTGTTTTAAATTTACCAGCGTTTTGGCCTTTAAAGAACCGGTAAAAGTGGTTCACTTCTAGGTTTTTAACTCTAAAGTCTGAATGCTAACTGCTTTACACAGGTACGTACGCTTGTCGAGCATGCCCTAATGGGATAGGTCCACCACATATTTCCACCGTTGTGTCTGGTGTGGCCAGGATTAACAGTGGTTACCTCCGAAAAGGCGATCAACAATGAAGTCCATTGATGTCCCAGGAGTAAAACTACGGCTGCTTTGGAATTTTTTAGTAGAAATAGAAAGCTTCGCATCACACACACACGACCCTCTCTCGTCCGTCCCAGACAGAAGGAGGGTTTGGTCTACACTCCCCACGCTGGCCAAACGGGTTAGGGAGGCCTGATCTTTGATAATGTATTTCCCTTAGTCGCCTTGTACAACATCCTCGGGAAGATATGGAGTGATTCATTTCTAATTTGCCGGAAATCACACGGCCACAAGCTTGGCACGGAATGGTAAAAAAAAAATTCCTTACCTCGGAGACCTCGCTCTGGCATGACTCGACGCTCTTGGTCAGCTCTTGCAGCTGCGTGCGGATCTCGCAAAGAGCCACCGTCGTCTCCAGCTGCCGATCGCCTCGCTGCAGGTCGTCCAGCTTGGCGGATAGATTCATACTCATCACGCTAACCTGTCGCTGAAGGCTGAAAAGAAACCAATGTCAGTTATTTGTGCCATTCTCCGTTAAATGCCTGCAAAGTACAGTTAATTACTTGTCCAAACTAGGTGAATTTAAGAATACTTGTAGAAGATAATCGACGAAGAGCAATTACACATTTACGTCTGTTAGGATTTTTTGTTAGTACTGATAGAGTTTCTTGGCGGATCGTACATAATACGAGTGTAACGAACATGAATTGATATTATCCATTTACGTAACAGGCTATAAAGTCACAAAAAATGTTCAAACTATTTTATTAATTAACTTTTTTTTATTACTAGTTATAAAAAAAATCCTTCCTATTTGGTTATAGACTTGTTTACCATACGAGTAGTTCGATGTTTGCCTTAGTAGACATATTAGTCATTTACCCATAATGTCAAATCGTCACATCACTAAAATTCACTCACACTCGTAAATAGCGCACACGTAGACATTCTGTTTTCGTAACACAATTAGGAAGAGACTTCCTCTATTACCGCTGGTATATTAAGTTTAAGGTGAGCAGTGTGCGGCTGTCCACAGTAATTGCATTGAAGTATTCATGTGAAGTTATAGTTAGAACACTCGAGTTGGCGAACTATTTCCGCTGCGTTACATTGTGCATTCTGTTGCATGGGCTATCATGTTAGTATTGAGTTACAAACTTAGTTAGCAGTTCGTAGGGATGTATTACTTCGTGATTCGCTAGATGTAGTTTACATAAAGTAATTTATATTTTTAATGTAGTTTATATTTTATGAAATGAAAAATGGAACTGCACAAGATCTTTTTAATAAATTCTACTAAATAGTACCGAGTAAAGCTCTGTCTGTCTATAAAAAATGAATACAAATAAGTGTATGTGTTTCTTTAAATTAGTTGTTATATTCTCTTTATTGTACCAATCATTAATACATATATCTTTATTTTCAATCATACTCCCATAAAAAACTTATACTTTTTTAAGATAAAACTCATACAAAGAAATAAATTAAAATTAAATTACAATATCAGTAAATAAAAGTAGACTTATCTATATATATAAATATCAATGCCAATTTTCGTTGTAATTTTATAACTCAAGAACGGGCTCACCTATCTAAACCAAATGTTTAGGCATTTTTCGGACTATTTAGTAGATGGTTTATGTGAAGTTTGCACAAAATCGGTAGAGCGGTTCTTCATTTATCAAATTTTTTGTAACAAATATCTATCTATATATATAAAAATCAATGCCAATTTTCGTTGTAATTTTATAACTCAAGAACGGGCTCACCTATCCGAACCAAATGTTTAGGATTTGTACGGACTATTTAGTAGATGGTTTATGTGATGTTTGCACAAAATCGGTAGAGCGGTTCTTCATTTATCACATTTTTTGTAACAAATGAATTTAATAAATGGCGGATCATTTTGTTAATGGGGATTTTGCTGTCAAATTGAAACTTTTTTCAGTGTTGACAGTACAAGCATGTTGTTATGTCATTCATGCGGTCATTTCATTTTGGACGTGCTTCGACTTTATGTTGCCTGTTCCAGAGTCGGTACCCCGAGCCGTTTGTTTAAATGCTCAAAATGGAAAAAAGAAAAAAAAATATCCAAATGTTTTTGATTAAGTTTTAAAATATAATAAAATATTTTTTTGTTTGAATAAATAAATTTGATGTTCCAATTATTTTTTTAGTATTTCACGTTATATAATACATAACGTGAAATACTAAAAAAAAACCGTTATAGAATAATAATATAACGTTATAGAATAATATATATAATACATAGAAAACACCTAGGGCAGACATGTTCATGCACGCAAATGTTTGTATTGCGCAGTTATCGAACCCGCAACCTCGGAGTCAAAGTGGCCATTGCTAGCCATTCGACCACCGAGCTCGTCTTATATATTGGTGGTGCCCGCTGTTAGTTTTGGAGTATTGGCTGTACTCGAGACAGCAGTGAATAGTAGTAGTGGATTGTATGTATATCACTCCCATTTTTTATGGTAGTCGTCAAAATCAGTCTAAAAGGAAAACTAGTTCCAGCGTAGCGGGAAAACAGTTGAGTTTAACATCTAGGAAAATAATTGCTGCTCTCCGCTGCGCTCCGATCGCAATCCTTAATCCGACCGATCATTAGTCCTAGGCAATCATCAGGCCGAAGCTCCCCGCGGCTACTCCATACAAATGCCGAATTATTGACTATTACACAAACAGATGACATGTGCAATGAGCAAAGTGCGTGTGTGCGGCGTCGGACAAACTCTTGTAGATTCTGAGGTGAGGTGAGGTCGGATCGAACAAGTAGCAAGAACTTTTAGATTGTACTTAAGACTCAGTTCTGTTATTAAGGCCTTACCTAGTACTATTTTTTATTCTGACCTTAGAGGTTAGCTAAAAGGCTAGCAGAATGATCGAAGCGGAATGCGGTATATCACGTATACATCACGGTCTTGTCTGTGATAAATATATATAAATCTGTGAAAATACTGTACTAATGTGAGGATTGCTTTTTTGCAAGTCTAGTGTTCTTTAAATATTAATTCATATTTGTATATTCATTCATAGATAAGACGGCGGACCCCAATACACATACTCGCGGGCTCCCTGAGGTCTGCAGACCACAGGTTAACAAGCACTGACCTAAGCGATAAACTAACCTTTAGGTTAGAACCTAAAGGCATGACAACTGCATTGTGGCTTTTGTAAGGAGAGGTATCTTATGTCATTTTAGTTTGATTATTTTTGATTTTAAAGGATTACATTTTAAGGAATACTGGTGTACAATTTCATTGTGTAGAAACTGTACCTTGTACAATTGGTTACCTACAGCACAGACTCAATATAGTATTTGTACGAATAGGGAATTGTACGAACGTGAAAATCATACGAATGTGTCAGGAAACTTTGCCTTTACTGTGGTTAAACGTTAGGAATCTTAAAATTAGATCTGAATCCTCTTCAGCTGAGGGAGTAGCCCTTAACTATTTATAATATTCGAGTAACTGGACACAAATTTCGACCTCCTCATATTTAGAGGCCTTACTCAAACAAGTCTAAATTTGGATCAGGTTAAAGCTACGCGTTCGTGGCGAGTGTAGGCTTGGAAGACAAAGGTTCTACCTGAGTTTTTTATTCGTACATTTCCATCGAAAAAGTGACCGAAGATAATAATGTCAATTATTACTAGTTTTAGAATTTTCTTATCTTATTTATGTTACGATATATAGAATCTAATAACGTTCAATCTAGGGTTGACATCTCTGAACGCTAGCCACCAGGGCAAGATGCGTGAAAACTCTGGATTTTGAATCTTAATACATGTCATCATCGGTGTTTTAGTACAAGCAATATTTTTTATTCTGTGACAAAACCGTGATTCGCAGCATGTAGCGGGCGGTTGTGATTTAAAACTTTTAACCCCGTAAGCTGTGCCCGTACTACAAACGAAACCCCGCCCGGACGATCCCCGGACACCCTCCAAACCAACCCGGACAGATGGCAACCCTAGTTCAAACTGACATTAGCTCCTCATAAAACACACGAAAGTGACCGACGAACAGTGCCGTAAATAGGGCGGCACCACCGGTGCCCAGGTACAGGGTGGAGACTCTGGGGGGCGCAAGAATGGCCAAACCAGGCAGGACTATTATTTTTTCCGTTCGCTCCTGATAAGATCTCGCTTCGCCCCTAGTGCTCGATTCCAACACTTATGTACGTACCACAGTATCATCAAAAACATCTATTAAATTAGATAATATCTAGTAAATACAAGGGCGCAGTTAACATTTGTGTGCATGTCTGTTTGTCTTGGTCTGGGTGTTTGCTATGTATTAAAAGTATGTATTTACAAAACAAAAGTTGTCTAATACCCATAACACAAGCTTTGCGCTTAATTTGGGACTAGATGGCGCTGTGTAAATTATCCAGAAATATTTATTTATTATTTATTCTACAGATGAGTCGATACAACGCAAAAGCAAGCTTAACTGGACTTTATTACTACACGCCACGTTGTCATCTAAATTTCACGTTATACTAAAAGCATTTTATAATTGAAATGTTTACGTTACTTTTGACTGTACATTTAATCTATTGTCCTGTGTGTGTCTTCTTTTTTATACTACGTCGAGTGACAGACAAGCATACGGCCCGCCTGATGTGAAGCGATAACCGTAGCCATATTAACGCTCGCTACATAAAAAATCGTCCGCGCGCCGCCACCCCCGCTGCCAACGCAGGATATCCTTCCTTTCTGGTGACCTCACTCACTCGCAGGAACCCAACAACCCTCAAGGGAATTGTTATTTGGCCGCGGTATTCTGTGAGGTGGAGGTACATTCCCCAGTCGGGTAGCTTACAATTAATCTCCCTACCTCTCATTTCGCCAGAGCTTCGTTTGTCAGTCAGCAGGGTGAAGCATGCAGGTGAAGTTGGCTTAGGTTCAAATATGTTGATAAACCACTTACACCCCATATGAATGTAGGTAGTTGAAGAATATGATCGTTTTAGCGAGTCCAGTTCATAAGATTTAATTAGGAAAACAACGAACACCTCTCCCGGGCCTCAGAAACTTCACGTAACATACGTACGGACAAATCTAGTTATGGTGTTAACTTGGGAGAGTGGCCCTTGTTCCGGAATCCAATTTTATTAGCACTATTTTATTGGCACAGCGTATCAATGCATTGTATTTGAACATTTTGGGGTGTAAGTGGTTCATCAACATCTTTGAACCAAAGCCAACTTCACCTGCACGAGGTGCACCCTGTTGACTGACAAACGAAGCTCTGGCGAGGGAGAGTAATTGTAAGCTACCCGACTGGGGAATGTACCTCCACCTCACAGAATACCGCTGCCAAATAACAATTCCCTTGATGGTTGTTCTGTTCCTGCGAGTGAGTGAGGTCACCAGAAAGGAGATGCTGCGTTGACAGCGGGGGTGGCGGCACGCGAGCGATATTTTAAGTTGCGAGGGTTAATATGGCTACGGTAACCGCTTTACATCAGGCAGGCCGTACGCTTATCTGCCACCAGACGTAGTATAAAAAAAACATGAATCTTTATCATGCATTGACGTAGTTTCATTTCTCTATCTCTTCTCGCGGAGGAGCAAGGAGCACGATAGCGTTGTTGCGCGTGTCAGACGTTTCAGACCCACCGTCAGTATAATCGAACACGCAAGTTAAGCAACGTATACGGTATCCTGTCCACGGTTGGGTTTATTTATCGAACTCCTTCTTTGAAGGGCATCACTCATCAGGACACACAGCATCACTCATCAGGACACACAGCATCGCTCATCAGGACACACAGCATCACTCATCAGGACACACAGCATCACTCATCAGAACACAGCCGTCGGTCTCGGTTGTTGTCATTAGTTGACAGTCGTTAACCCAAGTCAGTGGCCTTTAAGTGGCTTGAAAAGTGCCAAGCCGCAGTTGAGCAACGTAATGGAGTTTTTTTTATACTTCGTCGGGTGGCAGAAAAGCATAAGGCCCGACTGATGTGAAGAGGTTACCGTAGCCATATTAACGCTCGCAACATAAAATATCGCTCGCGCGCCGCCACCCCCGCTGCTAACGCAGCATCTCCTTCCTTCCTTTCTGGTCTCACTCACTCGCAGGAACACAACAACCCTCAAGGGAATTGTTATTTGGCTGCGGTATTCTGTGAGGTGGAGGACATTCCCCAGTCTCTCTTATGAGTATGCTCTAAACCCATACGTCTGAGGGGAGACCCATATTCGAGTAGTAGGATGGTGAAGGGTTTACGTCGAGTATTCTCGACCAGGGGAAACGGATACTTATTTCAAAAGGGTATATAGCACTCTCCGTCATACTGCAGCTGCCTGTATCAACCCGCAGGGTTGATTTCATCATCATCATTACCACCATCTCTTATCGCGACTCAATAATTGAATAGATTGCTTATTCATAGCAATGAATAAGCGACCTCTTATCGCGACTTAATAATTGAATAGATTGCTTATTCATAGCAATGAATAAGAGTCGCTTATTCATTGGTATGAATAAGCAATCTATTCAGTTATTGAGTCGCAATCAGAGATGGTGGTAAGGGGGCAGGTCATTTTAGTCTCCACTACAGGAGCACGCTCTCTCTCGTCCGTTCCAGACAGAAAGAGGATTTAGCCTACACTCCCCACGCTGGCCAGACGGGTTGGGGAGGCCTGATCGATGTTATATAATGTATTTCCCTTAGTCGCCTTGTACGACATCCGCGGGAAGAGACGGAGTGATTCTATTCTAGTCTGCCGGAAACCACACGAGGGTTGATTTATGTCTAATTAAATACATACTGTTTAATTTATCTACAGTGGTTTTACAAGACTTTTTGACACGATGTTCGCTTTGCACTTATACAATGTTTTCCAACGAACGGGCAGCTGTGTGCGTTTCTATTTTTATCAGTACAATACATTCGATCTTCGTTATTTTCACAAAACGATTGTATTGCGATGGCGACTCTGTATTGTACGAATTTTATCGATGTTGAAACAAATAAAAATTTCCAACGCTGGAACAAAGAATCATCTAACAATCAAAATGTGTTTCATACTAAAATATTAATATTTAACTGTTCATTCAAAGTGGGCATAGGGCGCGTTCACAACAATGTATTTTATGCAATGATGTTGTATTTCTATAGATATGCATTAAAAACGAACATCCGAAAAGTGAGCCAACTGCCTCACCTCGCAAATAGTTCGCGCAAGCAAGCCGATGTATCTGACGTTTCTGACAATTGATTGGATTTGGTAAAAATGCTGACTTCTGTGTTTCGAAAATGCATAATTTATATTCATAAAGTAATTAAAGCTCAAGAGACATGAAAATACACAAAATTAACTTTTTAACGCGTACTTATTTTTATAATTTTTGCAAGGCAAATTGGCGCCATTTCGCGCTCGGTTAGGAAAAGAAATCGTTGATATTCTAAGGAAGGGGATAGCTTATGTAACTATTTATAGCCAGCTATCCATGAAACAGCATGGACAGCTACGCGATGTCGAATCGGCTTATCGGTGAGCCCCTAAGAACCAAAGCCAACGGGACACCCAAAAAGTTGAGCATCCTGCTGTAAACGAGGTTCTGGCGAAAGAGAGGTGAGGCATGTCGATTGTCGACGACGACGAACCGTCCTCACAGAATACTCCAGCCAAATGACAATGTCTTGAGGATTGTTATAATGCTGTTATTGAGTGAGGCCGCCAGATACAAGGAGATGCTGCATAATATTTTTTTTAATGAAATAAACGTCTGTAGTCTATATATATACGGTCTGCCAAGAAACTGGTTCATCAGTTTGGCATTAAACTTCCTAACAAACGTAAATGTTGCTAAGGTTGTCATTTGTGTGATTAGAAAAATACGAACGAATATCAATCTAAAGGTGATAGACAATTGGTAGACCACTTATTTCGCCTACTGTACTATTGACATATATACTTAGGATTCTTCTCTACGCTTCAGAAGACCGGCGATGTAAAAGAGCAAAAAAAGCGGATATGATAGAGCGAGATAGGGAAACCATTTTGCCTGCCATAAGAAACCACCGCCTTTTGTCATTATTTAAATTCCCGCTCATTTTTAAATAATGAGTAACTTTTACAATAGAATGTTAATATAAATGTGAGTTTAAACAAAAGTAATTTATCATAGATTTATGTGACATGACTAGTTATATGTCATTTATTACTACAACCAAACCCCGGCCACTCCATACAAAAATGGCACTTTTGCATGTAGTAACCAAATGACGTCTGTACACGTGCCTATGTTTGAGTGACGTTCTCTAGGGCTGACATTATTCAATTATTAGTCGGACATGTAAAGGGGTGTAAGTGGTTCATCAACATCTTTGAACCAAAGTCAATCTTACCTGCACGGGGTACACCCTGCTGACTGACAGACGAGGCTCTGACGAAAAGAGAGGTAGGACATAGCATATTTTTTAAGCAGCCCGACTGACGAAGTACCATCACCTCACAGAATACCGCAGTCAAATAACAATTTCCTTGAGGGTTGTTGTATTCCTGCGAGTGAGTGAGGTCACCAGAGACGATGGAGTTGCTGCGTTGGCAGCGAGGATGGCAGTGCGCGAGCGATATTTAATGTTGCGACTGTTAATATGGTTTCGGTAACCGCTTCACATCAGGTGGGCGTAGTGAAGAAAAAAAAACATAGTAAATACACTACACTGACTTCAGCCAATATTTACCATTGCTAACTTACCCAAAATTTTATATTTTCTAATCACCACTAAATCAAACGTTCGCCTTCCGAACACCGGTTCATTGTAATGGTCAAACAGGGTCAAACCATTTCATTCTTACTAATTGTAGCTTTTTACTATTCATATAAATGCATGCGCAATGATTTGATTCATTTTCATATTCACATGGAGCAAACGTAATTTAAAACTAATACCACACATGAGATCACGCACAATAAACATTGAAATGTACTCGTAAATAAGAAAATTGTAAACAATAAACCACCATAACTCAAGTGACAGCAATGTCACTTTCGCGTCTGCGCACTCACTTGCTCTTTGAGACATATCTAGCTATCCTTTTCTCATCTCGTATTAATTGTATCTTGTATCCTACTTTGACAGACATGAATTAGTTATGATGAAACTATGGCTGCCGCATGCTTTTTAGGTAATTTATAAAAAAATCTGTACTTTATTTCATTCAAAGGGATCGAATAAATTTATTTTTTTGATTTTCCATGTGTTGAGACATCCATCCACTGCACAAGTAACTCCCATCTTTTAAACTGAATGGAGAATAAAATACGAGCGACGTCAATTTGTAGGACGTTGCATCCATTGCGAACGGTTCCAAATCGGTTCCATAGGGGAGGTGAGGTCGACTAGTGAGAGCGGCAGAGAGTGTCCATACTGTACGTTAGTACTATTACTTATACTGTGCTACAACATAGAAAATTAGGAATGCTTGACGTAAGTATATTTCACATGTAATAGTTTTATACATAAATAGATGCGAAAACTTACTGCGTTCAATACAATTAATATTCTGAAGTCATACGAAAATTTCTACAGAAGTTAATTTCTGTACAAATTTTCCTACATTTTCGTCTATAACTAAGCATGTGTGCTCATCATAACACACTAGTGCACTTAATTTTTGGTTAAATTTTGGACTGCCGATTACTAATCTTTACTATCTTACATCTATGGATTGCCACGATTTTTGGTTTTGCGTCACGTATTGACTTTTTTACAAGAGAGCATTATAAAAAAATCTGACGTTCTCATGATTGTCACGCCTGGGCGTCTATAAAACGTACTGTAATATATGGCTATGATTAAACTGGTATGCACTATGGCTCTGACAATTCAAATAAAGGTTCTAAAGCCACTGCGACGTTCAACTGCGGATTAAAAAATGCGGTCAAAGGCGATTCATACTTGTGAATTGAGGAGTCAGTGACAAAGCTTTTTGACTATTGCTCCCATTGTTCTGACGGCTTCATGCCATATGACAACTTCAAATCTGCCTCTTGCAGTTGATAGATCCCTGAGTGGCAGACGGCTGTGAGAATGAGTACATTTTTAATTTTAGCTGTTGTTTTTTTTTTTACACTACGTCGGGTGGCAGACAAGCATACGGCTCGCCTGATGTGAAGCGGTTACCGCAGCCATAATAACGCATAATAACGCTTGCAACATAAAATATTGTTCGCGCGCCGCCACCCCCGCTGCCAACGCAGCATCTCCTTCTGTTTATTTTTGGTTTCATTCACACAAGAAATAAAGATGTATGCACGTACACACGTGTACGTCTGCATACACCTTTATTTCTTTTCTAATAATAGACCTGTGCGAATCTGTTTTATTGTTGTAATTTCTTTATTTAAAAAACTTAAAGAACAATCAAATAATAAAAAAACTGCGCACAAAGAACACATTTATCCCTATCAGAGATTTCATTCATATCAGCTAAGTATTTGGTAATTAATGAAATTATTTTTTTTCTTCCGCCATTGGGCTCTTGTGCGCACTAAGACACGTCTTACATATTTTATAAATAATATTCTTATTATTTTGTATTTTTTTATATACTACCATTTCAGTATTGACCATTGGCAAAGAAGAATTGCTTGTAAGAAACATACCAATTAAGTTTTTTTTTTCATAAGCAGATAATACAATAAAAGAAAACGGTTCAGATAAACTATTTTTTTTTATATTACTGGACAATTTACAGAGCGCCATCTAGTCCCAAATTAAGCGCAAAGCTATGGGGTACTAGAGAACTGATTAATATACTTAATTTTTTTTTGTAAATACATACTTATAATACATAGAAAACACCCATTCCGAGACAAACAGACATGTTCATGCACACAAATGTTTGCCCTGTGGGGGGATCGAACACGCTAGCTCAGAGTCAAAGTGACCATTGCTAACCATTTGACCACCGAGCTCGTCAACTCGTCAACAATACAATTTAATTTGTATATACATTTCGTAATTAACATCATCATCATCATCAACATCAAGTATTTGTTTTATTGATTTTTTGAATATTATTTATAAACATTGTAAGACGTGTCTAAGTGCCCGCAAGGTCCCAATGCCTGAATAAAATTCAAAAATAACTTCATTTATTTTACATTCATCATCATCATCAGGTCCATTTTAGTCTCCACTACAGGAGCAAGACCCACTCTCGTCCGTCCTAGACGGAAGGAGGATTTGGCCTACACTCCCCACGCTGGCCAAACGGGTTGGGGAGGCCTGATCGATATTTGATAATGTCTTTCCCTTAGTCGCCTTGTACGACATCCACAGGAAGAACGGAGTGATTCTATTCTAGTCTGCCGGAAACCACACGGCAAATTTTACATTACTATGCCTTAATCGGAAACTGAGAAGTCGGTCAAATTTAACTTGCAAGATCTGATTACAGACACCGCGGAGAAATTAAATATAAGTTTGTAATAATAAACCGGACAGTAAACGAACATACCGTGCCGACTAGCGAAGGAGGCTCTGTCATAAGGGAGGTAGAGTACAGCGTATTTGTAAGGTGCTCGACTGGAGAAGCACCTTACAGAATGCCGCAGCCAAATGACAATTACCTTGAGGGTTGTTGTGTTTCTGCGAGTGAGTGAGGTCACCAGAACAGAAGGAGTTGTTGCGTTATCAGCGGGGGTGGCGGTGCGCGAGCGTTGTTCCATGTTGCGAGTTATTATGGCTACAGTAATCCCTTCACATCAGGCGGGCCGTATGCTCATCCTCCACTCGGGCGTGGTATAAAAAATGGGGCATGGCTGAGTCCTGGACACGGCCGTGTGTTGCAGTTGAATACGTTATACGCACTAAATTATCTCAAAATGGCAGCACTTCCTCCTCCCCCACGCACGCGATGTTCCATAGTCCTTACTCAGCGTAATAAATTATTTGATCTTTCATCTATCCAGTGGTGTGATTGAATTTTGGATGGAGATGATAGATATGTAGCTGCAACACTAAACTGTATCCCGCATTTTTGTTATCATTCGTTGTTATTGAATTGCCTCCTCATGGAAGCAATTTTAAAGCCTATTTACGCCAAAAAATAGAATGCGTAGCATATGAAAATACATACAGAAGAGTGATTGAATAATATCTTAATATATAAAAATTTCGTGTCACGTTGTTTGTCCACGATGGAATCCAAAACTACTGGACCGATTTTAATAAAATTTTGCATAGTGTGTGCAGTTTGATTCAACTTGAGAGATAGGATAGTTTACAACTCATCGAAAAAATTAACGTAAAATATTTAAAGGCGATACGAAGTTCGCCGTGCCAGCTAGTTAGAAATAAAGAAACTAGTGTAAAAGCGTTAGTACTATTACTTATGCTGTGGTAAAAGCACGAGGTTATTTTTCCTTTGTCTGTGTCCTCATGTCCCAGTTGGACACGGACCTTTATTTTATAACTCATTTGCATATTCCGCCAATAGTTTACATGCAGATGAATTCATATTGTACAAGTTCATTATGAAATCCCCGTTCATTAGTGCCCTTTGTGTGCATTGTGCATATTGCGGTCCCTTATGGAATCAATTTACCAGTAAAATATTATTACAATGTTGTATGCTGCAATAACACAGTATTGTACCAAACATAAACTTAGTTATAGCTATGTTTTCCATGTACATATTATATGTATTTACAAAAAATATGTATTTAAGTATTATATCAGTTAACTAGTACCCATAGTACTAGCTTTGCTTAGTTTGGTACCTTTTGTGGACCAGATGGTCGTGAGACTATGTCAGAAGGCTTACTATTGTATCTCAGATTACATACATGATAAAAGTATTTGGAAATGAATTGCTCTTGTTATGTTATGTTAATGATTGTATTTGTATTTAATGAACGATATTGGCAATTAAAAGAGTCGGCCTTGAGTTTCTTGCCAGTTCTTCTCAAGAAGCCCCGTCGCCGGAACTGGCACTTAAATTCACTTTCACATTCAAGATAGTGTGATGAAAGTGAATCTAAGCTCTGCGGATTTAGAGTAGTAATGATTTAGATACATGTTCTTATATTTAATTTGTATGACGTATCTAAGTGCTTTATAAAGTTCAAGGAATAAAGATATTTTGATTTGATTTGATTTGATTTGTAATCTGCAAAAATATTTATATTTACTCATGTATAGATTGTATTTTTATACCATGTCGGTGGCAGACAAGCATACGATGTGAAGCGGTTACCGTAGCTATATTACCGCACGCAACATGAAATATAGATTGCGCGCAATCCACCACCACCACCACGCGCCACCCCCGCTGACAACGCAGCAATTTCTTTCCTCCTGGTGACCTCACTCACTGGAAGGAACACAACCACCCTCAAGGGAATTGTTATTCGGCTTGGTATTGTCTAAACTGGAGGTACTTTAACTGTTGGGCAGCTTACAAGTATGCTGTACCCTACCTCTCTTTCGCCAGAGCCTCTTCCGCTAGTCGGCAGGGTGCACCACGTGCAGGTGAGGTTGGCTTTGACTTTAAAGATCGTGGGGAGCCACTTGCATTCCTTTTTACATTTGACTACTTTATCCACTTGCATTTGAAATAAATAAAAAAATATGCAAAAATGCCAAGAGCTGCAGATGGCAGTACATTACTTGTGTTACATTTAATTTTAAATGGTGGATAAGTTTTGAAAGAATTTTAAGAGTAATAGTCTTCTAAAATTTTCTTCACAAGATAAAATAATATGAGAGTCTTTGCCAGGAGAGCGTTTGAAGAGCCAAAACTGTTATTTTTTAAATTATTGTTTGTTTTTCTTTGAACGAAATTGGATGTGGTTTTTCAAAGGTACGGCTGACGGTCTAACTTTTTTTACGTTACTGAGTTGGCACACAAGTTAACAGTTAGTTAACAGGTAGTTAGTGGTAAACAGTTAACGCAGCCTATGGACGCCTGTAACACCAGGGACATCACATGCGCTTTGGCGACTCTGTAAAAAGATCTTGACGCCCTTTTTGAACATAAAATATATTTCGACTTATTATCGAGTGGAGTTGTTAGTAAGTACTTTTTTATGAAACCCATGTGATGAAGTAGTGGGGGCCGTTATACTATGCCGTTAGTCTTTAGTATTTGCTGTTTGGTTTGGTTAATTACAGCAAATACCACAAATTTATATTTTCTAACCTTTCTACTTCAATCAACTAATTTGAATGGAATTGCCTTTTTAACTTTCTAAGAACTTTTGCAGGGTTTTAAGGGGTATGTCTAAGGTCGGCAACGCGTGAGTAATGCCTCACAAGCTTCCATAAGCTGCGATCATTGCTTACCATCAAGCAGGTGGAACGTATGTTTGGTGTCGTTTAAAAATAATAATACACCGGAACTGGACGTATCAGATAGACTAAACGTTCTGTTAATCAGACTCAATGGTCTGAAAGAAAACTAATAGCTAAAAGAGTGACGCCTTAAGTTCATAACCATAGACAATACAATATGATTTATAGACCAAGGTTTGGCGTGACAAACATGAGATAGAGAACGTCGTAGATTTTATATAATACGTGACGCGAAACAATTGTATCTGTCTCATTTCCTTACATCACGAAGGCGTAAATTATTATTTTTCTTGTGTGAAGGCGATGGAGACAATTAATTTGTCTATAGTTTTTCTCTGTCTACGTTCATAATACTGTGATATATTTTTCATACATCATGCTGTTTTGTCAGTAGATAAAAAGTAACTAATTACACTAAGGTGAATAAAATTTATAAGTAAATAAAATTTGTTTGATTATCCTATAGAATGGCGCCTCAAAAATTACGACCTTTAAATGGAGTCGCAGTATAAAAAAGATTGGGAAGTTCAGATTTAATTTTGTTGTTTTTATGACAAAATAATATCGATACTTGAATATTATTATATAATTAAAACAATTAGTAAATTGAATAAAATTCGGTTCTGTAAAATTTCGAATTTTCACCTGAAACTTCTCATTTTAATGTTGGAGTAGGCTCTTTGCTTTTTCCTGTAAAATAAAACAACAAAAGATGCAGGAACAGTAAGGTAGACTTTAGAACATAATTAGATTGAAAATGTCTTTTACATGTCTATCTAGATAAGTTTTACTATTTGTTGTCTATGTTCGAATATATTAGTATGTAAGTATATAATAATCTATTAAGAGTTTCTTATTTTAAAAGATGAATAAGAACGAACATGTTTCAAACATTTTTATATGTACTTAGTGTAGAAGTAGGCAATATAAATATTTCTATATGAGATTTTTGATTATCGTAATTAATATATATGATTATAAATATGTACATACAAATATGTTAAAATACAATAATAAGAATAAAGTGTACTTATCATTAAGAATAAGAAGAAAAAAAACTACAGGACAATTATTACAGTCTAAATATTTTCATATAAATACTTACATATAACTGGAAATGCGGCATTACAAGTTGCTATGAGGGCATGTCATGACTACACATGTCTAGTAAAATGACAGTGGCTTAAAGTGAGAATATAACATTGAAGCAAAGCGTGTGAGACATAGTGCTCCTCTGACGCCGCGCAGAAGACGGACGCACACGGAAAGCCGCTGACGGCGGTACACTCGCCTGTCAATAGCTGTATACATTTTGACATTGACGTCCATCAACATATAACAGGGACCATGTATTAATATCGTCGGCGTTTTTCCGGGAATGCGACGGGACATCGACAAAATTTCAATTAACATATTTAAAAACTAATGCCTGTCTCTAAATGCCGTCTATTTAGGAAATGTCAATGAAATAGCTAAAAACTATACAACACATCACAATCACACACATGCAAGCGACCTCTTGCTCCCCGCCTAGAGATGAGAATTTAGAAAAGTGTCGATTTCCAATGCACAGTGTAAGCTATCGCTCAGGCAATGCCTTAGGTCCAATAGCATATACACTTAGTGGTCATGGCCATTGAGGCTAAGCACGGTGCTATGGTCCGATGTCATGGAAGAGGAGAGTGAGATGATCGGCCAACGCGCTAAGTCAACGCATCATCATATCTGCAATACAAGATATTTGGGATGCCAAGCCAAGGTGAAATGTAGAGAGAGATACATCGACACATAGATCTTTATGATCGAATGCAAATGAAGCCAGTAATAAAGGCGGTAAGCTAATCTTCAATTTCTTTCGCTAGGGTGTGTCACGTACCTAAGTAGAAGCTCCCTCAGAGTGGCTTCGTCCTCCTCCGTCGTCGCATATCGTGTCAGCTTGCCTCCGGCCTCCCGGGCCACATGATCTGGTGCCGCTGCGCGGAAATTTCCTTATTTATTCTTTATATCCAGCGGCACATGGGCCGTAGCGAGCATTGTTTAGTTCTTGACTATCGGCGACCTACTTAGGTATTCGCGAGGCTTATCTACAGAAACAGGTTTGTCCCGAACCGCACGTTTGTGTTTCGCTTTCGACGAGAGATTACAATTACAGAATTGGATTAGGTGGAATTTTGTCGGTGAAAATGTTCACAGTCGACACACGCTGGTGTCGGGTTATTATCGTTTATTTTTTATGCGTGGCATTTCACCCGTAACTGCTTCGAGTCTGGGAATTTCGCATTTGTAGTGAACACGAAATCGAACCAATTTCAACACCGTACTGCCAATTAGCTTCAATGGCCACGATAAGCGGGGTCTAATCAATTTTGAAAGTGAAGCGAGCTCGCGATCAGGAAACAGGTGACGCAGGGTTCATTTAAAGCATCACAACTGAATTTCTGACGGTATCGAAGCATCTACTGCCTACTAAATGCAATCGAGATAGCAGTCAACATCGACATACTACGTTACTCAGTCGTTCGTCTGGTAAGTGCAAACTGCAACCTCACATGCACACTGCTGCAATTATAGCATTGTTTAGGTCAATCTCCAAGTAAAGTCCTGCAACACAATTACTTGAGTGAATTACTCGATATGCCTCTAACTGAGAATTAATGAGTGTGTGTTGGAAAAGTAAAATGTTGGTGTGTGGACCGGCTGTGGTAGAAATAAAATCGATGGAGAGCGAGCATTTACCGCACTCCCCGGGAAGGAGCACGACGAATGAAAAATACTCAATGCAGCGAGCTTTTACATCAAAGATACATTATCGTGTTTGTGTTAAATAAAAAACGGGGAAATAATGTAATTTGTTGACAGATTCGGGCGTACGTTTAATGGAAAGGCTGTGTTAAATTACCGAGTAGTACCTAAACCTGGAGATGTTATTAATTTCGTCGAAGGATAAGCATCAACACCGTTTGACGCGGTCTTTTACTTTGGAGCAGTTAGCTAGAATAATTTAGTAGTGCAAACGCGAAATTAAGTCGAAACGGAATTTGTAACAAGGCTACAATTTTGAGCGATACCTGTCGTTAAAGCCCCTATACGGATTACGTTTGTGAAGTTTGTTTAATGGAATGCATGCATCGACATCAACGACATTCAACGGCACGGTAATCAAAATGCAATTAATGCACAGACGGAGTATCATCGACGGAAATTTAAGTACATCATACCGCTTAATTGAGTTTCGTTCGTTAGCTACAGGTATACCGCACGCGTGTTATTGGTTTAAAACGAAATCGTACATAAACTTGTATAATATGTGCTTAATGATAACATAAACGACATAAGCTATAATACTTTTCACATATTCATTCACATAATATATAAATACCAAGTTTCTTTTTTGTTTCATGAAATTGAGACAAACACTTATGAGATATTAAAGCTGGTGTATTATAAATATATATTTTATACTTTATAATTATAGCCATTACTTCTTCCACTGTAAGTAAGCTCCGCTTAATAAAGCTAAGTTAGTGTTTAGAGAGATTATGAACTAGATTAAATAATTCAAAGAGTCAGTTAGCCGTTAAATTTACTTAGTTACGTCGTTATAAATACCGTTCATGCAGCTGAGGGAACATAGACGTAATAAATAGACGGTGCTAATACCGTAGGTAGTACAGTGGCGCTATTCGAATTTATTTTATGACCACTGCTATTTAATCGTTTTAAAAGAAAATTATCTCCGTACTGTCTATGGAGTTTCTTATAATGTTAGAATATGAAATCTTATCAAATATTTAAAACAATTTCAAAAGTTTACATTACACTCGTCATTAAATTCGTTTATTAAATAAAACAAGACTTAGTTGTCTAGTGTTTTAAAGTCAACGTTGACCGTCTGTCACAAAACACTACGTAAAATAGCAATAACTATTAAAATATTAAAAAGTAGAACAATAGGGAAAATAAGTATTGATTTTTGGTGACATTGATCAACATTCATGCACTGGGCAGAATGTAGGTCCATTTCCCGGGAGCCATTAGGCACTGTTCCAAATATTCTCTCTAACGGCGATAACTTTGAGACTGTAAGTCACGGGAGGCTCAATTTGGCATTTGTATCGAAGGTATCGGAACTGTCAAATTATTATGACAGCTAGTGAGCATAGTTTGACATTAACTAGCGTATATTCCTCTATATTATATTGCTCGAATTAATTTCATTGGTATTAGTTCGTAAACTATATGTAAAGAAATAGTTATAATAGTACGTATCAAACTAACAAAGTATATGATGTTAATTCATCGTTATTCTATAATATGGACTACTTTAGGTTTATTTATTCATTTATTCTTTATTGCAAACAATCCATTAAACGATTTTATACAAAAGGCGAACCTAATGCTAAAAGCATTGTCTACCAGTTTAGCTTTCGGACATGTAGGATTTTTGTAGGAAAGGTGCCTTATTTTATTTCGGTTTATGGACGAACATAAAATAATAAACACCTACATCGACATAGAAATATAATATATTAACACGGTCTGACAATGAACTTTCACCTAAAATAGTCCATATTACAAACAGTTTATAATATTGATATCAGTTAAAGCGTATACTTAAATTTACTTCTAATCACTTTATATATTAGTTTTGGTAGTCTATTATTATTAAGTCTATTGAAAGTAAGTATATACATTTTCAAATTTGCCTCGGATCCCATCCACAATAAAGCAACTTCCGCGATGCACATCGAAGTAGATAATTTCTTGTGAAATTGTTCGGAGACGGCTTCTTAATACAGAGAAGTTTGTTTCCGCCCCGTGGTTTTACTTGCGCTGCTTTGTGAATAGGATTTCTACTTTGATATTTAGTTAGTTGAAGAATGTTTACCTGAAATTTGGTCGATTGGTGCGTAAAGAGGGGGTTCCTCCCCACCTGCGTGTTGGTGCTCAAGCAGACGATGGCACGACTGTCTCATGAGCGCTCCCGACACTGTACACAACAAATCAATTTTAACATTATGATAAAGTTACTATGCTTATTAGGAATATTATGATCAAGATTTATGGAGAGAGCTATGTTTGAAGTCTCATTGTGTGATAGTTACTATATTTAATAATCCTTATAATTTTGGGGTGTAAGTTGTTTATCGGCACATTTGAACCAAAGTCAACTTCACCTGCACGCGGTGCTGACTGACAAACGAAGCTCTGGCGAAAAGAGAGGTAGGGAACGTAATTGTAAGCTACCCGACTGGGGAATGTGCCTCCACCTCACAGAATACCGCAGCCAAATAACAATTCTCTTGAGGATTGTTATGTTCCTGCGAGTGTGTGAGGTCACCAGAAGGGAAGGAGATGCTGCGCTGGCTGCGGGGGTGGCGACGCGCGAGCGATATTTTATGTCGCGAGCGCCAATATGGCTACGGTAACCGCTTCACATCAGGCGTGCCGTATGCTTGTCTGCCACCCGACGTAGTATAAAAAACCATTTCACCCCATATAATAGGTATAATTCCTCCTACCTTCATTCCACCCCATATAATAGGTATAAACCTCCGGGCAGTATTTTTATCTTGGAAATAAACAACAGTGGAAATCAATTCCACTACATCGTCGGTATTTGCCCAGCTTCAATTTCAATCAGCTAGCGCAAATAGTAATTAAACATAAACAAATTCCTAGATGCTATGAACAAGTTTCTTTGAGTTCTCGTTTCAGCTTTGGAATCAAATACCTACTTATACATTTTTTTATAAAATCCCGTTTCTATAAAAGTGGAATGAAGCGGTAAGAATTTTCTTTGTCTCATGGTTGCTTATAAAGTATTCGTTATTTGTGTGAATCACAGACGGCCGTAATACAACAAAAAAAAAGAGACGAGGAGTACCAGTACTCCTCATTAGCTAAATTGAAACTTTTGTAGCGTTTTAAAACTACATACAGACATAATATTCATGAAACCAAATAAAAATCGCACATTGAGTGCAACAACGTCATAATTGAAAGCTTATTAATCAACATGTTAGCCGTGTTGGTCATGTTGTCTAACAATATATCTGTGTACGCACGTGTTGTCAATCATATTGGCAGATATTTTATTTGACAACACGTACATACAAAGCTAAATTGTTTGACAACATGACCAACACGTCTAACATGTTGGTTGATGTATGGCAGCTTTAAAGTCAACAAGCATTTTTCGAACGTCATATGAGACGAGCTCGGTGGCGTAGCGGTCAATGACGCGGCTTCGACACCAACGCTCGTGGGTTCGATTCCCACACAGGACAAACATTTGTGTGCATGAACATGTCTGTTTGTCTTGGTCTGGGTGTTTTCTATGTATAATAAGTATGTATTTACAAAAAAAAAAAGTATTTACGTATGTTTATCAGTTGTCTAGTACCCATGACACAAGCTTCGCTTACTTTGGGGGTAGATGGCGCTGTGTGATTTGTCAAAAAAAAATACTAATTCTTCTTTCAGATTCCTCTTAATAGGCTTAATTATATCATTCTTGAAGTACCTCATTATTTTTTTTGTATTATTATTGTTGCAATTAATAAATGTTATTAGGTTGGACAATCGTACAAGTGACCTACGTGCATCAACGACATAAATGTACGCTGTGACCATACTCCAGCGATTGAGCGAGCATACGGTCCGCCTGATGTGAAGCGGTTACTGTAGCCATATAAACGCTCACAACATGAAATATCGCTCACGCGCCGCCACCCCCTGCCAGCGCAGAAATTCCTGTCTTCCTTGTTAAAAAATAAATAATTAAATTAAAATAAAACAAATATTTAAGGGGGGCTAACAGACATGATTTTTTTTTGCCGTTTTTATAGATAATGGTACGGAACCCTTCGTTCGCGAGTCCGTCTCGCACTTGGTCAGTTTTTTAGTTGTACGATTCGGAAGGTATTAAATATAACAGACATTAAACTTTAGCCGGCAATGGAATTAAACATATGGGGGCCCTACGTATACCCGAATATCTTTATTCCAAATTAAAATTTTCGACTTGTCATAATAAATACGGCACCAAACACATCAGATCTCATTTATCTGTGCAACAACACAGGACTGTGGCATTCACCGGCAGCTTCCGTTACCAGGCAACAAAATGCTGGAACAATATTCCACCTCCAATTCGGCACTTTACCTATCTTGTTACGTTTAAAAAACATTTGAAGTCTTACCTCTTAGAAAACCAAAAGATAGGCATTCCAAAGCGATTCCGGTAGCGGTAGTTGTTGTTGACTGGCCTGTATATTATAATTTTTTTACCATTATATCGCAATTTTAATTATTATCCCTTACTATTGTTATTATTATTACATACTTATTAAATTTTCATCTAATTCTATTCATTTAATTAATTTCTGTATTCAGATATAGGTATTAATAAAGTTATTGCTACTCTTGTATGCGTTACTTGTTCACGTACACGTTGACTATTGATGTGATCGGATACCGCTGACTCACAGTTAATCCACTTCCACTGTGCACTCAGACACGCACACAAGCAAAACACATAAACATGTTTCTCTATAGTTGTTGCTCGGTCGCGCGCGCGCCCATCAGGCGACAGCTGAAAATCAGTGTTTTTTGCACAATGTGCAAAAAGTCGCACTGAGCTGTGGCCATTTGCTTGCTGCAGCACACACACACATCTTTTATTCTGTGTTCTGCTACATAACGTATAAGATCTCTCCTTGTTATTTTTTAATTTAATTTTTGTATGTGTGTGACTGTAGTTTGTAATAAACGAATCTATCTATCTATCTATCTATACGGATATTAAATAATCACTCAGTAATCCTTACTCACTGGCAGGAATTTAGACTGCGCTATTCTGTGAGTTGTAGATACTTCCTCAGACGGGCAACTTATAAATAGGCTGTGCCTCTAAGGCTCTAATGGATGAACCATTTACATCTAAGTTAAGTGCCGTCGATCGTTGCTGGTATATTTTGGATCTACCTACGACAGCTGTTTCTAACCTTTCCAATTCGAATTGCTTGCTAATTCTAACATTGTTCCCTATATGATATTAATAAAGGAACTGATTTTACCCACTTCATTAGATTTCTTGACTCTATTGTTGAGATACAGGTATTTAAATGATATAAGATACTACGAGTATATACAATTTTAGAATACCAAGTGATTATTTAATATCCGTACACGTAGCGCCCCCATATGTTTAATTCCATTGCTGGCTAAAGTTTAATGTCAATTATATTTAATACCTTCCGAATCGTATAAGTGCGAGTCGGACTCGCGAACGAAGGGTTCCGTACCATTATCTATAAAAAAGGCAAAAAAAAAGAAATCATGTCTGTTGTATGTTAGCCCCCCTTAAATATTTGTTTTATTTTAATTTAATTATTTATTTTTCAAGTGAATATATAACTAAATATTCTGTTAATATTTCAAGTGTCTACCTGTTGCCGTTATCAGTATCGAGCAAAAAAATCACGTTTGTTAAAATTTATCAAAGAGAATTTTATTCATTTTCCTTTTAAAGTCCAAGTCAAAACTCTTAATTGCATAGTGTACAGAGGATTTTAGACTTATATAAGTGAAAGTATCATCCCAACGTGAAGCATTTCGTCACATAAAAATCGGAATTTATTCATAAATAATATTTTAGCTGCGATTTTTATTCATCCATCGTTATTTATCATTACTATTTTTTATCCCAAATATAAACACTTTTAAGTAATTAACAAACAACAACAAGTTTATTTACGCGCAAATAGAATTCTGTTATTTTTTATAACAAACAAAACCCATTTAAAGGAATTAACAAACAACAACAAGTCTATTTATCGCGCAAATAGAATTTCGTTATTAAAAAATATATATAGATATATTAATCTCTCGACACTACAACTAGAACTTTTTTTGGAACGGAGTTCCTTATGGGGCGTTGGGGAGGGGGGGGGGGAGGGGGGGGGGGGGGGTACCCTAGCCGGCAAAAAAACGTCCATAACGTTAAAAAAAACCGTAAGATTTTTATGTATAGTCTAATGTATATCTAATGCATAGTCTACGTGATGACTGTTATTATTATTGCGGTTTGCTATTATTATTGTTTCATTCGATAATTAAACCATCTGGTGGTCAAAAGTGGAACCATCTGATCATTATTATTACTACGTTAAACGCATGGAGGCTATACCACAGTATAAGTAACACTAATTTTCTTTATATCTGAATAGAACTTGAAATTAATATTTTAATAACAAGGAACTTCATTCCTATCTGGTGTTCCATGACACAACTCGTTTTTTTTATTCTCAACTTCGATAATATTTATGAGCCACAGAGCTTATCTTGTTAACAAGATGTAAAACAAGTCGGTCAACAACGGTCAATGGTTATCTTAATGTAGTCGACACTAAAATGTTTGGGGTGTAAGTGGTTCATCAACATCTTTGAACCAAAGCCAACTTCACCTGCACGCGGTGCGCCCTGCTGACTGACAAACGAAGCTCTGGCGAAAATAGAGGTAAGGATCGTAATTTTATTGTTAGCTACCCGACTGGGGAATGTACCTCCACCTCACAGAATACCGCAGCCAAATAACAATTCCCTTGAGGATTGCAGTGTTCCTGCGAGTGAGTGAGGTCACCAGAAAGGAAGGAGATGCTGCGTTGGCAGCGGGGATGGCGGCGCGCGAGCGATATTTTGTTTCGCGAGCGTTAATATGGCTACGGTAGCCGCTTCACGTCAGGTGGGCCGTATGCTTGTCTGCCACCCAACATAGTTAAAAAAAAAAAATACAAATTATTTCCCAAATAGTAGAGGATGTTAGCGGAAAATTTGTGCGCTCCGAGTTAAAACTATCAAACTCCCTCACACACGCCGAACCTGACTTCGCTCCGCATCTTAAAATGACCATCGTAGTGAATCGCGAATTTGGTGAAAATTCGATGCTTGTAACCCGAAATGCACAAAAATGCTCAAATTTCGACCTAATATTATAAATGTAAAAGTGTGTTAGTTTGTTTCTTTTTTTGTCCTTCTTTAACGCCGAAAGGAATCAATTGATTAACATTATTTTTTTTCATAGCGATAGTTTAAGGTCTGAACAACTGACCCTGTGCATAGCTAATGCGCCCCTGTGCCTGCAACCTTTCGATTATATCACAGGATTGCGATTCTCTCCCACAGTAAACTAACCAGGCGAGAGGACCTTTACCCGCCCCGCTATCGCGCTCGGTAAACTAACCAAGCACTCAAGCAGATTAAGGTCTGGACAGTGGAAAAGGCTATTTTTTATCAGCTGGACTGATTTTTATGATTTGTTGGATTTGTCTCCATCCCGAACAGCAGAATATTCATACTTATATCAGAAAATTATTTTGGGGTGTAAGTGGTTTATCAACATCTAAACCAAATTCAACTTCACTTGCACGCGGTGCGCCCTGCTGACTGACAAACGAAGCTCTGGCGAAAAGAGAGATAAGGAGCGTAATTGTAAGCTACCCGACTGAGGAATGTACCTCCACCTCACAGAATACCGCAGCTAAATAAGAATTCCCTTGAGGGTTGTTGTGTTCCTGCGAGTGAGTGAGGTCACCGGAAAGGAAGGAGATGCTGCGTTGGCAGCGGGGGTGGTGGCGCGCGAGCATAATTTTATGTTGTGAGTGTTAATATGGCTATGGTAACCGCTTCACATCAGGCGGGCCGTATGCTTGTGTGCCACCCGAAGTAGTATAAATAAAAAAAATAAAAAACCGACGAGCTCGGTGGCGTAGCGATCAATGACGCGGCTTCGACACCAACGCTCGTGGGTTCGATTCCCACATAGGACAAACATTTGTGTGCATGAACATGTCTGTTTGTCTTAGTCTGGGTGTTTTCTATGTGTCATACATAAGTATGTATTTACAAAAAAAAATGTATTTACGTATGTTTATCAGTTGACTAGTAGGTATAACACAAGCTTCGCTTACTTTGGGCAAACCCCGGCCACTCCATACAAAAATGGCGCTTTTGCATGTAGTAACCAAATGACGTCTGTACACGTGCCTATGTTTGAGTGACGTTCTCTAGGGCTGACATTATTCAATTATTAGTCGGACATGTAAGGGGGTGTAAGTGGTTCATCAACATCTTTGAACCAAAGTCAATCTTACCTGCACGGGGTACACCCTGCTGACTGACAGACGAGGCTCTGACGAAAAGAGAGGTAGGTAGCGATGTAACGACTCGACTTTTTAAACCGATTCAAACCGATTTGAGCATAAACCGAGTTGCGTCGATTAGCGCGTCAGCGCGTCTTGCGTCTACTAAACCGATTTGGCTGAGTCGAACTTACTTATGCATCTCGCTCGCGTCGCTCTGCGCGCATTCGCCCGTTTGGCCGTTTGCTCGTTTGGCCGTTTGACCGTTAGCTTGTTTGGCCGTTTGGCCGTTTGCTCGTTTGCCCGTTTGCCCGTTTGGTCGTTTGCTCGTTTGGCCGTTTACTCGTTTGGCCGTTTGCTTGTTTAGCCGTTTGGCCGTTTGCTCCTTTGGCCGTTTGCCCGTTTGGTCGTTTGGCCGTTTGGCTGTTTGCTCGTTTGCTCGTTTGGCCGTTTGCCCGTTTGGCTGTTTGCGCGTTTGGCCGTTTGGCCGTTTGCTCGTTGGCCGTTTGGCCGTTTGGTCATTTGCCCGTTTGCTCGTTTGGCCGTTTGGCTGTTTGCTCATTTGCCCCTTTGCCCGTTTGACCGTTTGCCACAAGTAAACGAGCAAACGAGCAAACGGGCAAACGGGCAAACGGCCAACCGGCCAAACGGTCAAACGGCCAAACGGTCAAACGGCCAAACGAGCAAGCGGGCAAACGGGCAAACGAGCAAACAGCCAAACGGCCAAACGGGCAAACGACCAACCGGCCAAACGGTCAAACGGCCAAACGAGCAAACGGGCAAACGAGCAAACAGCCAAACGGCCAAATGAGCAAACGAGCAAACAGCCAAACGGCCAAATGAGCAAACGAGCAAACAGCCAAACGGGCAAACGACCAAACGGCCAAACGGCCAACGAGCAAACGACCAAACGAGCAAACGGGCAAACGCGCAAACAGCCAAATGGGCAAACGGCCAAACGAGTAAACGGCCAAACGGGCAAATCACCAAACGGCCAAACGGCCAACGAGCAAACGGCCAAACGGGCAAACGCGCAAACAGCCAAACGGGCAAACGGCCAAACGAGCAAACTGCCAAACGGGCAAACGGCCAAACGAGCAAACGGCCAAACGGGCAAACGAGCAAACGGCCAAACGGGCGAATGCGCGCAGAGCGACGCGAGCGAGATGCGTAAGTAAGTTCGACTCATCCAAATCGGTTTAGTAGACGCAAGACGCGCTGACGCGCTAATCGACGCAACTCGGTTTATGCTCAAATCGGTTTGAATCGGTTTAAAAAGTCGAGTCGTTACATCGCTTTCGACTCGGCCAAATCGGTTTAGTAGACGCGCTAATCGACGCAACTCGGTTTATGCTCAAATCGGTTTGAATCTGTTTAAAAAGTCGAGTCGTTACATCGCTTTCGACTCGGCCAATTCGGTTTAGTAGACGCGCTAATCGACGCAACTCGGTTTATGCTCAAACCGGTTTGAATCGGTTTAAAAAGTCGAGTCGTTACATCGCAATCAAACCGATTCAAATCGGTTCAAACCGATTCAAGTCGGTTCAAATCGCGATTTCGTCGATTCGGTTTGGAATCGACTTGCATGAATTGTCTAACCGATTCAACTCGGTTTGACAAAATTCCAGATCGTAACATCTCTAGGTAGGACATAGCGTATTTTTTAAGCAGCCCGACTGACGAAGTACCACCACCTCACAGAATACCGCAGTCAAATAACAATTTCCTTGAGGGTTGTTGTGTTCCTGCGAGTGAGTGAGGTCACCAGAGAGAATGGAGTTGCTGCGTTAGCAGCGGGGATGCAGCGCGCGAGCGATATTTAATGTTGCGAGCGTTAATATGGTTACGGTAACCGCTTCACATCAGGTGGGCGTAGTGAAGAAAAAAAAAACGTGTGACACTCGGGGACTGCCGCGGTAAAGCATAGCATTTTTTATCAACTAATGCTCGTTTGCTCGTTCATCCATCCATATCCATTCATCTATCCATCCATCCATCCATATCCATTCATCTATCCATCCATCCATCCATTCATCCACCCATCCATCCATTCATCCATCCACCCATCCATCCATCCATTCACCCATTCATCCACCCATCCACCCACCCAAATCAACCCACCTACCCATCCATCCATCCAAATCAACCCACCCACCTATCCATCCATCCATCCATCCATCCATCCACCCATCCACCCATCCATCCATCCATTCACCCATTCATCCACCCATCCACCCACCCAAATCAACCCACCTACCCATCCATCCATCCAAATCAACCCACCCACCTATCCATCCATCCATCCATCCATCCATCCACCCATCCACCCATCCATCCACCCATCCACCCATCCATCCACCCATTCACCCATCCACCCATCCATTCATCCATCTATCCATCCATCCATCAATCCATCAATCCATCAATCCATCCAACCATCCATCCGTCAATCCGTCCGTCCGTCCGTCCGTCCATCCATCCATCCATCCATCCACCCATCCACCCATCTATCCACCCATCCACCCATCCATCCATCCATCCATCCATCTATCCATCCATCCATCCATCCATCCATCCATCAATCCATCCAACCATCCATCCGTCAATCCGTCAATCCGTCCGTCCGTCCATCCATCCATCCAAATTGTTTTTTTTTTACTTTCCATGTGTTGAGACTTCCATCCACTGCACAAATAATTCTCATCTTTTACATACTCGCATATTATTTTAAACTGAATGGAGAATAAAATACAAGCGACGTCAATTCGTACGTTGTGGCATTCCTTGCGAACGGTTCCAAATCGGTTCCATAGGGGAGGTGAGGTCGACTAGTGAGAGCGGCAGAGAGTGTCCATACTGTACGTTAGTACTATTACTTATACTGTGCTTTGGGGCTAAATGGCGCTGTGTAATTTGTCTGACAATATTTATTTATTTAAAAACATTACGAAAAAATATGGTGAAATTGTCAGGGCAAGGTTTGTAAGGAAAATCCACAGGAATGGATGGATACGGGAATATGGAGCCACAGCGAAGCATGGGCTAGCAATCGCCACTTAATATTATAAATCGGAATGTGTGTTTGTTTGCTACGCTTTCACACCGAAACTACTCAACAGATCATCACTTTGTGCACATATTTTATATGTTCAAAGTGATGATGGATTTGGATCGGATCTATAAAGGTTTTACGTTCCTTAGGAAGGACATAGATTACTTTTTATTAAAAAAAAAAAAGTAAACGCAGGCGAAGTTGCGAGTGGAAGCAAGTAAATAAATAAATGCTCACATGGCAAGCGATCAGGCACGGCAGACTGTGAGTTCAGTCCGTTTGGAATGGAATTTAAGTTATGATTTTAATAAAATACCAACTCAGCCTCCGACTTGGCGCGGAATTTACGTATATACACATTGCGATGATATTTTGTAAATGGCACATCGGCGTCACATTCTGCACATGCTGGAACCAAATGTGACAATATGGAAACTTTTCATTTCGTAGGAATACGCGTCTTGGTTTTAGTAGGTAAGTAAGTATCTATTAGGTCCTAGTAAGTAAGTATATAAGCCTCCCCAACCCGTCTGACCAGCGTGGGGAGTGTAGGCCAAATCCTCCTTCTGTCTGAGACGGACGAGAGAGGGTCGTGCTCCTGTAGTGGAGACTAAAATGACCTGATGATGATGAAGTATCTATTTTGTAAATTACATGTCGCTACCTACCGCCGAAACTGAAGCCGATTATCATGGATTTTTTTTATTCGAAAACTGTCTTACGTTTAATTTATTAACAAACATCTTCAACGTATTCGGTAGTACTCCAGGGTGTCTACCAGCTACGTCAATCCAAGCTATAATTTGATTTTTGCTATCAAAAATTCCTATGCGAATCGGCTTAGCTTAGCCGACCCAGGGGGCTTACCGCCGATTACCATGGGTTTATTGGATTCCAAAAAATGGTCGTAGGTTATAGCTATTGACAAACATTTTCAGCTCAGTCGGTAGAGCTCTAGGGTTTCTACCAGCTAACAATGTAAGCAGTAGTTTAATAGTCGCATTCAAAAATTCCGATGGCAATCGGCTTCAGCTTCGACGGTAGCGCCCCCGGTCTTTAATTAAGTATATTATCGTTGGTACTGTAATTAGTCCATAGGCATACAAAATTATTTAGCAGTTCAAAATTCAAAACAACCTATTTAACCCTATTTAAATGACGACATTGGTGACACTTGTGAATAATAATAAATAAATAAAAACACATTACGGTATAGACATTATTATGATACTAATAACATTATTAAAATAAAAACACATTAAACTAAAACTAATCTAAAAACCTATCTAATTAATCTAAAAACCAAAGAAAAACTTATGGGATAAAAAAAAAATATAAATAAATACAAAACTTACAAATAAAAAATATCCCCAAGATCGTTGTCTTTCGGCAGTGTCCCCAGAACACTGGCAGCATTACCTCGCTGGATAGCTATACTTATAAATAAATATTCCTGGACAATTTACACAGCGCCATCTCGTACCAAGCGAAAAGCTTGTACTATGGGTACTAGATAACTGGTATAATACTTAAATACATTATTTTTATTAAATATAGACATAAAATACATAGAAAACGCCCAGACCAAGACAAACAGACATGTTCATGCACACAAATGTTTGTCTTGTGCGGGGATCGAACCCGCGACCTCGGAGTCAAAGTGGCCATTGCTAACCATTCGACCACCGAGCTCGTCGAAATGCCGTCTAGCCGCCGCGGCGTGGAGCACGTACTGTGCTGCGGACGGACCGAGTATGTAGTAGACGGGGGATGCATGTGTGGCGAGCGTGTCAACAGTCACTGTCCGAACTCTGAACTTAGTATGCATTTTTATCAGTCGCATACGTAATAAATCGCGGTACATTGATTTTGCGTGACCAGCGTGGGGAATGTAGGCCAAATCCTCCTTCCGTCTAGGACGGACGAGAGAGGGTTGTGCTCCTGTAGTGGAGACTAAAATGGACCTGATGATGATGATGATTATGATATTGATTTTATATTCTTTAAACAGCTTTATGCTTTTATGACATAATAGTATATATAACCAAATACAAACATATAGTATAAAAAAGGGGGTGTGAGTGGTTCATCACCATCTTTGACACCAAAGTCAACCTCAACTGCACGTGGTGCACCCTGCTGACTGACAGACGAGGGTCTGGCGAAAAGAGAGGTAGCGCATAGCATATTTTTTTAAGCTGCCAGACTGGGAATGTACCTCCACCTCACAGAATACCGCAGCCAAATAACAATTCCCTTGAGGGTTGTTGTGTTCCTGCGAGTGAGTGAGGTCACAAGAAAGGAAGGAGATGCTGCGTTGGCAGCGGGGGTGGCGGCGCGCAAGCGATATTTTATGTTGCGAGCGTTAATATGGCTACGGTAACCGCTTCACATCAGGCGGGTCGTATGCTTGTCTGTCACCCGACGTAGTATAAAAAGAAAACTGACAAAACTGAACATGTTTGGCATTAACTACCTTGAAACTAAGATCTATTTTTGGAATCAAATAATTTTCGATTGAAATCGGTTCCAGCTTAGGCGGAACCGATTGGGTATTTGATTCCAAAGAAGCTTAACGTCTTAGCTGACGCCGATTCAGATTGGCCTTATAATTGAGAAAATCAAACTTTAGCTTAGATTATTGGAAATTATATTTAGTTTAGCTGGTAAGGAAGCTAGAGCTCTATTAACTAAGCTGAAGATGTTTATCTATTTATTTATTTTTATTTCATCTTTATTGCACACAAAAATAATAATGATTTTTAAGAAAAAATAAAAACCGACTTCAGCTGGGCAACAGGGCAAATTTAAGGGTTTCCATCGATTTGTCTGGGATCCCCTCACCAGACCCTGACTCGGCGAATATGGGACCACCTCGCAATCATACCCTTTCAAATAAAAAAAAAAGAATTTGACCATACGTGCCTATAAAATTTAAGAGTTTCCCTTAATTGCCCTGGGATCCCATCATCAGATCCTGACTTGGTGAATATGGGACCACCTTGCAATCATACCCTTTCAAATAAAAAAACAATTTTGATAATCGGTTCACAATTCGCGAAGATAACAAATAACGTACATACAAAAAAAATCAGTCGAATTGAGAACCTCCTCCTTTTTGAAGTCGGTTAAAAATACTTTATACAATAGGCAAATTTAATGTTAAAAGGTTGCAAAAAAATATTTCTTCTTGCCGAATTGGGTCCTTTAGAGAAATGCCGAGAATAGATCACTCCACCGCTCACTGTACGACTTTCGATCTCTTTGTTGAAGTTACCCCGGCCAAGCTGTGTTACTTGTCCGAGGTTGACGTACTCTTTAACCATATATTACATATATACATAATGAATATATACGATAGGTACAGCAAATATTACAAATACGAAGAAAATATTCAACTTCTACTAAATAAATATAAAAAATCATAAAAAATACGTCAAGATACAATAAGTATATATTTATTTACCTTTATTCTAGTTATTGTCATTTGACTACGACCGACGGCAACCTAACGGACGACATTGTGTCTGAAACAAAACAACATTATGTATTAGAACAGTTTACACAAATACATATACATATATTAGCGGCCCGCCGAGCTTTCTGAGTGACCCGATAAATAAATAAGTTATATTTTCAATTAGATTTTTCAGGAAACAATCACCGCCGGCGAGAAAACGACCAATTAACGACTCTTTTCACGTTCAAGAGACATACGACAGAACGCGTGTGAATGAAAGAGTAATTAAGTATATGAATAATTGAGTGATGCGGCGAGAGTTTTACGTACTAATAGTTGTTAACCATACTCGTTTCTCGTTCATCGCCGGCGGTGGGACAAATGCCTATTTTTCGGGGTTTTCTATCATTAATATTAGAGCCAGGGGTCTACCGCCGAAGCTGAAGCAGATTATCATCGGATTTTTTGATTACGAAAATCAGAGTTTAACTTACATTGGCGGTAATTGGGTTTAGTTTAGCCCGTAGAAACAATAGAGCTCTACCATCTAAGTTAAAGATGTTTATCATTAACTTAAACCTAAAATCTAGTTATCGGCTTCAGCTTCGGCGGTAGGGCCTCTGATGCACAGTGAACACCCAAAAAACGTCGGCACCAAAACAAATATGGAAGCGTTCGAGCTCCCAGATTGGCATTTGGTAGCTGTTTTGGTGCCGACGACCAAAACAGCTACCAAATGCCAATCTGGGAGCTCGAACGCTTCCATATTTGACATTAATTTGAAATGATTGATTGTCATTGGCTTAACTTTGTTTTTATATAAATTACATAGGAACTTTTCAATTCTAAATCTCAAACTGAAAGCGTAAGGGCGAATTTACAGTTATAGTTTCTTTTAATTGTTCATTAATAGGTAAGATTTATGTCATTTTCTGTCTATTACGAACAATATTTTGCTTAGTTTTTGTACGTCATTGTGCATCTAGTTCTAGTATACATAGATCGAAGCTAAATATATAGAGTCCATCTGAAAAAAGAAAGTTATTTATCTTGCCCTAGGACTAGGTATCGTGGCTTTATTTTCTATGCAATGGTGTAGCCTGGACTAATGTAGCCGTGGTCGAATTAGCATCAGCGAATCTTTTTTTTTAAAGGATTTATCTACTTCTAAGTAAGTACTTAATATATATTCGTAATATAGTTTATGATTATATTATCCGCGCGACCGCGACAGTGGCCATCCGACAATTTACATTATTTTCACAAGCTTTTATTTATTTTCAACGAGATTTCTGTAATCAAATCTTGCAAGTTAAATTTGGCTCACTTTCCAGTGTTCGATTGAAATAAAATTTGTCACTCGTTGGGATCTCGGGATAGTGCGTGATTACTTCAATGTAGCAATTTTTAAACCAATATGGCGGCCGCCACAAAAGGGCGATTTATAAATTTCCGTTGATCTATAAGATATGGGTATAAACTGAAAGGGCTTGTTAACGCAACACAGTAAATAAACTTCTAAATTCATTTTTTAACAACAACTAAAAGTTAGTCTAAAAAATCATTTATTCTTCTTTATTCAATACCGCTTACTGCGTTACCGTGGCCAGTAATGTAAATGGTTACTAGGGAGCGCGGCCACGGTCACGGTCGACCGGAGTTCGAAGTGATTACGAAGCCCGTGATTACGCCTACAATGCTTTTTCAATTAAAAGCAATACATTTGCCGATAATTACGTCGCGATTGTACATAGCAAACCTAATTACGCCAAACTTCGACCTCGTATAATAATATTAATATCATTTATATGCAAACCAAAGCAAATCGTATAAAAATCCATACAGATTATTCATAAAAATCCAACACAAAATTAAAAAAAATATATCATCGGCATTGTATATTTAAGTATTTAGATATTAATTAGTTTGTTAAAGGTACTGACAACCTCTTGTAGAGAGACACTTCCGGTATGAAAAGCGTCGTGCTACGAATGCTACGTATAGGTCGCGCAACGAAAGATATGACGAATACAGTACTCATACAGACGCATATCAGGCGCTTTGTAATGTGCCCAAGTGAGATGGAGAACTCTTTCTATCTCACTTGTACATGTTGAAATGCGTCTGTGTGAGTACTGTGTTCGCCTTAGCTCTCGCTGCGTGACATGTCCATTACGTAGCGACGTAAGATCCTCTTATACTGGACATATTACGTACCATGTAAGGTACAGATATTCTATCTCACGATGAGGGTTTGTCTTTAGTTGTAGTAGTGGCATGTACAGACAGGCGCGTTTGTGTGCGTAAACTGAAGGAGCGTTAGCAAATAAATCTGTAAACATTTTTAAATTGAGTCTTAATTTTTTTTATGCTATTTAATAAACAATTAATATTTAGTCCTTGAACTTCTAATTATATATATTTTTTAAATAAAGGATGTAATTAAAATATTGAATATTTTTAATCACTTTCAGAAACATAATTTTCGAGTTCTGATTCGCTATTATCGGAATCATTTTCTAAATCAATCACGAACTCAAAGTCCTGGTCAACATATAAAAGTATTCCTTTTCAATTTTTTCTACATGACTACACGTTTTGTGCCACGTTTCGCTAGTAACTTTGAGCAAGCTTTCATGTATAAGTTTTTCTGTATTAGTCATATTTTGATCAATATTCTTAGAAGCGATATAATTTTTGACAATACCCCAAATATTTTCAATTGCATTTAGTTCTGGGTGATAAGGGGGAGACGTATAACATCAAAACCTTTGTTCTTCATTATGTCACCTATTTTATATTTTACGTGTTGATATTTGTGTCTTTTTTATGATGTCGTACAACTCTAATTTAAGTAGATTTTTATTAAACGATATGCCCTTATCTCTGAGCCATTGCTGTATATCTGCTTTCTTTGTTGCCGATGTCGGTAGATTTTCAGCCCGTGTGTTATGATAAGAAGCATTGTCTAAGACAATGACAGAGCCTTCGGGTAAATTAGGCAATAGTTTTTCATTGAGCCATTTAATATAATTATCATAGCTCATATTAGAATGGTAATCCCCAGCTGTTGAGTTGGCTTTGTAAATTAAACAGGCATTTTCAATAAATCCATCGTAATCCGTTAAATGTAAAAAAAAAAATACCTCACTGCGGACTTTTCTGCGTTTAGTTGCTTTGCTAACGGTACTTTGTACGGAGATCTTGCGTGGACCCAAAAACACTAGTGACTCTGACCGCGTCGCGATCGTGACTAAGAGCTCCCGAGTTTACGCACAGTACCTCAATGTGCACGTGCACGACTGACAACAACCAAGAGCTATCCTTCTCCGTGAAATAGAACATCTGTAGCTAATAAGTACACGACCCATTTAATGGCAAGCATATTTCTTTATTTACTGATATGACTCACTTAAAATCGGTAGTTTAGTATACTAGTCAGAGGTAATAATTGGATGTAGTTAAGGGAAAGGGATCCAATCCTATCAAGACACTTTAAAGCCTACCTGCCCCCCGCGGACCGCATGTGGCCCGCCGTGCCTTTCTGGGTGGTCCGATAAATAAATAAGTTATTGTTTGAAAAAGATATGACCGACTTCAAAAGACAAGGTTGCCAATATTCATGAATGCACTGAAAATCATAAAAATAATCCAGTATGGTATTTTTTCTTGTTGCAATTATTGTCATAAATGTGAAATTTATTGTTAGTTCGTTTCGTTTTTCCTTTTTTTTACTATATAAAACCAAATAGATGCAGTTGGCTCTCATAGAGCATAAACCCGTGACTAGCAGACATTCATTTGTTTTATACAAGCTAAAAGTTAATCTGTGCATGCCCCCAGGTAAGAAGGCAGCGAGTCCAGGGGCCTTACCACCGAGGCAGAATCCAATTAGGTATCAACGAATACTTTGCATAGCAAAAATAAAAATTCAACTTAGATTTATAGTACTTGTGTTTAGCTTAGCTGGTTCCTGGAACTCTACAGACTAAGCTGAAGATGTTTGTCAATAACTTAAAAGTAAGACCTATTTTAAGAATCAAAATATTCGAATGGTATTCGAATGGTAATCGGCTTCAGCGTCGGCGGTAGGGCACAAAGACGACAGGTAACAAAGGTGTAAAAAATAAAATCACTATCGAAGATGTCTCGCTACCACGGAAATATCTTTTGATACTTTCCCAAGTAATACATATAAAATTTACCTTTTATAATAACACGTAAGTATTATTAAAATTTATTAAAGTTTAAGTGTGTTTGATGGGCGAATGGCACGGAACAAAGAGCTTGACAATGAATGACGTGAATTCTGAGGGGCAATTCTCGTAATTAAAATATAGTCAAACTTCAATCCCGATTAGTCTCGATTTCACATTTGTCAAACTTGGTCTTCTCGTATCACAATATGAAGTTTCAAAGTTAATTTTAAAAGTGATTATGTCGAAATTCATATTTCGATCACACATTCTTCGTTTGTTTTAGTTCTCGGATGACCGAGAACTAAAACAAACTAAGAATGTGTTGTTAAAAACAGAAATCTAGTATATATTTTTTTATATAATTCATAATTCAATTTCGATTCTGTCAACTTTCATTCTGTGATCGCAAAATTAATACGAGAATTGGTCTTCATCGTCGAAAATAATAAAATAACTATAATTTTGTACTTTATACTTTGAAGATTTTGAGGAAGAATTTTTACACTTTTGTTATGGGTTATCTGCTGTCACAATGATCTAAATTCCATACTCGCTGACCATTCCTATCAGTATTAAGAGCATGTACAGAGAAAGTTTCAGCTTTATTTAAGAAAGGTCTTACGCCTTGTTCGGGCTCTTAGGCTATTACTATTTCTGAATACGAATATTAAGCATTCACATTGTTTAAAAATATGACATTAACCAATATTATAATTTTATTTGTTTGTTAAATTTTAACTTGATATTAAAATGCTAAGAGTAAAGTTAAATGGTTATATTAGTGTTTAGTTAATTCATAATTGAATTTCGATTCGGTCAACTTACATTCTGCGATCGCAAAATAATTACGAGAATTGGTCTTCAGATATTATCCCGAAGAAAATAATATAATTTTGTACTATATACTTTGAAGATTTTGAGGATCACTTTTAACACCTTTGTTATCTGCCGTCACGATGATCTAAATTCCATACTCGCTGATCCTTCTTATCAGTAATAAGAGCATGTACAGAGAAAGTTTAAGCTTTATTTAAGAAAGGTCTGTTCGGGCTCTTAGGTTATTACTATTTCTGAATACGAATATTATGCATTCACATTGTCTAAAAATATGACATTAACCAATATTATAATTTTATTTGTTTGTTTAACTTGAAGTTAAAATGCTAAAAGTAAAGATATATTGTTAATTTATATATTTAATACGTTTATTTTTTACGTTTTAATGCGTTATATATAATACGTTTGGACATATTGTTATAACAGAATAACAAACGTGATATGTACAGAGTAAATGAAAGGTACCGATAAAGACCAGGGAATGTCTAAATGAATAGATTTTGAGAAAAACACAATTAAAAGTTCAGAAGTATTACAATTTACATTGAGATAAGCGTATGTAGTAACTTTAACTTTGCCTTTTTGACGCCATCTTTTTACTTTTTTTAAAAGTTAGTGATTGTAAATTAAATTAGCAATATACAAAGATTTAAATCGAATAGAAACAATAAAAAAATTGACATTCCCTGTTATTTGCCTGTACCCTTCATGTAATAATATAGACAGCCGTAGCCGCAATCAGTCATTATGCGACGTAAAACACCAACTTCAAGATTTTTGGCATTTCGCGGAATCAAAAAAATATATACGTGAATCACCAAAAAGCGCCTCAGCGTCAGAGGCAGTTGCCAATGTGTCGTGTGATCAGAAGAAAAGCAACGGCAAACATAGCTATTAAATAATTTAAGTATACAAAAAAAATATTCGCATTTGCAGAAAACAAATTTAATAATTGTTGTAATAATTAAGTCATGAAATAATTATTTAGTATATAGCTTTTTTTATGAAAAAAAGCTGCAAGGTATTAATAATTAATATAAAAAAAAGTTAGATATTTTAATACACTCATGGACAAAATTAGAAAAACTGGCAAAAAGAGGTCAAAATTTATTTGGTATTTAAACATTTTTTAACATTATTATTAATTGTAAATATTTATTTCGAAATAGAATCATAGACTATTAGTAGTATAGAATTTATTCATATTTAGAAGAGTTGAAACTAAATTAATAAAGCCTGAAACAAAATTAATGGTAACCAACTATCGCTTTACATAAAGTGAAGCGTAAACTTATTTGGCACTAAATGTTTTATATAAAAACTGCATTAAATAATGGTATAAAATTCAGCAAAATATATATTACAAGAATTTTTATAACGTCTGAAATTAAGATTAATTTTTAACAAATATAAATAGTTAAAACAATTTTTTAAAGAAATAAAAAAAATCTGAACGATATTAAAAATATTCGATCATTTATAGCGTTTCTATATTTTTTTCCATGAATGTATTTATCGAACTTCCCTTTTCAGTAGTTCTTCACAAAAAAGAAGACAACTGTTCTCGGCGCGAGGACGGGACTTCTCGTAAATTGTTAAAGTCACCGAGTGCTGCAGTGAGCTCAAGTGAACGCGAGGCCCGTCACAGGGCGACTGGCGAGCCTGTGGCGCCGGAACTACCGGTCTGCCGGGCGGGGGGGAAATCTGAAATGAGGCTGCCCAGATTTTCCGCCCGCCCATCCGATTGGTCGTAATAAATTACTCTATTTGTAAATGCAACCAATAGACTTTTATTTGCAATGAACCTAGGTTTTAAAAATACATCTACAGTAATATTACAAAGTGAGAATATCTGTATGTTTCTATTTTTAGTTTTATTGGATGAATTAAATAACTACTGAACAGATTATGAAAAATCTTTCGCCTACAGAAGGCTAATGACCACCGAGTAATATAGGCTGTATTTTATTCCACCCGTGAGAAGCAGGGGCGGATCATTAAAAACTAATAAATTCATTAACTTAATGGCAGAATAAATGAGAAGAAATTATTAAATGAAACAAAAATGCCGATTGGGCAAAATATTTCTTTGTATTTCTCAATTTTATTCACGTACGTCATTGTGATACCATATACCCTAAACGACGAATCTAATGATACCTCTTACGTTTAAAGCCGCCGGATGGCGGCCAAGGGATTAGACGTACTTAAATGCATACGCTCGAAAAAAGGCACCCTCCTTTTTACGCCAGTCGGGTAAAAATTAAGTATATTTTTCATTTTACTTATTGTGTTGTTATAAATTATAGTGTACGAGTAAGTAGTTGATTTTAAGGTATGACATGCCACGCCCGTAGCGGGGTACAGTCCACTGTCCATTAACTTAGTTGACAACGAAAAAGGCGTTTTGAAGTATGTTGCTGGGTCTGGGTTGACTTATCGCCATCGACACAATGAAAAGAAGTAGTGTAAAAGGTTATAAAAATACACTCGCAGGGCGTAGCGAGCGAAACGTAAGTAACGACACTGCTAATACCGACTTTATGAAATAATTATTAGATATTGTCTATTCAACAGATGACATGAGAAAAATAAGTGCATCTTTTGCCATGTACTTATTTCTAATGCTAATAAAATATCTTTCATCTCTATAATAGCTTATATCGTATATTGTCAAAGGAATTATTTGGTTAAGGATAGGTTTGGTTTTAGACAGTTTTTTTTTCTTTTTTTATTAGTTCAATTAGCCATTTCCCTCTCCGTTGAGCGAATTTAAAAATTATGATAAAATTTATCGTATATATATCGTTTTAAAAATTATGATAAAATTTCTTATGGTATTGCGAAAATCTTAATTTATTTATTTAAAGTCATATTTAATGGAAATAACATGAGCGACTGTAAATTTCTAATTGGGTGACTGGAATATTAGATTAGGTATGATGCATTTAAGTTTATTTATATCAGTTATACGTTAGTTTGGTCGCCCAGTTTCATAATATTAGTGCTAGGTTATTTATTACCCATAATTTACTCTTAGTTTGGCATATATATATATATATATATATATATATATATATATACATATATATATATATATATATATATATATATATATATATTGCTTTACCTGCATTACCTGCGTAATGCAACTTATTTTAAATATTGTGTCTCTTTAAGTTAGTCACTGAATTGATGCTGGTAGATACGCGTAGAAGGGGAAATCATGCAGTGAACGCATATACGAGTACATATATAGGACTACAAAGCGTTGGGCATCCCTCCACTAGATGAGCAGATGAGCTCAAAATAGCAGCCGGAGCTTTTGAACGCTAGTAATGGACGATCGCAAGCCGGAGCTTTTGAATGCCCGAAATGCCTGTGCCCAATTGTGAGCAGATACAGGCTGATAATAACGATGATGAAGTATAGGGGGTTCTATGTTAGATCAATGTATGAGTTGGGATATTGAACACAATAAAGAGTTATCGTAACACACACGTTACATTACCAACATAGTACAACATATTAGCAGGATGATGAGCAGTGGACACATAGTATGTAGAACTGAGAGCCGAGGGAAGAAAAGTTTCGATGAGGGCCGCCGCGGCCCGTATTACGCAATGTAGCACGGCCCCGCACTAGATCGAACTATGATCTGTTAAAAAATATCTAGCATCACGGTCGAATTTAGAGTGTAGAGGTCCAGATGGCCAGGAGGCCAACAAAGTAGTGGAGGCATATTTGAGTTTATGAAACTTTTTTTAATTAGTACCTTAGTAGTAGTAACTTATGTCGGGGTCTCGTCTTTTGTGGAAACCCCGGGTAGCAGCCATGGTTGCCCACCCTTATATCAGGCAGTTTTTAGCATCTGTACTAGGAGTTCTAGCAGGGGGGCAACTCTGCTAGCACTTCTAATGCGAGAAATTTATTGATGACGCTGCATAATTTCTTTTGAAATTAGCTTCAGTTCCGTCATGTTATTCTGATTGTTACTTTTTTTAGCTAGCAAAATAACACAGTTGTTTTCTGAGCAAAATAATCAGGACTGTTAACATTTTGTTGACGTCTACATTAGGATTGTTTATATTTTTAAGTTTTTAAGCATTATTTACATATGCATTGATTTTATAATATATATGAGTTTTATGCGTCAAATACGTTCCTGGTAATGCCGAAATTTGCCTTCGAAGAAGAACACTGCAACTATCCGTCACCTTTCAATTTGGACTTGTCCGCTAGTTACCAAATACAAATTCAACACACACTGTCAATTTGGAATGCTGCCTATCGAGCGGTGGCCCGTTAGATTACCGTTCTGAAGTAATCGAGTTACCCAGTTATGGTCCGACTCGATTGGCAGACGCCCGCGGTAATTCGATTGGCGTGCATGTTATTGTTATGACGGTCAGATATGTTGTTTGTCGATTTGAAATATTAATTGAACACGCTGGAACTTAATTCGAATATCGATAAAAACATTTCATGGGATTATCTTGCACATCCAATACTATTAAATGATATTTTTGTGTATGTATATGTAAATATAGGTATATGCCACAAAGTACTGGTAATCGGCTCGCAAATGGACGGGTTTTAATTAAATTTATATTATGGGGATTTACGGAGCGAAAAATCGGCTTAACTAGGTTTCAATTTTGGATAAAATCATTTTCCTATAAAACGACGAGATAAGCTTTGCTGATATTGAATATACCGTCATATTTAAACTATATTTTAACAAATGTGTTTGCTACTCTACGATAGATGGTTACATATGTCTCTTTTCTGACATGATTCTGGGACAATTTATTTCTACTACCTATCTTAATTTACACTAAATATAGATATGATTATTAACTATTGAGCAGCATATATTATATCATTTAATAGTGTAAAAGGTCATTGTAATAGGTACATAAGTTTATTAGTAAAATTAGTAAGCTTCAATCAACTTTAGAATGTCGTTGTAAGTAAGGGTAAGTATATTCAATAGAAATACTTTTTCTCACGTGATATAGAATAATAAATACACGGAACGGAACTGATGACGTGGTCAAGCGGTGTTAAATCAAACGTTTGTGCACCGTAACACTTACAATGAAAGATGACCCCGCGTAATGCTACGAATGCTACGTACGTCTCGTAGCGACTCTGGACTATCTTATACTGGCCGTGTTGAGTGTTGAGGTCTACAAGTAATTATACAAAACAAAAAGGGCCAAATGTACTTAAAAGATGTGTCCATTCCTCTCCTCAATGTATTCTTGTTTTAGGATGTGGAGTATATTTGTGTGAAAGTCGAGTAATTATTAATAAATCGCAGACGGCTGCTAAAGAATGTCTCAACTCGAGACATTCTTAGATATCGGTTTGGAACACCAGACTCATCAATTACTGTCTAGTATATTAAAGCCTTACTTTCTCTCATTGCTTCCAAAGTTTACGCATTCACACTCTAATGCTAACACCACAGCCTAGAGAACGCCCGACGCTCATTTCACTGCTAGTCATCGAATATCTAGATAGAGCTGTCGTGCGGGGCATGCGGGGCGAGAGAGCAGCGAGAGCGTCCCGAGTAGATATTTGAATACATTCTGATTTACGGTACTCAATACACCTTGTTATACAATGATGAATGACACATTTCAATGGCAATGGCGTATGCATAGACCAAAGCGGCATCTCGGCATCAAACATCAAAGGCTTTGATCTACTAGTAGTTCCTATTATAGTAACGTTAATTTCTAGATACAAACGTGGTAATCAACGTGAACTTAGTTAAGTCTAAGTATATTCATTCATCCCTAACATACACAATGCCTAAGTATGAATTAATTTAGTCTCAGAGGATTTAGTAGAGTCGTGATCTTCGTGCGAAACTTTGGCTTAAATATCAACGAGTAAATAATTAACACTAGATAATTATTTCTTCATAAACCCTTCGTCAATCTATAAATGGAAAAATGTATAACTTTTTCAGAACACGATAGCAATTACCATACACAAAACCAGAAGCTAGTCACAGATGAAGAAGACTATACCATATATTCAGGGTGAGACACGGATACAGGAGAGACAAGATAGGTCATAACAGTTCCTTACACGCAAACAGCAGTACCTCGCTCTAAATATAATTATCTGATCAGTAAGTGGTGCGTTTTAGATGTTGTACACTCAAATTCAAACTTATTGTCCGCCGGTGTTTGTGAAGTCGCATGTTGCAGTTGTCAGTTATTGCATGTATATTCGACATTCGTTAATACATATACGTCAATGTAATGTGTCGTGGTATTTGGAGATTTAACAGAACCGGTTGATGAAGATTAATCGACCTCAACAACGGAGGCAGAGTGACGTCGCCGAAACAGCCAGCTTGTGACCACAGGCTGGTGCAACCTGGGGCCCTACTGCCGAAGCTGAAGCCGATTACCATTTAATTTCTTGCATGCGAAAGTGACACAACAGCTTAGATTGTTGGTAACTATGTTTAGCTCAGCTGATGGTAACCCTATAGCTTTACCGACTAAGCTGAAATAGTTTGTCCATAACTTTAACCAAAAATCAATTTTTGGAATCATAAATCATATGGTAATCGGCTTCAGCTTTAGCTTTAGGGCCCCCGGTCGAAACGCCGAGCTACATATGTAAATTTCTTCAATGCATGATTATGCATGGAAGAAATTTACATATGTTGCGTTAATCGCAGTAGCGTTTAAAATTTTAATCATGCAACGCGAAAGTGGCTGTCTTCCACTGGCCGATTCATATTACGCCTCAATGCATTGCAAATGCGAATTAGTTTCTAGTGCCGCGAACACAATTTATGTCTGGAACGCTTTGTGCACGCATCGAGTGTGAACCAAATAGACTAAGCTATTCTCTAGTTTATACCAGTGGCGTTCTACAGCGTATTATCAACATAGTATGAATGAAAACTGCAGTTTGAGTCCATGTTCACACGTGTGTACGATGCCTTTGTAAGGTGGCTCAAACAAAACATATAAAAGCGCAGCGTTCGCAACGTCCAATGTAAAGTTGGACCAACAATTCCAAGCTATGCATATTCACTTTATGATTTGGAACGGGAGAATTCAAATTTATTTTGAGTGATTGCCGTATTGCTGGTAATATTTTTAAAAATAAGGAAGCTTCGCTCACCTTGTACCGTATACCAGTATAAGATGGTCTCGCCTAGTAATAAATTGATAGCACTACGCGGGACTTTGTTATACTGGAAGTATTACGTACATGACTATTTAACAAAATGCAGCAATGCTCCCTAGCTCTATGCGGTAGGGGTATTTACAACAAAGCTGGTAAACAAAATGGCTTTCTGTTTTCGAAACGAGAACATAATAGAATCAGTAAACTATAATCTCTTAGGCTTGCAAAGCAAAATCTTTAACAGCACTAACAATAGCTTGTAAACCGTAACTGCCCCTTTATTACGTAGACACGACTCACGATGCCTACGTAGTATTCGTAGCACGTCTACGTATTACTACGTTATTATTTAGTCTGTGACTACGCAGGACCCTCTTATAAACTATATACTATATATTAAGGCACAGTATAACTAATAGTACTAAATACACTATGGCCTCTCCCTGCCGCTCTCTCGTACCGACCTCACCTCCCTCACCTCCTCTGAGACGAATCTGGGACATTTTGTATGGCGCCGCACGCACGCATGCTCATTTACTCTCTGCATAGATGTCATTGTTTATGTAATAGGTAACGATGCGATATTCGTATAGAGTGTCTGAGGTGTGGTTAATGTCTACCCACATTCGGTCTGTACTTGCTACTACTTATAATCTAAGGCCTATAAAATACTCGTAAATGTTCTAGATATAGATAACCAGAAGATAACCATCCTGGCGTCAAAATTTGTAGGTAGGGCTGAATACCAAATCACCATATTCAACATAGCTCTCAGAGCATATGAGCTGAACTGGAAGTGGGCCGGCTACATGTGCCGAGTCAGTGATGGTAGATGGGTAGGGATAGTCCTAGAGTGAAGGACCCGTACGGGGCGACAAGTGTTGGGCTTTACCCTAACTGATGACCTGATGATGAAAGCGGAAGTATCTATCATGTTGCTGTCACACACATTACTAAGAAAGAGTGGGAGTCAAATTGTCTCTTATCATATTATTCTTAGTAATTTCTTCTGTTTCAATTCACATAATAGCAGTTGTTTTATATCAGAAACCGCAATGTTCTTTCTTATTTTGCCTGGGAGAAATATGCAAATAAACTTTCAATAATAGAAAACCAACTTTATTTTCGGCGCTAATGTTAAAAGAACACATTTTTGTACGGGTTCTACGAACGTCTACGAGGTCTACGACATTTGCTACGACGGTAATTTTCATATAACTAAAACTCTCAATAATTATATTCTCATAAAATCTCAATGATTATAGATATAAGTTGTGACGAGCTCGGTGGTCGAATGGTTAGCAATGGCCACTTTGACTCCGAGGTTGCGGGTTCGATTCCCGCACAAGACAAAACATTTGTGTGCATGAACATGTCTGTTTGTCTTGGTCTGGGTATTTTCTATGTATTATAAGTATATATTTACAAAAAAAAATGTATTTAAGTACAATTATCAGTTGTCTAGTACCCATAACACAAGCTTTGCCCTTAATTTGGGACTAGATGGCGCTGTGCAAATTGTCCAGAAATTTAGTTATTATTTATTATTATAAATATTATGTAATAAATAATTATACGAGTATATATTCTTCATTGCACATAAATAAAATACAAGTATAACTGTTACAAATGAACTATAATACAATTACGATAGAAATGCAACAGTTCGTAGTTTTGCGAGCTTACGAGTATCTCTCTAAGAGATCTCTTTCAGCCAACTTGAGCTGTTTGACATTTTGTAAGATAGCGAACACAAGATTTATAGATTAAGTACGGTAAGAAATATAAAATGTATTTATTAAGACAAACTGTTCTATTCTACTGTTGTTTTGAAATGAGTGTTCTTTGTGTATAATTATGGAAATTTAAGAATGTTTTATTGAATGTGATTTACATAAAATTGACTAAAGAAAAATTTGCACGTCCTTACGAGGGTAGAATAAGTTGGATACCTATGTAATTGTAACATCTTTGTACCTTATTTTTGCATATAAATTTATCTTATCTTATCTTATAATGAATATGCATTTGTAATAAAAATAAATATGTACATTAATATGTATTAGATTTATAATGTTTGATGTAGATAAGTTTATTTGTTTCTACCTATATTCAGACTTAATATTTAGTGACAAATAACTTTTTTAAATCCTAATTATATAACTATTATTTAAATCCTAATCGAAGACGGTAAGTTAAGCTGCGTAGACCGTAGCCTGCCAATGGGCGGGTTTAGTTATCTCTGTTCCCCCGTGCTTCGGAGGGAATGTTAAGCCGTCGGTCCCGGCTGTTGTCATTAGATGTCAGTCGTTAAGCCAAGTCAGTGGCTTGAAAACACTGGCCTCTGCCAACACGCGCACTTGAACAGCGTGGTGGACTACGCTCTAAACCCCTTCATTTGAAAGGAGACCCGTATCCTAATAGCAGCGGGATGATTTTGGGTTGATGCCGGCAGACTAGAATAGAATCACTCCGTGTGTTCCCATGGATGTCGTACAGGGCGACTAAAGGAAATACATTATGAAACATCGATCAGGCCTCCCCAACCCGTCTGGCCAGCGAGGGGAGTGTAGGCCAATTCCTCCTGTCTGTGACGGACGAGAGAGGGACGTGCTCCTGTAGTGGAGACTAAAATGACCCGATGATGATGAATAATTAATTGAAATTTAAAGTTGTTCTAATATTTATAAATAGCTTTCTTTAGTATGTACGAGTACAAAAGGTATGTTACAGTACTAGTTTAGTGTCGTATGCTATATTATTGGGTTAGGATACGTTGGATGCGAGACAAGTATCGTTTGCATTTTTATTTCTTTATAATCTATTCAAATGTAACATGAGGAGGCGTCGTCTCCGTTGAAACGAAGATGATAGGAGGAAAATCCATCAAACAGATTACGCCGAGCTGCGCTCATCGATCCGACGGATGTCCTCCTTTTGTTGCACTTCTCCGCTTCGCTTTATTCTAAACGGGCCGTCCCCGTTACACGGGATATTTTTTAAACTTTTACTTAATACATTTTCTATCATCGTACGCTGAAATTGTGAAATCAACTTCCCTCGACGTGTTCCCGAACAAATATTACTTAGGAGTCTCAAGAAAAGAGTCTTTATTTTACTAAAAATGGTGGCAACGCATCAATGACTATATTATATATTAGTTTATAATATATATTTGTGTATGATTATTTCTTCTTAATAGTCGTTCACTCTTGACAGAGTGGTCGTGGTCACCCATTGTCGCTCTCCATGACGGTTGCTGCTCCCGCAATCCTTCTCCACCGGTCTCTGTTGGTGGTTTGACGAGCGCATTTTGTCACTGATGTTTTGGTGGCAGATTTTATTAAGTCGGTCCATCTGGTTGGCGATCGACCGCAGGCACTCTTGCCCTCGATGATTATTTATAAGTGTATAATTAGCATATGTCTATGTATAGTGTTATGTTTTCACACGTATTTATTGTGTGTGTATGTTCATTACTGTTATTTTATGAACCGCATTCGAGAACAGAGAACGTTTGGGAAAAACAGATAAAATCTGTTTTTCCCAAACGTTAACTAGTAGATAATGCTTCTAGCGTTAATTCCGCCTTTTGTACCGTTATTTTATGGTCAATAAAGTTTAAATAAAAAATAAATAAAGGAACATTTCGTGTTACAGATGTCCATGAGTAGTGATGACTGATGATTTCTTACCATCAGGTAACTCACATGCTCATTTGCCGCTAAGTATTTCATAAATTTGTAAATTTATAAAGGTGGTGAATGAAGAAAATCAGAGAACGAGACTAAGATTATTTTAATTCTATTAATAGTTATGTATCTAGAACATACCTATATTAGTTTATGTTTTTCAAGCATATTTTTCATTTTAATAAAATGTCCGACCGCGACGTAGAGGTTCATATAACCCTACGTAGACTTAACTTAGCGCTAGTAACTAAGCTGGCTTTAAACTTAATCCTATCGCTACAACGCGCGTTGTTTCTGCACTATAAAGTAGTAAAGTTTGAAGATAATAAAGGTACTTTCCGAAACTAATTATCTGATTTGATAATTAGTTTCGGAAATAATGGAAAATATTTACAGATTCGTTGCAGAGAGCTGGTAAGGTTGGTACGACAGAGTAGGCAATAACTTATACTATATAATTAATGACGAATGCAACAAGAGAGTAGAGATGCTTTGCACTCTGGACCTGTTGTGCACAGTTAGTGGCTTACTTTCATATGTTTTCGAAAGGGTATGTATGAAGCTTGCGTAAGTTACATGTTACCATTTTTTTTTATACCACGACGGGTGGCAAACAAGCAAATGGCCCGCTTGATGTGAAGTGGTTACCATCGCCTATAGACGCTTGCGATAATGAGAGTCGCTCGCGCGTTGCCACCCCCGCTGCTAACGCAGCAACTCCTTCTTCTGGTGACCTCACTCACGCGCAGGAACACAACAACACTCCCGGGAGTTGTTATTTGGCTGCGGTATTCTGTGAGGTGGAGGTCAGTCCCCAGTCGAGATAACGTTGTGCCCTACCTGTCTTTCGCCAGAGCCTCGTTTACTTATTGGCAGGGTGCACCACGTGCAGGTGAGGTTGGCTTTGGCTCTTAAGGTGTTAGTGAGTCACTTACACCCCGAACCGTGCGGAAAAGTGGCTGTTTTGTATTGTGAATGTGATATATAAAAGTGATGGTAAATACCTAATACCTGTATGTGTAGATTGTGTGCAGGGTGCCGACAGCCAAATATTAGGAGACTGTGCCTCTATTATGCTTTTATTAATTTCTATAACTAAAACCAAGTCATAATCACTCTGTAGCAGAAGTATATTTACAAATCCATTAATTAAAAAAAGAATTACCTCCAGTTATAGGAATTCTTCAACGGCCAAAAGTACCAGTAAAGCGATTACTTTGACTATACAGACACGAAGTTTTTTTTAAAGTTGTTACCATATGCAATAAACGTGTTTTAAAGATGTTTTTTACTATTAATTATTATTCCAATATAATTTTAACATTGGAATAATTAAAATAAGGAAAGTGCACTCGAAGCGGGGCTACTTAATTTGCGTGGCGTGGGACTGACGTCTTAACATGCCCTTCACTTCAGAGGGCCGTCTCGGCTGTTGCCTGCAGCATTAAGGAATACGCACGCCGCGCTGAGCGAGTGTACCTCATTAGAAAAAGGAGGTTCTCCAACTCGACGATATATTTTTTTTATGTGCGTTACCTAAGAACTTAGGTGAACAAATTTTAATTGTTTCCTTTTTTTTATTAAAAGAACATTTTATTAGGATACAAATTTACACTATAAACTAAATTAACTAACAAAAAATAGACTAATCTTAAAATACAAACTTAAGTAATTAAAAATGAATAAAGAAAGAAAAGAAAAAAAAAAGAAAGAAATATATAACTAAACGGCGTCAAAAAATTCCTCCGCATCATTGTCTACAGGCATCGTGCCCAGAAGGCTGGCGGCATTGCCACGCTGAATGGCAATGCTTATACGTTGTGCCAAATAGAGGCCGGATTTTTACAAGCTTTTATTTACTTTCACCTGTCCCGTTGTCTGTAATCAAATCTTGCAACTTAAATTTGATCCACTTCCCGGTTTCCGATTGAGCTGAAATTTAGAATGCATGTATAAATCGGATGACAATGCAATGTTATTGTGACATAGAGCTGATCTGATGATGGAGCTGGAAGGTGGCCATAGGAACTCCGTAATTAAATGATGCAACCCTATCGAGTTTGAGCTCATTAGATTCGTCTTGACAAGTACTTTGATACTATATGGTAACCAGGGTCTGATGATGGAGCCGGAAGGTGGCCATAGGAACTCCGTAATTAAACGATGCAACCCTATCGAGTTTGAGCTCATTGGATTAGTCTTGACGAGTACTTTGATACTATATGGTAACCAGGGTCTGATGATGGAGCCGGAAGGTGGCCATAGGAACTCCGTAATTAAACGATGCAACCCTATCGAGTTTGAGCTCATTGGATTAGTCTTGACGAGTACTTTGATACTATATGGTAACCAGGGTCTGATGATGGAGCCGGAAGGTGGCCATAGGAACTCCGTAATTAAACGATGCCACCCTATCGAGTTTGAGCTCATTGGATTAGTCTTGACGAGTACTTTGATACTATATGGTAACCAGGGTCTGATGTTGGAGTTGGAAGGTGGCCATAGGAACTCCGTAATTAAACGACGCAACCCCATCGAGTTTGGGCTCATTGGATTAGTCTTGACGAGTACTTTGATACTATATGGTAACCAGGGTCTGATGTTGGAGTTGGAAGGTGGCCATAGGAACTCCGTAATTAAACGACGCAACCCCATCGAGTTTGGGCTCATTGGATTAGTCTTGACGAGTACTTTGATACTATATGGTAACCAGGGTCTGATGTTGGAGCCGGAAGGTAGCCATAGGAACTCCGTAATTAAAGGGAACTACTGTAGATCATGCTGTTATTTATCTAGGCTCCAAATTGTTCGCTGCTGGTCAAGCTTATGTAGCTTTAAGCCGAGTTAGGTCTTTAGCAGGTCTTCAAATCGAAGAACTTGACTGCTCCAAGTTGACGTCGAAGAAACCTTGTAATGTTGATGCATTAAAAGAAATGGATAGAATGAGAAACGTTACAAATAACTAACAAGTGATTACATAATTTCAACATTATTGATATTTAAATCAGTACATATTACATATCATGTGAACGAACTACGGACTTCATAACGGAATAACGCTGCTACGCGCTGCGAACTACGTCGTAGTAAATCTCGAATTAAAAATAGAGGTACTAAAAAGTTAAAAATAAAATTAAAGAAAAAAAAACCTTTTTAAAAACAAGCTTTTATTATTTGTTTATAAAATGAACTAAAAAGTTAAAAATAAATTAACTCTAAAAAGAAATATAACACTTTGTAACTTGATTGTAACCTTTAACGACAAATAAGCGTCTTCGTCTAGGACAAAATAATTCCATATTGTACAAATTTATTTAATTTTAACACTAAAACTTTTCACCATACATAATTATTCAATCTCGTCCCCCCTCTTTATCATAGTCCCCATTTATAAATGAAAGCGTGTTACATTTAATACAACACAACATTTTCCTCAAGCTATCACAATGTAACACGCTTTCATTTATAAATGGGGACTATGATAAAGAGGGGGGACGAGATTGAATAATTATGTATGGTGAAAAGTTTTAGTGTTAAAATTAAATAAATTTGTACAATATGGAATTATTTTGTCCTAGACGAAGACGCTTATTTGTCGTTAAAGGTTACAATCAAGTTACAAAGTGTTATATTTCTTTTTAGAGTTAATTTATTTTTAACTTTTTAGTTCATTTTATAAACAAATAATAAAAGCTTGTTTTTAAAAAGGTTTTTTTTTCTTTAATTTTAATATTTTCTTTTTTTAATTTTAAACCTGATATCTCTCACGTGGTTCCAATTAAATTTGATCATGATCAGGAGGCCTACCGCCGTAGCTGAAGCCATTGATGCTGAAGCTGAAATTGAAGTCATTGATTACATCGGATTTTTCGATTGCGAAAATCAAACTTAAACTTAGATTTATGTTACTTGTGTTTAGCTGGTAGAAACGACGGAGCTCTAACGACCAAGCTGAAGATGTTTGGCAATAACTAAAACGCAAGATCAATTTTTAGTAATCGGCTTCAGCTTCCGCGGTGGGACCCCAGTAACTTTTGATTTATGTTTCATCATCATCAGGTCATTTTAGTCTCCACTACGGGAGCACGACCCTCTCTCGTCCGTCCCAGACAGGAGGATTTGGCCTACACTCCCACGCTGGCCAGACAGGGAAGTAGACGGGAAGAGACGGAGTGATTCTATTCTAGTCTGCCGGAAACCACACGGCCAATTTATGCTTAATTATGCATATTTAATCGAGATCGACTACATTGATGACTTTCTCATCGTATTACTTGTTGCTGTAATAAAATTAATAAGCTGCAAAAATATAGAGTATGTTAGAGAAATTTCCGTAAAAGACGGTTAATTTTTTCTTAAAAAGTTATCTATGAACAAGTTTTGACGCGGCACCGTATCTGCGCCGAGCGGGCGCCGTACCTCCACCGTACGCCGTCTCTGTGTACTCATACTTTACACTTTATACGCTTCTGTAGAAGTTTCGGTAAACAAATTACCAGTGGCAGTATTAGAACAGAAACAAATTAGTGTAGGCGACACGTGTAACTTGATTAACGTTGAGTATCGAGAGAACAAGTGAATATTATGGCTTCGGTATGGTAAGATTCTACATTAAACAACTTTTAATGAACCTAAATTAAGTGAAAGTTAAGTTTAGAATAGGGTTATATTTAGTATGTGGTAATTTTCGAGCGTGCTGGTTAAATCAGTCGTAAGACGCCTTATTACTTCCTGTTTCATTGTATAGACGTAGTTACGCAATTACGATACAAGTTTCATCATCATCATTAGGTCATTTTAGTCTCCACTACAGGAGCACGACCCTGTCTCGTCCGTCCCTGGTAGAAGGAGGATTTGGCCTACACTCCCCACGCTGGCCAGACGGGTTGGGGAGGCCTAATCGATATTTTATAATGTATTTTCCCTTAGTCGCCTTGTACGACATCCACGGCAAGAGACGGAGTGATTATATTCTAGTCTGCCGGAATATAAGTAAATATTTTTTAATTTGAATTAAAAAAAAAATAATCTTGTAAAGTTCTGTAGTAAACAAGGAACCTTTATAGTTTTGCCACAGACGGACGTCTGTCTTTGAGTCTGTCCGTCCGCGACTTACCTCAGAGATCATTAGCATTAAAAAGCTAAAATTTCCCATACTAATCACGCCGATAACATAGTAAATTAAGATTAAAACAAAATTTAGGTACGTCCCCTACACGTACCGTGGGGATTGTTTTATTCCCTTGTATATCCCATGGTATGGGGTATCGTTGGAAAATTCACTGAAATATATTGTAAGTGTGTGAAGATCGCTTTTCAATTCAAACCTCCGTTTGCAAAATAATGAGCTTTAAAGTGCCAATTCTGTTCGAGCCAAGTGTATACTAGCGATACTAGCTTCCATGAGCGGTATCGTCAGCGTTTTACTTTTTTCAATAAAAAGTATTCTTTGTCCTTCCTAATACCTTTAACAATATGTGTACAAAGTTTCATGATGATCGGTTGAGTAGCTTCGCCGTGAAAGCGTAACATACAAACTCACATTCCCATATATAATATTACTAGCTGTTACCCGCGGCTTCGCCCGCGTGGTCCAGGGGAGCTGCAATTGATTTATGTATATTTTTTTCTTGTATTTTTTACTTCGTGGGATAAAAAGTAGTACCAATACGTACAAATTTTAATGATGAACATAGTTAAGGCGTTAAGAAATAACAAACAAACGAATTTACTTACTTTAACACTTCTGGCGTTCTTCTAATAGATGGCGCGTGTCCATTTTTTTTTGTCTTGAGTGTGGGCGTTCCATCCATACTAATATTATGCCGATGGAACGCCCACACTTAAGACAAAAAAAATGTTCACCACATACACACGCGGACACGCGCTGTATATATATATATATACAGCGTGTGTGAACATTTATATATAGATATATATCGGTACTTAGGTTCCTTACGAAGTAAAAAAAAGGACAAATTATTACAAAGTTTATTTTTTCCATGGGATTAAGATGTTTTACCGGGATAAAAAGTAGCCTATGTCACTCTCCAGACCGTAAACTATCCCCATTTAAAAAAATCATGTCGGTACTTAGGTTCCTTTCGAAGTAAAAAAAAAACCGGACAAGTGCGAGTCGGACTCGCCCCCCGAGGGTTCCGTACGTAGTATCAATATTAAATGTGATATTTTTCATTATAAATAAGGAATAATGCGTCGAAAAAAATAAATAAAATATATTTTGCAATGTGTACATCAATCCCTTTCATATGATACCCCATTTGAACTAGTAGTTTCAATTTGAAATTTCGACACCCTATAAAAAATATAGACCCCCTATTTTTTAAGATCTATTTACAAATGTATAGTTTTGAGATTTATTCCTGTACTTGTAGTCTATAACGATGTTACTTGCCAAATTTCATAGTTCTAGGGAACGGGTTTTGATTCCCTTGAGAATGTCGAAATATGCGTTTTTTGCTGAATAAACGGCCGTAACTTTTTTTTACGTAAACTTAGCAGTTTGATTATTTTACTACTTCATGGGACCGTAGACCTGAGTATACAGTTAAAATTTCAGCTTGATACCTCCACGCATTCTCGATGTATAAATTCTTGACAGACAGACAGACAGACAGACAGACGGACAACAAAGTGATCTTATAAGGGTTCCGTTTTTCCTTTTGAGATACGGAACCCTAAAAAGGACAAATTATTACAAAGTTTATTTTTTTTCATGGGATTAAGATATTTTACCGGGATAAAAAGTAGCCTATGTCACTCTCCAGACCGTAAACTATCCCCGTTTAAAAAATCATGTCCGTACGCAGGTTGCTTGCGACGTAAAACAAGGACAAATAATTATAAACTTAATTTTTTTCCTTGTTGCGCCATCTGTTGGCCGCCCTTATTGGTGGGGGGGGGGGGGGGGGGATTTCCAGGATAAAAACTATCCTATGTCGCATTTACATATATATAGAAACAATACATATTTTACTTAGATAGTTTTGAAAATATACTAAATAATAGACACAACCACAGTCAAGGGAATTGTTATTTGACTGCGATATTTTGGCCTTGTGGTTTCCGGCAGACTAGAATAGAATCACTCCGTTTCTTCCCGTGGATGTCGTACAAGGCATCTAAGGGAAATACATTATCAAATATCGATCAGGCCTCCCCAACCCGTTTGGCCAGCTTGTTTGGCATGGCAGTTTGACCATGGGGAGTGTAGGCCAAATCCTCCTTCCGTCTAGGACGGACGAGAGAGGGTCGTGCTCCTGAAGTGGTGGTTATGATGATGATGATTTTGTGCCGTGGAGTGGTTGTACAGTCGTGCAGCTTACAAATACGTTGTACCAAACCTCTCTTTTGCCGGGGCCTCTTTTTCTAGACGGCAGGATGCACCACATGCATATGAGGTTGGCATTAGCTCTGAAGATTATGGTAAGCCACTCTCACCTCAAAATTACGTTCAATTTGATTTGATTACCTTGAAGTTAAGTCAAGTTTGGATTAATTAAAAAATTACTGCAAAGAATACATAAAGGTCAAATAACGACTAAACGAATAAATTAAGCGACAATAGACATTTCTATTTATTTCATATCATTCATATTTAATTACATTATTTGACGACTTTGCCGTCACTTTTTATTTATTTCAGAACTTGTTCAAATAATAATAATGTTCAATCAAATAATGTTCAAATGATCAAAATTAACTTCTCAGAGCGCAATTAATAATTCTACGACCGACACCGGAGAACTTATTGTCCAGACAATCCACCGACACTTTAATAAGTAAGTACTGAAAGTTTAAGTTAAAATGTACCTACATTGTTTTTAATTTATTTATTACTATCTAGCCAGGCGAACTTGGTACTGTTTTACGCGTTTAAACAATGATGTCAAATTAATTCTAGATTAAGGGTGAGGCACGAGCGTAATTATGTGAGTTGTGAGTCGTGAGAAGCAATCCCATATTATGTTGGAAGCGTCTATAGGCCAGTATCGGTAGCTCGCCGCCACTCCCGCTATCTGTCTACAACAACTCCCTCCTTCCTGGTAACACTCACTCGCAGGAGCACAACTACCCTCTAGGCTTCTAGGAATTGTTATTTAGCTGCGGTCTACTAATAGGTGGAGGTACTTCCCCAGTCGGCTGAGTTTAGGTGAGGTTGGCTTAGGCTCTTTAATCCCTTATTTTAGACACAAACAGATAAGTTCTACAATATAGTTCATAGATAACTGCTCACCATCAGACAGGTCGTACGCTGCTCGGTTGTTACACTAGTCGTAAAATAAAATATAGTTGGACTGTGAAGGTTGAATTGAATATGGTAGTGAAAATCGAGTAGCGTTTCTTGCACTATCGATTAGCCAATTTATCATTTATAGTTCCCGCTACACATCCCTAATACCGCAGGCCTCACTATAATTTGCTGTCGAGTTTATTCAGAACCATTTAGCGAAAACACTAGTTATTAGTGACATTAATTAGTACCAAGAAATATTGACTTCATAGGGACTTAAAGTAATTACTAGGTAGTGTCATCGACGTGACGTGAAATTGTTTCAACATTGTCACGAAGACGACATTGATAAGCAATTAGTTTAGAATTTAATTAGCATCACATAATATCTTTCAACTCATATACATGGGGCACACTAAAAGTTTTGCACTTCTAGCTAATCGGAACTATTTTAATTTCGAATGTTATATTTTTTGAAACGACTTGCAACTTTCTTATTAATAAAAATAAAATTGGCGGGAAATCATTTGTCAATTGTTTTTTTATCACACATCAAAGTTCTGCGTACGCAACGAAAATGGAATTAAGTCGAAAAGATTTAAGAGCGATAATTTTTTTTAAGATTTTAAAAGTTCTCTCTCTCCGCAAGACTGTGCCGCTCGTCTTCAAAATGCTTTTGGGAGAGAAGCACCGTGAGGCGGTGGTGTGCTGAATTTGAGAGAGGTCGGGTTTCTTTACATGACGAATTTCATGAAGGGCGGCCTTCAACTGCCGTCATTATAGTTAGCTGTCCTAACATAGGGTAGCATCCCTGCTAGAATCTTGTTATTTCAAGGGTGTCATTAATAAAGTATTTAAAGACAGCACACAAATTATCTGAAATAATTATTCTGTAACTATTATTGTCAAATATACTTTGATCTAAAGATTATATATCGATATATAATTAAAATATTGACTAATGTAATAAATGGAAGGATTATCTGTAAGTTTTGTAACCAAACTATGAAAATTATTATTTTTACGTTGTGATTCAAAATATAATCAAAATGTTTGTTGCTTCTGCTGAAAATGGATCAAGCGGGCCGCATGCTTATTTGCAATCTTAATTATTCCACTCCAACATTTCAGGTCTAACGTGTGCATATGAAATTGAACTTCAAATGCATTATCTAGAAATGCAGGCGAGTTTATTTAAAGGAATTCCAATACGTGTGTCCACTCCAGTTGTAATCCAATTAACTGCATCTCTGATGCTGTATAGAGCTGACATCCACCCCGACATTTCTGCAACGCTGCGCAAATTGGCAGCTATTCACGCCGCAACCAGTTCAGCTCGTAACTGAATACTGTTCGCCGACAACATATCATTTATATGCATCAAAAGATTGCAAGCCCTGTACCTGGAATGGCTAACAAGCAAATTACCCAACCACTGATGCATAAAATTTGTAACAGGGGACGGTGACAATTGAAATATGGAAACAGAACAATGAAATATGTTTCGCTACAGTAAATAGCACAAAGCATCCCTGAAAATGGTGAAAAGGGGACGTAGCCTTTTACAATTGTTGCTAATTTTAAATCAATGAAAATGGTACTTACTTCAGACAAAATCTGTGAAGCCATAAACCGGGTTTATATTTGCTAAATGTTATACCTAAACGTCTTAGGGATACGTCTTATGTACTAGAAGCCGAGCAACTCACTGCACAAAAGACCCTACGCTTTCTCTAAGAGACGCGGTGAACTCTGTAGTTCAGCGCGTCTCTTATCTATATATTATTAATCGGCACCACTTAAATATTCAATGCTGTATGATCCATTTCTATAAATAGATCTTACAACATAGACTATTTAAGTGGTACCGATTTACCCAGGGCCCAAAAACAAAATTATATATACAAACTCGTCTCCGATTGTTAAAATGGAGCCTAAGAAATACGCAGAAATTACAATTCAAGAAACCACATCAAACATCGCGGAAGCTAAAATAAGTAAATTCTTGAAAGAAAAAGTAAATTTTCAGGTTGAGGCAGGTCGGATCCCTCACAAATACTTATGACTTACTTAACAGTCTGTTAAAAAGTCGACAACCAAACAAAAAGAGTATCTAACTAGGTCAGACAAAAGATACTTGGAAGATTGTGACTAAATAAAAACGTAATGTCATATGTTTAGGATCCCACGCAAAGGACAAGGGAGTGCGTAAAATACCAAAAAGGTCGATGGCCATTTTTGCTCCGTAGGACAACCGATTATAAGATGAAATCCGAAGATATTATTTGGTGAAATTCTAGGAAATCTTTCTATTTTTTATTTTTTATTTTTTTTTATTTTTTTTATACTACGTCGGGTAGCAGACAAGCATACGGCCCGCCTGATCTGAAGCGGTTACCGTAGCCATATTAACGCTCGCAACATAAAATATCGCTCGCGCGCCGCCACCCCCGCTGCCATCGCAGCATCTCCTTCCTTTCTGGTGACCTCACTCACTCGCAGGAACACAACAGCCCTCAAGGGAACCGTTATTTGGCTGCGGTATTCTGTGAGGTGGAGGTACGTTCCCCAGTCGGGTAGCTTACAATTACGCTCCCTACCTCTCTTTTCGTCAGAGCTTCGTTTGTCAGTCAGCAGGGTGCACCGCGTGCAGGTGAAGTTGGCTTTGGTTCAAAGATCTTGATGAACCACTTACACCCCAAATATTCTATTCTATTTGCTAACTAACAGAACGTGCCACAGCACAGGTTAGCTGGAAGTGATCTCGTAGAGATATCACAGAGAATCTCGCCTTAGCGAAACTACAAACTGTTGCATTTGTATTGTACTTTAGTTTTATTCATTAGAGTTTAATATTATTACTCGACAAATCACACACGGCTATCTAGTCCCAAACTAAGCAAAGCTTGTACTATGGGTACTAGATAACTGATATTATACTTAAATACATTTTTTTTGTAAATACATACATATAATACATATAAAACACCCAGACCAAGACAAACAGACATGTTATTCATTACAGTTACGCTTGTAATGTATTTTATTTATGTGCAATGAAGAATAAAGAAATCAAAGAATTGACTGAATCACAAGTAGTAATCTTTTCTACAATAAAACAAATATGTTTTCTACATGTTACGAATTTTAAGTAACGTAAACATTGGTAAACGCGTCGCCAAGAGGGGAAATCAAATTCCGAAAACTTAATATTCCTACTATTTTTTCCTCATTAAATTCGTAATGAGTTCCAAGCCAGCTGTAGTTTTTCCGGAACTGCAGTGGATTTGATAGTTCGTTGATTTTTTGTTAGTCGCCGCGTTTAATCCCTGGCTACACAAGAGACACAATAATAGAGACGTGTCTCCTGATGCCTGGCCCGATACAACTAAAAAGTACTTCATTGATTAGGGCAATACAGTGGCAAAAAGTCATTAATTTGATTAAGTTATCTAATATGTACTCATTAATTTCATAGATATCTACTGTTTTATTCTGTACGTCGGTCAATTTAACCCAATTAGTTTATCATAGTTACATATCTATCAAACGAACAAGAACATACTCGTACATGTGGAAATATGCTAAAAAGTAGGTTATGGCATCGTATCTATTCAAGGGACGTTTTAATGCAATGTTTAAATTTAAATAGTAACATTTACAGATGTGGTTGTTTGATATTTGTAGAAGAAAACGTTTTCTATATATTAATACGTGAAGCAAAAACTTTGTACCCCTTTTTACGAAAACTACGCGGACGAAGGAGTGTGAAATCTCGCACACTTATAGTTTATATAGAGAAGGAGCGCAGAATGCTAATATAATTTTTAATTATGCATAAAAATACATTAAATCAATAAAAAAACATTACACACCAACCAGAGACCAGCTCCCTTACCACCATCTCTTATTGCGATTCAATAATTGAATAGATATCTTATTCATACCAATGAATAAGCGACTCTATTCCATTTGATATAGAGTCGCTTATTCATTGGTATGAATAAGCATTCTATTCAGTTATTGAATCGCAATAAGAGATGGTAGTAAGGGGGCAGGGCGTCAACTTCATTCCAAACGAAGCAAGCATCAGGCATTCGATACCGAGCGCTCGTAAAGAAAACACGTGTGTGAAATAAACGATCTCAACTGTCAATATTACAGTTAAGCTACTCTTAGGAATAAAGTGAATACCAAGCAACGTCAAGAGTTTCATTACTTTGAACAACTTCCAACACTACCACGTATCTGACACACATGAATATATATTTTGTTTATTGTTAAAATCATAATTTTAATTAATTATGGTCGAATTTCGACCACTGGGCGAATACTAGTTCCAATGACTAGCCAAAAAATATTTTTACCCGACTAATAAAGAAGGACTATATTTTCCGTGTGTGTATGTTGTTTTTATTACCTATGTATTTATTTATATTTCTTGGGCACGCTTTACAGCCTAATTTCGACATATGAGGTGTCACTGGATTTGTCTCAGGTGAGAGAGTGACATAGTGTATATTATTTTAATGTGGCGAAAAAGAAACTTGATGGATAATAATTAAAAAAAAATGTTAGATTTTTCAGTCGCGTTTTTTTGTTTCCGTTAAATAATTTCTTGTTTTACTATTATACAATTGATTATGTATATTAATCACAGTACATAATATACAAACTTAAGTATATATCTAAAATGTAAATCTTTCAAATAAGCTGGTGTATTTCATTGGAGCAGGAAATTAAAAATAATACTGAATCTTTTATATTAACCTCCGCTCCGCTACGTCTAGGTCCCGCAGAAACTTTTTATTTTATTAAGTGGAAGAGAAAATTAAATACGGAGACTTCAAAGTTCAAAGTGCTAAGAGTCTAAAGGTGGGGCTCGGTTCTTTAGAATAGTTTCAGTTTAATTTGGTTATAATATAAATCAGTATTACTACAATATCTACAGAATTCTGTATTAGTATTTTTTAATTCTACTAATATAAATAAAATAACAGTGAAAGTTTGTGGAGATTTTTAGATACATAAGTACATATATTGTGAGATAAGAAAAAAAGAGATAAGAAAAAAAAGAGCGAAAAATTAAAAACTGGGGTGTAATAAGCTCAACATAATCACCAAATTGGTTCAAAGCCAACATCACCTGCACAATATCGTACATAATATAATGTATTTACTACCCATTGTGACATCCTTTGTCCTACCCAAATAAATGAAAAACATAGCGCGCCCTTAGACATAGCAGAAAATGCGAATATTCGAAATAAAGAGCAACAAACTGCCTCACTAAAACGAAATATGAAACATTGCCGGCGTGCCGTTCATATTGTTTCGTCGTTTGCATGAAACTAGGAATTGTTAGTTCTAATTTCACCATTTCCTAGAATTTACCCTGCAAAGTCTTAGTCGAGTAGCGGAATTTTTATTATGTAGGTACTTACTACTTATTTAACAAAATTCTGAGATATATGATATAATAGATATCATGAACTTTTGTAATTTCACCCTTCGTCGCAGCGAATTTTAAAAACTGACAAATAGGTTTTATGATAAACACATGGCCCCATGCAAAGATGTTTTATTTAATAAAAAATCTTTGGCCCCGCGCACAGCACGATCTTTGTACGCTGGGGCTGTGCCGTTGCCGCGTGGACAACTAGATCGTCCTACACTGCGTTTTCTGGACCGCGGTCCTTTCCTACCGCCGAAGGTGAAGCCGATTACCATCGAATATTTTGTTTAGAAAATTAGATCATACGTTTTAATTATTGACAAACATCTTCAGCTTAGTCGATAGAGCTCCAGGGTTTCTATCAGCTAAGCTAAACACATGTACCATAAATGTAAACTGAAGTTTTATATTCGCAATCAAAACAAATCCAATGGCAATCGGCTTCAGCTTAGCCAGCAGGGCCCAGTTCTGTGAACTAGTATGAGTAATAATGTCTATGTATGTGTGTGTTATTTGGCCTGCCCTCTGCCACTCAGCCTGCTGATCTTTAGAGCTACGTCAGTAAATCTAGTCATACAACCGATTTAGGTATTCAATCTTGAGTTTATCCCATACAGGCTTTTAGGCAGAGTACCTACTAGCATGTTTTTTCATAACATAGTAGGAACTAAAACAGAACTACGGAAGCAAATGTAACTTCCATTTACAAATCCGCCTAGGATTATGGTATGAAATAATCCGAATAGATCCAGTTTTAGAACAGACTAACGTAGTGCACTTTACGAATCCGTCCGTTCGTACATCTCTGTTATTTCACTGTTTTGCACTGCACTATACCACAGAGGGATTTGTTTATTTCATACCATTAGTTGCAGTACATTTTCCCAATTCGTTAAATGACATAAATCATATCTAATATAAGCACTTTTTTCTTTCTTTTCATATATATCATAATATGCATTTTAAGCATAGTTTATTTTTAGTTACTTAAGTTTGTATTTTAACATTAGTTGATTTTTGGTTAATTTTGTTTGTAGTGTAAAAATATCCTAATAATGTTTTGTTTTTATTTTAATTCATTAAAGTCCCATATTATATAACCACTAACTAAATCAAAATATCATAAAAATAAGTCATAAGGAATATAATCAAAAGAAATTAGTAGGAGTAGAAAGCTTTTGGAATTTGCCATGCGATGGTTTACAAAATGAACTGGATTTATTCCAAAAATAAGATGTTTACAGCTATCATACATTGAGTGTAATGTTAAAATTACACTTGCATCACATGCATCCAATTGCTGGGATACGTGTCTCTCCACAATCCAATGTGGCTGCCATTTTAAGTGGGTATGCGTGCCACCCCCAGTTGAAAGTTGAATATAGACAAAATTATAAGTTTTTAGATTAGTTTTAGTTTAATATACATTTTCGAAATAATACATATTTTGTTTATGCATAATTAATACACACCTATGAAATTGAGTTAATATAAGCATATCTTGCTATTATATGGATAAATTCGATCGATTTTTTACTTCTGAGTTTTGATCTTTAATGGAAGTTTAATGCCTCAAATTTAATATTCTGTTCTTTATTAAAGTCCGTAAACATTTTTATAATTTCCGTCTTTAAGATCTTTGTCTGAGAATCTTTTATTTTACGTTGAGATCTCTTTGTATTAGTCGATGGTCAATCGTCCAGGTTTTTTAATTCCCTTGGAACATGATCAATATCCAAATCGTAGTACCTATTTCGTTGTTGTGTAGACGGCAGTGAGTAAGTGATACAACGCGGGCGCAGTAATGGAGTGGGAAAACACGTGGGTCGTATTTGCTGGTTGACCTTTCACCCGACGATTGTATGCATGCATGCTGCGAGTGACGTATGTCTTTTTCTTCCATTTCTTATCAGCCGTCATATGGTAGTGAGTGATATTGTTATAGCATATTAAAGACTAGTAGATATTATTAAAAAAACCTCAATTGCTTTTGGGCCCGCGCTGGTATTTAGATTCCACACTGGAATGTGCACTCTTGTATGATCGAATGTTTAGTCGTTTTACCTTGTTCAGTATCTACTCTTAGAATAACTGCACTGTATAGTACGTGAAATTTTAGGGCAATTTCAATACATGAAATTAAGCAATTTTTTATAGGGACACGAAAAAGTCAGCTTTTTTACTAAATAAGTAAACAGCAGGACACATTTGAAAGTAGTGGGACATTTGAAATAAGAAAAATGCATCTTTGTTAGATAGATTTTTTTTATAATCTAATGGGTAAGTATTTTTGAAATAAGTGTACATAATCAAGAGATCAAAAATATTTCAATGCTATTATAAAATATAACGTCAACAATGTAAAACTTTAAAATTTCTTCATTTTCGGTTTCGATTTCGTTCATTAATTTCAGTTGACGAAATTATAATTTTTGGCGTCCACCATCAAAAGCAGGACATTTGGTGTCCTATGCGGAACATTATATTTTAACTTAGAAAGGGGGACTCTCGCCAATATCGGGATGTCTGGGAACGCTAAATTCTACACTTGTCAGCTCAGTCAAGCTTTGCTTATTGTGGGACTAGAGGCGCTATGTAATTTGTACAGAAAAGTCTATTGTTTAATTAAACAGAAACAGAGTTACATAGGTCAACCGTCAACCTTTACCAACCATAAGTTGTAGCTTAATATAGTGTTGTTCTAAGGGCAACTGCAGGTTAAAGGGCACAGTAGATGGAGATAATAGAACATCAATTCCATACAAGCGTCTGAAAATAACGCTATACGCGTTACATATGTCACTTTATGATCGGCTGCTTTTCCAATCGAGATATGGGAGAAAGCTGAGCGATGCGAGGATGCGAGCAAAACTGCTAAAGAGCATATCTATTTACACCAGTAAGGTGCGACGAAGCTGAGCGGTGCTTAAATATATAGAGTGACTCTGAAACGGTGTGTTGCGGAGCCGTGCAAGATTATGTATCGTCTATTCTCACTATTCTATTCTCACTATTAACTGCTAATTCAACCTTTCGTCTACGTTTCTCGTACATATCCTTCGCACTCATTCTTCGCACATGCTTGCTCGCATACTTACTATTTTTGTTACGGTCACTCTTTTTTATTTCTTTTTCATCAGGCCTGTGATGTGCCCAGTTAAGAAAATAAAGCAATTGTATGGATAGATGTTTTACTTGCGTTCTAGTTTGCTATTCGCACATCTCTAATGGAAACTTCACTTGCGAGCTTCACAATGCTCCTTCATATAATACGATGCATGTATCTGTGTGAATGCGGTTTCGGACGTGGAGTTGGAATACTACTCTTATTTATACTGTGACAATATGCGGTTGCGTCGCTGCCGCATCGATGCACGTGGAGGGTGAACGCTCACTCGGGAAATTCGAGTTATATTTTTAGCCCCCGTGCTCCACGCTGTATCGTAAACTAATTTCGCTGAAGCGTAGCGGCAAATTCCCAGCTTCCTCGAAGTTCGCAACCTCATCATAGTAATTATATCATACTGCTACTCGTCGAAGTTTACGTCGAGAACTAGATTCAGTTTCAGTATCAAATGTATAAAGTGTTTAACAGTGCAAAGTGCCGCTTTGCGTTAACTATTGGTTTCTCAAATATTTTTTGTCACGACTTGGTTATTCCATCGATGGCTTGTGTTGTCATTCATGGCCTACTAATATATTTAAACTATAGATATATATTTTAAATGGTGTCTTTGGAATACCTTGTAAGGCTTACAAGACTTTGGCTTTGGAGACGAGCCCGGTGGTCGAATGGCTAGCAATGGCTACTTTAAGGTCGTGGGTTCGATCCAATATATCATACAACAAGTTAGATATTTGTGTGCAAGAATGTTTGTTTGTCTTGGCCTGGGTGTTTTCTATTTATTATTAGTAAGTATGTATTTACAAAAAAAAAATGTATTTAAGTATATTTATCAGTTGACTAGTACGAAGACCATGACCATGGTACGAACTTTGAGCTTAATTTGGGACTAGATAGCGCTGTGTAAATTATCCAGAAATATTTATTTATTAATACATTTCTTTGGGTAACCGGGTACATATTACCCGAACTCACAGGTACTTTAAAAATACTAAGTTTCACATGGCTTGATTCATGAGGTTGTATTAAACAGTTAATTCTGCGACCATGGCAGCAACTCCCTCCTACCTGGTAACCTCAATCACTCGCAGGAACACAACAACTCTCTAGGAACTGTTGTTTGGCTGCGGTCATCTGGGAGTTGGAGGTACTTACCTCTCTTTTGCTAGAACCTCGTTAGATAATCAGCAGGGTGCACCACACGCAGTTATGATGGTCAGCAACTTATTTCCCAACAAGGATGGTGATGATAATATAAAGCATAAAGATGAATAGCGATTTTCAATTTGGTCGCGTATTGAGTCAGCTTTGAAAACGTAGAACCCTTCAAGTAATCGATTTGACGGAAAAAAATTAACTTATTTATAGACCTTATACAGACCTTTAGTAGCCGTTAAGGTCAAAAATATAAATGGATATGGAGGGAACGATTAGAGGGCAATATTATCAACGTATTACCCTAAAGGTCACAGTTTATTATGGGATTTTTCACATATCATTCGCTCCGCCTACAGAGATTGCGTTGACAGTGCTTAAAGCTTCGCTAGGCGTTGTTTAAGAGAAAACGAAGTTCGACCGAATTTTATAATTTTCACCTGAGGGCCAATTCTCATAAATAAAATGCGGTTAAAATTCAGTTCCGATCCAATCTCGATCTCATAAATGTCACTCTCTAATGTCTCAATATATCACAAAACACCCCACGCTTTTGTCACAATAATAGTAATCTTTTTCGTTCATTTATATTTTTTGCCTATATTAAAAAAATATTTTTCGTTTTTTAGTTCGATTGGTCATTAAAGCGTGTTTCTTAGTTTTTTTTTAAACTATATTTCTTTATGTATATTATAGGTATGAGAATATACCGTAAAGTGATTACGTATCGCTAAACTATTTTTTATGGCAGAACAACGGGTACAGTACAGTGTTTCTGGGGTCAGCGAGTAAGTGTTACGGCTAAACATAGGTGTGAACTTAAATTTAAGTGTAGGTTAGCTAGTGTAGCCCTTTGACTAAAATGTAGAAGCAGTATAATGAGCCTTTTATCGAAATAGTTGGGTTAGGTTATGCTTATAATCACCAAAAGCCGAGCGAGGTTCGACTATCTGCTTTCGGAAAGGGTGTGAGTACCACCTTTTTTTTTGCAAAAACAAGTTTTGGTAATCACGAGCATAACCTAACCCAACTATGTCGAAAAACCGTCCATTTTATATTTCACCTATCTTTACCCATGACATTATTATTATTATATTATTAAGTGAAGCAAAAAACTTTCTACCCCTTTTTACGAAAATAGCGCTGACGGGGGAATATGACATTTGTCACACATAGTTTATATAGAGGAGTGCAGAATGATAATATATTTTTATTAAATTCTGCATATAAAATAGATTAAACGAATAAAAAAAAACATTACACACACAACCATGTATTTGACAAACACACGCATATATACTCTTTTGTTTGATTTATGGTCGAATTTCGTAAGTAGGCGACCACAAGTACCTATATATAAATACCTGAAGAAAATCCTATACTATTGAACAAGCTATGTTCAATAGTATAGGATTATTGAAATAAAGGAAGCGTCTGAGTGTAAAATGATGTGAGTGCCAAATCAATAATAATACTGATTTCAGAGCAAAATAAACAAATTGAAATCAATTCAATCTATAATAATAAAAGGCTTTGTCCTCACTGACTGACTGATTGACTGACTGACTAATCAACGCACAGCCCAAACCGCTGGGTCTAGAGATTCCAAATTTGGCAAGTAGGTTCCTGATGACGTCTAGGGGTGCACTAAGAAAGGATTTTTCATAATTCATCCCCTAAGGGGGTGAAACGGTGGTCCAAAGTTTGTATGGCGAAACAAGATTAGTTGGACTATTTTATTCGAAACTTTACACGAGTACTTCTATAGATAAATGAGTAAACACGTGTTTCAGGATTTTTCAAAATTCAACCCCTAAAGGGGTAAAATGGAGTGAAAAAGTCTAAAAATCGTCCTGGGTATTGTTTTTATGGTTTATTGGGTCGCTGTTTACGAAATCAACAATTATTTTATAATCCAACATAGCCGACGTGACATAAAATCACCCCTATGGGGGTGCGATGGGGTTGAAATGTCAAAATATCAATATGGGTGTTGATTCTATGATTTTCTGGGACGTCAATTACGAAAATGGCATCGATTTGAAAATATAACATACGAAACGAATACAAAAAGGATTTTTCAAATTTTACCCCTACGAGGGTGAAACAGAGGTCCACAGTTTGTGTAGGGAAACGAGATTAGTTAGACTATTTTATCCTAAACTATACACGGTACTTCTATAGATAAATGAGTGAACACGTGTTTCAAGATTTTTCGAAATTCGACCCAAAAATAAAGGGGTAAAATGGGGTCAAAAGTCTGAAAATCGTCAAGGGTATAATTGTTTTTATATTTTATCGGTTCGCTGATTACGAAAACAACAACGATTTTAAAATTCAACGTGGCTAACGTGACCATCATCATGTATTTTTTTTAAACTTTGATTTATCCTTTTTAAGCTGATGGAATAAGACTTGTGTGTTGACTGAAGTGTATCTAGGTTTTTAAATTTGTATTTGGCGTCAATCAGTGCTTATAAAATCGCGGGCGGCCGGCGCGACGTTCTTGTGTCCGTATTTAGTACAATTAAAGGTACTACTTGAAAGTGGTTGCGTTGCGTGTTAGACTTGACTAGGATAATCTAAAATGCGCGAATTTCACGCGAGCGAAGCCGCGGGCAAAAACTAGACAGTAAAGGCTTTGTCCTCACTGACTGACTGACTCACTAATCAACGCACAGCCCAGACCACTGAAGCTAGAAACCTGAAACTTTGAGATTTGTGTTCCCTATAAATTTATCGCTCACCTCATCCCAGTAGTTACCCCGGAGGTTGTCCATCGCGCGAGTAGGGCGTAAAAAAACTGCGTCCTTCAAATGAAACTACATCTGGTGCAGAAAACTAATTGAAAAAGCTATTCTAAGTACCTACCGACTTTATGGGGTATACCTACTTAATATAAGAATTTCGGTATTTTTCAAACAATGACGTCAAGATTGACTAAATGTTTACTTATGGAAGGTGTGATGAAGCCCCATACCATTATAGCTGTGGAAGGTGTTGGAGATGGCCTGTTCCGCTCCATCTCCTACCACTTGCATGGAACGGTGGTGTATCATCAGGAGGTTCGTGCAACCATTGTTCACGTATTAAACAATTGGAACGATGAGTTGTTGAGTGAGGACAGTAAGGGATGCGCTGTTGAGGAATCTCTCTTTATACCCCGCATTCTTATTATTCCATCAGACCACCCCGTTCAATTTAAGAGACTTCAATTTCCCATAAATGTGTTTTGCTATGGCCATTAACAAAGCTCAGCGGGCAGTCTCTAAAGGTCGCTGGGGTTGACTTGAGACAGGACTGCTTCTCTCATGATCAGTTGTATGTAGCTTGCTCACGAGTAAGTTCTCCTGGAAGCCTTGCAATTTTGGCTCCTGGTGCGAATGCCAAAATTATTGTTTACCGGGACGTCTTAACCTAAATGGTGTATGTTTGTAATAATGGTCAATACAAGACATTCCTTTAAGGGGAAAAAATGAAATATCTGGAATATTAACAAAAATAAACGCAAATCGGGAGTGTTCCCGTAGCGAAGCACGGGTACTTTGCTAGTTATATATACATCATAGTCTAAATTCTAGATGATGATGATTATATACTCCTACGTAATCTAAATTCTAGAACATAGCCCGGGTTTCACTTATCAGAAAGAGAATAGCTCGAGACAGAAGAGATATATAGAGACCCAGGGGCCCTACCGCCGAAGCTAAAGACATCGGGTTCGGATCGGATTACCATCGGAGTTTTTGATCGCCAAAGCTTAGCTTAGTCGGTAGAGCTATATGGTTTCTGCCAGCTAAGCTAAACACAATTACTGTGGCTAAACTTTGATTCCCGCAACTAAAAAATCTTATGGTAATCGGCTTCAGCTTCGGCGGTAGGCCCCCAGATCTCCGTGGACCACGACGGAGATCTTATTCGCAGTCTATAAAATACAACCGTTACCGTTAATCTATCAATGTACTGCTCAAACTGCCGGCCGAATCGGATTATGACGTAGCCTGACAGTAGGTAGTAGGCAGACGCACAGAAAGGATTTTTGAAATATCTCATAAATCAGGGATATCGCGACATGAGCGTACGATACACTGGAAGTCTAAACATAATTCAGTTAGGGAAATCGTTCAACGGTAATTTATTCAAAAAGCGAACTGTAACAGAGTTTGGAAACTCTGTTACGAGTTAGCACATTGTACGACTCCGACGCGGCGGCGCGTGTCGTTTAAATTGGGAGGATCCTCTTCAGCGATATGTAAAAGTTGCCTCGTAAATCATGGATATTCAATATTGAAAATAATTACGAACCCCGCCAAGAGGTCGGGATGAGAAATCAATCAGGTTCAGGCTAGCTAGGAAACTCTCATCGAGAATCTCGTTAGACGACGCTGCTTTTCCTAACTTCATTATCGTAACGGGGCTATCAGCTCCAGGTTAAATTACTGAATTTTATTATACCTGTATTCAATTTGTTTGGATTAAACAGCTGTTGTTGATACGTAATTAATCCTATCATAAGAACGAGTTATTCTTGTAATTAAATATATTTTGACGAGCTCGGAGGTCGAATGGTTAGCAATAGCCACTTTGACTCCGAGGTTGCGGGATTCATCCCCGAACAAGACAAATATTTGTGTACATGAACATGCCTGTTTGTCTTGGTGTGGGTGTTTTATAGGTATTATATGTATGTATTTGCAAAAAAAATGTATTTAAATATAATATCAGTTATCTAGTACCCAAACTCGTAATTTGTCCTGGAATATTTATTTATTAAATATGAAATAATATGTAATTTACAATATTGTGGTTTACGTGCGTGAAAAATCAAGAACCTAGATTTCAATTGTGGGAAAATATATATTCCTGAACAAATTTCTCACCACCATCTATTCCCAAAGTAATCTAAACTTGTACTAGATGACTGATATAATATATATTTGTTTTTGTAACTACATACACATATTTTTTTTGAAAAATGGAAAAATATATTTATCTGGCAAGTTGGCCAAGACAACTATTTAAATAATAATAATTACATACACATAATAAAATAGAAAACATCCATCATCATCATCATCATCATCATCATCAGTCTCCACTACAGGAGCACGATCCTCTTTTCGTCCGTCCTAGACGGAATGAGGATTTGGCCTACACTCCCCACGCTGGCCCAACGGGTTGGGAATCCTGATCGATATTTGATAATGTATCAACATCTTTGAACCAAAGCCAACTTCACCTGCACGCGGTGCACCCTGCTCACTGACAAACGAAGCTCTGGCGAAAAGAGAGGTAGGGAGCGTAATTGTAAGCTAGGAACCCGACTAGGGAATGTACCTCCTCCTCACAGAATACCGCAGTCAAATAATAATTCCCTTGAGGGTTGTTGTGTTCCTGCGAGTGAGTGAGATCACCAGAAAGGAGGGATGCTTCGTTGGCAACGGGGGTGGCGGCGCGCGAGCGATATTTTATGTTGCGAGCGTTATTATGGCTACGGTAACCGCTTCATATCAGGCGGGCCGTATGCTTGTCTCCCACCTGACGTAGTATAAAAAAAACTAACATTGACTTACAAATATCCAATACTAACAAACAAATATATGTGCCAAGCTAAATAAAACCGTTTAATAACAATATAGCGGATCGCCATGGATTCCAAATTGGATACGAAATGAGGGCTGCCGGTGACAATCGCCTGAGATTTGGCTGCATTAATACTGAAGCGCTGAGACTATTGTGCCATAGCATCGAGGTCGACGTTGATGACGTTAATTGCGTGAAAAATGTAAGGTAGGCCACCCGTATACCTATATATGAAGATCATCTACGTATAGGTGAAATGAAGGCGCCGTAGCTTCACAGATATTTAACAATAAAAATGGGGCACGGCTGTGTACGAATACGTCATATGCACTAAAATTATCTCAAAATGGCAGCGCTTCCTCCTCGCCCGCACGCGTTGTTCCATACTCCTTACTTGGCGTAATAAATTCGTTGATCCTTCATCTATCCAGTGGTGTGATTGAATTTTTGATGGAGATCATAGATTTGTAGCTATAAAACCAAACTACTTACACAGCATAGTAATATATCCAGTACTTTGACTTCATGGCGCACCAAAACTTCCTGAGCGGTCGTGTAAATGACGCTTGGCTGTGTGCGTGCGCCGATTTGGGCGCTAGTATGAAGTCAAATTACTGGTTGTATTAATATGCTGTGCTACTTAAATCCTCCGTTTTTGTTATTATTAGTTTTTTTGATTTGCCTCCATAGGGAAGAAATTTTAAAGACGTATATTCACGTCAATATAAAATAGGTACATATATAATGTCCATTTAAATCAATCGCAATTATTTTTATGGGCGAGTAAAATTAAGTAAGAAAAGTACGGTAGAAAACTCTCTGTTAATTTCAAACTGAAAACGGAATAGTTTTGTGAACTGTGAACTTCGTGAACTTTACATAACCGGAGTATCTCTAACTAACTCTTTGGCGGAATTGTTTTTGACGTTTTCACGAGCAATAATTAGTTATTAGTTCCTATTATAATATACAAACAGAAAAGTGGCTGCGTTACATGTACTGCTTGTTAATTTTTGTTTTATTAAATGGACCTTGTCATGCAGAATAGATCTAACCGAGAAACTATGCCAAATTGAGAGATGTACATACTCCAAGGGCGTCGGCGGGAGGGGGGGGGGGGGGCACGGAGGGGCAGCTGTCCCTCCCTAGAGATTCTATATAATTATAAGTTTTATTTATTGTACAGTCAAGAACTCGCGAAGCTGTGCACGTTGGACTCTGTAGCGTTATTATTACAATCGCTGTAGATGTAAAGCTCGTACTACAAGTGAAAAGCTTCATGAGCTCTCGACCTTACCTACAATTCATACTTTTCCCATTCTCCATATCAACTTGCACCCACCTGGGCCATCGGCTGGCGACGACCTTGCGTAGTGATAAACTCCAAATCGAGTTTTATATATTCGCAAGATTCTAGCAGTTTAATGACGCTTCACAAAACTCATACTCTGTGATATTTTTATTCCTATATAACTTAAAATACGTTAACTTAAAAGTAACAAAATGTCATTTGGATCTATTCTGCATAACTTCCAAATAATAATCGATGATAAAAATTGCGTAAAATTTGTCTGGCACTAATTCAATGTCGTTGGAAATCGTGACATGCAGCTTTTGACAAAAAAATGGAACATGAACAGAACATATACCTATTCAGTGTGACCGCCGCGGTCTGACTGCTTTTGTATGGGTAAAGATCTAAGACTAGACTCCGCATCTTATCTTATCTTGAAATGGGTCCAGTGCTGTAGCACCGGTGGCACGTCGACCCTGTCGGATCTTTTGTGCACTCCCTATCCTTTAGTAACTCTCCCCTGAGTGTCTAGAGACATATTCCATGTACTTTAGTACATCTTTAATTGAGAAGAGCCTGTAGTCCTCCAGGTCTGGGTATGCCTTTCCTAGGATTGCCATTCGTTTGCCAGCTAGGGCATCACATTGACACATCAAGTGCTTCATGGTCTCATAAGATTCCTTGCATGTTCTGCATTCTGGGCTATTGACAAGTCTCATCTTGTATAGGTGCCCATGGCAGGCATAATGTCCAGTCAGTGCTCCAAGGATGAGACGTATTCGTTTTCTGTCATACTTCTGTACATATTTGTACCAATTCATCGTGCCTTCGCCGATGGTTTCCTTGGAATGAAGTATTCCACTCATCTTCTTCCATTCAGCCAGATGCCTAGACTTCGCCATATTATTTATGGCCGTAATGACTGTCCCATACGAGAGACCTACGAAGGGTTCAGGTCCAATAAAATCTCTGCTTGATCCCTCCCTTGCCAGTTCATCAGCCTTCTCATTGCCCCCAACACCTGTATGTCCAGGAACCCAGACCAACTCCAGCGTATTATTTAGACTCCGCATACATTATATTATAGTGATACGCGGAACGTAGAATTCGAATCTCTAACCGCTACTTAAATCACCGCAATGAGATAAGGTACCGACCTTAATGACATATCTATAGAAATATAACATAACATCAATGACTGGAGGGTATTGTTGGAGATTGTTTCACCACAGTTATCGATCCGAGAGTTGGCGGCAAAGAAGCTGACCGTAAGATCGGCTTTCTCCAACGATTTATGCCCCAGCGAGCCATCGAAGCATCTCAGCTCAGCGCAGGCTGCGAGGATTGGCAGACGTTGCACGACTCTAGCTAGTCATCAGTAGCCACGTGACGCAGTGGGTTTGTGACCGCTCATCGCCCACTCGTGCAACGCGCTAAGCGTCCGCTCATAACGATGCCCTATCGCAGACCTTTGGCAAAGTTGTAGGCTGCTTTCAGTTCAGCAAGCAAATTGACAATAAATTGAATGAAAAAATAACAGTGTATGAAAAATGGCGCTGTTTTAGTAGGTTTTATTTTGCATTTCCTATTATTTTTTAGAAGCATTTCCTGCCCCTGGAAACTGCTCAAACCCAAAACTATATTATTATCACAAAGACGTTTTATGTAATAGATTTTATTTTTATTTTTCTATTTGCAGTCGCAATGGACTACAACTCCGTGGGTGAGTAAAAATATTTAATGTATGTAGTGTAGTGAGTGGAAACTGCAATTTTAAAATAAATAATTTTAATGCCGAGAAGTTAATTACAAAGTATACCTTCACACTCAGCTGTTATTCACCCATGTTAATTTAATACGAGTAGTGCAGTATTGAATGACGTGTATGAATATAAAATTACGGTGTTACCGTACCCATGTGACGTCTTGTTATTTAAATATTTACGTCATAATGGCCTTGTCCCTCCATATCGGTATACAGGATGGTTATTCACCACTTTCATATAGACATGGCATTCGATTTTGCACTATTACAAAAATTACATTATGCAATGCTATGTAATATTCAATCTTAATGTTATTTATGTAAATTTAGACAGGTACGACAAAGATTAAACATGAAAATACAAGTATGGCGTAAATTGCAATTTTCTGCAGACTACACATTATTATTATTACAAATACTATTTTGCGTACGTCTATACATCGCAGTCGAAATATATTAGTAGTCTGTTGAAACAGTTTGTCTGTTTCGCAAAATATGTAATTTTTCTTGCTGACCGTACTATAGTTACCTATCTATAAATGCCACTAGACGGTTTAGAAAATAAAATAGGAGTAGGAAACTAAACCAAGAAAGGAAGAAAAAAAAATGTATTAATATTTTTATGGACATTAAGTAATTTATCGATACAACCTGTTTTGAAGCTAAAAATATTTGCGGTTATAAGCTTTGTAGAACTCCTTTCGCCATTTACATTCCACATTTATTATAGAGCTATGCATATATATTTTTTTTCTATTTCCATCGAGTAAAAACAACATTGGCATAAAATCTTGCAATATTTTCAAATACCTGAGAATTTATCTATAGTTAATCTTTTTAACTGTATCTTTATGTTTATGTCAGAACCACAACACAACACACGGAACGTATAAAGTAATTTTCTAAATTAAAAAAAATTTAACAGCAGCTTAAACCAAAGCGAATAAATAAAATTAAATCCATTGCAATAATACTTTAGAATTTGTTTTAGATACAGTAAAATATTATAATTAAATTGATTGTTTAGATTGAATGATACAAAAGTCGACCTCTAAAGAATTGGAATCTAGGGCTAAAAAATCATTACGAAAATATATGTTTTTGACTTTGACGGCAACTACGGCAACTGACAGCCAGAAGAAGAAAAATTAATAAAATTTTGTATTGCAGCAAAGAAAGACGAAGGAGGAAATTTTAGATCGAATAAAAAATCTACCTACGAGCACTGTAGGAAACTTTCTTCCTAAAAGGAGTAATAAAATATACGTGGTTATATGCTGTACTTAATTGCATTAGAATGCACTTAGTCTCCAGACTGAAGGAAAATGGACTTTAATTTGCATTTTTAGCAGGTATGTACAATTATAATTAACTAGCGACACGTGATAATGAATTTCATAACTTAGTCCATATAACCTTCCGAGATAATCCCTCTTTTTATTGGTGAAAACCGTGTCAAAATCCGTGCAGTAGTTTCTGAGTCGTGTCCGAACAGACATCGTGGGGGGTACTATTAACTTCGATCGTTATGTTGTATATTAATGTTCGAAGACTTAATTAAAGAAAGGAAGTCAAAATTTAATGAACAAAAATAGTAGCATTTCTATGCTGTTGATAAAATCAAATACAATATAAATAGACTTTCACAATGATTGTGTTTAATTCGATAGTTTTTTAGCTGTCATTGCAAAATTACGATAGAGGGCGAACTTGAGAAAGCTCAGCATTCACAGTCCGCATGATGAAACCAGTTTGTTTTTTGTTCAATATGAATAAACAAACGATTCTGTTCTTAAAAACAAACTTGTTAGATCTGTGGTGGTGCTATAATTTTATTAATTTGTTGTAAAATTTTTAGGTAAAAAAATCAACAAATGTTTGCAATATAGCCTACCCGGAGAATTGAGATATCACTTGTCATGGACATAAAATGATATTCCACGTAATCAGAAACAAGTCTCCATATTAATAGTTAAATTAATTGTCGCAAAAGTGAATAACAGACATGGATGAAATATATGTTGCAGTTGTCTGCTCCTCAAATATGAATCGCAGCATGGAAGCCCATGAATTTCTTGTCAAAAAAGGTTTTAAAGTCAAATCTTTTGGAACCGGAGACAAAGTGAAGTTGCCGGGGATTTCAGCAGACCGTCCTAATTGTTACGAATTTGGTGTACCCTATGATGACATATACAACGACTTGTTAGAGAAAGACAAAGCACATTACACACGTAAAGGATTACTAGACATGTTAGACAGAAATAGGAGAATAAAGCTTTGTCCGGAAAAGTTTCAGGTGTCCACAGAACGCTTTCATGTAATTATAACTTGTGAAGAGAGAATATATGACCAAGTGATCGAATGGTTTGGATCGCAACGGTCAGTCTATAATCAACCCGTACATGTGATTAACATAGACATAAAAGATAACCATAAAGAAGCCACAATCGGAGCATTTTTGATCAGTGATATGGTCACGAAGATGTCCGAAAGTGACGATTTAGATAATGATATAGATCAACTGCTATATGACTTTGAATCAAAATGCAAGAGGCCCATATTGAACTGCATTATGTTTTATTGATTTCGTAGTGGATTTATTTGTGGAAAGACTATATTTACTTTTTTTAAAGATTATTATACAATAAGTGCTGTATATCAAATAGACTTTATGTTCGGTCATTCATGGTTATCTTTTAGTGATTCTTAAATTAGCGTGCCATACTAGAAGTGATTGGCGTTACACTATATTTCAATATGCGTTTATAGTTTCATAGCATTGATTGCTATGTTTGGCAGGTTGATTTTTTATAGTAAATTTTTAAAAGTACTTTAATTACTAATTACAGTAATAAACAATGTTACAGTAGTAAATTACTGAAAATACATAATTCCTTTAATTTTGTTGTTAATAACCAGCGCCCATTAGTCATACGAATCTTTATATCTACATAGATTTAAAGTGTCTTTTTTATATACATTTTATTTTATAAAATTGATAGGCTAGGATATGAATAAAATATTTTTGAGAGATATGACGTGATAGAGATGAGATGAGAAGTATGTCAGTGGGTCAGAGCATGTGTTATTCAGGTGATGATCTTGTGAGTGACAATCATACAAAATTTATGTGATGTTTAATCTTAATGGGCATTCACTACAAGATAAAGAAGTTTATATGGAAATATTCAAGGTTCTTGCAAGAAACATTAGAAAAAAAATTCGAAGAAACGGAGTCAAAGCCCTATGACTTTGACCATGTTTTTAAAATTCTTTTGTAGTAACAGCTATTAAGAAATATTATCTACTTTATTAACTTCTACATGCGGCTTCGCTTCGCGTGAACACAGGACTTGGATAAACAGTATCCTATGTAAAGTTGATACTGTTGATTGTTGGCACTTGGTGGAACATTATTATCATAATGTTATAATAAAGCATGTGTACTGTTGCATGTAATTACATTTATTTTCATTTTTATCGACCGGTTTCTAAAAAAGCCGCTAAGGCATTATCAAGATAAGCAGATGGTGTTTGTGTGTCTGCTAAACACGAGACTTTGACGAGCTCGGTGGCGTAGCGGTCAATGACGCGGCTTCGACACCAACGCTTGGTGGTTCGATTCTCACATAGGACAAACATTTGTGTGCATGAACATGTCTGTTTGTCTTAGTCTGGGTGTATTCTATGTATTATAAGTATGTATTTACAAAAAAAAAATGTATTTACGTATGTTTATCAGTTATCTAGTACCCATAACACAAGCTTCGCTTACTTTGGGGCTAGGTGGCGCTGTGTAATTTGTCAAAAAAAAAAAAAAACATTTTGTTATAGTGCAAAAAAATGTATAGTAGAAAAACACCATCTGCTTACCTTGATAATGCCTTAGCGGCGAAACCGGTCGGTAAAAATAAATGTAATTACGTGGAACAGTACAAGTGCTTTATTATAACATTATGAGTATCCTATGTGTCAACCCACAACATCCAATTCTTAATTTCAAATTCTAAATGTAAGCCAAAAATCCAAATCCATTCAGTCGTTCAATCCAAAACTGTTTACCGAGGAAAGAGTAACAAACATCCATTCATACATACACATAAACTTTCACATTTATATTTTTTTTATAACACCACAAGTGCCAAACAAGTATACGGCCCGCCTGATGTAAAGCATTTAGTCTTAGATCGATGCATTTACTTACGACGGGTGACCTCATTCACTCGCAGGAACAACAATAATCAGGGGTATTGCAATTTGGTTACGGTCATTAGTGAGATGGAAGTACTTGCACAGTCGTGCACTATCTCTCTTTTTTTTGCCTGAGCTTGTTTTGTTTATTAGCAGGGTGCATAATAAATAGACAGTTTAACATTTCTTTCTTCGTTATGTGAGGACGTTACAATTACAATATTTGAAAGAATTACTTCTATAGCATAAAAATATGATAACTTGAAAATCACAGTTTACTTTACAATTTTGTATGCGTTAAGACAGAAATTTGAACGAGATATAAGTTAGTAGAGCTAAAAAAATTTACTTCAGTCGTGTGGTCTAAAGCACACTGTTCGTACCCAAAGGGTAAAACGGTACCCTATTACTGAGACTTCGCTGTCTGTCCGTCCGTCCGTCCGTCTGTCACCAGGCTGTAGCTCATGAACCGTGATAGACAGTTGAAATTTTCACAGACGATGTATTTCTATTGCCGCTCTAACAACAAATACTAAAAAACAGAATAAACTAAATATTAAAGGGGGCTCTCATACAACAAAAGTGATTTTTTTTTTGTTTGTTTTTCTCGATACTGATAACGGCAACAGGTAGACACTTGAAATATTCACAGAATATTTAGTTATATATTCACTTTAAAAATAAATAATTAAAATAAAACAAATATTTAAGGGGGGCTCCCATACAACAGACATGATTTTTTTTTTGCCGTTTTTATAGATAATAGTACGGAAACCGTCGTGCCCGAGTCCGACTCGCACTTGGCCGGTTTTTCATTTTATAATTTAATTCTTTTGCCAAATCCCACCAAACTGTGATCAATCATATAGCAAGTCGGAAATAAGTCCTACGAGTAGTTTGTGTATGTTACGATACTGATAAATAACTTTTTCACCTCACTAGCTCGTAAAAGCTCTGTTTATCATTCGAAATCTGCGTGGAAAATCGCACTTTATCCGCTAGCGTGGAAAGTGTTTTTAAAATTCGAATATTTTTATTCAATAAAGGTTTCGTACAATAAATTACATATATATAGAACCTCATTGGTTTCGTAATAGTTTATATTCTCTGCAGCCAGTCCATTGATGATTATTTATTAAAACTGTTTTTCTTGCACCTAACATTTTCCTCGCTTTAGTGAGGTGAAAAGTTGTGTGTTGCGCTCGGCAGCAAAGTTATTTAGCGTCTCGTACCTTTGAAACCCTCGCTACGCTCAGGATTCTATATTTGAACCACTCGCTTCGCTCGTGGCTCAATCCTAGAATCCTTCGCTTGCTCAGGTTTCAATACAAGGTACTCGCGCCAAAAATTAACTTTGCAGCCTTGCATAACAAATAACTATTATAATCTTGGAACAATGTCAAGTAGCCTATTATCGAACATTCTCATATTTTATCTAAACGTTAAGTAATATCATTGTTGATGAATTTAAAATCATAATAGGTACATGCACGATTTTAAATTGAGTAAGAGACTGAACGTCCTTAAGGCAGGAAATCTATACACTGTCCCCAATAGAAACTGAAAAAATTACCAACTTGATTTGCGTTCCAAAATTTATTAATTGATAGAGTGTTGATATTACTTTTTTGCCTCTTTTCCTTTTGTCCATGAGTGTATGAAACTACTCCTGTGTGTGTATAAAACAAAATACAGGTAATTTAGCATATTGTTGAGAATTAAGTTTCTTCAATGTTAAATCATTGAATAACATACAAAATACTTTATTATTCGGTAGTATAAAATTTCTAACGTGAAAAAATCAACGACCGTTTGATTGGACAAGAAATTTTGAACATGAAAATAACATTTTTGTTCTTGTCATTTTATTACCTTACAATTTTTTTATAGATGCTAATAGCCTCCGCACACTAGGCGACTGTGATCGCGATTATTGGTCGCAACGACCAATCATTTGCATATGGTGTATTCAACACCACGTACTACGCAAACAGCTCTGGTCGCGCGACCACTCATATAACTGTTTGGTCGTTGTGAACATGGCCGCGGTCATTTGACGCGCGTAGGCCGTTAAGAAAAGGTTAGAATGAGGAAATAGAAACGAAATAGTTTTATTTTTAAGTAGGACTTATTAATATTTAGAAGCAGTGCAGTGTGCACAATAATTACAGCAGAAGAGATTGAATCTTTTTTTTTTTGCGTTCATCTAAATTTGTCCATCATAAAAGGTCATCGAATATTATCAAAAGCGATATTTAAATTGAATATATTTTCAATTTAAAAGGTCAAAGAGCCAACGTAATGGGCATCTATCTATTTGTCAACATGAAAAAGGTGCCTACAGCTTCTGAGAACAAGAAGCAATAAGGAAAACGTACAAATCAAATTTCAGCCGTAATAATGTTTTACTGGAATATATAATTTTCGATTGAGACATTTTCCTTGAATTTATGACGTATTAGCAAATTGTGTTTGACATTTTTGTTTACAGATTCGTATTCACAGGGGTTTTATATGTTAAGATCTAGTTCACAAGGGCTTTATGTGTTAAGAATTTCAAACTTGTATCGAATGTGTAAAAAAATCTTATTAGGCAATGTCTGTAAGCTTTGATTAGACATGCAAATAATTTGGCTTTGAGGTAAATAGTTTTACTACTCGCCAAAACGGTTGTCTTTGCCTAGGGGTAGTTGCAATACTAAATGCAAACCTCATACGTTATCGATCTTACATAAACCTCTTTCACGTCATCATCATTATCAGCCTGTATCTATCCAATGCTGGATATAGGCCTTTCTTAATGCCTTCAACTATTCCCTTGATGTCATCGGGCCCCCGACGACGAGCGGGCGCTCGCCGCTTCGTCGCCCCATACGAGGTCTCCTCACTAGGAATTTCCTCCCCCATCTGCCATCACTGACTCGGCAGATGTGGTCGGCCCACTGCCATTCAGTCTGCTGACGCTGAGAGTTATGTCGACAATTTTGGTTCTCCGTCAAACTTTTTGAACAACATGGGGTTTTTCAATAACAGTGCGAAAAGGTATTAGTAGCGGTGTCATGAGAAAACTTCGACATGTAATTTTATTTGCTTACTCCAAGTACATATTTTGAAAATTTTTACGTGCAAAATGAAAAGTCTAGTAAATCCAGTATCGTACCCGTTCGCTTTCCAAAGGAAATGTAGGAATTAAATCTCTGCAGAGATTTATTCTTTGGTTGGATTTTATTTCTCATTCCCAAGTAATTACGAGGTATTTAACGTTAGTTGAAATTTTATTTCTATCAAATCTTTTACACCTACATTTAAAAATAAATTTAGAAACATCCGTAAAGCTTTTAGACGGTCGCACGAATTTCTCGTACAAATAAAAATAAAAAATAAACATTTTGCGAAGTTATATCCATGCGAATTAGTCTCAACGCAAAAGCCCTTACTATGAGTTATTTAAAAAAAAATAGTTAATAGTAATTTAATATATAATAAATCTAGTCTACAGAACTCATTTCCATAGCACATATAATTTCCAACACATTGTGCAATGGAATACTCAATACTCGCCGCGACCTGCTCATGGGTATTGTTCCATTGGAGCGGGTCACGGCATGTTTAAAATATTACATTATAAATCTCTACGCGTTGGATCCTATCCTCGCCTATCAAGTGACCGGGTTTGACCCATGATTAAAAAGAGACATATTATTATATATCTCTTTTTAATGTTGTCATTGCGAAGTGTTTGGATTTAGTTTGTGTGTGTATGAAAAACTAAGGGCGTTTACACCGTTGCGTCTTCAACGCATTTTTTTGTAATTATAGTAGGTAAACCTTTTATTCCGATTACAGTATGACGGTGTGCAGGCTCCCTGAGCTGTGAAAGTCAAACTGTTCACGAGAACTACTGCCGACAAACTAATTTACAGTTTGGCAGAACTTAGTTAACGTTATTTTTTGTGTTTTAAATAAATAATTAATACAACGCGTTCACATATTGTCTCCATCAAGTTACATTCTCTTTATAGTACCTATATAGCCTTCAGGGACGCGGGCAACTTTCATATCTTACAACTAGTCACGTTCATGTAAGAATCGCGGGTGTTGGGAACAAATATCCGAACTTAACTTTATTATTACACTTGTACCGAGGTCTCAAGGTCATAGGAAGAAGTGTTCATTACAAAAACTGGACCCTTATTATCAGAAGACACGTAAAACGCCAACCACTTCGCGAGGTAAGCGAGTCTAGTTCACGGAACAGCTCTTTATGGACAACTGTATCGAAAAACAACTTTTTTCCATTTCGATACAGGAGCAAGCTAGCAATATTTTTGCAAGGTTGCAATGCAGATGCATTGCAACTTTGCAAAAATGTTCTTCATAATCTGTGAACGCGGCGCCGCGCGGCGCGTCTCGCATGCGCACTTGCATGCTCGATCTGCAAATGGATTTATAAGTAAGAAATGCAGCTGTTAAATTAACTTCATGGTTTTATTTAAAATATTATTATCATCTATGTCATGAGATTAGATAAAGTAGTGTATGAAACTGCACATAATTTGGTTTTAAAATACTCGAGTGGCAGCTACTATCACATTCGCCAAGAACCTTTTATTATATCTATTAGATGAAGAAAGAAGACTTAAAAGACTGACATTAAGATTCTGTGTTTAGTTTTTTTAACTCTAAATTTTAGTATTATACTTAGTAGATAAAAGCTGTTTAATTGAACAACGCCATTCAACCACGCGTTAAAACTTCGTTCAGTGAGTGGTAGAACACAACGTTCAACAGTACATTGGAGGACGCTTAGCTAACTGATTAAATGCCAATTTGCTAAGTTAACCAGTATGTATGTGAGTTGATTTTCAGTTAGGTTAGGTTTTTGTTGTTTTCTGGAAGTGAAAATAGTTCATCAATAATCTGGTGCCAAGTAATGTTAATAATTAATTCTTATTACATAAACAATTTTATTTTTAATTTATTATTACAAAATCCACAGCCCTTAGTACAAAATGAGAATACTTATTTGCTAAACTTACAGCCAATTACGGATTTACATTTTATCGATAATATAATAAAATAATAAATATTTCTAGACAATTTACACAGCGCCATTTGTAACTTACTATAATTTATGTGTTTTATGAATTTATATTAAATATTTCCTACGTTATTGGCATGTATTATGTAATGAAGGTTCCAGACAATACTACAGTACAGTATTGAGAATGAAGCCAAAATTTTTTTTTAATATTTATATTTTATAGTATCATCAGCAGCTCTATACGACTCAGCAACGAATCAGCAGCTCGATGACGAGCTCGGTGGTGTAGCGGTCAATGACGCGCTTCGACACCAACGCTCGTGGGTTCGATTCCCACATAGGACAAACATTTGTGTGCATGAACATGTCTGTTTGTCTTAGTCTGGTTGTTTTCTATGTATGATAAGTATGTATTTACGTATGTTTATCAGTTGTCTAGTACCCATAACACAAGCTTCGCTTACTTTGGGGCTAGATGGCGCTATTTGTCTGACAATATTTATTATTTATTATTATTATTATAATGCCCCGAAAATTTTAAGTCATTCTTCCAGAAGTAGTTCCAGATCCCCGAGAATATGCTCTTGTTTTCCAACAATTCCACTTATTTGATAATAATTAATTGGACTTCTTTTACGTCTAAGACAGACGTAATTACACTTACTAACATTAATTCCGATGCGGTTCTGGTTCTGATCGTAGTAATGCCCGAGTCTATCCAGGGGACCTACCGACGAAGCTGCAGCCGATTACTTACCGATATTTTTTAATGCATAAATGAAAGTATTGCTTAGATTGTTGGTAATTAAGTATGTATGTATTTTTGAATCAAAAAATCCGGCGGTAATAGGTTTCAGCTTCGGCGGTAGGCCCCTGGTCAGCTTGAAATTTATTCCAACCCGCAATATCATTGACTTTCATAAAAAAAGTGTTTTGGGGTGTAAGTGGTTCATCAACTTCTTTGAACCAAAGCCAACTTCGCCTGCACGCGGTGCACCCTGCTGACTGACAAACGAAGCTCTGGCGAAAAGAGAGGTAGGGAGCGTAATTGTAAGCTACCCGACTGGTGAATGTACCTCCACCTCACAGAATACCGCAGCCAAATAACGGTTCCCTTGAGGGCTGTTGTGTTCCTGCGAGTGAGTGAGGTCACCAGAAAGGAAGGGCATGCTGCGGTGGCAGCGGGGGTGGCGGCGCGCGAGCGATATTTTATGTTGCGAGCGTTAATATGGCTACGGTAAGCGCTTCACATCAGGCGGGCCGTATGCTTGTCAGCCACCCGACGTAGTATAAAAAAAAAAATGTATCGTCTGCATTTATTATTACATTAATTAATTAATTAATTTTCACAATAAAACAACTTGTAACAATCAAAATACACTAGTTGCGGACGCCATATTGTAAACAAAACGAAACCAGCGGCGCCGCGGCGCGGGAATCGAGAAACTATAAAGTTAATATTAACTTTATGCGAGAAATTTAATAACTCAATGATTCGGCGGTGTTTTAGTTAGTTGTGATGTTGAACGTTTTAGATACAACAAAGATTCAACTATAAAACTAGATGTGTGGTTGAATGGCGTTGTTCAATTGCTAGTCGTTTAATTGAATGGTTATTTAACCAGTTTCCTGCGATATATGTCCATCACAACTGCTGAACGGCTGAACTCAGCTAATTGCAAGGAATATGTAGATTTCTATACATAAAATAAAGAAATTATAAAAAATCGAATGACGAATTTTTTGTCTTTATTTTCCTTCGAATCCGGGTAATCAAAAGATACCACACTACACCACCTAATTACCCGACTGCGACAGAAGGAGGGTTATGTATGTATTTATAATTGTTTGGCACGCTCTGCAGCCCGAACTGCAGCTGGATGGATTTTAACTTGAGAGGTGTCGTTAGATTCGTATTGCTGTGAGAGTGACACTGGGTACCTCAAAATAAAAAAAACAAAATGGCGGATTTTTGGCGCCAAGTTCAAATGCAAATGCGATAGCTCGAGGGGTGTCAATAGATATGTATTTACTGTGAGAGCGACATTGCGAATATGATTAAAATAACAAACATGTAAAGAAAATCAAATGAAACCCCATTTTAACCGAAATTGAGTATTACCATTACAGACAGTTTGACAGAGTTATTGCTTCATCTACGCAGAAACGAATGTAGACATAAAATGTTTTTCCCTTTTAATTTGTAAGAACAAAGAATATTTCTATATTGCTATGTTTAATAACTATCGCTAAATCTCGGTTCGTTGCGAACTCGTTTGGTAAACCGCTTTGTGTTATGTGTAATAAAATATGTTTCGACATAAGTACAGTAGAGAAACAATAACGTTTCGCTAAACAATATTGCCTTCAGAACTCCCGTCTCGAGTTCCTCGTGACGGAAATACAAGTGTTCTCGAATAATATCAGCGTTCCTCTCTCGTTCTCGTCTACGCAATAGCAAACAAATTTTAAAATAATATTTAATATTAAATCTCACAGAATTGCAATTACTGCATTGTGTGCAGACTGAAAGCGAAGCGCTACGAATTCGTAGGAGCTCCTCTCAAAGACCGCTCGGTACTCTCGGTAGGGAGTTTCGTAATAGCTACGAACATTATTAAAGCTTGTTCGAGTACTACTACGAATTCGTAGGTTTTCGTAGACTGTTAGAGACGTTGTACGAAATGCTACGAGCGTACTTAAGTTATGAATAACTGCGAGCATAATATTCCTGAGAGCGTAATCGTCTTAGGAAGTAGAAATCTGTGACTGTATGTAAGCATGTCATGCTTGTAAATGGCATTAGAGAGGTACAGACGTCAAAACGTCAAGCTCGACTATCTTTGTTCGTACCTTTACTGGTATTCTCATAGCACTATATTACCTGATTGTAATATATTACAATCAGGTTACTCAAATACTATATTGCCTCTACTAGTGTATCGATCCATATTCATCTCACTGCTAGGATACGGGTCTTCCCAAAATCGAGGGGGGTTTAGAACCTACTCCAGCAACGTTCTCAACAGCGGGTGGGTGGAACTTTCATCAAAAATTTTCAAATGTGCATCTATTTGTAAGTATACATCTACTTAAATTTCAGCTCAATCGGACACTGGTCAAATTTAACTTGTGAGATTTGATTATAAAAGAATCGAATGTCTTAGTGTTGCCAATCTCATGTTTGACAACACAAAGCTCGGTCATCCGAGCTTTACATAATTTGAAGTTGCCATTACCACTTCGCGATGGGAGCTTATACAACTCTATATGAATCCCCAGATCACGGTAACCTCTTTCGTCACTGACTCATTTTCGCTCTGCTTGCAACTAATTGTCCCCGTGCCATAACACATCCCAACCGGAAGGGATACTTTTACTTTTGTTTCCAATTATCCCTACTCTATACATCTTGCTACTGATCTACCCTGGAAGGGATACTTGATTTTTTACCCATTTAGGGAAAAGTTTTAACGGTTTCAAATTACATAGACATTTATTCGTTTGTAATAAAGTTGAATTTCGAATGAATGAAAAAACTAATTTACTATTGTGTTTTGTTTTTACAATTTACCGACCGACCATTTACCGGCGTCTATTTAATATGAAGTAGGACTGTACGTGAAATGGAGATGTAATTAAATGGACTGTGCTCTTGTGACACAGAGGCGAGAAGTGGCAAAGATGCTGGCTGCGTGTTCATGAGCTGTATATTTAATTATGAACGTTGATCTAACAGTAAGACTATTATTATGGTACGTACCGTGTAGGTAACATTTTTATATTTTGTTTAGTCTTGTGTATTTTTTATGTTCATCGCATAAAATATAATGCCTTCACATATTTGTAAGGTAAGCTATTCCATTGCATATAATATATTCATATCAAAATATTGCTTTAAAAAATAAAACATGAACAAGAATGGTTCCCTTAATAAAAGTCGTTTGTTTTCGTGTAATGAACTTGTCCCTGAAGCTTATCGATTGTTATATTCGGATAAAGAAAACGTACAAAATAACATTTTGTTTATCAATTTAACTACGAGTATATCAACCCGGGACAAATAAATTCGAGGGAGAACCAAAGTTGTTGACAGAGGTCTCAAAGTGTCAGAGGGGGGCGCTCCATCGACGGGCAAAAAATGCTGGGTGTACCCAGCAGTGGGTAGATACGAGCTGATAATGATGATGTATATATAAGTATCTTTCGTGAGTATTAGATAATAATAATAAATAATCAATATTTATGGATAATTTACACAGCGCCATCTAGTCCCAAATTAAGCGCAAAGCTTATGGGTAATATACAACTGATAAATGTACTTAAAAACATTTCTTTTTGTAAATACATACTTATAATATATTGAAAACACCCAGACCAAGACAAGCACACATGTTCATGAACACAAATGTTTGCCTTGTGCGGGAATCGAACCTGTGACCTCGGAGTCAAAGTGGCCATTGCTAACCATTCGACCACCGAGCTCGTCTCGACCGCCGAGCTCGTCTGGACCACCGAGCTCGTCTCGTTAGATATATTTAAAGAACACAATACTGGTAACTTTAACCTTAAATATAAAATTAGGTTTGTTTTTAGTTTATCTACTTTTAGTATTGAATACACAAGGACTAGATGAGATCTTAGGGGTTGACCTTACAGGACACCCTCGTAAATCAAAAAATAATTAAATCGTTTTACTGAGGTATTGCGAGTTATATCAGAGGTACAATTAATACAGTGGTTCCTTTAACTTTACCTTATATTAAATTTTTAATAAAATACGTATTGTAACGATTTTAAAATTTCCTTTAATTAACTTGTCGAGAAACTTTAATTAATTTGTGAAGCTCAGCGAGCGCCTCAGGGAAGCAACTGGCGATCCCAACGTAGACAGACGCTCTTTGTGGTAATACTGCATGTTGCAAAAAGTGTCATGGGCAGGTTGCAAAAAGGATGCAGATTTTTGCATTATTTTTAATTTACTTTAGATTTTTATTTAATCTAGTTTCTAATTAGTATTAATTACACATGTTTTATATACAATAAAATATGTATTTATTGGATTAAATTATTTGTAGACAATGTTTGTTGCAAATTAAATGAAATTAATTTTAATATCGTAGTAAATGTGTATTTTATCCAAAGTTAAAGGTAAGGTAGGTGCTTCTGACTTATGACCCCTAGCTGTAAATAACAAATAACGAGTGGAAACTTCCTCCTTTTTTGAAGATATAATTTATAAAAAAACATGACCTTTAAAGAAAGATTGTACTTATAAGTAAATATTGAAAAGATTGTTCATTTATCTATGTTTATATCATTATAAATAAAAGTAAAAGCAGACGTTTGAAAAGTTGCTTATAACTATTTGTAAAGGACCTGCCTACTCTCTTTGAGCGGTCTCGTTTTGTTGACAATCTTTGACTAAAAGGCCACAAAAAATGGTATTTAAGATAAATAAAAAGCGAAAAATCTCTTTTAAACGGATGGGCACTGAATATCAAGATTGTACATGTATAAATACAAAAAGTATATATACCTCGGCAGTTTTTGTGTCTGTAGCTATTTTTTTTTTGACGAAAAATCCCTATCAAATATTTTAATATAACTTGCTCTACTTTTTTTTTTTTTTTTTTTATACTACGTCGGTGGCAGACAAGCATACGGCCTGCCTGATGGGAAGCGGTTACCGTAGCCATATTAACGCTCGTAACATAAAATATCGCTCGCGCGCCGCCACCCCCGCTGCCATCGCAGCGTCTCCTTCCTTTCTGGTGACCTCACTCACTCGCAGGAACACAACAGCCCTCAAGGGAGCCGTTATTTGGCTGCGGTATTCTGTGAGGTGGAGGTACATTCCCCAGTCGGGTAGCTTACAATTGCGCTCCCTACCTCTCTTTTCGCCAGAGCTTCGTTTGTCAGTCAGCAGGGTGCACCGCGTGCAGGTGAAGTTGGCTTTGGTTCAAAGATGTTGATGAACCACTTACACCCCAAACTCTACAACAAAACCGTTTATTTTTTTGTAAGAAATAGGTCCTGACTTTATAGATCACAGCCAGGGACATTCGATATACTATCTATATTTGTTTATACCACTAAGGTGGAAAACAAACATACGTCCCGCCGCCCTATGGAAAGCAATTACCTACAATTACCATTTACGAGTAAGTTCCAATAACTTTATCACAGGAATATGAATAGGAAATATCTTTGATCACATGAATGTTTTATTGGCCGCGTGAGTAAAGCAAACCAGTACCAACTTTTTTTATGAATATCATATATATATATATATACACACACAATATATTACAGTAATAATATAGAAATTCCTTCATTCATTGCCAGGCATTTACCTACCTAACACTTGCATTTCAGTAAATTATATTCACATTATTATTATTTTTAAATCGTTATTTCGGCCAACTTGTCAGAATATTATAAATATTTTTAAAAATTGAAAAATTCACGTCCTCCCCTAGTTGTATCTGCAGTAGCACCAGGGGGGAGGGGGGTGTAGAGTAAGTACACTAGCTCACTCTACTACAGTACAGTAGCTCAGTTGGAAGAGCACTCGACCGATCATCGAGAGGTCGTGGGTTCAAATCCCACCTAGGAGGGGAGGGGAGGTCAATTTTTCCATTTTTAAAAATATTTATAATAAATATATAAATATATTCACATTAAATTAAACTCTGACCACTTTGATTTAGAGGTCACGGGTTCGATATAGGTACTTATTTATAAAAAAATGTATTTAAGTATAATATATCTGGTATCTAGTACCCATAATAAACAGGGTGTAAGTTGTTCATCAACATCTTTGAACCAAAGCCAAACTCATCTGCACGTGGTGCAGCCTGCTGACTAACAAACGAGGCTCTGGCAAAAACAAAGGGTTGAGCATAGCGCATTTTTTTAAGCTGCCCGACTGGGGAAGTACCATCACCTCACAAAATACCGCAGCCAAATAACAATTCCCATGAGAATTGTTCCTGTGAGTGAGTGAGTGAGTGAGGTCACCAGAAAGAAAGGAAGGAGTCTATAGTCTGGCAACGGATCGGCGACCTCGTGGTGTTGCTGATCTCCATGGGTGGTGGTGATTGCTTTCCATCAGGTGACTCGTTTGCCCCCCTCTCATATAGAAAAAATAGTACACGACTTTGTTTAGTTTGGGACTAGATGACAGTGTGTATATTCCTATATATATATATATATAGTACTATAGGCTCTTAGTACTAAGCACATTGAATTTCGTTTCAATAGTAAAAACAATCCCAATAGATAATGCAATAATTCAATAACCAATCCGGTTGATGTATACAAAATCGATTTCTGATATCGAATTCACTGAAACTGAAACTGATACTTCGATTTCTAAATATATACTGTGTAAATCTCTGCCTGTTCGCTGAGTCTGTACAATGCAAACATTTTGAAAAAAGCCCTTTAAGCTCAAGTTCGTGCTTCGCGTGCGGTACGCGACTTACGCTCGTTTTAGCCGAGCTTTACACAGGGTGGAGAGGAATTAAGGTCAAGGCTGTGCATTGTACAGCCTGTACACTCTAATGAAAAACGGATAAGGCTTTCTGGTCATTATGTCCGGTTTTGTGTGGTTTCCTACCTTTTGCATGGAAATTAAGCTCGCAACGAGATATCCTTCAAAACAAATATTCTACGTAACGTTTTATTAAAACTTTATTTAAACTATGCACCGCACTACTGTAGAGAAGAATACTATTGTAGAGAAAAACTTATTAAACAGGTCCTGATATTTATACCATGTTGGGTGTCTTACAGCTCACCTGATGTAAAGCGGTCACCGTAGCTAATAGACGCTTGCATTACAAGGAGCATCGCTCGCGCTAGAACCCTCTCTGTCTGTTAAAATGTCAAAAGAGCTTTCAGCCTGTTGTAAAGCGGTTACCATAGCTTATAATAGAATTAGCATCACTAATGCTGGAGCCCCCCGTCTAGCGTCATGTCTTCTTAGTTGTGGAGAGTACATAACAAAAACTCAAGCGTATTGATGTTCAACTGCAGTAGCCTGTGAGGTGGAAGACCTTCTCTACTGGGGCTGGACGTCCGCTACCACTCTTTTGCTAGAGCGATTGCTAGATAACAAGATGCACCACGTAATTAAGGTTGGCTTCTTCTAAAGATAATATTAATATATATTAGATAAAACAATATAAACTCTTCAACAAGATTGTTAATAATCGAAAAAAAATCGACTGAAAGTTTTTTTTAAATTCTCCTCCAATGTTTTTTTTCGCGGATGTCACGTTATAATAATTCCTATGTTACTCTCACAGCTGAGTAGAGCGTGCCAATAAAATATAGAAAAATATTAAATTGATCCACAAAAACAACCTGATTTGCATCAAATTAATCTGATCGCACATCAAATCCTGTATTTGATGTGCAATAAGTATTTTTTTTATGTGCAAAATAGGTTAAGTTAGGTTTGCAATGTATTTATTTGATGTTACGTTAAATAGTATCCTAAAATATACATACACTCAAATTAATTAACCCTCCGTTCTTCGTCAGATTCTTAAAATTTGGTTAAAAACCTAACCTAACCGAAGGTTTCGTGGAAAAGTCTCCAGGGTTCCTGCAAAGACATTTACAATTGAGAAGTTGAATTAGTTTAGTGTTCAAAGTTGGACAAAAGATTCGAGTAGAACAAAAATCAACAAAAGGAGCCAATATATTTAATGTAATTAGTAAGAACACAGACGAAATTATCGGACATAATGGCGAACTTTGATGTCCAGTCTTATTCAAAAAAATCCCTGAAAATACATTTAAACTAATTAAAATGCTCATAAGGTCTATAGCTGATTATAAGTTTCATATTCATAAACCTCTTAAGCCTGCGGTAAACGGCCAAACACGTTTGTCAAATTGTATGTTTTGTTTGTACGTTTTCATCAAACATCGGCGCTCACGTCCAAACCAAGTTTGTCAAACAAAACGTCAGTCAGTTTTGGTCTCACCCACAAGAACTACCTATTTAAATAAAGAGCCAGTCAGCAATCGGATGAAAATGGCGCGTTTGTTTGACAAACACGCCCGCAGACCTTCAAACTGCTTGTACGCCGTCAATCAAATTTTCTTTCAAACACATCAAACACGTAGATTGTTTGACAAACACGTCAAACAAGCTCGCAGACGATCAAAAAATTTGACAAACACGTAAAATTTGACAAACAATTTGATCGTTTACAGGGCGCTTTATATCTATAAGACCGTTAAAAGAAGATTTAGCGGTGTTAAGTTGTCGTTTTGATAAATCATAGATAAAATGAACAAAAACACCGGTTTTGCACTCTGGTAAGGTATATAGGTGATATTTGACATAATATTATTACATGACGTTTCTTTCTATTCTAAGTTTTGAACTTATTTCGTGAGGTAAACATTCGTGAGTTGTGTTTATAAACTTTTTCAAGAAATTATGGATAATGAGAATAAAGGTGAAAGCACATCTATCCGAGCTGAACGCGTCGAGCGAATCGAAGTCAACGAGGATTCGCTAATATCGAACATTTTCATTAGATTAAGATATAAAATAAATAAAACAGTATTATGTTACAATTCAACTATCAAACTAAAGTACCTAAAATTATTTAATATTAAAATAAAACTAAGCTAAAACTAAAATAAATGTAAAAAGTTTGGGCTGGGACCCCATGTATTGTGTTTAAAATGCTGTTGATATTAAAAATAGTGCCCAAATGATTTTCCTCTGACAAATACTCAAAACAATTTTGCACACAAAAAAATCCATAGACACGATTCAGGGTTTTCTCTAAATTTTGGGGTTATTTTGCATGTCTTTTTTTAGGGATCCGTACCCAAAGGGTAAAAAGGAACCCTATTACTAAGGCTTCGCTGTCCGTCCGTCCGTCCGTCCGTCTGTCACCAGGCTGTATCTCATGAACCGTGATAGTTAGACAGTTGAAATTTTCACAGATGATGTATTTCTGTTTCCGCTATAACAACCAATACTAAAAAACAGAATAAAATAAATATTTAACGGGGCTCCCATACAACAAACGTGATTTGTTTTGCTTATTTTTACTCGCAATTGATAATGGTAATAAGTACGTAAACTCTTGAAATACTCACATAATATTTAGTTATATATTCACTTTAAAAATAAACAATTAAATAAAAATAAAACAAATATTTAAAGGGGGCTTCCATACAACAAACGTGATTTTTTTGCCGTTTTTATAGATAATGGTACGAAACCTTTTTTTCGAACGCGAGTCCGACTCACACTTGGCCGGTTTTTTTTCGTACTTTAAGGTTTCATACTTTCAGACTGTCAGAATCCTTCCGCTTCCATCGATTCGGTCGAGTCGTCCACATCTGATGACGTCATCTGCGCCGAATCTGATGGTGTCATTAGAATTTTTCTAGGATTTCTGGGGTTCCTTCCAATTCGGATAATACGGCTCGGATAGGTCTGCGAGGTGTCGTAAGATTTAATTTTAAAAAATCTGAAATTCGGTTCGTTCGGGGCGGCTCGGATAGATGTGCATTCAGTATAAAACCTGTAACTTATTTAACAAACGAACGTGTTAATGTGTACATGCCGACCAAATTGAGATAAAGTACTGTGAATTTTCCAAATTACAAATGAATTAATTTTCCGAGTTACATTTCCAAATTAGCCGGGTTGCTCACTTCAAAATATGAGCAAGTAAGCCACATAATTTTGATAAAAACGCGCCTTATAAATTCACATGACAGTTGTTCTCTATTTGGTCGGTTTGTTTACGTGGACATGATTGAACGCGAAAGTTCGTAGGGTCAGCTAGTTAAACATACTATTAGAATTATGTATGATCATTGTACACGAGTATTGAATATAATATGTATGTAAATTATTATTTAAGTTTCTTGATTGCAAATAGATATCTACAGAAACTTTGCATTAGCATAATTTATTCTATAGTAAATGTGAAATCAGTAATGAGAATCTGTTATTGGTTGCATGCGACGTGATAGCGTGGAGGTAACATGTACCGCGGTACTGGGTTACACGCGAGAAACCCGCGGGCACAAGTTAGTTTAATACATACTAGCTGTGCCCGCAACTCCGCTTGTTTGGTCAACATCCTAAGAACTGACTGAAGATAAATAAATAAGGCCAAGAAGAAGGCCCGCAGGACTCTCAGCTCTGGCTTGCCTTCATTGGCCGTCCAGAGAGGAGCCGCTAGAGCTATATGCTCCAGGGGTGGAAGTGTTACAGGGCATCACGCCGCGAGTAACTTCGGAGAAAGCGCAGCACGCCTCTCGACATCCCTGAGTCACTCATACCGGTGTTGCCCCCGGCCGTTTTCCTGGCATTTCGGGGGCCCATCTAGTGAGTGGCAAGCCACCGCCTGCCGCAAATAACTAGCAATAAAAGCAGTTATGACAGGCGTCCGTCCCTCTTCTGTAATAGCCCGGTATTAAGTTCACCCAGACCTCATCTCCATAGCCCATTTATTTTCCATCACACTTCGCAATCGTCTCAACGCCTGCCGAGACCTGATCATGGGTATGTCGTTCCATTGACATATCCTGGAGCGGGCCACGGCGGGCGTACAACATTACATCAAACTTCTCAAAGGGGCCTCTTGAGTTTGATCCATATCCCCGCGCATGCCTATCAAATGACCGGGCTTGACACGTGATTAAAAAGAGATAAATAAATATTTCTGGACAATTTACACAGCGCCATCTAGTCCCAAATTAAGCACAAAGCTTGTGTTATGGGTACTAGACAACTGATAAAAGTACTTAAATACATTTTTTTATTACAATTTCAATTTTTTAGAACAAGACAAACAGACACGTTCATGCGCACAAATGTTTGCCTTGTGCGGGGATCGAACACGCTAGCTCGGAGTCAAAGTGACCATGGCTAACCATTCGACCACCGAGCTCGTCTAACTAAAGATAGTCTCTATAGATCATAACTATGTTCATATTATTATATTAAAAATAAAATCCTAACATAAGGATCTCGTTCATATAAAGAATAATTAAAAAAAAATTGATCCAACAAGGCCTAGAATTAAAGTCAAAATGTTGTTAAAAATAAATCGTAGACAGAGAAAACTATAGACAAATTAGGAAATGAGACAGATTGATATGATTTTTTTGTCTCGCGTCAATTTTTAGGGTTCCGAACCTCAAAAGGAAAAACGGAACCCTTATAAGATCACTTTGTTGTCCGTCTGTCTGTCTGTCTGTCTGTCTGTCTGTCTGTCTGTCTGTCTGTCTGTCTGTCTGTCTGTCTGTCAAGAATTTCTATGTCGAGAATGCGTGAAGGTATCAAGCTGAAATTTGAACTGTATACTCAGGTCTACGGTCCCATGAAGTTAAAAAAAAATCAAATTGCTAAGTTTACGTAGAAAAAAGTTATAGCCGTTTATTCAGCAAAAAACGCATATTTCGACACACTCAAGGGAATCAAAACCTATAGGGTACTTCCCATTGACCTAGAACTATGAAATTTGGCAAGTAACATCGTTATAGACTACAAGTACAGGAATAAATCTCAAAACTATACATTTGTAAATAGATTTAAAAAAATAGGGGGTCTATATTTTTTATAGGGTGTCGAAATTTCAAATTGAAACTACTAGTTCAAATGGGGTATCATATGAAAGGGCTTGATGTACACATTGCAAAATATATTTTATTTATTTTTTTCGACGCATTATTTCTTATTTATAATGAAAAAATCAAATTTAATAATGATACTACGTACCTACGGAACCCTCGGTGGGCGAGTCCGACTCGCACTTGTCCGGTTTTTTTAATACTACGTCCCGTGGCAGACAACCATACGGCCCAATATCACTCGCATACCCCCACTCCCGTTGCCTACATATACTATCGTTTCTTTTTGGTGATCTCACTCACTCGCAGGAATACAACAACCTTCAAGGGAATTGTTATTTGGCTGCGGTAAACTATGATGTCAGGCACTTCCCCAGTCGGGCTACTTATAAATACGCTGTACCCTATGCCAGGACGTCTTTGGCTAGTCAGAAGGGTGCACTACGTGAAGACGAGGTTGGCTCTGGCTCTAAAGATCTTGATGAGCCACTTACACTTCCTGGTTTTTTCAAAGGAAAGCACAATAATGTGCGAAACACTTATATGAAAGCGCTATATTGACATTCGCTATCTCGTGTTAGCCACGACAACCAGAGGCCTACCGCCGAAGCTGAAGCCGATTACCACCGAATGTTTTGATTCGAAATAAATTAATAGTTTAAAAAACACTAGAAAAACACGCTTTTATAAATGCACCTGATCGTGTTCAAAGTCCATTACGTGGCCTTTCTCACAAGTGCAAACACGACTATGATACGATATTCCATCATGCAATGCCAGTGCCTATCTTCCCGCTTCATCATCAAACCTTGAAACCTAATCGTGGTCAAAGTTCATTACAAGCATTTTCTAAGAAATCCAAAAACAGCTATGATACTATGTTCCATCATGAAGTTCCAGTTCATATCTTTCGGCTCCATCATCAGATCAGTTCGACAGTACCATATTATTGTATTGTCATCAGAACTACATACAGCTGCCAATTGTCATTACGCTACGATCCTTGGAAGATGGTTAAATTAGTTACCTTAGATTCCATTACATAGTTAGTTACATACAGGTCGACCTAATAAAAGTGTGTTAAAATAGGTCTTACGTTTAAACTATTGCGAAACACCTTCAGCTTAGTCGGTAGAGTTCCGTCGTTTCTACCAGGTAAGCTAAACACAAGTAGCATAAATCTAAGTTGAGTTTGATTTTCACATTAAAAAAATCTGATGGCAATCGGCTACAGCTTCAACGGTAGCGTAGGTAGTAGTTTAGGTAGGGTCCCTGGTCTTTTATTGTATCAAACGTTGTTTAAGACATTGAAAACTGTAATGAAAGCAGTAAATAAAATTACGAGCCTGTGAAATCAAAGCTATAGCAATAGGCGGTACACCCTAGGAAGCGCTGGTGGCCGGAGGAGGCCGGAGGTGAAAGATAAAACGAACATTCCCGTAAAAGGCATATCAACATACATACACTGATCGAAATCAGGTTCATATACCTCTGTAACTTGAACCCATAGTTTAATTAAATATATGATAATATGATCCGTCGAAACTGAATACGCAGAGTCGAATCGAGGCCGCAAGGCGGGAGTTACGTCAATGAATATTCATCGAGATCTATCTATATAGGCATCTAGAAAATATGTAAAACGTGTAAGCTCAAAATCGAAAAGCGAGCCCCTATTTCATACCAGTTTTCATACAAGACAAGCTTGACCAACAAGATCTTCCTGTTGGACTTTGTGTAATAAACTGAACGCAATGTTTATTTACAGTACATTGAAGTGTCTCTACTACTACATCAGACTAATATCTTCGACGAGCTCGGTGGCGTAGCGGTCAATGACGCGACTTCGACACCAACGCTCGTGGGTTCGATTCCCACACAGGACAAACATTTGTGTGCATGAACATGTCTGTTTGTCTTGGTCTGGGTGTTTTCTATGTATCATAAGTATGTATATACAAAAAAAATGTATTTACGTATGTTTATCAGTTGTCTGTCTAGTACCCATAACACAAGCTTCGCTTACTTTGGGGCTAGATGGCGCTGTGTAATTTGTCTGACAATATTTAATATTTATTATTATCTCCATTTTCCGTTTTCAGTATATTGACGTGAATAAAAAAAAACGAATGATAACAAAATCGGGGGATACAGTTTGGTGTTGCAGCTACAACACCAAACTGTATGCCCTTGATCCTTCATCTAACCAGTAGTATGATTGAATGTTGGATAGAGATGATAGCATCTCCATCCAAAATTCGATCATACCACTGGATAGATGAATGATCAATGAATTTATTATGCTATGTAAAGACTATGGAACATCAAGGGAGGGGGAAGCGCTGCCATTTTGAGATAATTTTAGTGTATATAACGTATTCACGTACAACACACGGCTATGTCCATGACACAGCCGGACCCCATTTTTTACTACATCTCATACTTCTAGTATTCCAGGAAAAGTAAAAGTAAAGTAAAAAGTAGGAAGTTTTTTTTTTTTTTTTTATACTACATCGGGTGGCAGACAAGCATACGGCCCGCCTGATGTGAAGCGATTGCCGTAGCCATATTAACGCTAGCAAAATATCGCTCGCGCACCGCCACGCCCGCTGCCAACGCAGCATCTCCTTCCTTTCTGTGGACCTCACTCACTCGCAGGAACAAAACAACCCTCAAATGAATTGTTATTTGGCTGCGGTATTCTGTGAGGTGGAGGTACATTCCCCAGTCGGGTAGCTTACAACTACGCTCCCTACCTCTCGTTTCGCCAGAGCTTCGTTTGTCAGTCAGCAGGGTGCACCGCGTGCAGGTGAAGTTGGCTTTGGTTCAAAGGTGTTGATGAACCACTTACACCCCAATAAGTAAAGTAAAATAAACTTATTTTAGATATATATACAAGTCATATAACAATGGTCATGAAATACATCAAAGATGAACGATGAAGATGAAAGATGGACGGCCATACCATCCGTGCAAGTGAATTACGAGTAAATTACAAATCTCTGTCGATGAATTCAAGGGAGAATATCAATGTCTTAATCCAGCAGTGGGGGACAAAAGAAGGCCAATTAACTAATAACTAATTATTCAATTAGTTAATCTCCCTTCAACTGATTTTCATCCGTTGTATCAATGTAGCGTAGGCGTAACATTATAAATAGTTTTAATTGGAGATGAAATTGTTTTCTCGAAAACACCGCGGGTTCGCGAGGCATCTTAATTGTTTTATTTACAATCTGTTTTTACTGGTCGAGAAGACTATTTTTGGCTAGCGACCCGCCCTCGGCTTCGTCTGTGTGAGGTAATATAAATGTATTGTACTTATAAACTTACCGGGAAACAGTCTTCAAATACATTTAGTAATGATAGTTAACTTCGAAGTTCAACTGCAGGGTCGCCGTGAAAAGTAAAGAAAAGGAAGAGAAAGGGAGAAAGCAGGTGAGATTATAAATGAAATGACGTGGCACAAAACTGCGAGTAGATTTTATAGAGATAAAACACGCCGAATATACGTGATACTTGAAACTTTTACTTTAAAATATAAAACAAATGCCTATCTCGACCATAGATATAGAGTAGATTTTACGCAAAAAAATGTTGTTGAAGACTATTTTCATCTATTAGGGTTTGGGCACTGTTTGTTTTCGTTCAATAGATACTACAGAATCTACTGATGCTACGCCGTGTCATGTAGAGCGTTCACTTCTAGTATAATAAGCTACCGCGTAGCGCTACGGATGCTACGCGGCATCTTGTACGTACAATGCTGCAGTGGCCCTTGTAAAAAATCGTATCGTAGCGTAGAATATACATAATTTCTTATTACAAAAATTCCTATATTCAAGTTGTTACCAAGACAATAAAGTATTTTTTTGTCATTAAACCAGCACAAAATATTTCGTTTTATAACTTTTTTCGTTCGTTCGTTTTACTTTTTGCAACTACTTATGAACAGAACCATTTTGAGTGCTAGTAATACGTTGACTTAAAATTCTATATAGTCTTGGTAAACAACTGAACATAGATATTACTGATCTTCATCCTGAATGCTAAGGTATAATTTTATACTCAAAGAGGCGCCAAATTTGCGACTACAATGGCTTTAATGGAAGTCTCCATGATCGCGCGTATTCGCGTTGCACCTGCAACATTCCACTCTTATACTGGAAGTTATACTGGAAGTGTGTGTCTCTACAAGGGTTCTTCTACCAGGGCTAGTATTTTTTTTATACCACTAGAGTGGAAAACAAGCATATGGCCCGCCTGATGGAAAGCAGGTACCGTAGCCTATGAACGCCTGTAACACCTGGTGCATCACACGCGCGTTGCCGACCCTGTAAAAACCTCTTCACGCCCTTTTTGAAGAACCCCATGCTGTAGTCTCCTGAGAAAGCCTCGACAGGCAGTTCTTTCCACAGCTTGACCGTACGCGGGAGAAAACTTCTCTGGAACCGCACGGTACGCGACCACTTAGGCTCCAATGTGTAAGTAGTAAGTTTATTGATGGTAATTTGTTTTTAAGATTTTACTTTTACTGTCCAAGTATACAAAGATGGCATCATGATGCTATACTGCGATTTTTTAGCAATGTACTCGTTGATAATGTGTCGCATAGCCGAGCGCGATGACCGCGTTTGAATAAGTACTTTAGATTTTTTTTATACCACAAATGTGACAAACAAGCATACGGCCCGCCAGTTGGAAAACCGTCACCGTAGCCCATGAATGGTAAATTCCGGTTCCGGTTCAAATTCCTGTCGAAATTTCTTGAATATGTTTTTAAAGTTAGGGTCGTTGCCAAGATGAATACCAATTCAGACGATTTTCGACCTTATTGACATTTCTATATATTAACAAATTGTATGGGGAGACGTTAATAAAGAAGAATTCAATAAGAAATCAACCAAATCTCAAATGATAATAAGGGCGAAAAGTGTTTAAATCTGTTTTTTTTTTACTTAGCGTCGTTGGAAGTCGTTCCAAGATGAAAACACAGATGCAAGCGATGATTTTCGACCTTATTGACATTTTGTAAGCAAGGAAACGTTAAAGTCAATAAGTACCTAAAGTGAAAAAACAGATTCAAACGATTTTCGATCTTATTGACATTTTTAAATATTTGTATTATTTGTAAATGGGGAAACGTCAATAACTATGAATTCAATAAAAAAATAACTAAATCTCAAATATAAATTTATTGAATTTAATAGTTTGGTTTAGTTTCAGAACCAACCGCAAAACTTTGATTTCAAATTCCGAACTTGAATTTGTTCAATTTAAATAAAATATTATTTAATATTCTCAGTCATTTATGACTTTTGTTTAACGTGCACTTTCAACAAAACTGGACATTATTAACCAAACCAAAAACACTGGACTGAAAATTAAATATTTTTGTTATTATCCTACATTTTTTTTTCCGCAATGCATGTTAAAATAATATACCCTATGCCACTCTCACAGTTGAGACGAATCCAATGACACCTCTTATGTTGAAATCCATTAAGCGGTTTAGGCTTTAGACCGTGCCAAAGAAATATACTTACATACAAACATAAACATAGCTTTTTCTTCCGTCGGGTAAAAATAACAAACTCAAACATTGTAATGTTTAAGTTTGGAGTTCTCGGAGAGCGAGCGACACGAAATAACACGACCTGCGAACGACGAGCGAGCGAGACAGCTAATCAAGTCGTGTTACGTCTGCCCACGGTCGGTAGATTTCATAAATACAAAGAACCGGCGGGGATTTCCTTTACATTTAAAAAGAAATGCTCACAAATAACCGAAATTAACCGAATTAAAATTATTATTAACCACGGGAATTAACGCGATCATGCACGTAAGGTACTTATACATCATACCTTTATTATTGCCTGAAGATTCGACCAGGGGCCGCCCAAGTTGACGCCGATTAAGTACCATCGGATTTTTGATTCCAAAAATTGGTCATAGGCTAAAATTACTGACAAACATTTTCAACTTAGTCGGTAGAGCTGTAGTGTTTCTACCAGCTGAGGTAAACGTGAAAATGGCCGTGTGGTTTCTGGCAGACTAGAATAGAATCACTCCGTCTCTTCCCGTGAATGTCGTACAAGGCGACTAAGGGAAAAACATTATAAAACATCGATCAGGCCTCCCCAACCCGTCTGGCCAGCGTGGGGAGTGTAAGCCAAATCCTCCTTCTGTCTGAGACGAGACAGTCGTGCTCCTGTAATGGAGACTAAAAAGACCTGATGATGAGCTAAACGTAATTATCAACAATCTAAGCAGTAGTGTCATTTTCGCATTCAAAAAATCTGATGGCTTCAGCTTCGGCGGTAGGGTCCCAGTTTGCACCAGCTGTCACCGAATTCAGCGAGTTCAGCGGTGTCACCGAATTGAACAGATTGATTTCGGTAACCGTTATTTGATTCGATTAATAACCGTATTCATAACGGTTGTTAAGCTATCGGAACATCCCTCATTTCTATACACAAACGTGAAGGAAAATGCAAAGTTTGAGCAATAAATCTAATAGAGGAATTGATAAGTCTGGGAATAAAAAAGGGAGGCATTGTGGAAATTTTATTATAATATACTTAATTAAAAAAAATATTATAATATTTTTTTTTTATAATATAATAAAAATTCCACAATGTCTCCCTTATTTATTCTTTATTGCATAATTTAAAGTACACAAAACACTGTGTTTACAAAATAGTGTACAAGGACGAGCTTATCTCTTTAAGAGATTTCTTCCAGCCGACATTATCGACTGTGAAGATACATTTGGCTTGTAGATAAACAACGCTATGTAAGTAAATTAATATGAACAAATTCCGCAAATATCTATACAAAATATATATCACGCAAAATTTTAACATATATAAATCCATCCATTATCATAATCATCATCATCGGGTCATTTTAGTCTCCACTAAAGAAGCACAACCCTCTCTCGTCCGTCCCAGACAGAAGGAGGATTTGTTGTTGTTGATCCATCCATTATATCTTTAGGAAAAGAAGGAACTCGATGGCGTCGTTACGCGTGTCTAATTAAGCTACTTGCGTATTCTTGCAATTTGATGGGTTTATTTATCTCGAGCTCCTCCGTGCTTCGGAAGACACGTTAAGCCTTTGGTCCCGGCTGTTGTTATTAGATGACAGTTGTTAAGCCAAATCAGTATCCTTTCGGCGGCTTGAAAACACTGGCCTCCGCGAACCCACAGTTTAGCAGCTTGGCGGAGTGTGGTTTAAACGCTTTCGATTGATGGGAGGCCCGTATCCCAGAAGTGGGATAAATAAGGATTGACAACGAAGGTAGTTATCTACTAATTTCTTTAGGTGTACATTGTATGTTCTTATTCCTCCCATATTTTCAACATATATGTGTATAAAATTTCAATTTCTCATTCAGTATTCGATTTTGCAATTCATATTATTGGAATCGATGTGTTAGGTAACAACTCAATGTTTTAGGTCCTCAATAGTGTTAGATACTTAAAATCCGTGCTACGTTTGACTAGCCATCTCTTAAGGCTTTTAATGCCTTATTTGCCATATTGCTGTCTCTCACAATGCAATGAAGGGAAGTGAAATTCCAAAAGCTTCTTTTCTTCCTACTAATTTCTTCTGATTAAATATGTTGTGAGTTCCAAGGCAGCCGTAGTCTTACCGCCGGGACGGTAATTCTTCACGGTTCATTGTCTTTTTTTGATGGTCGCCTCTGTTAATCCTGGCTACACAAGAGACACAGTGGTAGGAATGTGTGGTGGGCCCCCGTCGCGTTCTCATTCAGTAGACCTCAACATGTTACTATAATGTCTGACGAGCTCGGTGGCATAGCGGTCAATGACGCCGCTTCGACACCAACGCTCGTGGGTTCCCACATAGGACAAACATTTGTGTGCATGAACATGTCTGTTTGTCTTAGTCTGGGTGTTTTCTATGTATCATAAGTATGTATTTATAAAAAAAAAGTATTTACGTATGTATGTTTATCAGTTGTCTAATACCCATAACACAAGCTTCGCTTACTTTGGGGCTAGATGGCGCTATGTAATTTGTCTGACAATATTTATTTATTTATTTATCGTGCACAGTGAAACACTTTTAAACGGTAATACTCCCAGTACAAGATGGTCCTGCATAACCTTAAGATGTACGTAGCATTTGTAGCGCTATTCGAGACCCACTTATACTGAAACTGTTACGCTCTACGAGCTGTTGACTGTACCTAACTTGACTTTTTTATATACAACAAAGGTGGCAAAGCAGCATACGACCTACCTGATGATAAGCAGAAATCACGATGACTTGACTTAAGTGAAGGAATTTTCTGAATAACTTTGAGGGGAATGTTTTATCGTAACTGTCTATAAGTTTTTGCCTCCAGACAATGGTGTCATGTAGACTCTATGAAAGCAATTGTTAGCCCGTTAGCCAAATGTCTAGCAATGGCTAATTTGCTATCTAGAATCACAGGTCCAATCCACGCACAAGACACGCATATGTGGACATGTCTTGGGCTAAGTGTTCTCGACGTGTTTCTAGTACCTATAAATTCCCAAAAAAAAAAGTATTTAAGTACATATAATATATATTACTCAATTGACGAGCTCGGTGGTCGAATGGCCACTTTGACTCCAAGGTTGCGGGTTCGATCGCCGCACAAGACAAATATTTGTGTGTGTGTAAACATGTCTGTTTGTCTTGGTCTAGGTGTTTTTTATGTATTATATGTATGTATTTACACAAAAAAAAGTATTGTATCAGTTATCCAGTACCTATAGTACAAGCTTTGATTAGTTTGGGACTAGATGGCGTTATGTGATTTGTCTAGGATTTATTTTTATTTATTTCGTTCATTATGTTTTCTTCCTATGTAAGCGTACCCCTCCTCAGAACAATTAATAGTACTTACTTACCCCTGAAGTAGAAATTTGGTTAAAATTTTGCAAATCTCACATTAGCAATTTTACCCGGTTTTATTTTTTTACACCGGTTTTCCCGGTGCAATAACGGCGTAACTAAAACAAAATGTGTTTCTTTGTTTAGCTTGATTCGAGACTTTTTTTCATATTCTAAATCTATTTAGTGATTGTACATGATACATATATAAGATTTAAGAAGTGCCTAATATTTTTTTATTTTATTGTTGTCATAATTTAAAACTTTATTGCCGGATATGTGTTTCGGGGCTTAATTTGCAATGCAAATAGAGAACAAACAGTAAGTGGCGGTTTATTCTTGATAGTGTATATAAGATTTTAGTACCTAACAATTTAGTTATTCATTTTGTTGTTTTAAAAAGTACTTACTAATTGTTATTTCGACTTAGACAATCATGAATTTAACGTGGCAGTGCTGCCAGCCTTCGGGGCACGATGCCTTTTGACAATAATGGGGAGGAATTTTTTGACGTGGCTTAGTTATTTTTTTTCTTTCTTTTTATTTATATAATAATATTCATTTTAAGATTAGTTTATTTTTAGTTAATTTAGTTTGTAGTGTAAATTTATATCGTAATAATGTTTTGTTATATAATTATTAATACCAATAATCATCATCATAAAATAGATATCGCAATAACGACACAAATGTACCGAAACTGTGTCAATATAACACCCGACGAGACTTTCTTCTGACATGTTTGATATTGTGCTTGTTATATGTGTTATTTTAATGTTGTTACATTGCCAAGCTCTTCTACGGACATTGAATTTTATTGTTTGATAAATTAATGAAGAAAAATGGGTAGACAATGCTTTATTTGAGGTTATATTTTACTATATCTGGCGATCATTTAAACACTAAATATTAATTCATATATATTTTAATAACAATTTTGTAATTGCTAAAAATGTCGACGAAAACATGTGTTGTTTTCGTCGACATTTTTTTTAATTTGAGATTAAACTTTAAGGTTTAACTGTAAATAATTGTTAGGGGTGTAAGCGACTCACAGTCATGGTTCATACGAGTAATGTATCTTTGGTCAGGCTCATGGGGTCGTATGTGTCATAAGGTCATTTTACATCAAGTGCAAATATTAATAGGATAGGATGAAGACTTCATAAAATGTATTGAATATTTTTTTACACGCTACTTTACGAGGTAATTTTGATTATTACATTTATAAGAATAACTAAAACTAACATGCTGTACACGAACATGAACAACTTGATGCTTATTTAAGTGTTTAGGTATATGAGAACTAAATGTCAAACTAAATAGGAAAATGTCAAAACAATACCCTCAAAGTAATGCCGGTTACACGTATATGCTAGACAAGTAACCTGGTGTCCATAAAAACTATTACTTTTGTGTTTAAAATTAACAAAAAATTTCTGATGTATTTTTTTACTTCTAAAATGCTTAAATAATGTATACTTCATCATTCTAAATAAACTATCCTTAGTTAATTGAACTCGCCCTTACAATATTTTGGCTTGGTGTATAACGACCTTTATATTCTAATAATATGACAAATAGTTGTCCATATTTGTTTAGAAGCATGCGTAAATTATTTTTAAATTCATTATAATTGTAAAAACCAATTTTACATATGAATAACTTTAAATTAAATAAAAATAATATATAACTAAATTAAAAACTAAAATACGTATGCACAGAAAAGAGTCTATATTATTCTTGAAGCCTACAAAACTTTGTTCCATAAGTAAACACATGCAGTCATGTACACGTGCATTAAAAATCTGCTGCAATTTGGGGTGAAAATTACTGAATGTTTTAGTAAGAAAATATGTCGGCACCATTAAGGTATAGTAAAAATATAATCATTTTAATTAGAAATATGTAACAGTAACTTATGTAGTAAGAGGGGCGCGTGCGCAGGAGGGCGCGCCAACCGGCCGTGCTGATTGGCCTACCTATCTGTTTATAAACATCCCAGAATCAAAACATTTTGAAAATAACCATTAAATTCATACTAGAAAGTTGTTTACATAACAATATGCATGGCACTCAATGACATTACGTTTATTATGAGCAGAGTAAATATACCCTATTACACGCTATCATTGTTAAGCTAAATGAAAAAAAAAACTTTCTAAATTGGAAACTTTGGGAACCTTTCCTTCGAAAACTCTCCAGGTAATTTTCAACCCTAGCTGCAGTGCTTGTCTGGGAACATCATTTCAAAATGCCCCTCTTATGTCAAAAAATCTGAAATGAAATAAAAATAAACTTTATTTCAAGTAATTTGTATAATAAAGACACAACAAGTAAATGCAAAAACAACGTGAAAATAAATGAAATTGGAATGGACCTGGTGCCTTTACTCAAGGAGCATAGTATTTGTTGCTTCACGTCTAATTAAAGCCATGAGTAATTTTATTTTATTGGATTACGTCTAATTCAAGACCATAAAATTCATCGCATACCTATATCACAAAACAGCATGACTTAAAGAGGCACGACTATCGCCTTCAATCAATGGAAAATCTAGATATTTTTTTGCTTACATCTCAAAATTTTATTCAATTTGTAATCCCGTCCTCCAAAATGCACGAAGATCGCATCCATTACAGACTAACCTAGTTAAAATTTCAAAGCCTCGAATGCGCTTGCGCACTACAAGCACGTGTTCAATGCATAACCTAATACCTACCTACGTTTGCCGTTACTTTTAGACTCTGTAGAGTAGTGGTAAATAATTTTTAATTAAATAAAACAATGTCTTGCTTCAATTGTTTAAAATGTTTCAAAACTATGTGGCAAAATATATTCAAAACATCAATGATAAATCATATTATGATAATGATAAACAATATTAAGTTTTGAAATGATTGTACATTTTCATGTACATGGAAAATAAAATTAGGTAATTAATTATACAAAACAATACATCATGCGTGAAAACAAAATTAAAGTTTCACGTTGACACGTGCTACGAATGCCTATAACTCGTAGGCAATCGTGCTATGTTCGATGAAAAAAATAAATTCGCAGAGCAAATAATCAAAATAAAGTTCGTCCAACTTAGTGAAGTGAGTGAGGAGTACACATGCACACGTTGCAGCCGGGGCGGTGCAGTACCGCGGCGGGCGGCAACGAGGCAAGGTCACCAGTTCGCATCAGCCTAAATTCGCAACGTTCCAGCATACAACTAACATCAGCATCGCACAGCCACAACCATCGGTCCGCCCGACGAACTGATAAAATATTAGACACGCTCGAAACTCGAGTGTTAACGCTTAACGCGAGCGAAACGACCACCAGATTAATAATTGAAACATTTCTGCAGTGGGACACGAGAGCACGCCTCCCATACATAATCTATTCCATCTAGCGCCCGCGAGCGCGCGCCTACCCTTTTTGCATGATAACACATACGATGTAATAGTTAACTTCTAACTGACACGTACGTTTTATTAACAACTGTTTATGGATGGACCTCTGCCGTCTCACTCTAGCACTGTGCTCTCTCTCAGCCGCCACCGAGTTTTGCAATATCGACGGACGCACTTACATAAACGAATCTGTGTCACTGAATCGAGCCGAATACTGCATTACCGTGCACACATGGCGCTGCCCGGGCGGTCTGGCTGCGGCCGAGGAATGCGCTACGGGCTACAGGCGGCGCGTTGCACGTACCTGGTGCTCGCCTCTATGCAGGGTGTTGTGGTGCGGCGGGCGGTGCGTGCGGCCGCGAGGTCACCCTCCTCATCAACGTCCTCGCGATTAGCTGCAGATCATCGCCAGCGCGCCACCGTCCCCGATCGATTTTACGAACGCAATCCGGACACACATGGAGGCACGAACTAGCGAAACCCGGCGGTGTCTGACCTGGGGCGTATACGTACGTATATCTGTAGTAGGGGCTGCGAGCGCGGCGGCCGCACTCGCGCGTTTAATCCCACTCTAATTTGTTCGGTCGATGCTATGGCGAAGGCGACTCGCGCATGACTAGATCGAGAGTCGGACGCCCAGGCGGGCGGCAGCGGGCTGGGCGCATCGAGGCGCGCACGATCGATACCGCGGGGCGTGCGCTGCGGCGGGCCCGAAGCCGACCCCACACAAATATACAACACCCTTTATTTATACGATGACGTTCGGAATCGACGTCATAATGAAAATTGAGCGAGCCTCTACGGGCGTAGCGCGCGCGGCGATCGCTCGGTTGCCGAGTGACGCCTCGCCCACTGCGTCCGCCGCCCCAGCGTCCGCGCCCGCGCCCGCGCCCGCTCCGCTCGCACGTGCTGCACCACCTCGTCTGCGTGCACTCTGGCCGCAGCCTAAATTCTCGCAAAAGGCCAACTGTAGGTTAACCACGGCATATTAACCTACTAACTTAAGCGCGCGATAGTTTGGGCCTTGGGAAGTATAGATCAGTACTGTATTCTTATTACACAGTTTCATTACTTTGACGCAGACTTGTCAGTAGTCTACTTTTGATTAGAAAGTTGATTGATAATTAAATTTTTGATTTGATTGATGCTATATAATAAACGTATTTAAATATCATACTATATTACTAATAAAAGCTAGTAGTGACTTGTTTTCAATAATAATTCAATTACAAAATGTCGTCGAGGAAATTTGGCGAATTTAACTCAATTATTCTTTGGAGAATAACTGAAAAGCTGAAAATTATCTTCTATTTCTCGGGCTCAATCTTTAAGGTCCTTTTAGGGAAATTCTAAAGAGGACATTTCGCAATTACATAGGTATTATTTACAGAAATTAATCACTGTTTTTTGTTGGTTTGATGAACGCAATTGAAAGTGGCATTTTTCGTATGAAATCAGGAAGGATTGTATAGTAATAGCCGGTTTAATTAAGGTACTGGAATGGGTTTGTGCCTAACACGTGTTAACTAACTATGAATCGGTTGGGCATTTTTCCTCCTAAACTTATATATCGAGCTCAAATATGGTAATGAGTCTCTTTGGTCCGACCAACACTATCACGCTAATTCAGAGGTTTCATTATTAATTAATTACATTATTAATTACGTACATATTTGATACTGACTTTTTGTGAATGAATTTATTTGTGTCATTTGCTATTTCGATAAGCTTTCTGTTTCTCTAGGTAGCATTCTGAACCAAGGGTCCCTTCTGCAGAAATTTAATCCGGTTAGCATCGGATTTTTGTATTGTAAATATCAAACGTCAGCTTATATTGGTGGTAATTGTATTTAGCTTAGCTAGTAGAAACCCTGAAGCTCTACCGACTGTCTTGAAGATGTTTGTCAACAACCAAAACGTAAGACCTATTTTCTTCACCTTCGGCGGCACACCCCCAATTTTTCATTGTATTAGCAATTTATTTTTAGCTTTTAAACAATCTTGCTGACATTTGGAATACAACCTTACTTCTGATGACAATACATTATAAATTATGGCTATGTTCTCATTATGGCCATCACGAAGACACATTAAAATAGTCACGTGACTTAAGCCGATTTTATATCGAAAAAAAAAATAGTTAAGTCAGATTTGCACCTTAAAAAATTATTTACTTAAAAATTTTTTAATAACAAATATTTTCGGTGAATATCGAAATGAAAATACATACAATATTTGTACTTTCATTTCATTTTGCGTCACGGTTCTTTTAAAAGAAATATAAAATGGAGCGCTGATGAAAAAAATCGTTATATGAAGTAAAGAATCTTACGGAGAGTCTGTTGATTGCGTGACCGTATGGTATTATCTATAAATATCTTTTTTTCAATCTGAAACAAACAGGATTAATCAGCTATATGGAAAAAGATGAAAATAAATGTGTGCAAAATTTATTATCTTCTTTTTCCATATCTATATATATAAAAATCAATGCCACTTTTCGTTGCAATTTTATAACTCAAGAAGGGGCTCACCTATCCAAACCAAATGTTTAGGCTTTGTTCGGAATATTTAGTAAATGATTTATGTGAAGTTTGCACAAAATCGGTAGAGCGGATCTTCATTTATCACATTTTTTGTAACAAATTAATTCAATAAATGGCGAATCATTTTGTGAATGGGGATTTTGCTGTCAAATTGAAACTTTTTTCAGATGGTGATTGTGCTGTCAAATTGAAACTTTTATCAGTGTTGACAGTACAAGCATGTTGTTATGTCATTCATGCGGTCATTTCATTTTGGACGTACTTCGACTTTATGTTGCCTGTTCAAGAGTCGGGACCCCCCAGACGTTTGTTTATTCATGCTCAAAAAAAAAATTGTTTATCCAAATGTTTTGGATTAAGTTTTAAAATAGCTAGCAATTAATATATTTTTTTTTTGTTTGAATAAATGAATTTGATGTTCCAATTTTTTTTTTATTATTTCACTTTATACGTAGCGAAGCACGTACCGGGCCGCTAGTACTCTATATATACTCCTGGTGAAAAAAAAAACCACCACTTTTTATTATTATTATTTAAATAGTTGTCTTGGCCAACTTGCCAGATAAATATTTTTTGAAAAATGGAAAAATTCACCTGCCCTCCCTAGGTGGGATTTGAACCCACGACCTCTCGATGACCGGTCGAGTGCTCTTCCAACTGAGCATTTTGGCTTGAGCTTATCTGGCAAGTTGGCCAAGACAACTATTTAAATAATAATAATTTAATTAGTTTGGCGTTATCAAAAATTGCTGAATTTCATCTGCAACGATGGACTGCTATGCCTACTTTAGTAGTGTAATTACTTAATAGGTTGATGACGTCACACTGTGACTCACACAGTAGAAATATAAGATGCAAAAATTCGTCAGCAACACAAACCTTCCTGGTAGCTCAGTTGGAAGAGCACTCGACCGGTCATCGAGAGGTCGTGGGTTCAAATCCCACCTAGGGGGGGCAGGTGAATTTTTCCATTTTTCAAAAAACACCACTTTTTATATCAGAAAGGTCAAAGCAATCGTTTTGAAGACATGTTTGTCACAGTTTTAGAAACTCTATCTGGGTTGCAAACATCCACCTTCTCCATTATTTTTTTAATTCGTTATACTTATTTTAATTCATACGAAAAATGCCTCATTTGCTTATACCCGACTTGGTTATATCATATTGCACCCCCGATACCCTGACGTTAAAGTTTTCCGTCTCATACTCGATAAAAAAAAAAACAAAAATTATCATTACAGTACACTACTCCTAGAAGTCCGCATATGTTCACTTCCTAAACAGGTTTTTATTTAGATAAACAAGTTTTTGAAGGACTCGCTCACCCCATTTTGAGTCATTCGTAGTCTGTTAAGTTTGTGACCTAAAATTATACATTCGATGTTCTTAAAACGCACATCACTATTGACCATGAAGAACAGCAATTTAAGCCGTCAAACGTAGTTGTTACTTTGTATGAAACTTCATGAGCGGAGAAATTACATAGATACCACTTTAACGTGCCGCAAGAGTAGTTTGTATGTTTTGAACTAAGCTTGCAATTGAATTAAGGATAGTTTCCTCTACACATATTAAACTAAAACAAATAATCTACAGTTGTATTTTTAATGTAAATCAGAAATATAGTTTATTTAATATATATATTTAATTCTCGTGTCACAATGTTAGTTACTATTCTCTTCCGAAACGGCTTGACTGATTTTTGTTTAATTTTATATGTATATTCAGTAGGTCTGAGAATAGGTTCTTATCTATTTTTGATGGCAAAACAACGTTTGCCAGGTCAGCTAGTTTTTCTATAAATATTTAGCAAAACAATCATAGACTTACAGTAAACATTGCGAATGCGTTTATACGGTAATTAATTATTTAAATGTTATCGTTAAATAAACGAATAAATTATTTGTTGTTTTTTTTTTGAAGTGAAAACTTCTATAGCGGGGTTGTGCACTTTTTGCGATGGGTTAAAAATTTTAAACTCGCGTCAGGACACGTGACCTGATCGAAAATTCGTAAGACGGAGGGAGAGTAGACCACCGGCGCGGCGTAAGAGAAGAAGTAATATCGCCTCTCTTTCTACCGCGCGGCGAAAATGTATGCCTGCTCCTGCTGTTTATTCTTAATGTAATATAAATTGTCATGTTTGTGTACGATAGCACAATAAATGAATATTGTATTTTACCACATAAATGATAGTACTTTTATACTGATAATAAACAAAACGGTTCGTGCGAAATTATTCCGTAACCATTCCAAAATATTCAAAAATGCACAACGTTAATGAAAAAGTTTTCACTTCTGTCGGCACTACCGGGGTGCAACCCGTTTTTTTTATTTTATTTCAATTAGCAGATTGCGCTTCGCTTCATATGGATCCCAAATGATGGATATGTAGATACTCTAGTTTGCTACACATACGATATATCCATTGTTAATATACCTCTGTATATTATTAACAATGGATATATGGGATATCTATACATATAATAAAACAGTAAAAATAATGTGTCTGTACATTGAATATATTTACAAAAAAACAATTGGAGGCGATGGAGATTAAGTAATAGAGTAAGAATTTAAAAAAAATGTATGTCTGTTTGTCTGTTTGTACACGCTAATCTCTGGAAGTACTGGACGGATTCGAATGAAACTTTTTTTGTTATATAGCTGTTAAGCCTGGGCAACATATAATACAGGGTATAATTGATTTTGGAAAGTGGAACACCTGATGCAGCACCATAATGGTTCAGCTAAACTATAAGAATGACACCTTAGCAAAAGTTGTTCAACCTGATGAGCATTTTTTGTTGAGGTATAAAAATCCAAGATTTGGAACACCTGATGCAGAACCATAATGGTTCAGGTAAACTATAATAAATATAAAAATGACTCCTTAGCAAAAGTTGTTCAGCCTGATGAGCATTTTTTGTTGAGGTATAAAAATCCAAGATTTGGAACACCTGATGCAGAACAAAGTTAAATTTATTTGCATAAACAACATATGTTTACAATAAATTATAGTTTAAAAAAAGTAAAAAAAACACGCTACATATAATAACAAATATTTTTTATTTTATTTTATTTATTTATTTATCAACACACAGCTATCATTACAGGCATATACTACCCAATTCGACAGTGTAGCAAGATTTCAAATAAATTATTAAAATACAATGTCATAACCTATGTCAAATATGTCTACACTTTGAGGTGTTGAACTCTAGAAGATAAACTATAGAAATAGAACTAAAAAAGTTACTTAAAATAACAATAAATAGATTAACAAAATATTGAATGTACTGTAAAAAAAACCGCGAGGTGCTACTTTTATTCTTACCTGCTACAAGTTAGACGCAATCATTTTATTTTATTTACAAAGGTAACGGGGTCTATTTAGTCAGTTTATTATAGACGTGTACGCTAAAATTGAAATGGAACGATTGGTATATATTCGCACAAACCAGAACAATACGTGCATTTGTGGACGCTATGTAGCAAGATCAGACTTTATTTGATTTGGTGGTAGAAAGTGTTTTAAGCAAAAAATTAATATATACTATCTATACTTTTTTTTTATACTACTTAGGTAGCAGACAAGCATACGGCCCGCCTGATATGGATACGGCAACCGCTTCAAGGTTGCCGTAGCCATATTAACGTTCGCAACATAAAATATCGCTCGCGCGCCGCCACCCCCGCTGCCAACTCAGCATCTCCTTCCTTTCTGGTGACCTCACTCACTCGCAGGAACACAACAACCCTCGAGGAAATTGTTATTTGGCTGCGGTATTCTGTGAGGTGGAGGTACATTCCCCAGTCGGGTAGCTTACAATTTGGCTCCCTACCTCTCTTTTCGCCAGAGCTTCGTTTGTCAGTCAGCAGGGTGCACCGCGTGCAGGTGAAGTTGGCTTAAGTACAAAGTTGCAATGTTGATGAACCACTTACACCCCAAAATAATAAATACTAATATTAAAACGCTGAAGAGTGTTCTTGGTTGAACGCACTAATCTCAATAACTACTTATCCAAATTGGAAAATTCTTTTAGTATTTGGTATTAGATAGCTTTTATTTCAAGGAAGGTGAAGGACATCATGCTACCACCAATGAAAAATGTTGCACCAATGAAAAATGGGAAAACAATATGTCTTTTGAGGGCTTTCGTTACGTGCGCCGCGTAAACAGTTGAATTTACGCAAAAATCATGTATGCTGGAATTGTTCCTCTTAAAAAGTCCTAAAAAAAAGTCCGCGACAGCGTATGTCTATCTACGATAACTGATATTCACGCGGATGAAGGACGAAGTCGCCGGCAACAGCTAGTATGATATATGTGTGAGAACTGAGTCGACACTCTCATCATGAATCCCAGAGTTTATTTTGCGCTTTTACATATGCGAATTTATTTGCGCACGGAAGTCAAACATCAGTATTAAACCTCCCGTATCTCGTAAACTCTTTCCATTGCAGCGCCGAGCAAACATTGGTAATGTTTACAGTTAACATGCACTGACGGCAGACGGGAGCGAATGAACATGATATGCCTGCATTTTGATGTATTTAAGGTGGCGCAAGTTTGTAATTTTAATTTTACATTTTCCCAAATAAAATATATTACATAGTAGAGTATTAAGGCGATTTAGGTTCGAAATTTCGTAGGTATTTTGAAATCAGGTTTATTCGATAACAATATGTACTTAAAATATTGAAAAAAAATATATGTTATAATTGAGCACCTGATATATCGTCGATTCGTTACATGATTCAAAACTATTTCTCGTTTTTTTGTTTCCTGCTGTGTTTACTTTAAATAAAAGCAAAATTTATGAAATCGACCTATGTCCGCGATTTATTTCTATCGAGCAAAGTACAGCTAATCATGTTACAAATCAAAGATTAATATAGATCAGGTGCTCAGTATAACATATATTTTTTTCAATGCTTCAGTACATATGGTTCTCAAATAAATCTTTTTTCGAAATATCTACGAAATTTCGAACCTACGTCGCCTTAAATTCTTTACCACGTAGTATATTTTTTTTTGGGAAATTGTTGAATATTTCGAATAATTATGTTCGATATAAATTGCGAAAGATCCTTTCGTACAAAATTGCTTTTTGTTATTTCCGTTTCATATGTGTATAACGTACATATTTCGTATTTTTTTAATTGTATACTATTATATTAAATAAAATAACCGTTGTACTCAGGTCAAACAGTCTATATTAACATTTTAAATGATCATTTCGTATTTTAATGGAACACATAAAACTTAAAAAGCAGTTATAATACTTATAGATACTCATAAATGCAGCGTACGCACGCTCCGCATCGCACACGTAAAAATGCCGATCGCGGCAATCGAGCCGCTAAACACAGTGGCTGAATACGCCCCGCACTCATCGGAATGCCTACTGAATACTTTTGGACGGCTCGATATGAGCATAATTGTAAATACAGTAAGCATGCCAACATCTATGCAGTCTGTAAATCGCGTGTTTCAGCCACTGCGACCGATTGCAGCAAGTCGCCTAAAAGCAATGCAGCATCGACAATCACATCATCGAACACGCTGTGTAATGGACAATGCTAAAAGTAGCATGCTATGGACTTATTTGTATGTGTAAATAAATATTCCTGGACAAATTACACACGGCCATCTAGTCCCAAACAAAGCAAAGCTTGTACTATGGGTACTAGATAATTGATATTATACATAGAAAATACCCAGAGCAAGGCAAACAGACATGCATGTGCATGAACACAAATATTTGTCATGTGCGGGAATCGAACCCGCAACCTCGGAGTGAACATAGCTAACAGTTCGACGACCAAGCTCGTCTACGTACCCGAACTCTAGGCCCTCTTAGACTTGACTAGTTAAACGTAAATACCTCACCTCGCTCTTCAAAACGAAGTCGAGTTCTTGATCACGAGCTTAACCTAACCGAATGTCGACTTGGTTTTGAAGAGGGAGGCTACAGGAGAGAACCTAAGATAGGAGAGAACCTACCTTAAGTACCTACCTACCTTAGATTTAGCTAGTCAAACCTAGCAGTACCTAAATTTCGTGTATTCAGTATATATGTATTTTAAGGCTGGCGACGGATCGGCGACCTCTTGGTGTTGCTCATCTCTTTGGGCGGTGGTGATTGCTTTCTACCAGGTGACCCACAATCTAGTTTGGCCCCCTCTTAATTAAAAAAAAATACAGATTAGAATTATTTTTGGAATACATCACGTCTGATGTGTATTGTATTAATTAGGGGTAAACAACCCCGCTAGGAACATTAACTTTATGGATTAACCCCACTGGCGACAGTTATCTATAGCCCGAAATTCCGAAATATGATAGCAATTTTCCTGCTAGTACCTACCTGACAATTAAATTGTCACATTAGAAATTTTATATATCGCTCATTTGGTGCAACAACGACACAATCGAAGTCGCCATGCATTTTTCGAACGTCTATTTGGTATTTATTTTAATACGCTAATTCTACTTCCTAATTCTTCTTAACTTAGAAATATTATTTTAGGACACCTAATTATTTTTTATTTTATTTTGTTGCAATTAATTTTAAATGTTATTTGGTTGGACAATCATAAAAGTGATTTACGTGCAACAACGACATAAATGTACGTTGTGACCTTCTTGCAGCCAATGAGCGATATATTCTCTCTATTATTCGTATCTTAGGCTATTTCGTTTCCATGGCTAGTTAAAAAAGGTATTTGTAGGTATATATCAAAGTACTTAAAGTCTAAATCAATAACTTCACAATACGAAATTTCATTACATTACTTTCAAAAGTAATGGAAAACAAAGTCTTGAGAGATGAGATGCCGTCAAACTCAGCTATTTACCCAAACTTTTCTTAGCATGTTTTTTAACTTCCATTTAATCTTGAAGGAACTAGAAAATTGGTGAATATACTGCTAATTATGTATTTAGTAAGAAATAACAAGAATTAATCTCAGAAAATTTGTAACATTTCCAAAATGTTCTTTGTTTAGTGTATGGGTGAATTGTGTATGCGCCCGCGTAGCTCGTAGCATTTTCGTAGAGGCGTAGCGAGGTCGTGGGGAGGTGTTGGGCGGCGGGACGTCTAGCGCAGGTCATACATTTGCTTCGGAATCGAAACGCGGTGGGCGGCGCATGATTCGATGCGCATCTTAATTGAAAGGAAGTGGAGCGGTTGATAAAAAGGTATAACAGACAACATGGCAGTTTTTTATACCACGCCATGCGTCAAATAAGCATACTATTCAACCAATGCACAGCGGTTACTGCAGTCTCTAGACTCAGCTCAGATGTAGCTCCCCGGTGCTATTTTTTATATCACTAAAGCGGCAAACAAGCATACAGCTCGCCTTAATAATCAAAAGCCTCGCCGATGAAAAGCAGTTACGCCAGCAGAACGCCTGTAACACCAAGGGCATCACACGCGCGTTGCCGACCCTGTAAAAACCTCTTCACTAATATATATGTGCTAATGCAAGATCGCCTTAATAATCAAAGATCACAATGTTATTTGGCTGTAGTTTTCTTTGAGGTGTGTCTTAAAAGTTGGTCTTTGTGTCAAATTGAGTATTACCCTCCGACATAAGGAGCCTTCACTTGTTTCTGTCTTGTGCAATCTCAGGGCAGTTGTTGACATCAAGCTTGCAAAGGTCAACCACTCCAACATCCACTTTGTCGCTCCAACGTTATTTTGTACTCCGTCCTACTGATGCATTATTAGATGCTCTCGATCGGCGCTTCGGTCATTTCCCATCCTTTCGACATGACTAAGCCAGCGGATATGTTGGGCTTTAATATATCCCATAATATTGAGCTCGGCCACTAAGTCTTCTATTAAGCCATTCTTTCTGACCCTCCAGTTGCAGTCATCTGTTGTTATAGTTACCCTGGATTTTACGGAGCACTTTTCTCTCTGCTACCAGAAGCTTGCTCTCTTTTTTTTCAAGCTAGCAACTCCGCCTTTTGTACCTTTTTTTTATACTACGTAGGGAGACTATGCTTCTTTGTAACTGAGGGCTACAAAGAAGCATACGGCCCGATGTGTGGCGGTTATCGCAACTACATAAACGCTCGCAACGTGAGATATCGCTCGCTCAATCAGGCAGCTTACAAAATACGCTATGCTCTACCTCTTTTTTCGCAGAGCCTCGTTTGTCAGTCAGCAGGGTACACCATGTGCAGATGAGATTGGCTTTGGTTCAAAGATATAAATGAACTACTTAAACTCTTTAATAAAATTAAATTATTATTTACTATTAATTAATAGTAAATAATAATTTAATTTTAGTATATAGTAAAATCCACGGTAACTATAACAACAGACGACTGCGACTGGAGGATCAGAAAGAACGCCTAAATAGAAGACTTAGTGGCCGAGCTCAATATTATTGGAGATATTAAAGCCCAACGTCACCGCTGGCTTAGTCATGTCGAAAGGATGGGAAATGATTATTATTTAATTACTAGATGACTCGGTGAACTTCGTAACACCTACTTATAAATATATAAGATCTAAGATCTGTTTCTTCTTAAGCCTACCCTGTTTTCCCGAACCTGGATGATATGGCATTGCAAGACATTTGTTTCCTAACTTGCCGGTTTCCATAAAATTTGACCATAACAGCTTAGATGACTCTCTTGCAGTTTGCCTGCCATGTCACGGACATGAAGCTACATCCGATCCGGGAATTCCTGACGCGGTACTTCCACGAAACCTTGCGCATACTGTGCACCATATTCAACACGATGAAACGCAACTCCTGCACGTGTCGTCGCTCAAGTATTGACGATGCTTTACTAATGTATAAAATGGTCTAGTCATCGATTTATAGCTTTGTCCTTTTAACTTTGGCGGAATTTTGGAGTCACAGATGACACTGGTTACCTCAAGCCACTTAGTCCAAGCTATTGAAATCTCGCAGTCGATGCTACCCGATGATCGAAGAACTGATCCCAAGTACTTAAACCGCCCGTGCATTCGACCATATTCTTATTGTACTCGATCTTGACCGCATTCAGATTCAGGCCATAGTTCTCAAGTGGTTTCTTCCATTAATTCACCCGTCGCACCAACTGCCCCCTCTCTGCATTCGCCAGTGCAATATCATCAGCATACATGAACACCCATGAACCCACAGCAGAGGTGGTCCATTTGAATCCATGATACTACTTGACAATTCGTCTAATATCATGAATGTCTATTATATAAGAATATGTTTAATATGAACAAAATCAGACTAACGACTGATCCTTGGTGGACTCCGACGTTAATGGGAATTTTGTCTCTCCGACAGAGGTCTAAACTATGGAATTTGAATTTCGGTACATGTCTCTGATGATTTCGATAAAAGCCTCTGGTAGCCCTTTAGACCTCAGTAAAGAAAGTTCTCGCCCAATAAATTTGTGACTAAACGACAAATATGAATTACAGATTTAAGTAATTTAGAATAAATAAAGAGGAATCTGTTTTATTTTGTAATATAATCCTGGTCTTTAGAATATGATTTTGGTCTTACCGTATGCGAAGTTATACAACTCTATGTGAATCCAAACCCCGGTCTGCGTTCAACCCACATTGTCTGGTACTATTCGCACTGCGGACGCTGATTACAATTGCAATCATTTTTGTATTTTCCAATGCGAGTTTATGAAATTTGCAGATTTCCATTATTTATTCTAAAGTACTGTACAAAGTATGATTTACCATAAACAGTCTACATATTTCAACTCTATTCTTGATGTCTATTAGTGTTGTGTCATTTCTATGTCACTTCTGAGAAAGTAATATTTGACAACCAATAAATATGTCGTTCCTTATTGACAATGACACTATTGATAGGTAGGTTAGCCATCTTTGTTGCCATGACATTCGCAGTAGGAACACTTTGTATGGGAAAATAAAATTGTTGTTTTTACTATCTTTCTTGAAATTTTTCCATAATTTCTCACCGTTTAAACCTTCCCTGGGCTACAACAAACATTTCAAAACCAAAATCAGCTAAATCGGCCAAGCCGTTCTCGAGTTTTAGCGAGACTAACAAACAGCAATTCATTTTTAAAGTTTAAATAAAAAAATTTATTCCAACGTGTCAAATTTCTGACCGTGGACTGTAAATCAGGATCTCAGGGACACGTAGTCACACGAGGCCGCCATCATTACTGGAGTACAACCTGGAATGGCCAAATAATATCCCAAACAGCAATTAGAGCCAAATTGTTCGTGTTTTCCAAGGTCTATTTCAAAAGTAGAGAGATTTCATTCTTCGCAGATTTTTATTTCAAAAAAATGTATTGCATAAACCGTTTGCCTCGGTCTGGGTGTTTTCTATGTATTATACGTATGTAAAAAATGTATTTAAGTACATTTATCAGTTGTCTAGTATATGGATACTCAACACAAGCTTTGTGGCTAATTTGGGACTAGATGACGCTGTGTAAATTGTCCAGAAATATATTATTATTTATTTATCTAATACTAAAAGATTTTTTTATTCTAACCAGTAGTTCCTGAGATATGCGCGTTCAACCAAACCGCAGACTACCCATGTGAACCAAAAAGATAATATTCGTACAGATATGAAATAAAAAAAATAAGCCGTTGAGACGCCTGGTAGACGCTAGAAATATCGAAACTATTTTGTATAGAAAATATACCCGCACGAGAGGGGAGCTCGGCAAGGTGCGTGGTGAATACTTACGACCGTGTAGCAACTCAACGTTATGCCAACAGCCAACCTGGCCCACTTCGTTACATTTTTTCCTATCAAAAATAAGTTCTTTCAAGAAAATAAACTATCACATCATTGCAATGCTAAACGGGTGGCCCACCACACATGCCCACCACTGTGTTGTCTGTGTAGCCGAGATTCACAGCGGCGACCACCAAAAAAGACAACGAACAGTGAAGTCCATTGCAGTCCCGGGGGTAAAACTACGGCTGCCTTGGAACACTCAACGAATTAAATCAGAAGAAATTAGTAGCAGTTTCATTGCTTGAAAATAATAAAAACTTGGAATGAAATATTTTCTAAATTTCTGGTGTCCTCACTTATCTGTGTGACATGCAGCGCCATCTATTTTAACATAGATAATGCCCTTCCGACCCATGGTTACACTGATTTGTTACACCGGTGTAACCACTGAGCACACTTATGACCGATAGTTACACTAATGTAACTATCGAGCATATCTATTACCGGTGGTTACACTCAAACATGGTGACAATACTGGCTAGTTAGATTTACAGTTTCATTGCTTGTAAATAATAAAATTACCTATGTTAGTGTTTTATATTTTAGGTGATGATAGGCTTAGCTTGGTGTAACTGTGTTGCTGTTCCTAACTCGGAAATAAACATTGCATTTTGCGGCGATGTCAAATTTAACACAACAAACAATTGGTGTCACATGCGTCCATTGGCTGCGACGACTATTTACCATCAGGCAGGTCGTACGCTTTTTTTTGTCACACTAGTCGTATAAAAAAAACATTGTTTTCACCTCTTTACTTTGTTTAAAAATGCTTTTTGAAGCAAGCAAGACTGAGTTTCACACGATTTTTTATTTCCGTTTCGGCTGGCCGCTGCCGTTAGGTTGGCAACAAAAAATAAAAGGGCTGCTTAATCCTATGACAGTAAAGCCTCTTTTTTTTTTTCAAACAAAATGTTCGAAACTAGTACCAAAAATGCTGGACTGTACACTGTAACACTTTTATATGCACAACATAAAAAATAAGTTTAGCGTACTGTTCAATGGATTAAACAAATTGACTTACTAAAAAATATCTGTAATATCAAAATAAATCTAATTATTCTATGAGCCACTAGCTTCCGCCCGCGGATTCGCCTGCGTTTACGTAGAATGGTTTCATTTCGAGTAAATAGGTATATAACATATGACACTTGCAAAAAACGTGGCTTTATATTGTAAAAGAATTTTCAAAATCAGTTCAGTAGATCCAGACATTACCCTTTCAACCTCATAAACTTTACCTCTTTATGATATTAGTATAGATAACATTATATATCTATCTGTATTTCATCGAAATCACCTAATAAACTTTTAATGACAAGCTGACATGTTCATGCACACGAGTTGTAATTATAACGTAATATCAATGTTTGTATGTAATTCAAACGTTCACCAATAGATGGCGCTGTACGTTATTGCACAAAGTATCATCACGCTATATTTTGTTTTTATGAGTATTGTATAAGCGTCGAATTTGTAAATTAGGGTTCTTTGAATCGTTCCAATAAACCGTTCTGTGGAAAAGATTGAAGGATTTTATTTCCGATATCCCAGTACCATATCGAAGGCCAGTTGACATCATAGGTCGTACACGAGTATTTGTTTTGTGCAGGGATCGAACCTGCCACCTCGTAAATTGCTATTGCTAAACATTCGACTACCGGTCTCATCAAATCTAATTACTTTAGTCAATTAATTCGTTTGTAATTTACAAAACTATGTTTGCCGAAGCCTATTATTTATTTTGAAATACTGTACCGAGAACATCCTTTATATGGGATACCGCTTCGATCCAAAGGGGTTAGATTTCCACTGAGGGATTATCGGTGGCCAGTGATTCAATTCACCCGAAGGCTTGGCTCAACAACTGTCATCTAACAATAACAGAGTTAATATGCCCTCCGATATACAAAGCTCAGCTTTAACCCATTCAGAGACAACACACAGATCGAGTTGTCAATGGAAAGCTTGGCTTTGATTGAAATAATAGTTTCCTTGAGGCTGACCTCATTTCCAATTCATAAGCCGACTTTTCACTTTGAAAATTAATGAAACAATGATTATGCTATCAGATTAGAAGATCTCGATGGTGTCGTTGCACCTGTCAGTCTAATCGCAAGTTAAGCAACGTCGACCGTAGCCTGTCCACGGATGGGTTTACTTATCTCTAGCTCCTCCGTGCTTCGGAGGGCACGTTAAGCCGTTGTCAGTAGATAACAGTCGTTAAGCCAAGTCAGTGTCCTTTCAGCGGCTTGAAAACACTGGTCTCCGCCAACCCGCAGTTGAGCAGTGTGGTGAATATGCTCTAAATCCCTCCGATTGAGGAGAGGCCCGTATCCCAGCGGTGGGATGAATAAGGGTTGACGAGCACGATAATATGTAAAAAAATCTTTCGTTTATTTTGTATTCTCATCATTTTCTAGAAATTTATTTTAGGAAGTTTTAATATAACCTAATAAATATATATTTACTTTACTACAACACTTATGACCTTTAACTGTACATATTCCTTCGTAATAATTTCCTTACTATAAGCCAGCTCAAGCAATTTCCAGTATAACAAGTTTATTCAATACCAGAATAAAAACGACTACCTCGGAACGATAATAATTAAAAATCCTTTCCGATAAAGTGATTTACTTTACCGAAGCAAAATGTTATTACCCATAGTCAGCACCTGTCCAGCAGCAGCCGAGTACAGTAGAGTAAACAAACGGATATTAGATTGCACCAAAGACACACAAGCAATTCCACGCCCGGTGCAGTTCTCAGGCTCTGACTGAACTGTGCCGATACACATTTGTGAGGCCTTAGACTCACTATTGAGGTATTTCTTATTTTTTACCCGCGACGGAACGGAGACGGTATATGCGTTTGGGGTGCTAGGATGTTTGTGCAAATCAATGTTGCCATTTATCTCCAAAACTTCAGTCCAATTTTAATGCGGTTTTCAGTGATTGGTCCATGTTCTTAGGTAATGTGTTACGGTGAAAACTCACCAGAAGTGCTGCAGTAAACATTTGTTTGAGCAACCAATGTTGCCATTTATCTTCAAAAGTACGAGTCCAGTGAGCTCAGTGGTCGAATGGTTAGCAATGGCCACTTTGACTCCGAGATCGCACGTTCGATCCCCGCACAAGACAAATATTTGTGTGCATGAACATGTCTATTTGTAGAAAAACACCCAGACCAAGGTCTGGGTGTTTTTCTACGTATTATATGTATGTATGTATTTACAAACAAAAATGTATTTAAGTATTATATCAGTTATCTAGTACCCATAGTACAAGCTTTGCTTAGTTTAAATGGCTGTGTGTAATTTGTCCAGGAATATTTATGTTTATTATTATTTCACTGTGATGTTTTATTTAAATTAGGGTATTAATTTTGTCTTTTAAATTAAAAAATCTCGTACCTTATTCCAAAGTAGTTCTTCTCAAAAGTCTGTCCTTTTTTTAAAAAAATAATCAGCAAGCTGTATTTAGGGTTGTTTGCCGTCGGTTTCTGTGAAACAGATTTGTAGAGCCGACTCTGGCGTAAAGCAAGTCGAGCAGAAAATGATAAATGCGAAAAACAATTTCGGGCTAAAAGGAAATGTCTGATAGCGTCTTTTCAGTGCTGCGGGACTTAGAATTGAATTATTTTTGCAATATTATATTAATAATGTTTATTTTTGTAAGATATATGAACAGAAATATAATTTATATGATGTGCAAGCGCCGACAAAACAGAACGCCGAAATATGAACGTATCGTAATCGGCTTCAGATTCGGCGGTAAGGCGCCAGGTCAGGGTCTAGGGCCATCACAGCAGATTTGCCTGGCAGCATTAGATAGAGAATATATCAGATATCCATAAAAACAACCAGCACGCGTCAAAATCGTCTCATTTCTTACTCGGCATGGTGGCCGCCCGAGAATTTACGGATAGGATAGCTTGATCAAACATCTATGCAGGGCGGAATACTGGAGTTTATATATTGATATTATTATAAAAGTTTATCTTATTATCGATATTCTCAGATTAATTAATAAGGATTAATTACCTGTTTATTAATTAATTGTAATTAATTTGTTATCAGTGCCATATCTATTATTTTGATAAAACTTGTAAGTAACAGACAAAACGTAAAATTGGCGTAATAATGACCAGGGGGGAAGCGAGTGAGAGATCAAAAGGACGCAAATGGCCAAAACTGCCATGGGCAGGATGACACATACATGGCAAGACAGAGAGGTTCCCAATATCACCACGATCAGACTAGTCTGGCTTTTAGTGTTCTCTATCTTTATTTATGTCTCAAAGGCGTAGGCGATTCAGGCAATGGACAGAAAAAAGATAGATGCGTTTGGAATGTGGTGTTGGCGAAGGATGCTCTGAATACGGTGGAGCACCAAACGAACAAACAAATCTATTCTTGAACAACTACGAATAAAAAGTAGACTTTCTGCGGTATGTTACCGTATGGGTAGGATAACGTATTCCGGGGTACTTTGATCATATTGCCCGCCGGCAGCCCGCTAATCAGCACCCATACCACCATCTCTTATTGCGATTCAATAACTGAATAGATTGCTTATTCATACCAATGAATAAGCGACTCTATTTCAAATGGAATAGAGTTGCTTATTTGCCAGCCCCCTTACCATCATCTCTTATTGCGATTCAATAATTGAATAGATTGCTTATTCATACCAATGAATAAGCGACTCTATTTCAAATGGAATAGAGTTTTTTAGAGTTAGAATAAGCAATCTATTCAGTTATTGAATCGCAATAAGAGATGATGGTAAGGGGGCTGGACAAATGACTAGGCAGTTCACCGAGCTGTTGGTGTGACTAAGTCACCACTCTCACTAATCCCTCTATAACGAACGCCCTAAAACAAGCGGAAAGCTGTAAGTTATAAAGCCACGAGAACCTTTCTAAGAGGCGCCCTTCAGTAATGACAAATACGAAGCGAAGAAGAAAACGTAAACTTTTCATCGTTGGCTCTGTATGTTTTTTGGGAGAAAATGATAAATTTCAGACATTTTTTTAAATACTTATTCGGGTGGCAAAAAGCATACCGCTCGCTTGATGTTAATGGGTTACCATAGCCTATAGACGCTTGCAATAAATGGAGCATTGCTCGAGTATTGGTACCCCCGATACCAACGCAACATCTTCTCTCGTCTGGTAACCTCACTTAATCGCAGGACTCCAACAATTTTGCGTGTTTCTGCGAGTTGTGAATGTACAACTCTAGTCGGGCTATATATGCCCTACTTTTCCATTTATTAGCAGGGAGCAATCGCCTTTTTTTCTAAAGATGACCATGAGTCACTTACACCTCGATTTTCGAATTAATGACGGTCTTTTGGCAGCACTATAGCGTAGGGTCCAATCATCTGTCAATTCATAGCATCTTGTTAAATGTCTTGTTGACGTCTTGTGTTGTCTTGTCGTCTTGAAGTTTCCCTGTCAAAAAATGCAGTACAATTTGACAATCTGGACCCGACGTTTGATATTTTTTCTGACACCAGATGTCCCTAGCGACATCTGGTGTCAGAAAAAATATCAAACGTTATATATAAATATGTCCCTAGCGACATCTGGTGTCAGAAAAAATATCAAACATCCCCATTGTCCAGAGACAACAATTTCGACTTGCAGCAGTTTGAACAGCTCTTTATTTACAAAGTCCAGTTCAGTGACTAATCGAGTCTGGTTTTGCGGGAGTTTTGCTTTGAGAGTGAACCGCGATCGCTGTGTTCAAAGTGATTGCAATCTAAATAAGTAATCGATTGGAATGTAACTTCTCAATACAATGTTGATTTCAATCTGTAGAGTGTAGTCAAAGAACTTTTAAATTGCGAGTTTCAATTCCACAAACGCCACAGACAAACGCAGAGAAGTGCAACCAAAAAGACTAAATGAAATAGGAACGTAGGTTTTCATCAAACTTTTCACATGACCACCTGGAGCATTTTTGCACGGAAAATGATGTTGCAACGCTCAGAGTTCCATTTGCACTTTATAAAAGGTGTGGCAACACGAAATGGAGAATATGTCAGATTTTATACAGCCCTGTCATATAACTGTCAATATCAACCATATCTTCTTTGCTTGTAACAAATATGATCGCCATGCTTTTATAAATTCCCTCATTGAATATAAACATTCATTTCCGACTAGTATTGAATGTATAATATCATCTTTAAATCCATTCTATGTAAATATAATTTCAGAGTTCATTTCTGTAAATAACATTAAAATCTAAAACTAGCAATAGATGATGGTAATATCATAGTATACAGTATTCTCATCCAAGTAAGTAACAAGTTAAGTTGGTAAGTAGTTTTGTTTTGGTTTCAGGTCTGGAGTTACGCATCTTCCAAATTCTAAAATTCTATATTGGTTACTCTAATTTTCACTTGACGTTGGCAAAGTAACATAATGCCATAAGGGAAAAAAAAAAAAAAAAACTGTATAACAAGTTATTTAACTTTCCATAAAAACAACCAGCACGTGTCAAAATCCTCAATCAATCTGTCTCATTTATTAACAAAATGATGGCCTAAGTTGCTCTATTTCTAGTGTGAATGCGGGGAAAGCTATCAATGTGTCTATAACTTTCTTTGTCTACATAAAGTCAATTAAATTTTTATCAGCTGTCGAAAGAGTAAAGGGATGTTGGCTATATGAAAAGTAAATTATGGTAGGTATTTTTTATATCACTATAATAGAAAACAAGCATACGACCTGCCTGATGGTAGGCAGTCATTGCTGTCAATGGACGTTTGTGTCACGAAGGACATCAATCCTGGGATACCAAGTCTATAAAAAATCCATACTGTAGTATCCTAAATTCCCTCTAATTTTCTAAAAGAACTGCAGTGGTAGGACGAGGGACCCCACCACTTGAAAATTCTCAAAAAAAACGTCCATGAAAAAGCTGAAATGGACACCCTGTTGGGGAGAGTGGAGCGTATTAGCGGTGAAATGCGTCTGCTCATTAATAGAGCTAAAACTAAAATCATGGCGGCATTCCGAAGCGGAGGGCTTGAAATTACTGGTTCATTAAAACTGGACACGGTGGACGAATTCATTTACCGGGGTTTAATTACAACGAACAATGGCTCCTGTGAACGGGATGTATCGAGGCGCATCGGCATGGAAAACTTTGATGATGCAGCTTAATCATATATGGACACACAGGAACATCTCTCGAAATACTAAGTTCTCGAGACACTAAAGCTAGTCAACATATTGCTGTTCTCTTTCTTACTCTACGGAGCTGAAACGAGGAAGTTTAGGAAAGCTAATTCTAATACCTACCTCAATTAACAGCTACGAGTACCTGCATACCAATTTTAACCCGACGATGCTGAAGTCGATTACCATCGGATTTTTTGAATACAAAAATTGGTCTTAAGTTAAACTTATTGACAAACATCTTCATATTAGTCTGTAGAGCTCTAATGTTTCTACCAGCTGACCTAAACATAATTAGCAATAATCTAAGAAATTTTAAGAGAGGTAGGGAGCGTAATTGTAAGCTACCCGACTGGGGAATGTACCTCCACCTCACAGAATACCGCAGCCAAATAACAATTCCCTTGAGGGTCGTTGTGTTCCTGCGAGTGAGTGAGGTCACCAGAAAGGAAGGAAGGAGATGCTGCGTTGGCAGCGGGGGTGGCGGCGCGCGAGCGATATTTTATGTTGCGAGCGTTAATATGGCTACGGTAACCGCTTCACATCAGGCGGGCCGTATGCTTGTCTGCTACCCGACGTAGTATAAAAAAAAAAAAACATATAGTTTCATTTTCGCATTCAAAAATTTAAATGGTAATCGGCTCCAGCTTCGGCGTTAGGGCCCCTGGCCAGTAGTTTGAATTGCACAATTATTCACGCCCGTGAGTTCGTATGCACGTATCCCGGTATCCCGATGGAATTGTCAAAAATCTTTTTTTAGGGGATGCTTACGTCATGATAGCTGCCTGAATGGCAAATTTCCACCCGATCCGTCTAGTGGTTTATGCTGTGCGTTGATAGATCAGTCAATAACAGTTACCTTTTAAATATCGACGAGCTCGGTGGCGTAGCGGTCAATGACGCGGCTTCGACACCAACGCTCGTGGGTTCGATTCCCACATAGGACAAACATTTGTGTGCATGAACATGTCTGTTTGTCTTGGTCTGGGTGTTTTCTATATATTATAAGTATGTATTTACAAAAAAAAATGTATTTACGTATGTTTATCAGTTGTCTAGTACCCATACCACAAGCTTCGCTTACTTTGGGGCTAGATGGCGCTGTGTAATTTGTCTGACAATATTTATATTTATTATTAATATTTAAATATACAGAAGATAAATGGAATAATATTTTTTTTTATCGGCTTTAGAATCGCATTCATGTATTTCTGCTATTCCCAAAGGTTGACTGGTAGAGAATGCTTTTAGCGTTAAGTCCGCCTTTTGTACCCTTATGTAATTGTATGGTCAATAAAGTTTAAATAAATACGGAATACCCACTAGTTCATTGACGTACTTTCTTCTTTTAGTGCCTTTTTAATCATTTCATTTCATTGTCACCTGGCTGGCAGGCACGTAATAAAAACACGGCTTTAATTCTATTTTAAACAATGTTTTAAACCCTGGTTTTAAAACAACTTATTTTAATCATGCCCCCTAAAGAGATGACATTCATTGTACTGCAATCAGCCAACCAACAAGCAACTGACGTTTTTATTCATGAGCTATTATTTATAAGCATATAAGCTGTCAACTGAAAAATTTTCAATTGAGAGGAAAGCACTGAACATTTTCATGTCCGTCCATCAGCTGACGTATATAGCATAAAGCGGCTGACTATTTTTTCCCTTAGGATATTGGGTTACCTATAATTTGATAAATTTTCAATAGGGATCAAATGAGAAAATATTTTTTTACGTGTTTGGGAGGGTGTTGCACTGCACAACGCACCCACGGAGCCACACCTGACACAAGACTTCATGATACAACTCTTTCGAGCAGTGAACGAGTTTCCGCTCGAGAGGGAATTGATCTTGTAAATCTATGGCTCTACCGCCGAAGCTGAAGCTAATTACCACCGAATATTTTGATTCGAAATATAGGTCTTTCGGTTTAATTATTGCCAAATATCTTCAGCTCTGTCGACAGAGCTTTAGCATTACAATCAGCTAAGCTAAACCAAAATATCATAAATCAAAGTGGAAGTTTTAATTTCATTTAATTTGAAACCGGTAGGACGCCTGTTGCTGGCTCTGGCCTATAGCCTAGACTTCAGAAATTGACTGTATAACTACTAAATACATCCAGGCTCTAAAATTTGAAATTACTCCGAGTAAGCAAGGCAAATTCAACCGTTCGTTTATGATATAATTAAAAGAAAATTGTTCAACCTACAACTTTTTTGTCAAATTACCTGTACGTATGAGAAAGGCTCGCTATTTTCGGTGTTAGGTATCCTCGTACACGTGTCGTGCTCGTCGAATTAGATTATCGCCAATCGATGCCAAAGTTATGGCAACCAGTGAAATATTTTACGTTGATTTTTATCCTTATTTGATTGCTCATTGTTAACTCGTCAGGCGCGATTTAGGTAAATTGTTACTTTATATCTCAAAAGATTTGCTTGTTGCTACGAGTACCGAGGAACGCCCGGAAAAATATATATAATGGAAATTTTTCTTTCTTTATCTTTTGATGTGAATATCTAAGTCAGGCCGATTGTTGGCGTGACAACGTGTCGCCAAGCCAACGTAACTTGCGACTCTTCCCATTCGACTCAGTCTGCCCCTCTCTCGTTCAGGCATATTTTCTATACGAAATAGTTTCAATGGACTCAGTTTTTTCTTCTACATCGACTGCCAAAGAAGCATACAACCCATCTGCTGTAAAACGGTTACTATAACCTAAAAGCGCATATAACACAAGGATTATTACTTCACTGGGTGGTTTCCTCGCCGCTAGTGACGTCACTCCCTCGCGGAAACATTTATTCATTGAAAACTTTAAGTTTAAACTTAAACAGTAAATTGCCACAAAAGGAGGACTTAATGCTATTGCATTCTCTACCAGCTAACCATTTGGAGTGTAGAGCAACACGATTGCACTATTCCAAACAAATAGCTTATCTTATCTATTACATGTATATTATTTATATATATATATATATATATTAGGTTGGGGAAAAAGTCTTTTCGTATTTTATATGAAAATTCAAAACATTTTTTAATAAAGTTTATTTACATTTAACTAAAGTATGTAGGTGCCATTTTGTTCGATAACTTTTGGCCATCTTGTAGGTAGAGACATGATCCCATTACTATAGAAATTTTGGGACTTCTGCTCAAAAAACCACGACAAGTGGTTTTGGCAGTCTTCTCGTGATGGTAACCTGACATTGCCTAAAGAATTCTGAAGAGACCGAAACAGGTGGAAATCAGAAGGTGCAAGGTCAGGACTATACGGCGGATGCATTAACACCTCCCAGTCAAACTCTCTTAATTTTTGCTGAGTGGCTAAAGATGTGTGAGGTCTAGCGTTATCATGATGAAAAATCACACCCCTTCTGTTAATTAATTCCGGCCGCTTTCTCTCAACTTTTTGCTTTAATCTCATCAGTTGTTCACAGTAGAGTTCAGAATCGATAGTCCTGCCTGGCGGTAACAGCTCATAATGAATAATACCCTTCCAATCCCACCATACACACAGCATCACCTTGTTGCGGGTTAACCCGGGTTTTGCCAGAGTCTGTGAAGCCTGACCGGCCTTTGACTACGACCTTTTTCGCACGTTCTTGTCGTACGTGATCCACTTTTCATCACCAGTTATAAGCTTCTTCAAAAACTGTTCGCTTTCATTACGTCGTAGTAAAGAATCGCAAATGAGTACACGGTTCATTAGGTTTCTTTCAGTGAGATCGTGAGGCACCCAAATATCGAGCTTTTTAGTGTACCCAGCTTTTTTCAATTGCGCCAAAACTGTTTTGTGGTCAATTCCTAATTCTTCAGCTACGTCGTAACTACCGATATGCCGCTCTTGCTCCACTTTTTCAAAAATGGCATCCATTTTATCCGTAACAGGGCGACCAGAGCGACGTGCATCTTTCACATCAAAATTTCCTGATTGAAAACGCTTAAACCAAATTTGTGCTACTCTCACAGACACTGCACTAGGTCCATAAACGTCACAAATTTTATTCGCAGCTTGCATTGCATTTTTACCTTTTTTGTAGTAAAATTTTAAAATGAATCGAATTTCTTCATTAGATTCACTCATCTTGACAGTAAAAAAAACAAATGAAAATCACACATTTACCTAATTTGAATTTGGAATTATCTTTTTTAAAATATAAACTTTTTAAAGATATCAAAACCTGCCAGACACAAATGGTATAACCAAAGAGTTTTTATTACAAGTTCATACATACTATAATGCGAAAAGACTTTTTCCCCTACCTATTATATATATATATATATATATATATTTATATATATATATATATATATATATATATACCTAATATATATATATGTATATATATATATGTTAATCTGTATGTCCTTTATGCATTCGTTTACCGCTCATCCGATTGCAATGAAACTTTGGTGGGATATTCTGGGTATACTGGGTAAGGTTTAGACAGGACAACGTCTGACAGATTTTTTTTTTTTTTTGAAAAATGAAATAATTCAATGCCCCCCTAGGTGGGAACAATCCCACCTAGGGGGGGCAAGTGAATTTTTCCATTTTTCAAAAAAAAAAAAAAATATTTATCTGGCAAGTGGGAAAAATTCACTTCATGGGGGCAGGTGAATTTTTCCAATTTCTGGCAAGTTGGCCAAGACAACTATTTAAATAATAATAACGTCTGACAGGTCAGCTAGTTCCAAATAAATATCATATCAACACTCAAGGGTATTTATTTGGCTTGGTCATCTGTGAAGTGTAAGTACTTACCCTATATCTCTCGCCAAAGTCGTGAATCAGCAGGGTGCACGACGTGCACGTGATGTTGACTTTAGCTGTAAAGACGATGATTAACCACGCTCATTACACATCCTTTATTTATTTATTTATGGAAAGGTACACCAACAATAGTGTATGTAAGTATGGAAGCAATAGTGAGGAGCTCGATAGGGTTGCGCGTGTCAGTCTAATCGATCACGGAAGTTAAGCAACGTCGACCGGAGTCTGTCTATAGATGGGTTAATTTATCTCGAACTCCTCCGTGCTTCTGCAGACAAGCTGTCGGTCCCGGCTGTTGTCATCAGATAACAGTCATTAATCCAAAGTCAGCGGAATTTGGGCGGCTTGAAAACACTGGCCTCCGCCAACCCACAGTTGAGCAGCGTGGTTGAGTATGCTCTAAACCTCATAGATTGAGGGGAGACCCGTATCACAACAGTGGGATGATGCCGCCTCTGCCACCCCAACAGTATACATACATCACATTTTCTCAGGTCGTATTTTTTATTTATTTAAGCGTACGCAATATTTATATAGTAACGAATTACGTTATGGTATGTGTTATTATAGATGCTCTTAAAACCTATACAAATTTTATCAATGGCTGCTAGAAAAAAAATTGCAACATTCTTCATACAAAGTTACCCAAAGGCCATTATATTATCACTTCAACCTAAATTTTTTGTTGTCTCAATATTGCTATAATGCTACTTGGTAAAAGTTTCTTCATAATCACTTCAAGACCGCCAGCACCCGCCAGGCTGGTCGGGAAATTGGTCAGGACTAACTAGATTGTCGGGCAGGTCCGCCTGAAACTTCAGACGCCGCGCTGTTTCTTCTTTAATAAACTTGTTCGAGGCGAACCGAGACAACACCTCGGCCTGCATACATTCTGCGATGCAAGTGTCGCGGTTGGGTCTTCTGCCAATGCTTTTTCAAAACATTCTGAAAAATATCGAAACCTTTTTTATACCACTAGAGTGGAAAACAAGCATACGGCCCGCCTGATGGAAAGCAGTTACCGTAAGCTATGAACGCCTGTAACACCAGGTGCATCACACACGCGCATTGCCGACCCTGTAAAAACCTCTTCACGCCCTTTTTGAAGAACCCCATGCTGTAGTCTCCTGAGAACACTTTAAAGAAGAAAAAAGAATTATTCGATAGTATAGATATCGATATATAGATTTGGGGTGTAAGTGGTTCATCAACATCTTTGAACCAAAGCCAACTTCACCTGCACGCGGTGCACCCTGCTTACTGACAAACGAAGCTCTGGCGAAAAGAGAGGTAGGAAGCGTAATTGTAAGCTACCCGACTGGGGAATGTACCTCCACCTCTCAGAATACCGCAGCCAAATAACGGTTCCCTTGAGGGCTGTTGTGTTCCTGCGAGTGAGTGAGGTTACCAGAAAGGAAGGAGATGCTGCGATGGTAGCGGAAGTGGCGGCGCGCGAGCGATATTTTATGTTGCGAGCGTTAATATGGCTACGGTAACCGCTTTACATCAGGCGGACCGTATGCTTGTCTGTCACCCGACGTAGTATAAAAAAAAAAGTATAAAATCTTACTACATGGGGTGTAAGTGGTTCATCAACATCTTTGAACCAAAGCCAACTTCACCTGCACGCGGTGCACCCTGCTGACTGACAAACGAAGCTCTGGCGAAAAGAGAGGTAGGGAGCGTAATTGTAAGCTACCCGACTGGTGAATGTACCTCCGCCTCACAGAATACCGCAGCCAAATAACGGTTCCCTTGAGGGCTGTTGTGTTCCTGCGAGTGAGTGAGGTCACCAGAAAGGAAGGAGATGCTGCGATGGTAGCGGAGGTGGCGGCGCGCGAGCGGTATTTTATGTTGCGAGCGTTAATATGGCTACGGTAACCGCTTTACATCAGGCGGACCGTATGCTTGTCTGCCACCCGACGTAGTATAAAAAAAAAGTATTTAAAATCTTACTACATACAAAAGCTTACTTATGACATCACGCTTTCGTCGTAGTGTCGTAACAAAAGTTATTATTGTTCAACGGTAATTTATGTTTGTAATAATTTTATCCTTTTAAAATTGCCTTTCTCACCAAAACTTTGATCGACCATAAAACATGTCGGACATAAGAATTTAAAATGAAAAATCGCAGATCGATCTAATAGAGTTTTTATGATATTGTTATATAATATTTATACAATTATAGAAAATTATCGTATACTCTATAGTCACTAAAGCTGCAAACAATTTTTAATTCACTCCTCACTTAGATAATAACACCCACACATGGCACCTTTCTATTAACCCACAACCCTGTCATCCTCACACATTGAAACCGAAATAGTCACAAACTGTGACGTTCCAGGGAGGAGTTTCATTCGCAATTTCTTGGGTTATGGAATAAACTCTTTGCCTAGGTTTTCCTAGCGGACTACAGAATCGAGTTCTTCAAGAAATGAGTACTTACAGAGTCAACACCTACCTCTACGGGTTGAGATGACTAATGACCAACAGGAGAATCGTATATGATTGTTTCCCAACTAGTAATATAAAGAGTAACTGATAGAAAAGTGTTATGTCCTATGTATACGGTGGAGATAATAATTAGCAACACAATTCCATGTTACATTTATATTTTTTTCACCGGGTCATTACAATACATGAGCAAATTAGGTACCCATTTTACAGTGCGCTGTGACAGTTTTTTTAGTGGTATCTCAATGACATGACATCTCCGGGTCACGTTCAGACACCATCATTAAAAAACCACCGCGTTAAGAAATCAACATTATAACCAAAAGGTTTTATTAAAAGGCGCCGAAATTTTCAATGTACGTTAAATAGGCTGCACTGTTTCAGTGGTAACTCGATTCCTGCGGCCGCCGTCGGACACAAAGCGCCGACATTCGCCACTCGCGCGTAAACCACATGACTCGTTCACAGTTCAGTTAATCATTCAGCAAAATGGTTAAATTATTCAGTTCAATTTCCTAACAAGTGTAAATATTAAAGTGAAAAAGAAATAACTGCTTTTAGGTACTTTGGGCCAGTGAGGAGGACTATATTCTATAATAGTACACACTTCAAAATCGATTAAAGCTGTGATTAAAATAAAATTTGGAACGTAAGAAGTCATCATCATCTTTGAGACAAAGTCAAGCTCATCTACACATAGCCCCGGCTGAACGAAGCAAAAGAATTGTAGGACACAGCGTAAGCGCTGCTCGAATGGGGAAGTACCTCCAGCTCACAGAATACCGCAGCCCAATAAAATTTCTCTTGAAGCTTGATCTGTAGTTAGGTAAGTGACACGTTGAACAGCGGGGGTAGTGCAGCGTGAGGGATATTTTAAATTGTACTACCGGCTCAATCAATGAAGAAGGCAGCTGCGTTATCTCGCGAGAGCCGAACTACTCGGTTATACTGCGATCACCAACCCGTTTGCCAAGCGTGGTGATTATGGCAAATATCGCCAAATGATTAACGGTAATTACGCGGACCGGGGGCCAACCGCCGAAGCTGAAGCCGATTCCCACCGAATATTTTGATTGGAAAAATAGGTCTTACGTTTAAACTTACTTACGTTTAATAAACATCTTCAGCTTAGTCGGTAGAGGTCTAGGGTCGCTATAAGCTAAGCTACATGTGTCAAAAAATCCAATGGGAATCGGCTTCAGCTTAGCCCATAGGCCCCCAGTAAACGTAAGCGCGGAACAACCCTGCACTGGAAGGACCGACTATCTAATAATGATCGAATGCATGGAGCCGATGGGTACAAACTACTGACAAGCGATCATTGTGGATGTCTAATAGACAGCAGTGGACGTCCTTTTGCAGAAATGATGATGATGAGTAGCCACAAGTGGGAGTGAGAGGAGTTTTGGTCACAGTCCCCGAAAATTGACGGGACAATTAAAATTAAAATAGGTAATGATATTTTTTATATTTTCTGTGTATTTTATTATAATTTTAGTTTTTGATGTAGTTGTATAAATTTTATTTTAAGATATTTATAAGTAAATAATTTTAGTTCTGTAAGCTTTATACCTAAAATCAAAATAGAAAAATGTATTAAATAGTGGCAAATAATTATTTTTTATATTTGAATGTCCCATTTTTTAAAAGGACGTGCTGTTCCCCTACCGCTTTTAAAAAAGTCATATCTAGTCTGGTCTGGACAGCAAAATGGAAAAAAATATTACGAAGGCTCCGGTACAGAGAGGCTTGATATTGAAAACTAATTTCATTTCGAGGCGACGTTTCCGCCTGACTTTTTAAGCGAGGTTATAAAATTGAGAGGTTAATGCTGAAGTTAATTGCACAGTTACCGGTTTGAGTTGACGGCGTACTACTCTGTAATGTAGTTGCTTTTATACCAAATGAAATGATTTTAACAATTTTTCTCAGCGTGGAAAAGTAGAGTTTTAAAATGCAATTTCGTTTCGCCAACAACTTTTTAGTTTGTATTTAGGTCTTCTAAGACTTTTATTATTGTACTCGGAATGAATTAAAGTTCAAAATTGCACTTTGGTCACCTGTCCGCCTGCCTGTCCAGCTGGCTACCTGTCCATCCGTCTGTCCGATTGTGAGCCTGTCATCTGCCTCTTTGTCTACGTGATCTCTTGTTCAAATGTCAGCCTGTCTACCTATCTCGTGTTTGATTGACCCCCTATCACCCGTCCCTCTGTGTACTTTTCATCTGGTCCTGCCCGCCTCCTTGCTGCTCCATTCGTCCACATGTCACACTGTACTATATGTACTATAAGTATCTTCTATCCGAATGGCTGCCTCTCTGGCTATCCACGATATGTGGCATAATGACTACTTAATAGCACACCATGGCTACTATTACCACAGCTATTACATAAACGATGACGTCTGTGCAAATCGTGAATGAGGGTGTATCCGTGAGGCTCCATTTTTTTTATGTCACACGGGGCAAACGAGCATGTTGATCAACTGATGGAAAGCAATTACCACCGCCCATGGAGATCAGGAACACCAAGGGGTCGCCGATTCGTTACCAGCCTATACTCCTTCCTTTCTTTCTGGTGACCTCACTCCCTCGCAGGAACACAACAACCCTATGGTACCAGTGAAGTTTCTTCATAGTTCGTTGGAAAACTATACTACATTGTATGACGAACTCGGAGGTCGAATGGTTAGCAATGGTTACTTTGACTCCGAGGTCGCGGGTTCGATCCCCGCACAAGACAAACATTTGTGTGCATGAACATGTCTGTTTGTCTTGGTCTGGGCGTTTTCTATGTATTATATGGATATATTTAAAAAAAAATGTATTTAAGTATTATACCAGTTGTCTAGTACACATAGTACAAGCTTTGCGCTTAATTTTGGACTAGATGGCGCTGTGTAAATTGTCCAAGAATATTTATTATTTATTTTTCTCTTAATTCACGGGTCAAGCCCGGTCATTTGCTAGGCGTGCACGGGGACATGGATCCAACTCGTAGAGGCCCCTTTGAGAAGTTTGATGTAATCCCGCCGTGACCCGCTCCAGGATATTTCAATGGAGCGACATACCCATGAGCAATTCTCGGCAGGCGTTGAGACTATTGCGAAGTGTGATGGAAAATAAATGGGCTATGGAGATGAGATCTGGATGAACTTAATACCGGGCTATTACAGAAGAGGGACGGACACCTGTCATAACTGCTTTTATTGCTAGTTATTTGCGGCAGGCGGTGGCTTGCCACTCACTGGATGGGCCCCCGAAATGCCAGGAAAACGGCCGGGGGCAACACCGGTGTGAGTGACTCAGGGATGTCGAGAGGTGTGCTGCGCTTTCTCCGAAGTTACTCGCGGCGTTATGCCCTTTAACACTTCCACCCCTGGAGCATATAGCTCTAGCGGCTCCTCTCTAGACGGCCAATGAAGGCAAGCCAGAGCTGAGAGTCCTGCGGGCCTTCTTGTGTTCACACTCCGACCGTTGAAGACACGTCGGAGACGAAGGCCCTGACCGACTCTCTGGAGACTCGGCTCCGTGGTGTCGCTACTCACACAACAGCTCGCCACAAGCTGCCCTGCGGACTTATTAAGTATTTATTATTATTGTTATAGTCTAATAATATAATTATTAGTATTGATACAATGTAGAGATAATATTGAGCTCGGTGGTCGAATGGTAAGCAATGGCACAAGACAAACATTTGTGTGCATGAACAAGTCTGTTTATCTTGGTCTGGGTGTTTTCTATGTATTATATACATATGTATTTACAAAAAAAAATGTAGTTAAGTATATTATCTAGTACTCATAGTACAAGCTTTGCTTAGTGTGATACTAGATGGCCGTGTGTAATTTGTCCTGGAATATTTATTTATTTATTTATTCATTTGATGTAAGTGGCTAAATAAGTATCATATTTCTTCACATGGATTATTGCTGTCACCTTCGGGCAGGAGCACCTGGATATCAGCTAGCCTCTTGTGACTCACTACAGAGACTAGCTGTTATTGACGTCTCCTAGCTAAGATGCTGTATTGAACACTTAAGTCCTTAACACTGCCTCCAGTAGACTAGTTGATACATATGATGTTGTATGACCGATAAAACGGTTTCCTTTGACAATCATACCGACCCTCACACTTTGGTACCGAAATTAGTCAGGACGGGGGCCCACGACTGATTCCCACCACTGTGTCTCCTGTGTAGCCAGGAATAACAGCGGCGACTACCAAAAGAGGCAATAAACAGAGAAGTCTATTACAGTCCCGGGGGTAATACTACAGCTGCTTTGGAACACACAACGAATTTAATCAGAAAAAATTGTAGGAGTAAGTAGCTTTTTGAATTTGCCTTCCCCTCTTAGCAATGTGAGAGACGGCAATATGGCATTACAAGCCTAAAGAAATGGCTAGTCAAATGAAGCCCAACTGCCGTGCACCACGTATTTTAAATATCTAACACTATTGGGCACCTATATTGAGTTGTTACCTAACACATCGAACCGATTGATACCGAAGTTGCGTATCCTCACGTATGGTACTAGTGTTATACGCGGCTATTGGCTGCCGTACCTGCTTTCCATCTGACTGGCCGTATGCTAGTTTTTCCACCTTAGTGGTAAAATAAAATATAAATTTAATCACGAGTACTCTAGCAGAATTTCTGATTGAAAGCGTAATGTATTCCTCGTACAAAGAAGCCTATTATATTTGATGAGCCAAAATTTATAAGTAGTTTCCTCGGCCTCGAGTTTGTCTGGGCGCGTCATCCACAGGCTTCATTCAACATGCCATTTAATTATTTGACAACCGCTTCCCTAATTGCGTCACATTCAAATTTTGACGATATGAAGAAGTGGCTTCCATTATTCAGTTAGCTGGCGGGTATAAACAAGTTAGCAGGTTTGAACCACAGATTGACGAGCTCGGTGGTCGAATGGTTAGCAAAGGCTAGTTTGACTCCGAGGTCGCGGGTTCGATTCCGGACTAGACAAATATTTGTGTGCATGAACATGTCTGTTTGTCTTGGTCTGGGTGTTATCTATGTATTATACTCGTATGTATGCATTTACAAAAAAAATGTATTTAAGTATAACATCAGTTACGTAGTACCCATAGTACAAGCTTTGCTTAGTTTGGGACTAGATGGCCGTGTGTAAGTTGTCCAGGAATATTTATTTATTATTTTAAATTTCTCCTAGCTCCAGCCAGTGATGAAATAATTTCTTTTCTACTACAAGAGTAACAAACACATCTACTACACTACTAGAGTAACATACTAGGCAAACGTTTTTTAGAATCTTTGAACCAAAGACAACTTCACCTGCTCGCGGTGCACCCTGTTGACTGACAAACGAAGCTCTGGTAAAAAGAGAGGTAGGGAGCGTAATTGTAAGCTACCCCGATTGGGGAATATACCTCAAGTCACAGTATACCGCAGCCAAAAAAAAAAAATAATTCCCTTGAGTGTTGTTGTGTTCCTGCGAGCGAGTGAAGTCACCAGAAAGGAAGGAGATGCTGCGTTGGCAGTGGGGGTGGCGGCGCCCGAGGGATATTTTATGTTGCGAGCATTAATATGGCTACGGTAACCGCTTCACACGTAGTGTACGAAAAAAAATCTCTTAAAGACCTCTTAAAGAAGCTCACCTTTGTGTACCAACTATTTGTACACAAATTATACGTATTTTTTGTTATACAATACAGAATTATAATGATGTATAATCGTCAAACATATTTCAATACCGGAATTCAGCACTAATTTCAAAGTGCTGCGGCTTGTAGAGTGGTAATTTATAAAAATTCGGCATACGGCCGATAAAGCCGCCGGCAGAGCCGGAGATGTGTGCGGATCAACCATAAATGACCACTAACTAGCCCGCTGCGTTATTTGCGGTCATCGTGTAAATATCGGAAGTAATCGGAACATGGTCTGTCTATATAATCCGATCGAACTTGGAGCGAATGGAGGATATATTCCTGGATACACAACGCCATGCGTGATCTAGCACCATACTAAAAACTTGTATAACACTAGATATACTAAAATACATTTTTTAACACATGGAAAACACCCAGTCAAAGAAAATGAGTTATTTGACATGACGCCAACGGCCACCTTCTACAGTCGCACCGCTCGCTATCGACAGGGAATTCATCCTCACACATTAGAACCAAAGTGGTCACATACTGTGCGGTTCCAGAGAAAATTTCTTCCAGGTAACGTCGAAACCCACAACATCGAAGTCGCCATAAGGAGCCGTCGCTAGGCATTCGACCACCTGGTGCGCACCAGGCTCGTCGTGTAAAGAGCATGTAACACATTTTTCATTCGTTGTATATTCAACGAATAGTTATTTTATGTCGCAGGCTCTAGATTTTTACATCAGTGTTAAATTATTAATTTACACTTATAAATTGTAATAAAAAATAAAACCTTTGCGTACATAAACTCTTTTCTTTTTGCATTAACCACGTACAGACAAGCATTAAAAACTTCGCATTCAGATTCGAATATTGAAATTTAAATGTGAATGTCAATTAGTTTTTTGTTTACTGTCAAGTAAGATCAGTCCAGCGTCACGCCAATTGAAAAAAGTAAGAAAATAATTACCATCAGAATTATTTTTAAGTATTAATATAAAATGCGTGAGTGTATATCTATTCATGGCGGGCAAGCCGGCGTACAAATTGGCAACGCCTGCTGGGAGCTATACTGTCTGGAACATGGAATACAACCCGACGGCCAGATGCCCTCCGACAAAACCGTCGGCGGCGGAGACGATTCCTTCAACACATTCTTCAGCGAAACAGGTGCTGGTAAGCACGTACCCAGAGCTGTCTTCATAGATTTAGAACCCACAGTAGTAGATGAAGTGCGCACAGGTACCTACCGGCAGCTGTTCCACCCAGAACAACTCATCACCGGTAAGGAAGATGCTGCTAATAACTACGCTCGAGGTCACTACACCATTGGAAAGGAAATAGTTGATCTAGTACTAGACAGAGTACGGAAGCTCGCAGATCAGTGTACCGGATTGCAAGGCTTTCTGATCTTCCACTCTTTCGGAGGTGGTACTGGGTCTGGTTTCGCATCTTTGCTTATGGAGCGCCTTTCCGTCGACTATGGAAAGAAGTCGAAACTAGAATTTGCGATATACCCCGCACCGCAGATCTCCACGGCAGTCGTAGAACCATATAACTCTATACTGACCACGCACACTACTTTGGAACATTCTGATGCAGCTTTCATGGTAGATAACGAAGCTATATATGATATTTGCAGAAGGAATCTAGATATTGAGAGACCTACATACACCAATTTGAATAGATTGATTGGGCAAATCGTTTCTTCTATTACCGCTTCTCTTAGATTTGATGGGGCTCTGAATGTAGACCTGACCGAGTTTCAGACAAACTTAGTACCATACCCTCGTATTCATTTCCCGCTAGTGACGTATGCGCCAGTGATCTCCGCCGAGAAGGCGTACCACGAGCAACTGTCCGTAGCTGAGATCACTAACGCCTGCTTTGAGCCGGCCAATCAAATGGTTAAATGTGACCCTAGACATGGGAAGTACATGGCGTGCTGTATGCTGTACCGTGGTGATGTTGTACCCAAGGATGTGAATGCCGCTATCGGCACCATTAAGACTAAGCGTACCATCCAGTTTGTGGACTGGTGCCCGACCGGGTTCAAGGTTGGAATCAATTATCAGCCGCCAACTGTCGTGCCTGGAGGAGACTTGGCGAAGGTGCAGCGTGCAGTGTGCATGTTGTCGAATACGACTGCTATAGCTGAAGCCTGGTCTCGCCTGAATCACAAGTTTGATTTGATGTACGCTAAAAGAGCGTTCGTGCACTGGTACGTAGGCGAGGGTATGGAAGAGGGAGAGTTTTCGGAGGCCCGCGAGGACTTGGCTGCTCTCGAGAAGGATTACGAAGAAGTCGGGATGGACTCTGGAGAAGGAGAAGGAGAAGGCGGCGAAGAGTATTAACTTTTATATTGATTTATTTTTAGGACTATTTTTGCACTTCTGTAGGCCTAAAACTTACTGTAATTTATTTTCAAGAGTATCTATGATGCACACCAGCATCATTATTTAATCTCTAAGTCGGTGCTGGCGTGCAGAATATACTCTTGACGTACAGAGTATACTCTCTAGACACGTATGTTATGTTTAATTTGTTTGGTTTAGTGAAATAAAATATACAAGTGTATTTTCGTTAATTTTGATTATATTACTAAGGAAGCACGGAAATCTATTCGATATCTTACAAAGCGATAGAAGTTCCTTTTTCTCGCTGGGCACTACTGTGTCGGACTACCAGTATTTCCCCAGTCGGACAGTTTATAAATTCTGAGAACAATATTCTTTTGTCAGAGCCTCGTTTGTCGCAGTGGGCTGGCTCGTCGGATGTAGCACATGCAGGAGATTGCCTTTGGTTCAAAATGGTGGTGAACAATATTCACCCCAAAATATACAGGAACAACCTGTATATTTTGGGGTGAATATTGTTCACCATACCACAATAATGAACAATAAAATTCATATGTTAGATACAGGTAAAAACGATTTCCATGTGTCCCAAATGCCTTTTTTATACGTCTAGGGTGATAAAAAAACGTTCGACCTGCCTGATGGCAAGTCATCAAAGCCTATGGACGCTTCGTGTATTGTCAATAACGCCACTGAACGACACCACTATTGTGCTTGTGACACCAGAGGCATCACTCGCGCGTTGCTGTCCCTGTAAAAACCCCTTTACGTCTTTATGGAAGAACCTCATACATTACTATTACTTATACTATGTTCATACTGTAGTCTACTGGGATAATCTTGGCAGAGTTCATCGATTGGGATTGTCTGTTGGGGCTTGGGAATAACGAAGCAGACCATAGAAATAGGGATAAAGGTGCAAGCCCACCCGCCGAGGAAGAAGGGCTACCCCTACCTAGGGTTGCCAACCATGCTGTTAAAAACAGTATTATACTGTTTTCTATGCTATAATGCTGTTGAAAAAAACTTCATTTGACCATAGCACTGTTTATTGTACTGCTCCGCATGCACTGGGCCTTAGTATACTGTTTGTTTTACTACGCAGCTTTTAATATACTGTTTTCCTTGTAAAAAAAGTTTTCAACCCTACCCCTACCCCTCCAAGGGTATCAATTCTCTGACAACTAGTTATCAAACAGTGAAAAAAATTCTCTTGTAACTGGTTATGAAAGTTTAGTTACCTAAGTGGAAGAAGGGAACTATTTTATTTAAGTAAACATAGTTCGTCTAGAGATATAAGATTTTAGTTTTAGTTGAGTGATTTTAGTTGAGATTTTAGTTGAAGCGAGCACAGTACTCACACAGACGCATTTGAATGTGCACAAGTGATATAGAAAGTGCTTTCCATCTCACTTGCGCACATTACAAGGCACCTGAATGAGTGAGTCGCAGATCGTGAGTACTATGTTCGCCTCAACTGGTGAGAATATGAATATTCTTTGTGTGTAGGCTAATCATGACCCTACTGCCGAGCTCAGCCGATTACCACCGGATTTTTCGATCGCGAAAATAGATCTTAAAATTAATGACAAATATCTTCAGCTTAAACGGTAGAGCTCTATGGTTTCCACCAGCTAAACGACAATGTTCAAAAATTGTATGAATTATTTAACAATATCGTAAAATACACAAAACTATAAAGATCTGCAAACATTCATTCTAATATCTTCCGTCAGACTTATTTTAGGGTGGATCAAAGTTTGGCGGGAAAGTCAATTTTAAAAGTATGAAATTATTAAAAAATAATGTTTCCATTGGAGAAGCAACAAAAAAACTATAAGTGTTATTATGATACAAATTACATAAACGTAATATTTAACATCGTACATATTTCTGATTTAATCCATACATAATACCAACGTGTGATTAATTAATAACCTAGAAGGCTGTTGTATGGAGCGCTTTCAGAGAAGTACAAAATTGTAATTTTCAAATTAACATATCTCGAAGAGATTTTTGTGCTAACAAAGCAATTCTTTCACCTATGGTTATATTATTGAGACGTCCCTACATATCAAACCGAAAAATATGTTGTTCAAAAAATCCGGTGGTATGGTAATCGGCTTCTTCTTCGGTGGCAGGGCCTCAGGATATGAAGACGAGGGCGTAGTTTGTTGAAAATTATTTTATTTTAACTTTGTTACAGAAATAAGACGAGAATACTAAACATAGGTAATAAATCGCAAATTGCCATATATGATCGTCAACTTGAAGGAAAGTTTGAAATTGGTGTGACACGCCGACTGACGCCAAAGTGTTCTTTTTCGTTGAATGTTCTGCAATAAAACAAGGACTGATCATAATTTGAGAACTATTAATTATGCCATTTATTGGCTGAATGTTCAGGAACATTATTGTAAATTGAAGTCAAGATCACTTGCTGTACCACATTTAAAGCAAATAAATCATTCATTCATTCATTCATTAATATTATTGGAAAATATTTTTGTACCCCTCGTGTGACAAATAAACATACAGCCCGCCTGTTGGCAAGCTATTTCTTTTTCTCTGTCAACATATGCCGAGGACGACATCTAATATTGTATGAACTATATGAAGTAATTCGGCATCAATCCATGATCAGCCCACTGCTGGGATCCTCAATTGAAGGGATTTAGTGCGTGCTCAACTGCGAGTTGGTGGATGAAGGCCCTGCATACAACGAAATACATATTTTTACTATTTTATTTGACAGCGAGAACTATTTATATACAATTATTACGTAAACAAGCATACGGCCCGCCTGGACGAATGCAGTTAGGTACCGCAATACCAGGGGAATCAGCTTGTAAAAATTAGCGACCCTCACCTGATTAGATCTATAGCTAGTAGGTTTTTTAATACTACGTAGGATGGTAGACATACGGTCCGCCTGAGGTAAAGCGGTGACCGTAGCCTATAGACGCTTGCTATAGCGCTGCCATACCCGCTAACTCCTACCTTTCTGGGAACTTCACTCATTCGCGGGAACACAACAACCTTTATGGTTTGAACAAAGAAAGTTGCTATGATTTTTTAACGAAGACATTTATTTTTCACCTCACTAGCTCGTAAAAGCTCTGTTTATCATTCGAAATCTGCGTGGAAAATCGCACTTTATCCGCTAGCGTGGAAAGTGTTTTTAAAATTCGAATATTTTTATTCAATAAAGGTTTCGTACAAATTACATATATATAGAACCTCATTGGTTTCGTAATAGTTTATATTCTCTGCAGCCAGTCCATTGATGATTGAAATGCAAATACTTATTTCATGTCATGCGCCAGCCTCATTTAAAGCAAGAAAATTTGATTAAAAAAAAAAACTTTAAAATTTTCTTCTCTTTATTGAATTCACTTTACTTCCATTATTTTGGTTTGTTTTTTGATAAAATCGCAAGAAATCATAAAATATGAGCGAAGCTAGCAGCGACGAAGATATAAATTTAACACCTGCAGAATTAGTGCAAGCGGCACATAATGCCGAGTTGAGTTTTCTTCCGGAAAAATCGCGCGAAAAATACATAAAAGCGTACGATTTGTTCAAGTAATTTAATATTTATTAAAACTGTTTTTCTTGCACCTAACATTTTCCTCGCTTTAGTGAGGTGAAAAGTTGTGTGTTGCGCTCTTCTCATTTAGCGTCTCGTACCTTTGAAACCCTCGCTACGCTCAGGATTCTATATTTGAACCACTCGCTTCGCTCGTGGCTCAATCCTAGAATCCTTCGCTTGCTCAGGTTTCAATACAAGGTACTCGCGCCAAAAATTAACTTTGCAGCCTTGCATAACAAATAACTATTATTTTTGCGAATCCTGACCACTCCATGCACAAATTCGTTAGCCTATGTTGCCTTTTTTGATTGCTCTCAACAATATGGCCGCCTTGTTGCATATATACAAATCTGTAATATTGGATTCACTGTATTTTAAATTTGTATATTGCAAATGGCCGTGTGGTTCCCGGCAGACTAGAATAGAATCACTCCGTCTCTTCCCGAGGATGTCGTACAAGAAAAGACTAAGGAAAATACATTATAAAGCCAGCGTGGGGAGTGTAGGCCAAATCCTCCTTCTGTCTGGGACGGACGAGAGAGGGTCGTGCTCCTGTAGTGGAGACTATAATGAACTGTCATTGATATTGAAAATAGATCATTTACTACCTATCTTCTCTTGAATTATTCTTCGATCTTGAATTAAAAAATTAAAAGAACCAACCCTTTAGCCCATTTTATGGACTTGATCAAGAGGAAAGAAATGTCCGCGATCATCCTGAACACAATTATTGAGAACACGATGAAATTGGCCACCAGGAAACAGAAGACGACGAGTATATCCTTCAGAGACTGACCGACGCTGCAGGCGTTGGAGTACGTCTGGAAGGAGCAGTATCTACCGAGCAAAACACAGACAGATTAAGGCAAATAGTAAATTTGTGTAAAGGGTCTAACGAGACCATGAAACACTTGATGTGTCAATGTGACGGCCTAGCCGGCAAACGAATGGAAATTCTAAGAAAGGCGTACCCGGATCTGGAGGACTACAGGCTCTTCCCAATAAGCGGCATACTGAAGTACGTGGAACATGTCTCCAGACAGTCAGGGCTGACTAAAGGATTAGGGAGAGCACTTAAGATTGGGGTGTATCACTCACTCGCAGGAACACAACAACCTTCAAGGGAATTGTTATTTAGCTGCGGTATTCTGTGAGGTGGAGGTACTGACATGATATCAAGGTCTCATCCTGCGTATTGAACATATTGCGTATTGAGCATTCTGCGTAAAGAACATTCTGATATCGTAAAATGATCAAAATGTACATTTTGCGTTTTGAATGTCTTACGTGATGAACACTATGCGTAGCGACGTCTTGTCCGTTGCCAATGCGATTGGGGCTCCTCTTTTCACTTACTATCAGGCGAAGCCAATATGCTGAGCTAATATAAAAAAATGGAATATTTCATAATCTTTAATGGATGCATTGTGCCAAGCTGAAGCAGAATCCCGTCGATTTTTTCGTATACCGATCAAAAGTGTCAAAGTGGCCATTGTTAACCAATGGCCACTTTGACTCCGAGGTCGCGGGTTCGATCCCCGCACAAGACAAACATTTGTGTCTATGAAAATGTCGGTTGGTCTCTTGGTCTGGGTGTTTTCTATGTATTATATGTGTGTATTTAAAAAATATATATTTAAGTTTATATACGAGTATCAGTTCTCTAGTACCCATAGTACAAGCTTTGATTAGTTTGGGACTAGATGGCGGTGTGTAATTTGTCCAGGGATATTTATTATTATTATCTCATTTATTTATTTTTAACATCTTATTTTATACATTTTTTAATATATAATATAAAAAAAAAACATTAAAAAATATAAAAAACAGAATCCCCCGATAGCGGGAACAAAATCCAAACTATCGATGGTTAAGGTCACAAAGACAGGAACCTCCTCACAATACGTGCCGTGCAAAGGAGGACAGCTTTCTGTATTTGGCCCTTGATCCAGCTTCCCAACGCGAGCTTCTTGAGATATAGGTCGAAGCTCCTGGCGATTAATCCATTGGCCGTCACAACTATCGGAACAATCACTGTTGAATCGACGTCCCACATGGCGGTAATCTCATGAGCTAAATCAAGATACTTAGATAATTTATCTTTTTCAGCTTTCACAAGATTAACGTCATGTGGGATAGCGATTATTATTATTATTATTGCAACATTACATACTTTGTGGTGCATATTGCAAAGGCACTGATTTAAAGAGGCAGTTGTAAATAGCAGTTTTGGTAAGTTAAAAATTATAAATGGCACGTTTAATAACACAGGCCTTAAATTTATGGAATATTCCATAACAATAATGTAGACATTGAGATGGCTAGTTGACTGTGCGGTAACCCGTACGGGTCTCATGTAATATGTGTACGAACCAGCTAATAAATAACTGTTTCTAATTGGAACTCTATGTCTCACAGGGCGCTGCGGAGTAAGAACCATTTCAGAAATACGTACCGACGAGTTCGTCCAGGCGTACTGCGTGCTCTTATCGGCTCAATGTAGTCTAAAAGCTTGTGGCATGTGTAAATATATCAGTTATCTAGCATCTATAGAACAGGCTTTGCTTTTTTTTTTATTCTACTTCGGGTGGCAGACAAGCATACGGCCTGATGTGAAGCGGTTACCATAACCGTATTAACGCTCGCAACATAATACATCACTTGCGTGCCGCCACCCCCGCTGCCAACGCAGCATCTCCTTCTTTTCTGGTGACCTCACTCACTCGCAGGAACATAACAACCCTCAAGGGAATTGTTATTTGGCTGCGGTATTCTGTGAGGTGGAGGTACATTCCCCAGTCGGGTAGCTTACAATTACGCTCCCTACCTCTCTTTTAAATGTATATAAGTACATTTATCAGTTATCTAGTATCCATAGAACAGGCTTTGCTTATTTTGGGACTAGATAGCGCTGTGTAGTTTGTCCAGGATTTTTTGTTAATATTTGTCTAATATTATTTGTTAATTGTAGGTTTATAAAACTAGCATTATAACACTTGTAGAAACATAACAATGAGATGAGACCTTGATATCATGTCTTTTAGGCTTTTAGGAATTATTATTTAGTTGCGGTCCACCCCCACCCTCCATTTTCCCCTGTGGGCAATACCCCATGTTGTAATACACTGTGTTACACTGTGTATTACACTGTGCACTACCGCTTTTTTGCCAGAGCCTCGCTAGAGAGTCGCAGCAGGATGCACCACATGCAGGTAATGTAGGCTTTAGCTCAAAGATGATGACGAGACACTGTACTTAGATATACGACAGTAACATGTAAATAATAAATAAATATTTCCGGACAATTTACACAGCGCCATCTAGTCCCAAATTGAACGCACAGCTTGTACTATGGGTACTAGACAACTGATAAATGTACATAGACATTTTTTTTGTAAATATATATTTACAAAAAAAATGTATAAGTACAATAGTAAGTATATACTTATAATACATAGAAAACACACAGACCACGGCAATCAGACATGTTCATGCACACAAATTTTTGTTTGTCTTGTGCGGGAATCGAACCCGCGACCTCGGAGTCAAACTAGCCATTGCTAGCCATTCGACCACCGGGCTCGTAACAATAATCGCCATCGAGGCTAAATTGCAGCGCAACAACACTGCAGTCGAAATACCAAGAAATAACCTCACCTTAAATTATATCCAGCGCATTTTTCATACAAATTTTCGATAAGCCTGCGGAATATATTTCGTTTCGCTTGCGTAAGACTCGAACGCATGTAACAAGCACTATCCTTTGTCAAAGTACATGTAAAGAATCCATCGTTGAATACCCGACTACAGGGATTATTGTTATTGAAACACAATTTACAACTGCAGTTTCGTTTTCTTATGCCTGAACATTTACACGACATTTTAATATTGAAGCTTTACATTTTATATCTTCTGGGTCGCATAAAAGGATCCTTTGTGTCGATCTTAGATCAGCGGTTCTTCCTTCGATCAATGTTCTTTGATCGAAGGGACCTTTCAAAAGAAATTCAAAACATCTTTGGGTCATATAATGTTAATGTCCTAAAACATTACTAGTTCATTTCCAAGAAAGTATAGAATTTTCTCACAGTTTTATTTACATTATATGCACATTTTCACAATGCATTGATTTATTAAAATTGGCACAATGGTTTTATTTATCTACATTACACAATACATTGCTCTTTGTCTCTATGTCCTTTTTGTCTTCTTTATACATTATTGACGCAAAATGTGATCTATGTTGACCACAGATACTTAAAGGGAACATAAGCATGATGTAGACGTTCCTGAGATGAAGACTTCGTCTTCTTTGGCCTCTGTTCTTATACTGTGTCTCACATGTGCCCCTCCCCCCTCCCCAAGTACTCTGTGGCAGTGCCCCATTGACAAAGAGATGTATACAACTCTTTGTTCTTTACATCGTCGTCAACCTTTATTCATCCCACTGCTGGGATATGGGTCTCCCGTCAACTGAAGCGGTTTAGAGCATACTCCACCACGCTGCTCAACTGCGGGTTTGGCGGAGGCCAGTGTTTTCAAGCCGCCTAAAGGCCACTGACTTGGCATAACGACTGTCATCTATAAAATGACAACGGGACCGACGGCGTAACGTGCCCTCCGAAGCAAGGAAGAGCTCAAGATAAATAAACACATCCATGGACAAGCTACGGTCGACATTGATTAACTTGCGTGTTCGATTGGACTAATACACACAACGACGCCTCCGTGTTCTTTACATAGTTCATGCATGTGGTGACTATAGACCGGAGCTACAAACCAGAGGGGAAATTCTCGTAATTAAAATGTAGTCAAAATTCAGTTCCGATCCAGTCTTTCATCCTTTGGTGTTGCTGATCTCCATGGGCGGTGGTGATTGCTTTCCATCAGGTGACCCACATGCTCGTTTACCCTCTCATATTAAAAAAAAAAAAAAAAGTCTTCATCTCACAAATGTCAAATTTGGTATTCTCGTATCACAATATGAATATTCAAAGTCTAATTTAAGTGGGACTATATCGAAATATTACCGATAATTACACAAACTAACAATGTTGTTTTGCCAACAATAAGAATTCATAATTAATAATAATTAATCACTGAAATGAAGTATATAATTTTTAGTCAATTTACAATTCAGTATCGATTCAGTCAACTTTCATTATGCGATCGTAAAATAGTTACGAGAATTGGCCTTCTGTGCTACAAATATACCACATGTACGTAGTAGGTACAATTACTTATACTGTGCTACAAGACAGGCTCCTGGGTTCAGCGGGATCCTCTGTGGACAAAGGAGCGTCTTCTGTACGGAAACTTTTTGCATCCAAAAAGAAAGTCTTTCCAAAGAAGAAATCAAGATGAAATCAATTGTCATTAAATTTGTACTTTCAAAATGAAACTCGAAAATATTTACAAATAAAACAAACAAAAAGGACGCAAAAAAGTGAATGCATAGATGTGGAAATACAATTGTATGGCGCACCGCTAGGAGAAAAAATAAATGGTATGTAAGTTTTATAAAATATCTAGGGTGTAAGTGGCTCACCATCTTTTATAGCGAGGCTCTGGCGACAGAAGTAGGCCGACGGAAATAACTGGTAGGTACAGTCCATATGAAGACAGCAGGTTAAGTTTCTTTGTAACACAGATGTTCAAGTAAAATAGCTATGATATACAGATGGAGGGATAAGCAAATGATGCTATAATGGTTCCTAATCTAGTTTACGCGACGGTGGCCCACCACACATTCCCACCACTGTGTCTCCTGTGTACCCAGAATTAACAGCGGCGACCACCAAAAAAGGCAATGAACAGTGAAGTCCATTGCAGTCCCTGGAGTAAGACTACGGCTGCCTTGGCACTCACAACGAATTTAATCAGAAGAAACTTGTAGGAAAGTAGTAAAAAGCTTTTGGAATTTGACTACTCCTCCTAGCTACCTAGCTAGGCAAAAATGCCTAAATATCTAGTCAAGTGAAGCTAAACTACCGTGCACCACAGATTTTACGTATCTCTTTTATTGACACTATTGGAGACCTAAAAAATTAAGTTGTTACCTAACACATCGACACTAACATTCGATGAATTGCAAAATCGCCTGAACGCTTGGTAATTCTCCCTTGTTGACACCAAATCAAAACAGTATACCTACTACTCCGGATGCAACATGCAACGAATTCCCCTCCGTCGCTTAAATATCATATTCCTAAAAGACACCATATTCTCAGAATATCATGATCTTCTAATACCACATTCGCAAAACACATATTCTCCAAACGTCATATTTTCAAAAAGGTTTAAAAAAATAATTAAAACACCAGTGACTATACTTTGAATGTGGTATCACAAGAATGATGTGTTTTGCGAATGTGATCTTTTGAGAATATGATAAATAAATAAATATTGTTAGACAAGTTACACAGCGCCATCTAGCCCCAAAGTAAGCGAAGCTTGTGTTATGGGTACTAGACAACGGATAAACATACGTAAATACATTTTTTTTTTGTAAATACATACTTATGTTACATAGAAAACACACAGACGAAGACAAACAGACATGTTCATGCACACAAATGTTTGTCCTATGTGGGAATCGAACTCACGAGCGTTGGTGTCGAAGCCGCGTCATTGACCGCTCCGCCACCGAGCTCGTGTCATGATATTCAGCGACGGAGGGTTTCGTACCACCATTTGTTTCTACGGGATCTACGGTGTAGGCTTCATCATTCCTGACATGGGTCTGAACTAACCAGAAAAATCAGGGTTACAAGTCAGATTATATATCCAATAACCGACTCGACGAGCTCGGTGATCGAATAGTTAGCAATGACCACTATGTCTCCGAGGTTGTAGGTTCGATTCCCGAACAAGACAAATATTTATGTGCGTGATATGTCTGTTTATCTTGGTCTGGGTGTTTTCTATATATTTAATATTATATGTATGTATTTACAAAAAAAATGTATTTAAGTATAATGTCAGTTATCCCATACCCATAGTACAAGCTTTGCTTAGTTTGATACTAGATGCCGTGTGTAATTTGTCCAGGAATTTATTTATTGATTTATTTAATAACTGACACAGACTTATCTTTATGAACAAAAATAAATGTTTGTATGTTTGTCCTCTATGTCGCTCATCCAATTACGAAGAAATTGGTGGATTGTTCTGGCTATGTCGGACAAAGTTTAGACAACTTCAGTCGGGCCAGCTAGTTCATTATGAAACTTGAAATACAAGGAAAAGTTTCGCGAACATTTTTTTTTTAACCACAAGCGTACGACCCGACCGTTGTTAAGCGGGATCTGCAACATACGAGCGCTTTTAACACCAGGTGCATCTATCGCAAATTTGTGTAATGTAAAAGAAAATTAAAGCTCACATATAGCCACTGAGTCAGTACGTAATAAACAATGAAGTTTGCTGCCGTTCCGGTAAAGCGTATATGCAGTCGTTTAATCATCATCAGGTCCATTTTAGTCTCCACTACAGGAGCACGACCCTCTCTCGTCCGTCCTAGCCGGAAGGATTTGGCCTACGCTCCCCACGCTAGCCAGACGGGTTGGGGAGGCCTGATTGATGTTTTATAATGTATTTCCCTTAGTCGCCTTGTACGACATCCACGGGAAGAAACGGAGTGATTCTATTCTAGTCTCCCGGAAACCTCACGGCAGTCGTATAATAACATAACGTTATTTGTTTCAGTTGGATACACATTAACAGGTATTACAATAAGGATAGAAACATAGATTAAAGTCATGCCATAACGTTAGTTAACGTGTACTAATGCCGTAACGTCTCATTTTTGGAGGCATTATGGCAGACGATAGCAGCCTGTTTAGCTTGTACATCAACCAGAGATACGGGACAAAATACAACCAGAAAAATGTGCAGAATTTGGATAATTATAACAACACACATAAAAATGAAAATGATATAAAATCACCATTCCACTATCATCCCGATCCTAACCCATGTGATGGGATAGAAAATGTATGGAACATAAAACGCAGCGGACAGAGGAGTCGAAAATATAAAATATACAAACGCGCAGCAGCTGCGCATCTTATAACAGCATCTTTACATTCTAAATACTCCAATGAAATGTGTAAAAAATATAATTTATCCTCACTTAAACAGTCTAAAAATATGAAACTTATAGTCAAAGGATCTGATGTAATGAAAAAGAAGGCTCACAACAGTACATATACTATAAACGTCCTTTCTGAATACGATGTGCCATGTCGTAATACTGATCCCTTTCACAATCCATCACTACAAGCGAGAGTAAAAGTTTACAGATGTCAATTGAGTACAAAAGAAGAAAGTTGCTGTTGTTCATGTAATTCTGATGCAATGTTTGAAGTTATGAAAAGTCTTTATGATTGTTATAAAAAAAAGAACTGTGATAATTGTAACTGTATTCTGTGTGGGCATCTACCCAGAGAAGAAAGGCGACTAGGTGAAGTTCGAAAATCTGTTGCTGCAATGAAAACAGCCAGCGCTAAAGAAAAGTCAAAAATGACTAAGGCAGCACTTGCTGAAATGGAGGGAAAGTCACCAGCAGAAAAAGAAAAAATACTTAAAGAGCTAGCGATGAAAGGTGCCCCTCTTCCCAAAGGAAAAACGCCGTCTGAGAAAGAACTTATAAAAAAGGTTAGAACAGCTGTTGGTCTGCCACCAGAACCAAAAACAGCAGCTGAAAAGGAAAAATACAAAAAAGCCGAAGCAGAAGGTATAATAACCCCGTTGGAAGGAAAATCCCCGCTTGAAAAGGAAAAAATTCTGAAAAGACAAGCCGAGCTTGGTTTGCCACTTCCGGAAGGTAGAAGTCCATCAGAAAAGGCTTTGATACAAAAAATTAAAACTACTGCAGGAGCACCGAGTGTCAAAATTCCTTCAGAAAAACTGAGAAAAGCACAAGCCGCTGGATTATTAACTCCACTGGAAGGTAAATCACCAGAACAAAAAGAAAAAATACTGAAAGGATTAGCACAACAAGGAATACCATTACCTGAACCAAAATCACCATCAGAAAAGAAACTAATGGATAAAGTTCGAGCAGATTTGGGTCTTCCCCCTGAACCTAGGACTGCATCAGATAAAGATAAATACAACAAAGCTTTAGCAAAGGGTATAATTACACCTTTAGAAGGCAAAACACCAGCTCAGAAAGAAAAAATACTTAAAAATCAAGCTGAAATGGGTATACCTTTGCCAGAAGGTCGTACACCATCAGAAAAAGCTTTAATAAATAAAATTAAAGCTACAACAAAAAAATTACCATCAGCTATATTGGTTGCTCCATCAGAAAAAATGCGTAAAGCAAAAGCGGCGGGATTATTAACCCCATTAGAAGGGAAAACTCCAGAACAAAAAGAAAAAATATTATCTGGATTAGCACAGCAGGGTATTCCATTGCCTGAACCTAAAACTGCGTCTGAAAAAAAACTAATGGATAAAATTCGAAAAGATCTCGGTCTACCGCCAGAGCCGAAAACGGCGGCTGAAAAAGAAAAACATAATAAAGCTGCAGATGCTGGTCTACTAATTCCGTTAGAAGGTAAAACAACAGCTCAAAAAGAGAAAATTTTACAGGGTCAAGCTGATCTTGGTTTACCTTTACCTGAAGGACGAACACCGTCGGAAAAAGCACTGATTGCAAAAGTTAAAGCTGCCGCCAAGCCTCCATCTAAAGCAGTTTCGACAATGCCAATTCCATCTGAAAAAATGCGAAAAGCTAAAGCAGCTGGTTTAATTACTCCATTAAAAGGAAAGACACCAGAACAAAAAGAAAAAATTCTTCGGGGATTAATCCAGCACAAAATTCCATTACCGGAACCAAAAACTGCATCAGAAAAAAAAATTATGGACAAAGTTCGAAAAGATCTTGGTCTCCCACCGGAACCTAAAACAACAACTGATAAAGAAAAATACAACAAAGCTTTAGCAAAGGGTATCATTACACCTTTAGAAGGCAAAACATCAGCTCAAAAAGAAAAAATACTCAAAAATCAGGCAGAAATGGGTATAACTTTGCCAGAGGGCCGCACACCATCAGAAAAAGCTTTGATCGAAAAGGTCAAGGCCACTACAAAAAGATTACCTTCAGCAGTATTGGCTGCTCCGTCAGAAAAAATACGAAAAGCAAAGGCAGCTGGATTAATAACTCCATTAGAAGGGAAAACTCCAGAACAAAAAGAAAAAATACTTAAAGGATTAGCACAGCATGGAATTCCATTACCAGAACCAAAAACAGCTTCTGAAAAGAAATTAGCCGATAAAGTTCGAAAAGAACTTGGTCTTCCACCGGAGCCAAAAACCGCAGTAGAAAAAGAAAAACATAGAAAGGCCACAGCTGCCGGATTATTAACTCCACTAGAAGGCAAAACATCAGCCCAAAAAGAAAAAATTCTACAGGGGCAAGCTGATTTAGGTATCCCATTACCAGAAGGACGTACACCGTCGGAAAAAGCATTGATAGCTAAAATTAAAGCATCTGCCAGAGCGCCATCTGCAATGCCAATCGCATCAGAAAAACTGCGAAAAGCAAAAGCAGCTGGCTTCTTAACCCCACTAGAAGGGAAATCTCCAGAACAAAAAGAGAAAATACTTAAAGGATTAGCACAGCATGGCATACCATTACCTGAACCAAAGACGGCATCAGAAAGGAAACTAATGGACAAAGTTCGAAAAGATCTTGGTCTTCCACCGGAACCAAAATCAGCAACCGATAAAGAAAAATATATGAAAGCTTTGGCAAAAGGTATAATAACACCTTTAGAGGGCAAAACACCAGCTCAGAAAGAAAAAACACTCAGAAATCAAGCTGAAATGGGTATACCTTTACCAGAGGGCCGTACACCATCAGAGAAAGCTTTGATCGATAAGGTCAAGGCCACTACAAAAAGATTACCTTCAGCAGTATTGGCTGCTCCGTCAGAAAAAATACGAAAAGCAAAAGCAGCTGGATTAATAACCCCACTAGAAGGGAAAACTCCAGAACAAAAAGAAAAAATACTAAAAGGTTTAGCACAGCAAGGTATTCCATTACCAGAACCTAAAACCGCATCTGAAAAGAAAATAATGGACAAAATTAGAAAAGATCTCGGCCTCCCACCAGAACCAAAAACCACAGCTGAAAAAGAAAAGCAAAGAAAAGCTACAGCTGCAGGACTACTAACTCCGCTAGAAGGTAAAACACTGGCACAGAAAGAAAAAATTTTACAAGGTCAAGCAGATTTGGGTATGCCTTTACCAGAAGGACGAACACCGTCGGAAAAAGCATTAATAGCCAAAGTTAAAGCATCGGCTAGAGCGCCATCTGTAATGCCAATTCCATCAGAAAAGCTGCGAAAAGCAAAAGCTGCTGGTTTAATTACACCTTTAACTGGTAAAACACCAGAACAAAAAGAAAAAATATTAAGAGGTTTGGCAGCACATGGTGTACCGTTACCTGAAGGGAAAACGTCATCGGAAAAGAAATTAATCGATAAAGTTCGAAAAGATATGGGACTTCCACCCGAACCTAAAACACCATCCGCCAAAGAAAAATACAACAAAGCATTAGCCGCTGGACTCATAACTCCATTGGAAGGCAAAACGGCTGCGCAAAAAGAAAAGATTTTACAAGGTCAAGCTAATGCTGGGTTACCTTTACCAGAAGGACGCACACCATCGGAAAAAGCACTTATAGCTAAAGTTAAAGCATCAGCGAGAGCACCATCCGTTATTCCTATACCGTCAGAGAAGCTGCGTAAAGCTAAAGCTGCTGGTTTAATCACACCTTTAACTGGGAAAACCCCAGAACAGAAAGAAAAAATATTGAGAGGACTAGTGCAACATGGAATACCAATACCTGAAGGAAAGACGCCTTCTGAAAAGAAATTGATTGACAAAGTTCGAAAAGATATGGGACTTCCACCCGAACCTAAAACACCATCTGCCAAAGAAAAATACAACAAAGCGTTAGCCGCTGGACTCATAACTCCGTTGGAAGGCAAAACGGCTGCGCAAAAAGAAAAGATTTTACAAGGTCAAGCTGATGCAGGGATACCTTTACCAGAAGGACGCACACCATCGGAAAAAGCACTTGTAGCTAAGGTTAAAGCATCAGCGAGAGCACCATCCGCTATTGCTATTCCATCAGAGAAACTGCGTAAAGCTAAAGCTGCTGGTTTAATCACACCTTTAACTGGGAAAACACCAGAACAGAAAGAAAAAATATTGAAAGGACTGGTGCAACATGGAATACCAATACCTGAAGGAAAGACGCCTTCTGATAAGAAATTGATTGACAAAGTTCGAAAAGATATGGGACTTCCACCAGAACCTAAAACACCATCCGCTAAAGAAAAATACAACAAAGCGTTAGCCGCTGGACTCATAACTCCGTTAGAAGGCAAAACGGCTGCGCAAAAAGAAAAGATTTTACAAGGTCAAGCTGATGCAGGGATACCTTTACCAGAAGGACGCACACCATCGGAAAAAGCACTTATAGCTAAGGTTAAAGCATCAGCGAGAGCACCATCCGCTATTGCTATTCCATCAGAGAAGCTGCGTAAAGCTAAAGCTGCAGGTTTAATCACTCCACTGACTGGGAAGACACCGGAACAAAAAGAAAAAATATTAAGAGGTTTGGCAGCACATGGTGTACCGTTACCTGAAGGGAAAACGTCATCTGAAAAGAAATTAATCGATAAAGTTCGAAAAGATATGGGACTTCCACCCGAACCTAAAACACCATCCGCCAAAGAAAAATACAACAAAGCGTTAGCCGCTGGACTCATAACTCCGTTGGAAGGCAAAACTGCTGCGCAAAAAGAAAAGATTTTACAAGGTCAAGCTAATGCTGGGTTACCTTTACCAGAAGGACGCACACCATCGGAAAAAGCACTTATAGCTAAAGTTAAAGCATCAGCGAGAGCACCATCCGTTATTCCTATACCATCAGAGAAGCTGCGTAAAGCTAAAGCTGCTGGTTTAATCACACCTTTAACTGGGAAAACTCCAGAACAGAAAGAAAAAATATTGAGAGGACTAGTGCAACATGGAATACCAATACCTGAAGGAAAGACGCCTTCTGAAAAGAAATTGATTGACAAAGTTCGAAAAGATATGGGACTTCCACCCGAACCTAAAACACCATCTGCCAAAGAAAAATACAACAAAGCGTTAGCCGCTGGACTCATAACTCCGTTGGAAGGCAAAACGGCTGCGCAAAAAGAAAAGATTTTACAAGGTCAAGCTGATGCAGGTTTACCTTTACCAGAAGGACGTACACCATCGGAAAAAGCTTTGATATCTAAAGTAAAAGCAGGAGCAGGTCCAACAATTGTTGGTCCTCCTGCTTTACCACCCGCCCAACGTAAAAAATTAGATGAGGCAACAGCTCAAGTAATGAAGGAAGGAAAAGGGCCAAGCGATGAATGTATATGTCCCCAACTTACTCCAGAATCCGATCGTATATCAAAGTTAGCGCAAGTTTCAAAGGAGCCTGGAAAAATTACATCTGAAAAATTAAAAGCAGCTAAAGCCGCAGGGTTATTGACTCCACTAGCAGGAAAGACACCGGCACAGAAAGAAAAAATAATAAAGGATTTACTTAAGCAAGGTCTACCTCTTCCAGAAGCTAAAACAACATCTGAAAGAAAACTAATTGAAAAAGTTCGAGCTGATGTTGGTTTACCTCCAGAACCACACACACCTTCAATGAAGGCAAAATATGAAAAAGCTCGAGCTGCTGGTTTTGTTACACCGTTAGAAGGTAAAACACCAACTCAAAAAGAAAAAATTCTTCGCGGTCAAGCAGAAATGGGGTTACCTTTACCCGAAGGACGTACAGCTTCAGAAAAAGCACTAATAGCTAAAGTAAAGGCTACAGCTAAACCACCATCAGTGATTGTTATCCCTTCAGAGAAATTGCGGAAAGCTAAAGCTGCTGGTTTAATGACCCCTTTAAAAGGTAAAACACCAGAACAAAAAGAAAAGATAATTAAAGGATTAGCTGAACACGGAATTCCATTACCTGAACCAACGACAGCATCTGAACGTAAATTAATAGACAAAGTGAGGAAAGATATAGGTCTCCCACCTGAACCTAAGACCACACGAGACAAAGAAAAATACCAAAGAGCTACGGCCGCCGGTCTTATAACTCCATTGGAAGGCAAGACACCGGCACAAAAAGAAAAAATTTTACAAGGTCAAGCGGATCTAGGCTTAGCTTTACCGGAAGGACGAACACCATCGGAAAAAGCATTAATCGCTAAGGTTAAGGCATCGGCTAAAGCACCATCTGTTATCCCAATTCCATCCGAAAAGCTACGTAAAGCAAAAGCCGCTGGTTTAATCACTCCTCTAAGTGGTAAGACACCAGAACAGAAAGAAAAAATATTAAAAGGATTAGCAGCGCATGGAATACCACTACCAGAAGGGAAAACGCCTTCTGACAAGAAACTGATAGATAAAGTTAGAAAAGATATAGGACTTCCACCTGAACCTAAAACCCCATCGGCCAAAGAAAAATATAATAAAGCGTTAGCTGCAGGATTAATAACTCCATTGGAAGGTAAAACAGCTGCACAAAAAGAAAAAATATTAAAAGGGCAAGCTGATTTAGGTTTACCTTTGCCAGAAGGTCGAACACCATCAGAAAAAGCATTAATAGCTAACATTAAAGCAACTGCTAGAGCACCGTCTGTCATTCCCATCCCATCAGAAAAACTGCGAAAAGCTAAAGCTGCTGGTTTGATTACCCCCTTAACGGGTAAGACACCGGAACATAAAGAAAAAATTCTAAAAGGATTGGCAGCACAAGGTATACCATTACCTGAAGGGAAGACTCCTTCTGAAAAACAAATTATTGATAAAGTTCGAAAAGATATGGGACTTCCACCAGAGCCTAAAACCCCATCGGCCAAAGAAAAATATAAAAAAGCGTTAACTGCCGGGTTAATAACTCCATTGGAAGGTAAAACAGCTGCACAAAAAGAAAAAATATTAAAAGGGCAAGCTGATTTAGGTTTACCTTTGCCAGAAGGACGAACACCATCCGAAAAAGCATTAATAGCTAACATTAAAGCAACTGCTAGAGCACCGTCTGTCATTCCCATCCCATCAGAAAAACTACGAAAAGCTAAAGCTGCTGGTTTGATTACCCCCTTGACGGGTAAGACACCGGAACAAAAAGAAAAAATTCTAAAAGGATTGGCAGCACAAGGTATACCATTACCTGAAGGGAAGACGCCTTCTGAAAAACAAATTATTGATAAAGTTCGAAAAGATATGGGACTTCCACCAGAGCCTAAAACCCCATCGGCCAAAGAAAAATATAAAAAAGCGTTAGCTGCCGGATTAATAACTCCATTGGAAGGTAAAACAGCTGCACAAAAAGAAAAAATATTAAAAGGGCAAGCTGATTTAGGTTTACTTTTGCCAGAAGGACGAACACCATCAGAAAAAGCATTAATAGCTAACATTAAAGCAACTGCTAGAGCACCGTCTGTCATTCCCATCCCATCAGAAAAACTGCGTAAAGCTAAAGCAGCTGGATTAATAACTCCCCTAGAGGGGAAAACTCCAGAACAGAAAGAAAAACTACTTCGAGGTTTAGCACAACATGGAATTCCATTACCTGAACCAAAAACTGCATCTGAAAGGAAGTTAATGGACAAAGTTCGAAAAGATCTCGGCCTTCCGCCGGAACCCACAACAGCTGCTGAAAAAACCAAATATAACAATGCTTTGGCAAAGGGAATAATTACACCAATGGAAGGCAAAACACCTGCCCAAAAAGAAAAAATACTCAGAAAGCAGGCCCAAATGGGTTTACCTTTGCCAGAGGGCCGTACACCATCAGAGAAAGCTTTAATAGACAAGGTTAAGGCAACTACGAAAAAATTGCCATCAGCTATGATGACCGTCCCGTCAGAAAAAATTAGAAAAGCAAAAGCAGCTGGAGTTTTGACTCCGCTGGAGGGAAAAACTCCAGAACAAAAAGAAAAAATACTTAGAGGTTTAGCGGATCATGGAATACCATTACCAGAACCAAAAACTATATCTGAGAAAAAAATAATTGATAAAGTACGAAAAGATGTGGGACTACCGCCCGAACCTAAGTCTCCATCTGCTAAAGAAAAATATAACAAAGCATTGGCTGCTGGTCTTATAACACCATTAGAAGGTAAAACAGCAGCCCAAAAGGAGAAAATTTTAAAAGGTCAGGCCGATTTAGGGTTACCTTTACCAGAAGGACGAACATCTTCGGAAAAAGCACTGATTGCCAGAATCAAAGCTACAGCTAAGCCATCAGCTGTTGTCCCTATCCCTTCAGAGAAACTACGGAAGGCAAAAGCTGCAGGTTTATTAACTCCTCTAGAAGGAAAGACACCAGAACAAAAAGAAAAGATACTTAAAGGACTTGCAGAACATGGGTTGCCTTTGCCTGAACCAACTTCGCCGTCAGAAAAGAAATTAATTGACAAAATACGTGCCGAAACTAAACCAACGCCTTCAGATAAACTGCGGCAAGCTAAAGCTGCTGGTTTATTAACTCCGTTAGAAGGAAAAACACCCGAACAAAAAGAAAAAGTCTTACGGGACTTAATAAAAGCAGGCATACCCCCACCTGAACCCAAAACTTTGTCTGAAAAAGAATTGGTACGGAAGCTTCGAGATGAAGTAGGCTTACCACCAGAGCCAGAAACACCGTCATTAAAAGAAAAATATCGTAAATTACGAGCAGCAGGAGTAATAACGCCACTTGAAGGGAAAACACCTGCCCAAAAAGAAAAAATTCTAAGACGAATGGCGGAGGACGGTGTACGATTGCCCGAAGGAAGAACTCCGTCAGAAAAAGCATTGATTGCTAAAGTTCAAGCACAAGTTGGTGGCAAACCATCTCGACGAAAAGTTAGTGTTGGTCCTCCAGCGTTGCCACCTGATGAAGCTAGGAAATTAGATCTAAAAACAGCAAAAATAATGAAAGAAGGTAAAGGGCCCAGTGATGAATGTATATGTCCTCTTTTGACACCTGAAACTGAAAGAGATGTGAAAAAAACCAAAATAAAACCATCTGGAATTCCCTCACAAAAATTAAAAAAAGCTAAAGCAGCAGGCTTATTAACTCCACTAGAAGGAAAATCTCCGGAACAAAAAGAAAAAATACTAAAAGGGTTAGCACAGCAGGGGATTCCGTTACCTGAACCAAAAACTGTATCTGAAAAGAAACTGATGGATAAAGTTCGAAAAGATCTTGGTCTCCCGCCAGAACCTAAAACTGCAGCTGAAATGGAAAAACAAAGAAAGGCAACGGCTGCTGGACTACTAACTCCTTTAGAAGGCAAAACTCTGGCTCAAAAAGAAAAAATCCTACAAGGTCAAGCTGATTTGGGTATGGTTTTACCAGAAGGACGAACACCATCAGAGAAAGCATTAATAACTAAAATTAAAGCATCGGCTAAAGCACCATCTGCTGTTCGAATTCCATCAGAAAAGCTGAGAAAAGCTAAAGCAGCTGGTTTATTGACTCCACTAGAAGGGAAAACTACAGACCAAAAAGAAAAAATACTCAAAGGATTAGCGCAACATGGAATTCCATTGCCTGAAGCAAAAACAGCATCAGAAAGGAAAATAATGGATAAAGTTCGAAAAGATCTCGGTCTCCCGCCAGAACCTAAAACCGCAGCTGAAAAAGCGAAATATAACAAAGCTTTTGCAAAAGGTTTAATAACACCTTTAGAAGGCAAAACACCAGCTCAAAAAGAAAAAATACTTAAAGATCAGGCTGCAATGGGCATACCCTTACCAGAGGGCCGTACATCATCCGAAAAAGCATTAATAGACAATGTTAAAGCTACCACCAAAAAGCTGCCATCGGCTGCCTTTGATGTCCCATCAGATAAAATCAAAAAAGCAAAAGCTGCTGGGTTAATAACACCACTAGAAGGGAAAAGTCCTGAACAGAAAGAAAAAATACTTCAAGGGTTAGCTGAGCATGGCATCCCGTTACCTGAACCAAAAACTGCTTCGGAAAAAAAAATTATGGATAAAATTCGAAAAAAATTGGGACTTCCACCAGAACCTAAAACCGAAGCAGATAAAGAAAAATACAAAAAAGCAACCGCCGCCGGACTTCTTACTCCATTGGAAGGCAAAACAGCAGCACAGAAAGAGAAAATCTTACAAGGTCAAGCTGACTTAGGTATATCTTTACCAGAAGGACGAACATCATCAGAAAAAGCACTGATAGATAAGATAAAAGCATCAGCCAGAGCACGATCTGCTGTGCAAGTTCCATCAGAAAAGCTGCGAAAAGCTAAAGCAGCTGGCTTACTAACACCTTTAGAAGGGAAAACTCCAGATCAAAAAGAAAATATAATCCGAGGATTAGCACAACATGGAATTCCATTACCTGAACCAAAATCAGCATCTGAAAGGAAAATAATGGATAAAGTTCGTAAAGATCTCGGTCTTCCGCCAGAACCTAAAACCGAAGCTGAAAAAGCCAAATATAACAAAGCGCTGGCAAAAGGTTTAATAACCCCTTTAGAAGGCAAAACACCAGCTCAAAAAGAAAAAGTGCTCCGAGATCAGGCTGCAATGGGCATTCCTTTACCAGACGGCCGTACTCAATCCGAGAAAGCGTTAATAGATAATATTAAAGCCACTACTAAAAAACTGCCGTCAGCGGTCTTGGAGATCCCGTCAGATAAATTTAAAAAAGCAAAAGCGGCTGGATTAATTACACCACTGGAAGGAAAAAGCCCTGAACAAAAAGAAAAAATACTTCAAGGGTTAGCAGAGCATGGGATTCCATTACCTGAACCAAAAACTGCATCGGAAAAAAAAATTATGGATAAAATTCGAAAAAATTTGGGACTTCCACCAGAACCTAAAACCGCAGCTGATAAAGAAAAACACAGAAAAGCTACAGCAGCAGGTCTACTTACTCCACTAGAAGGTAAAACACTGGCACAAAAGGAAAAAATTCTGCAAGGTCAAGCTGATTTGGGATTGCCTTTACCAGAAGGCCGAACACCGTCAGAAAAAGCTTTGATAGCTAAAGTTAAAGCATCAACCAGAGCACCATCTGCTGTTCCAATTCCATCAGAAAAGCTGCGAAAAGCAAAAGCAGCTGGCTTAATTACTCCTCTGAAAGGAAAATCTCCAGAACAGAAAGAAAAAATACTTCGCGGTTTAGCACAGCACGGAATACCATTGCCTGAACCGAAAACTGCTTCGGAAAAGAAAATAACAGACAAAGTACGGAAAGATCTTGGACTCCCGCCTGAACCCAAGACTCCATCGGCCAAAGAAAAATACAACAAAGCTCTAGCAGCAGGATTTATTACCCCATTAGAGGGAAAAACACCAGCTCAAAAAGAAAAAATACTTAGAAAACAGGCTGAAATGGGTTTACCGTTGCCAGAAGGCCGTACACAATCAGAAAAAGCACTAATAGATAAGGTCAAAGCTACTATTATCAAGCCACCATCAGAAGCACCATCTGTGATTCCATCAGTAAAGTTACGCAAAGCTAAAGCAGCTGGTTTATTAACTCCTCTGGAGGGCAAATCCGCAAAACAGAAAGAAAAAATTCTTAGAGGTTTAGCAGAACAAGGCCTTCCATTGCCTGAAGGAAAAACACCATCAGAAAAATCTTTAATACATAAAGTTAGAACTGAACTAGGTATTCCTCCTCCAGCCAAAACACCTTCTGAAAAAGAAGTGGTGAAAAAGGCAAAAGCAGAAGGTCTATTAACACCACTTGCCGGTAAAACAGCCGCAGAAAAAGAAAAGATTCTTAAAGGATTGGCTGAAGCTGGTTTACCCATGCCTGAAGGAAAGACGCCTTCAGAAAAAGAATTAGTGCGTAAAGTAAGAACAGCAGCTGGCCTGCCACCAACGGTCACCCCTTCCGAAAAATTAGGTAAAATAAAAACTAAGTCGAAACAGATTGGAGCAATGCCATTACGAAAGAGTACTAAAGCTGTTGCTATTAGTACTAAACCTCCACCCCCTGGTGTAACCCAAGAATTTGAAGATATTGTTAGAACAACAACTTGTGATCGTGGGTGTGGTTGTGATAAAAAGAAAATTAGATTTAAACATAGTTATGTCAAAATAAGGGTAACATCCCCAGATATTTCTTCTTTATGTCCATGTCCTGAAGAATGCATACCAGGCGTTAAAGGAGGAGTATTTACCGACAATGAAGGAATCAAAGTTACTGTTGGCAGAGCCGTAGGGATACCATCATATTCCACTGAGTCAAAACTTATAATGAAACACGATAAAGTAGATTCTGAAAATACTTTGAAATGCATTTACTTAAATAAACGAGTTGTAATCGACAAAAATATAAACATTGTTGATGACTCTGAAGAGTCAACTATAACTGTTAATGACCGTTTTCAGTCCTGTGACGCTGGCGATAAATACACATATGAATATGCTGTTTATTCTACAAGTGATTCTAACGAGAGTCTATTTGATGATCATTTATTTAATGAAGCTAAAAGACTCTATACCTATATTTATGATTGTAATTCGCATGATTATTTCGGTAACATGGATGCTAATAATTATGACACAGAAGAATCAACTTGTTTTTCAGTTAATAGCTATGCAGCATTAAATATTTCACAAACGTCAACTAAAAACTCGTATTTAGCTTTCCCCTCGGTTACGTCTAGCTCTGAGTCTATATTAATTGTTAAAACGGAATCTTCTCTAAGTCTGACTACAAATTCGTACTTCAATGAGGCTACAACCATAAGTGTGATCTCTTTCATTGATAGCAATTTTTCTTCCAATGTTAGTCATTATTTAGTGTCAGAACATTTTGTGGACACTGATTCCGACCTGAACAATAATTATTTAAATGATAAAAGAAAATATAGTGCATATGACCATGGCAATATTATAAGCAACAAAAGGTACAATCTTTTTAAATATTGTGTTTAATGTTACTATATTGACATCTGATGAATATAAATTTGTATGTTTTCAGTGAAAGTTGTGGGTTTTACACAAGCTCTATGGAAAACTATCAAGCCTACACCCAAATTTACAGACCGCACGCCGAACGTTATTTAGACAATAATATTAATATGTTTTCATTATCTGAATCAATATTTCGTATAAAAGAAGAATCAAAATTAGGGCTTAAAGACTCATCGATTGTTATTATAAGTAATATTAACAGAGATCAAGATATTATAGGAGTAGTAAATAAAATTGTGAAAGGAGTTAAAGTAAGAAATGGATCATCGATTTACATTGTCGTGACATGCTCCGACTTCGAAGCAGAAAGTATTATGGATAGCAACTCTACGGTTTGTTTACGACTGTCAAATGTTTCTCATGAATACGTTGACAGTAGTAACGTTATTTCAATGAGTGTAAGTAAAGGTGAGTAGACTGTAACATTGGGCGCGGGGTTTTGACTTGTACAGAAATATATATGTTAGACAACTCGCATCTGCATAAGCGCGCGGTTAAACGAGCGCCGAAATCGGGCACGAATGCACGCGGCACGTGGTAGCTGCTGGCAGCCGCAAATGGCACGGATGTGGACACGTTCAGTCTTGTATGTGAGACCACGAACCGGCACCGCAAGTGTGACGCATGTTCGCTCCGTTTTGTGTTGAATACGTACCTAACCTATGTTAATTTCGTGATAGACTAACCGACCGCAGCGAATTTCGCAAGACAGTCCAGGACTAAATGCGGTAGTGCGGCTCTGCCGCCCGCCACAGTTGGCTGCTCTTGCGGTGTTCACCTTATGATCACCATCGTACCTGGTGTTGAGGAAAAACTTAGAGCTCATTCAAGACGCGATTTATTTGAGATGAGCGTATCTACTGCGAGGTTAGCATGAATAAGTGATTCAAGTCTCGTCAAACGGTGATCACAACGCATAGGAGTGTATGGAGCTGGTCCGTTTTTGCAGGTACTATCTAGACAATCGGCTGCAAACCTAACCTCCTTTTGGCCTTTGTAGCGAAGTTCTTATAACGAAGGTCGCTGATAGCTTAAACGAAACTTGGTTTTAGAGCTCTTTCCACAAATTCATACATCTGTGGTTACGTATGCTAGAACGCTGTTTTCAAGCGTTTAAAGTTACACTTAGCTGTCGTATAACACCGAAGAACACGCTCGCAAAGCACACACGTTCGCAGTCACGTAGCAGCCCCGCGTCCGCGAGTCCGTGAGCCTTTGCGACTCTGTGCACTTTGTCTTCTCATAGCTCTCCTAATAACACATTAAGTGATGCAATTGGAACCTCCAATATCTGTAGTAAATATTGTCAATTATCTGCTATCTGAAGACTCCGTTTCGAAGCGTTTCATCATTGTCTTCGATGGCGTCTGATTACGTGCAATTTAGCAATAATACCGTACTCAGCTACTTAACTAAATACCTAAACTTATTTTATTTTAGAACCAAAAGCACTGAAAAGTCCTTATGGATTTAAATTTAAGTCTGAACGTAAAGATAAAAGAGCTAACATGAAAGCGCAGAACATAAAAGAAGGTCATAAAAAATGTGAAGTAGTTGTTTTGTCCAAAGATTGTGGCACAAATAAAGAGTCACCAAAGAAGGAGGGTAGAAAAATATTTACAGCAGTTCGGGCAAATTGCAGTGTAGGTATGGACACCACAGAAGACAGGCCATGCTGTTGTTGTCCAGAGAAAATAGATAAAATTCATAATAAGGTATCTGGTGTACCATGTGCCGGTAGCGCTTTTTCCGATCTTATAATACCCATGATGACGAAAGAAAGTGAAGCACAAGGTAAGCTCTTGTCTCAGAATACTATATTCTATCCGTTCGCTGAGAACCAAGACTAAAATGCGAAGTGATGCGATATGGCGGCTTTGTTTGCGTGCTAATCGCCCCGCAGATTCATCACCACACGCAACAAAAGATCGCCAAAGATCAGTACAACTGATAGCATTTCCTTCGTTTTTTGACATGCCTTCCCGCACAATGCATGTTTTTAGTCACATAAGACCTTTGATCATCATTGGGCACTTCAATAGGCGTCTCTGTCTGTAGTCTTCGCAGTACCGTGCCACTGCGCGTTCGCATCAACATCGCTATGTAGATTGCCGTGTTTATTTCGAAAACTAAGATCATATTGAACTCTTTTATATTATCTGATAAATATTTCGAAAACTACGCAATCAATTACGACCTCCAGTGAATTACGTTTCACCAAAATCCCATCGACAGGTTGAGAAAAATAAGGTAACATTTATTTTTATGTTAACATCAAAATTATAAACCGATTATGATAACTCTCACTCATAACTATGAGATAGTTAGATACCATAGGCATAAATCTAACAGAGAGAATGAGAAGATTGCTATAACCCAAGATTCTTAAGAAGGTAAGAGACAGTGATTTTGTGCAAGTTGGCGAAATACACACGAAAAGCACATTGAGGGCTTTCTGGTAGCAATCACATGAGTCACCAACCCCCTTACCGCCAACTCCTATTGCGATTCAATAACTGAATAGAATGCTTATTCATACCAATGAATAAGCGACTCTATTCAATTTGAAATATTCATATAATATTCAATATTCAATTTGAAATAGAGTCGCTTATTCAGTGGTATGAATAAGTATTCTATTCAAGTCAGATACCAGTACCATAAATCTGAGCTGCAGTTTGATTTTCGCAATTAAAAAATCCAGTTGGAATCGGCTCCACATTAGCCGGTAGGGCCACAGTTTCCGACTGGTGTCTATTGTCAGAGTAATCACTTTAATTATATCAAAAATCTATTACGATTTCAGGTTTCAGCAGAGGTATAGTCAAGGGCAGTACATCCAAATGCCAGACAAATCAATCTAAATCTGTAGTGCTTCTGACGCCGTCGAATTCAACGCCAGTACCAGTAAAAGTGTGTAATATTCCGCCATGCAAGAATCCACAACTCAAGGAGATCAGAGCACGTATGATCTCACAATCGACCACATGTTTGCCTGAACATTTCGTGGATTTGTTTGAAAAAATAGGAAAGGAAATGACTTCTGTGTGTGTTGATACAGAAGGAATAATGAACTGCGGAGGCGGCATACCTTGCCCAAGTACGTTTTTCTTTTAACTTAAATCCATTTATCTATATAAAAATCCCGAAAATTGCTTAAGTTGTCGGCATTTTAAGCAATATTAAGGAATATTTCTCAAGTTGCCGGCAACTTTACTTCGTTACCAATTAATTTACTCAATTTTGTATGCTTGTGATATATTTAAAAATATGAAATTGAATGAAAAAATATAAAAAAATTGCACAGTGTATATTGACGAACCCGATGGTTGAATGCCTAGCAGTGGCTACTTTGACTATTTGATCGCAAATTCGATCCCCGCACAAGACAAACATTTTTGTACATGAACATGTCTGTTTGTCTTAATCTGGGTGTTTTCTATGTAGGTATTATATGTATGTTCTTACAAAAAAAAATGTATTTAAGTGTTATAATATATCAGTTATCTAGTACCCATAGAACAAACTTTGTATTGTTTGCGATATACTTTGTCGAGGAATATTTATTTATTATTTAAATGACGCACCCGCAGGACTAAGCAGGGTGACCAGCACCCTTTCCACCAACTCTTATTGCGATTCAATAACTGAATAGAATGCTTATTCATACCTACCAGAATTCATCTATTCAATTTGAAATAGAGTCGCTAATTCATTGGTATGAATAGGCATTCCATTCGGTTATTGAATCGCAATAAGAGTTGGTGGTAAGAGGGCTGATCAATTATATTTACCAGTTATTTCATTAGAAAAGTTTTTTTTATTTTTTTATACTACGTTACTTTTGTTTCATTTTACTTAGTTTCCCATTGCTTTTAACAGAAAAACAAAATGTAAAAGAAGACATGTGTGCCGGTCAGTGTAGCCATGTTAAAATGAATGATGGAAGAACGGTCAGATGTCAATGCGGTCCTACAGAGAAGAAAGTTAAATTGAAGCGACTGTGCCCGTGCGATGTATATACCAAAGAAATACGACCCCCAGGTGCAACCCCCTGTGGTACTTGTGGTGGACTACCAGATGAAATCGAAGGTATGACAAACAATGCTAGGGGACCATGACTTGATGACAGACACAATGGCATCATATGGCACAGGAACATGGAGTCAGCTATACAGACTCACTTTGCCGCTCACTTTTTTTCTCACTTCGACTAATTGTAATGTTGTGACTTGTGAGTCATGACCGACTTGTGAGTCACAACCACAGAAATCTAAATAACATGACACTAGATAGTCGTAAGCGTGACCTTGTTTGCTACTCGGATGACTCTCATAAACACCATATTAATAATAATAATTACGGGGCCTCTATGCGTGGGATCCATATCCCCGCGCACGCCTCCCAAATAACCTGGTTTATTCCGTGATTTTAAGAGAGATAATAATAATAATCTTTATTGAACTAAAGCGATAATAACATAATATTGATCGAAAAACTTAATTATTAAACTACTTAATTGAACATGTGCCGGATCTAGGAATGTTCCTGTGGTTCAGGATAATGTTAGTAGGAGTAGGACTGGTAGGAAGTAGGATACTAGCGTCGACCCGGGGCGAGGGTGAACACATTACTGGGACAAAAAATATCCTATTCTCCTATTTATAAATATTTATAGAATGGATAAATTCACCTGCCCGCCTAAGTGGAACTTGAACATACGACCTCTCGATTACCGGTCGAGTGCTCTTTCAACTGAGATACCAACAAGGTTTCTGATAGTGACGAATTTTATCCATATGACGAGCTCGGTGGTCGAATGGTTAGCAATGGCCACTTTGACTCCGAGGTCGCTGGTTCGATTCCCGCACAAGACAAACATTTGTGTGCATTAACATGTCTGTTTGTCTTGGTTTGGGTGTTTTCTATGTATTTACAAAAAAAATGTAAGTACATATATCAGTTGTCTAGTACCCATAACACAAGCATTGCGCTTAATTTGGGACTAGATGGCGCTGTGTAAATTGTCTAGAAATATTTATTTATTTATTTCCCTTTACTGCTGTAAACTCGCAGTGTGGCGCCATCTACCTATTAAGTATTACATTACTAAACAAGGCATAGCAGTCCATCGTTATAGATCAAATTGATAACACCAAACTTAGTAATTATTAGTTAGATTGATGATTTCGGCTAACTTGCCGACGATGGGGTGTAAGTGGTTCACCAACATCTTTGAACCAAAGCCAACTTCACCTGCACGCGGTGCACCCTGTTGACTGACAAACGAAGCTCTGGCGAAAAGAGAGGTAGGGAGCGTAATTGTAAGCTACCCGACTGGGGAATGTACCTCCACCTCACAGAATACCGCAGCCAAATAACAATTCCCTTGAGGGTTGTTGTGTGTATTTTATATTGCGAGCGTTAATAGGGCTACGGTAACCGCTTCAATTCAGGCGGGCCGTATGCTTGTCTGCCATCCGACGTAGTATAAAAAAAAACTTGCCGGTATATTATAAATTACTAGCTGACCCGTCAAACGTTGTTATGCTATAAAAGATAGATAACAACCTATTCTCAGACTTACTGAATATGTATATAAAATTTGATAAAAATCGGTCGAGCCGTTTCGGAGGAGTATGGTAACTAACATTGTGACAGGAGAATTTTATATATTAGGTCTACCTGATAAGCTGTCCCGACAGACGTTGTCATGTCTTCATAACAATGAATTTTGAATTCGATTTGGTTTCGCACCATCTGTCAAATGACTGACAGTTCTATCAAACGAATAGAGTTACATTAGATAAGTTAATATGGTTGTTAGATTTTCTTAAATTTTCTAATTTTTCGCGGAGATTACTTTTTTTTTCTTTCATACCATACTGCTTCTGACAATAGCAAATATAACAAAAAAAGAATTAGCGAAGTCGGTTCAGCAATTCACGCGTGAAGCCGTGACCAAGAGAAATAGGGGTTCATTGAGCTCATTGAGCTTGAAAAATTCCATTTTGGTCATGATGAGACCAGTCAATCAGTAATAGTATTTTTTTTTTCATAACTAAGTCCATATTCTTTTATTACTGTTTCAAATAGACCCACCATTGGTGGGTTCTTCGTCGATAAAATGGTCTAAATAATGCACCTGTAAAATGTCAAAAGTCGGTAAATTAACATGTTGTATAGATAAACCATTAATTAATTATTAAATAACCTGTTTTATTAAGCAACTAGAACAACAACCAGAAGGCCAATTCTCCTAATTTTTATACGATCGCAGATTGAAAGTTGACCGAATCGAGATTGAATTGTGAATTGACTAAAATTATATACTTGATTTCTATAATTAATTATTATCAATTCTTGTTGTCGACAAATTAACATTCTTAGTTTGTTTAATTTTCACTCATATTTCGATATAATCCCGCTTAAATTTAATTTTGAAGTTACATATTGTGTTACGAGAATACCAAATGTGTCATTTTTTAGATCGAGACTGGATCGAAACTGAATTTTGACTATATTTTAATTACGAGAATTGCCCCTCAGAACATAATATCTCGGAGTTTTGCAAGTAACTGGACTGGCATCTAGTCAAACTTCGTTGAAACTTCCAAACCCATTGTTTGCTATTCAAGATACTCTTTAACTAATCTGCTCTAGATAGTGTAACTAGAGCTGAGGAGGCACTCAAACACGATTCAATGAGCACTAGTGAGATGAAAATCACTTGTTGTTGTTCGCCTTTAGCGCTCTCCATCTTTGGTACACCTTCGCCATATCTACCTATTTAAACTGTACTTATTATATTTTTGAAGAGAAAACTTAATTAGCGGCGTTTTTGCACTTTTTGAGTTGCGTAAAAAATGTTAAACTCGCGTCAGTACACGTGGCCTGATCAAAAATTCATAAGACGGAGGGAGCGGGCGAGAGGAAGTGATATCCCCCTCCCTTTCTACCGCGCGGTGAAAATGTATGCCTACTCCTGCTGTTTATTTTTAATCTAATATAAATTGTCATGTTTGTGTTAGCGCAATAAATGAATATTGTATTTTACCACATAAATGATAGTACTCTTATACTGATTAATAAAGCAATTCGTGCGAAATTATTCCCTATCCATTTCAAAATATTCAAAAATGCACAACGTTAATGTTCAAGTTTTCACTTCTGCTGGCACTCCCTGAATGCAACCCGTTTTATTTTTACCCGTATAATATGTTATATATATCATAGTAAAAAAAGTTAAGCTCAAATCTTCTTACAGGTGCAACAACTGGAAAGAAACCTTGTAAGTGTGACGAAAAGAAAACAAAAAAGAAAAACAATAATAAGAACACGATCTGCGAGTGTCCGCAGATACATACAAGACCAGATGATATACAATTACGAACACAACGAGCGCAAGCAATAGAAGAAGACGAATATGACTATGAACGTTTTAATAATTTCGAGTGGGTAGATGTTAAAGAAATAAGAAAAATGAAGTCAGATTTGACCCAGACCACCTCAGGGTTTACAATGAATATTGTACCACGACCGCCAATCCAAGAAGAAATGAGTTTTGAAGAGGCTTTAGAATATTTTGGTGTCCAGCAACCTTCTCCTGTTCCTGCAAAACGTGATGAAGGTTGTACTTGTGATGACCCAGTCGCTGTTACAGATGCTGTGCCAGCGCCAGCACTACCACCTTTACCTCCAAACTTCGATTGTTTATGCCCTACTGATGAATCGTCTGCAATCGGACCTGATCAGAACATGGCGGGAATGGAATTTGAAGAAGGTGCACAGGCCCCTTTTAAAGGAATCAGATTAACTATAGGCGGTAAAGGTTCTGGGTCAACAGGCCTGGCAGGCATCTGTTGCTTTGACATGATACAAGAGGCCAATTGTACGCATTTGGCTCACGCGCAATCTGCTTAGATTTAATTTAGCACCTATATTGAACACGAAAGGGCTATCAAACTATCGTCTGTCAATAATGTTCTTTTGTAGAAATTTTTGTGACTTTGAATTTGTATTTTTATTATATTGGTTGAATCATGAGTATCATTACTTATTTTTGTTTTTTTTTTCTACTTAGATTACCAAGATCGACGTTTTTATGCTGTCATGTCAAAATAATATGTAGCATTCACCTGCAATATTTAAGGAACTGCCCCCTTACCACCATCTTGCAATAGAGTCGCTTATTTATTGGTATGAATAAGCATTCTATTCAGTTATTGAATCGCAATAAGAGATGGTGGTAAGGGGGCAGTATCTCTAGGGGATATACTGCTCAAATAAAATAGTGACCTTTAGGCGGTTTGAAGTTGAGCCGCGTAGTGAAATATGCTCTAAACCTCTTCCATTTGTGGGGAGACCTGTATCCCAGCTGTGGGATGAATAAGGGTTAAAGAAGAAAAAGAATTGTTTACATTTGATATTATTAGAATACCTGGACGATCGACCTTTTTTGGAGATTTAGACGAAAACTATCTTAATTTTCCAGGTTTGAACCCTAACTATTAGACTGAGTTATCACCCCCATAAATTCCTATAATAAAAAACGGGTTGCACTCCGAGAGTGCCGGCAGAAGTGAAAACTTGAACATTAACGTTGTGCATTTTTGAATATTTTGTAATGGTTAGGGAATAATTTCGCACGAATTGCTTTTTTTATCAGTATAAAAGTAGTATCATGTATGTGGTAAAATACAATATTCATTTATTGCGCTATCGTGCACAAACATGTCAATTTATATTACATTAAAAATAAACAGCAGGAGCAGGCATACATTTTCGCCGCGCGGTAGAAAGAGAGGGGGATATTACTTCCTCTCCTACGCCGCGCGGCTGTCTACTCTCCCTCCGTCTTACGAACTTCCGATCAGGTCACGTGTCCTGACGCGAGATCTACATTTTTTACCCATCCCAAAAAGTGCACAACGCCGCTAAAGAAGTTTTCACTTCAAAATTTCATCGAATTCGTTGTAAAGAGCCGTTCGCAATGTCGTCTTAGCATGTTATTTATTTGTATACGAGAATTATTGTTGAGTTTGCTCGGTTTATTGGAAGTTTTGTGTAAATAAAGATGAAATCTTGTATCTGAATGCGCAGTGAGAATCTCTTATTTATTATTTATTTCTCATATCCAAGCTATGTCGTCGTTTATGCTAGTAGTGTTCATTTAATACTAAATCGAGGCTGTAGACATAGTACCAACAAAATTCTTACTAAAGATTTATCGAGTTTACGTAGCCAGAGAGGTAGTCAGTTTTGATATTTCCAAGTAACTTCATGTTTAATATCTTGAACTTAAAACTAATTAATAACTAATTTAACTTCGAGGTTTTCCCAGGACACCGCAGGATGGAGTTCTTCAAGAAACGCGTGAAGGGGTTTTTACAAGGTCGGCAACGAGTGAGTTATTAATACTTAGGTATTGCAGGCAACTATAATCTGTGATGACAGCTTACCGTCAAGTAGATGTATTGTTGTTTGTCACCTTGGTGGTACAAAAACAACTTTAGACTACTGACGAACACAAAAAAATAACAAGATTTTGTTAGTTGTAATTTAAAAAAAAGTTGTATTTAGTCTTTGTTCGGTTCTTTAGTTGCCTGTTCTCGTAGAGGTTAATGTGGAAATTACTAATAGGAAGGGATGGGGCCCACCAAACATTTCCACCACTGTGTCTCCTGCGTAGCCAGGATTAACAGCGGCGACCACCAAAAAGGCAATGAATAGTGAAGTCCGTTCAGTAAAACTCCGGCTGCCTTGGAAGTCACAACGAATTTAATCAGAAGAAATTATTAGGAGTAAGAAGCTTTTGGAAATCATGAAATTATAAATCGCAAATTTGCGGCGGTGAATTTTAATTTTTTGTAGATTATTGTGCATTGTCACGACTACCAAATTTCAGCTCCATCGGACTATCTATTAGGAGTAGTTCGGTTGACTGAATTAAGACTAGACTATTGCGTAGCAATATTTCGGTTGATACAAATCACCTGAAATTTTAAAGTTTCTGTAGTTAAATTTAAAGGATAAATCTGGTAACTTTCTTTTCTCTCGTTTTTCTCTTTTTTTTATTTTATTTTTGACGTGACAACGTTTTATAAATTGGTTAGCCGGGTGACACTTCAAGAAACTGGCTCACGTTATGCGCTTACAATGAGAGCGAGTGAAAGGCGCGTGCCTTTCACTCGCTCTCATTGTAAGAGCGTCCCTTCTAAGAGCGAGAGAGACAGACATAAAAAGTGAAAGGCATGCGTCCCTTCCACTCGAAAACATTTTACCACTCAAAGTCGTTGTCACGTAAAACTTTCGCCCGTATACCGACTTTACAGGCAACCAATTTTTATTTTTTACTGAACATTGGGAAGTGGGACAAATTTAATTTATAAGATTTGACTACATAAACTACGGTGAAACTTAATAAAAGCTTGCAAACGATTAAAATGCTTTTTTTTATGTGAGACCGCAAACGAGCATGTGGGTCACCTGGTGGAAAGCAATCACCACCGCCCATGGAGATCAGCGACACCAAGGGGTCGCCGATCCGTTGCCAGCTTGTCATTAGGTAATACCACAGTATAAGTTACGACCAGTATGGCCACTCCCTGCCGCTCTCTCATGTTGACCTCACCTCCCCTCTGAGACAAATCTGGAACCGTTTGTATGGAGCAGTACGCACACACGCACATTCAGTCTTTGCACAGATGTCAAAGTTTATGTAGTAGTAAACGACGCGATATTTGTATGGAGTGGCCGGGGTGTGGTAATACGTCGGGTGGCAGACAAGTTCGGCCCGCCTGGTGTGAAGTGGTTACTGTACGCAACGTGAAATGTCAAATTGTTATTTGGCTGCGGTATTCTATTAAGTGAAGACACTACAAAATGTTTTATTGATCTTTCGACCGAAATTTTGAATTGGGGTGTAAGCAGTTCATCAACATCTTTGAACCAAAGCCAACTTCACCTGCACGCGGTGCACCCTGCACCCTGGTGACTGACACGAAGCTCTTATGAAAGGAGAGGTAGAGAGAAGAAGAAGAAGAAGAAAACATATAGAGAGCGCAATTCGAAGCTACCCGACTGGGGAATGTTCCACCTCACAGAATACCACAGCCTAATAACAATTCCCTTGAGGGTCGTTGTGTTCTTGCGAGTGAGTGAGATCACCAGAAAGGAAGGAGATGCTGCGTTGGCAGCGGAGGTGGCTGCGCGCGAACGATATGTTTTGTTGCGAGCGTTAATATGGGTAAACACTTCACATCAGGCGGGCCGAATGCTTGTCTGGCACCCAACGTAGTATAAAAAAAGCAAATAGTAGCATGTATGCTATGGCCTTTAATATATAAATATTTTTAGGATTATGTACAAAATTGTGTAAAAACTAAAAGCCTCACGGTTGTCAAACAACGGCTAAAAAACAGCAACACCCAGCACAAACACTGCTCCACTCGCTTGCTGTTTCCCGCGAACACAGTACACCTGTGTTTGTTTGCCAAAAAGATTACACAAACAGCAAAAAACAAACACTCATCCACACGCTGGTGTTTGTTTGTAGCAAATTTTTACATTTTGACAATTGCGACTGTTAAATGAACCAAACCATCGTCTGAAAATGCTATGTGCTGAATAGTTGTCACAGTACGTCGTATAAGTAGTATACCTAAAATCACTTAACAGTTTTTTCATACGATGGTTTGGTTCATTTACCAGTCGCAATTGTCAAAATGTAAATTTTTTAAAAATGCACATATGTAGCAGATTTTGGTTTGACAACGACGACGACACATGCGTCATGATGCTGTGGGGCCCCCGGCCCCGGCCGCCGCGCCACGCCGGTATCTTACCGCGTGATTCGAATTTGGAACGCATTCGCATTTATTTAAATTTCGAACAAACCGCCGGCGCAAGTCGGCGCAAAAAAATATTTTCTATTTTTTTAATTTTCGTGCCGAAATTTAATTTCATTTAAAAAAATAATTAAAAAAAATAAAAAGGCGCCAGCCACAGCAAGACTGCAAGGCAGATAATAATATTTTTATGTATGTCATAATATTTTTATCATCTTAATCAAAACTTATTAAAATAAACAAATACAATAATAGAAAACTAAAGAAAATCGTGCCCGTGTGACACTACGGCATTCTTAGCTGGCTGCATTACCTCGCTGAATAGTAATGCTTATTCTCTAGGCAAAGAAAGAGCCAGCCATCTTGTCCCCGGCGGCGGTAATAAAACGCGAAAAGATTTCTTTCTGAAACCCCCCGTCTCTCTCTCTACTCTCTACTCCAAACTCGCTCGACACCCAACGGAAATATTGAAACTCTTGTATGAGAGATTCTTAGCTGCCGCCCCGGCTCTCGCGACAAATACTCTGAGATGAGAGGGTGCTAGTGTATCCGCACAAGTCGCTTCCCATGCTACCGCCCTCCCGCGCTCCTAAGGAATTAATGTCGTACCAACTGGCCTCTGGCCCTTGAAAAAACGGCAACATAAACGGACCCGTCTGTCTATGCGCAAATATGTCTAAGGTTGACTGCATAGCGAAATCAGTAGGTACCTTGCGCTGTGACGTAAGACGTTACTTTGGATATTATTGTAATAATAAATATTTAAAGTTATCTTTAAACGTTTATTTTGATTAATTGTGACTATGAAACGGCATTATAACCAGTTACTTTCCCGTGCTCCACTACATGTTTTACGCGGGTTGTAATTGTTTATTATGCAATCTAATGTTGTTTTCTATTGAAAATGTGGAATAAATATCAATATTCAACTTCCGAAAATTCCAATAAATCTCGTCTGATCAACGATTTGTAAAACGGTACAATATGTAAAATAAATATTTTACAAATTTAGATTAGATTGATGATTTAGAAAAAAGAAATACGTAGTTTAATGGTAATAAAAAATAAATCATTTTATCATTTAAAGAAAAAATTCAGTTGAGAATAGATTAGGTATATACCTAAGAGAGGTGCGCGGTGCGCTTTTGAACGTGCCGGACGTGTTAGTAAGACCTCGCGTAATTTAATAATATTAAAGTGTTATTTGTTTGATTTTGAAGTACTAACATATGAGTCGTATAAAATCAAAGTCGGCAAAGTAGGGTTGACATTAATTTTGGCAGTTGAACAAAAACCGTTAATTTTCAATTGAATCCACAGACAATAATGACAAACATTTTGTCATATTACTGTAACATGTGCTAAGTCAGAGACAGTCAAAAATATGAGTAAAAGTTAAGCAAAAAGATTCAAAATCACATTTAATTTACTAGATTGCCGACTTTGGTTTTGAATAATAAAGATAGCCGTATTTGAACCTAAACCAAGGCAAGATGGCCGTCTTTGGTACCAAACTTTGGTCTAGATTACCGCCTTTGTTTCTGATATATTTCGTGAGAATTAGGGTTGGCAACAAATAAAAACAAACACAAAAGTAATAAAAATTAAAGGCTTTAATTGAACTTAGAAATAAATAATCAGTTACATTAATTAAAAGCTCTTAAACTAGGCTATGGTGAAAAAAAATCAACATATTTAGTTATGAAAATGCTGTGCCCCTCCGTTATTTAAAACTAGTTTATATCGTTTTCAACTGGCTAGAGGTTGCGTTTTCTTTAAACGCTTCAGTCGCGTAAACATTAAAATTTGGTTTAGCAATGCAAAAGCTTTAAACGTTAGAGTTTACGGTGCAGTAGAAAATCAAAACGAACGAAAATATAATGGGCATATTTCTTTTAGATATGAATGTTAATATTTTCTTCTACAGGTTCTAAGCAGAAACAATGTTCTTGATCTGTTGGCGCTACTAGTGTCTCCTGACTTTCGAATACTTTATTGTAAAATTCCAGGTGTGGCGAATCTGGCCAGTCAGAGCCGAAATGTTTGTTAAGTAGTTTCTTGACGTCTTGCAATTTGTTTTTATTTACAGGTACGATATTGGACAAGGGTTCTGGGTTTATCATGGAGATATTTTTTCCGCGTTGACAGACACTTTCAAATTTACCCAGGTCTGTTTTATAATTTAACTCTCCACGGACTAGAACATTCCCTTTTTGTTTTGAACGTTTCAATACAAACCTTTTACATTCTTTAAATGCAACTGACCAGGAAGTCGTTTGTTTCAGTACCTTTTTAACGGCATCCCTCCAGTCGCAGACGATACAGTCGTCTCCGAATTTGACAACACTTGACGTTTCTTTAATAATGTTCGTTATTTCATCGGGATGTAACATGACATCCTTTTTCTTGAGTTTCTTTTCAATTACTCCAAACTGCCGATCAGCGGGCATGAAGGAATGCCCAGTAACTGGGAATACCAATTCAATTGATTTGATGGTATTATTTTCTAACAACCATTTACAGCAAGTTCCTAAAACAATGCAATTTTTATTTTGGCCACCGCATCCATCGGCGACCAAGCGTATGTGTGAAATTCCACTTTTTTCCGAAACGTTCAGCCTGTGATATAAGGCTGATGAAATAAGATTCGAATCTTTGTTGTATTCATTTTCAGTGCAGTAATATGCGAAAACGTTACGCGGTGTCAGGGGATCTTTTGAAGTACCTTCTACCATTGTCAAATTGTAATAGTACAATTGTCGACTATAATATGTCGATTGATCTGGCAACTTCGGGAGGGGTAAATTTTTTTGGCAGTCGAACGAAATTATTTTAATGTCGTCCTGTGCCTCCCTTAATTTCTCAAAAAAAGCTTTAGCTCTCAAGCTGTGAATACGTTTATCAACCATTAGGGCATTCTTTTTGATAGGGTCAGCTTCTATTTTGATTTTTTCGATCAGTTCCAAGCACGTGGAACACACGTCAGTTTTTGGGGTCCCAAATCCGATATTATAACAAGTATTGAAAATACGCCGAAAATAAGATTTCTTCACTTCTGGAAGAACATATTCACTTTTTAGGTACATATTGTATAATTTATTAATATTTAATTCGGATGGTAAATATTTTCTTTCGGCTGTCTTCGATCTGCGACAATAATGGGATTCCACGCATTTTAATTTTGAAATAAAGTTATGTACAGACTGTTTCCGCTCTGCGTACTTCGCTGTTTTGTGATCTCCTCCGCGGTGTTCCGTCCCGACTTCTCCACTGTGATAAAACTTTTGCATTATAAATGCCACTCTGTGCTTAGTGATACCGAAGATATGTAAAAAAAATTTTTGACAAATAGGTATTCTCTTCTTATCAGCGATTACTCCATATTTAATTATTGTCTGTTTTTTTCCTTTATATTTGTGTAGATTTTTTTTATTTTGATTTGTTGCTGTAATTGTGCAAAATTTTAAGAGAATAGCATCTTGTTCTTTTTTGCTTGAATGTGAATAAAAATCCTTATGAATTCTTAGCAAATTGGACATTGTGAGTTTACAGCATTTAAACGATGGTGTGTTGTGGTTACAAATGCGTTGTGGCAAGTATTTTGCAGTATACCTGAAGACAAAAAAGCAAACAGAAACCATTAATCAAAATATACTTATAACAGTACATAAATTAATTAAAATCGAAAAAAATATTTCATCACAATCGGTATAGACGCAAATGCATAACAGACAGAGTTACTTTGACATTTATAATACTAGACTTGCGCCCCTTCACCCGCGTGGAGTTCGGTTATATCGCGCTCCTTAAAACATGTTAAAATTTCGCAACAATAAGTAGCCTATGTCCGTTCCTTAAGGTTCAATCTATACCAAATTTCAACAAAATCAGCTAAGTATTTTAGGCGTAACAGCATAACAAACAGACAGAGTTCATTAAGCATTTATATTATATTATATAAGTATTTAGTATGAATTATATTATATTATAACGATTGAGAAACAACTACAGCGAGTATAAATAAATAAATAAAAAGTTAGGACTTAATTTTCATACAGCATATTAACATAAGTTAGGCCACCGTACGTACATTTATATTTCAACTACAGAATAAAAAAAAATATTTGTAGGTACACAGCCCTAGTGTAAAAATATTGTAAACGTACTGTTGTACTTGCCTCTGTTTTTTCAACACGTTTTTCTTCCATGTCTCGGGTTTTCTACTCCTTTTTCTTGCTGTATTATTCGTAGTCGGTGTTGGGTTAAGCTCCATTGTGATAGTTAACTTTATTTAGATAAGACAACACTAATAATTCAACAAAAACTCGCAACAATCTTCTATGAAATTAATACAATCCGCCATTTTGAAACGCCATTGCTACTAGTAGTGGGCGTTATGTAGCATAGATCGTTTTCCAAACGTTGCCACTGAACTAAAACGCAAACGTTACGGGTGACTTTGACAACGATCTATTTTTCAAAACGTCTTATGGTCCGCTCACTCATCGTTGCGAGTTATATAATAAGTTCCATAACCATCACTCGTTATCTACTGACACTTATATGTCTATTTTCCACAACGTCATTCTTAACGCGCAATGTAGATATGCCATACTATAACGATCGCAACGTATCGCGACGAAAACTCGGCAACGTGGAAACATAAACAATGAACGACTGAAATGAATGAATTGAATTAACGTCTAAAGAATACACATCTCTTTCCCACCAGCCGTTATACGTAGGCGTAAAAGAGATAGTTACTATATTTAGTGAGTTATGATACGATTAAATTTTAGGTACGATTGACCTTTGACATTGTGTCAAATACTTTGACATCTTAATCTAAGAGCATAAGGTCGTTTTTTGATAGTTACATAAAATAAACAATTTCTTTGATTTGTTTATATGACCTTGAAAGCACTTGTTACAGTTATGTTCTCAACAGAACTATAAATTAATTTGTGTCTTATTTGTCTTTGGGTCGATAGGTCACGTCACGGCCAAATTAATTTCAAAAAGTAAACTATGAAGGGAAGTTCATTTTCTTGTCGTGGTCGATTAGCTAGTTATCTCAGTCTCACTTACGGATAATCGCCATGAATATGCACAATATTGAATCAATCGTATAATAACGACTTAACGTCAGCAACCAAAAACGGACTCGTTACAGAATGTTTCGAAAATTCGATATAACAAAACGGTTGCGGTTGCGAAATAGATCGTTGTGTAAAATAGACGTTTCGGGAAACGTTATCGAAACGCTGACAACGTTATGTTATGTTACCTTGAAAACGCGTAACGACCCATGTCTATTTGCGTTGCGCGCGCATACTTTTAGTACTGAGTTTTGGTCGACTGTCAACGATCTTCCTTCAAAGTTGACTTGACTTTTCTTTTGCAGTTATACGAATTTCACTAGTTAAAAATTCTAATTTTTATTGCATATACGTTGTGTTCAGTTCTTTTCTGTTGTCTATTTAACTTCCTAAATTTTCTACTATATTTTATACTAATTGTTTCGCTCGTGCACCTTCTGTTTTTCTTGTTTCTCTTTACTCTTGTGTGTACATAAAAAACTATTTCTATCTTCCATTTGTTTGTTTCTCCTACTCCTACACACATTACCTATCTGGGACGCTCTGTCCAGGAGCTCCCATACTACGGGGCTACCCTTGCCCCGATTGGTGCCCGCTTGGTGTTTCAACACTAATCACAAAATCAAACAAATAAACAAATAACAATAATTTGAACAAATGAAAAATAAATATCCATTCAAGTCACATAAAATGGCATATAAATAATCCTTTTGGTTTTGTGTATTTAACATAAAAACCACAGAGCACGAAATCGCGGCCAGACGGGCGCGGCGATTTCGTGCTCTGTGATAAAAACCTTTTTATTATGAAAATAGTTTAGAGGCTCAATAAAAATTTTCAATAAATAATAATACGACCATGAGTATTATTATTTATTGAAAATTTTTATTGAGCCTCTAAACTATTTTCATAATAAAAAGGTTTTTATCACAGAGCTTACATTACATTTATTTAATTTTAAAATCATCTGGGGTAGCTTCGGGCCTGACAGTGACTATAATCTGAGGTCTAAGATTTCTTGTGTTCTCATCTAATAAATAAAACGGATGTTTGCCCAGCAAACACCAGTCAAGCCCCATGTAGTAAGTCTGTCTAATGTCCAATTCTCTCCCTCCATCCTGTTGGTCCAATGTCCCAGTATAATTTCTTAAGTATACCTTAGCTTGTGTAATATAGATTATGGAGAGTGGTAGAAAATGCATATTGTTTAGTGTATATTTCTTTAGTTGGTAATAGTAGTAGTAGCATTATATTAGAATGGAATTTGGTGTCGATAAATGCGCGGTCGTCCATATACAACGCGGTAAAGTTGTAAATAGAGAAAATTTATAACTTTCAGAGACTATGACTCTCAGAACCATCTCCGAAACCGAAACCTATAAATATCTTGGTACGGCGGAGTGTTTAAGTATACAGGTTAGGGAGATAAAACAATCAGTGAAGGAACGTTTCTTTGGCCGTCTTTCAAAAGTACTGGAAAGTCTTTTGTCAGGTGGTAATAAGGTGCGTGTCTTCAATGGTTGAGTTATGCCTTTGCTTGTATACCTTCTGAATACTAGTAATAGTAGCTCTTTTTAATCACGGGTCAAGCCCGGTCATTTGATAGGCGTGCGCGGGGATATGGATCCAACGCGTAGAGGCCCCTTTGAGAAGTTTGATGTAATGTAGTAATCGTATTATTATGGTATTAATAAATATGTAATAACAGTAGTTAGTTTATTGAGTAGTTTGAGCAAAAAGTACTATGTTGTTTTAAGATATAAACTGTTCATCACAGCGTCAGCCTATTATCAGAATGAGTAACTTCTTCAAGATGAACGTTACAGGAGCAAACAAAGTCTGTTTCTTTTGCATATTACTAAATGGCAGCCAGTTGGCAGATGGTTTTATTATTAATTCATTTTTGTAGGAGATACAAAGTAATCCTATGGATAAGGCTTTAAAATACTCCGCTAGATATTCAATTCTCTTGCTAATGTCTGCGTATGTGACTGTGCTCAGTAGGTAACTCTGCGATGGAATGAATAGCCTTGCGAGTGTACGGAATACTTAAATTCTTAAAAGTGTTATTTTGATATTGTGTCGAGTTGCGCATTCTGATACTAGGGCCGATGACATGTAACGCATAGCCAGTGTTCCTAACAGTTTATTGCTACTGGTATGTGTGGGTATAAGTGGACAAAGTAAGCGTGGGCCAGTTAACCTGTTAAACCTTATGGTTTTTTTTTATAGTACGTCAACTTTCAGACAAGCATACGGCCCGCCTGATGTGAAGCGGTTACCGTAACCATATTAACGCTTGCAACATAAAATATCGCTCGCGCGCCGCCACCCCCGCTGCAAATGCAGCATCTCCTTCCTTTCTGGTGACCTCAGTCACTTGCAGGATCATAACAACCCTCAAGGAATTGTTATTTGACTGCGGTATACTGTGAGGTGGAGGTATATTCCCCAGTTAAGTAGCTTACAATTACGCTCCCTACCTCTCTTTTTCGCCAGAGCTTCTTTTGTCAGTCAGCAGGGTGCACCGCGTGCAGGTGAAGATGGCTTTGGTGCAACGATGTTGATGAACAACACTCCAAATTTTGGTTGTATTATTTATGGCTCTGACAAAGTGCTATTAGTTTCAGAATAATATTGAAGTACAATTTTGCAGTATTTTTTATATAATTTAATGCAGATGAAACAGTCACAAACAAAGCCTATTCACAGCTGTTTTATATTTCAACTAGCTCTTTCGCTCCTGGCTTGGCACTTGTAGAATCTTGTTTTTTATATAAATAAATGCATGTCTTGCAATAATAATGGTACAGGCATGCTTTTCAATAATAATGGTATAGGCAACAGGTGTATCTTTATAAAATTTCTCTGTACAGTGTGTATGTGACTGAACTTCTAAAAAGCTGAACAAATTTTAATGATTTTTTTTGGACCCTGGATGGTTTAGACAGATTCACAACTAGACCTGATAGGTGAAATTTGGATTGGACAATGTCCGTCGAATCAATTAATTTGATATAGTTTTATCCAATAAAGATGATAAATATTTAATTAAATAATATTGTTATTGGAATTCCTATTAAAAATCAATGGTATGTCCATACGATTTTCCCTTCCTTATTTATTAATAATACTTAGTAATTAATTTTCAAAATTGATTGATATTGTAAGTAATAGTAGATTTTTTGTGATGTCATTTTTTTTCTGCGTAACTCGTCTACACGTGGTGTATCGTGCCGACTAGCAAAAGAGGCTTTTCCGAAAGAGAGGGACGTGGGGCATTTCAATCACGACTGGGAAAATATCTCCACGGCAAAGAAGATCGTAGCCAAATAGCAATATTTTGAGGATTGTTGTGCGTGAAGTTATCAGACATGAGGAGATGCAGCGGTAACCTCGGAACTTGGGAATGCCGCGTTAGAGAGCTTTTCATCACGCGAGCAAATCGTAACCACTCGTAACTACTCGTAACCGCAGGCTATTACGACGAGCTCGGTGGTCCAATGGTTAGCAATGGCCACTTTGACTCCGAGGTTAAGGGTTCGATCCCCGCACTAGACAAATATTTGTGTGCATGAACATGTTTGTTCTGTTTGTCTTGGTTGGGTGTACTGTATATATATGTTTACATGTATGTATTTATAAAAAAAAGTATTTAAGTATAATATCAGTCATCTAGTACCCATAGTACAAGCTTTGCTTAGTTTGGGACTAGATGGCCGTGTGTAATTTGTCTTGAATATTTATTTGTTTATTCATTTATTACTTACTACTCGTAACCACTTTACATCAGCCGGGTTCACCGGATGCCAAACCCATGCATATACCGCGCCGCGACGTGTTATATAAAATAAACAAAATGAAAATATTACTCTGCATTTTTTTTTTTTATGTGAGAAGGCAAACGAGCATGTGGGTCACCTGGTGGAAAGCAATCACCACCGCCCATGGAGACCAGCGACACCAAGGGGTCGCCGATCCGTTGCCAGCCTTAAGCCATAATCTTCGAGATTGTTTTTTATTTTTTTAACTTTTAGTTGCATCCGTAAACTTACAAACTAGGCTATCGCAAAAAGAGATAAAGCACAAGCTGCCGACTGGGGAATTACCTCCATCTTACAAACTTACTGCAGCAAAATAACAATTCCCTTGAGGTTTGTTATGGTGTTCATTGTAAGTGAGTTCACCATGAAGGAAGGATCCCGCATTGACAGCAGGGCGGCGCGCCAGAAAAAATGAAGCTAAAATTAAATATTCTTGAAACTTCATTCAAATTAGAAATAGGTCCGTACACGGCAAACTATGTAGATAATAAAGAAGTCCTTAGACCGTGGTGAATGAGCGTGTGTGCGTGCAACGCCATACGAACTTACATATTCTTCTCGGAGCGATGTGACGTCCATACGTGGGAAGTTCAGGAATTGTCCATGCTATCTATTGTTATATTATTAATATTGTACTACACTGTCCCAGGCAATATTAGTTGAAATTCTTCAAGATTGGTGTACGGTGTACCTTCACTGATTGTACCTGTTATCCATATTATGCTATTTGAAACTTCTTTCAAAACTTGACTAGCCTGGAGGTCTGATGGCTAGCATTGTTGGACTCCAACAAGGGTCGCGGGTTCGATCCCCGTACAAGACAAATTGTGCGCATGAACATGTCTGTTTGTTTTGAGTGTTTTATATTGGTATCGATGTATTTACAAAAACAAAAATTAAGGATGTTTTCACTTATCTAGTTACAAGCTTTTCTTGGTTTTGGGGCTAGATGGCGTTGTGTAAACTGACCTAGGAATATTTAATCTGCACCAGCTGTTGCTAAAGCGAAGTACCCTCTTAAGTAAGTAGTTTCATACCATATATTATTGCATACGCACTACAAAAATCTCATCTTTACGTTTAATTTGTTACCGAAATGACATAACCGCAAAACCTTAAATCTATGCCGAAATTATGTTAAGTTTGCACCTTTTTACAAGCTTATATTTAGTTTCATTACCGTTATTACAGACATCGTGTAATAAAATCTTGCAAGACCAATTTGACCAACTTCAAAATGTCCGATTGTACTAAAATTTGTCACTCATTTGACTTGGCGTGAAAATGCATGTTCACTAAAATGCCGCCATTTTTAATCCTAATTTATCTGCCTACACAAAATGGTGACTTATAATTTTCACATTAGCTCTTATGACATGGGTATTAAAAGATAGGGCTTGATGAGCCGAACACAACGAGTAGTAACCTTTTAGTTCTTTTTATTTATTTCCAACTAAAAAAAGCTTTGTCGTTTTACCTACAGCAGTACGGCCCGCTTGATCTAAATCTGTTATAGTACGTATATTGTTAGCAATTCAAAGCGAATGTGAAGCGATCCGAAGTAACATGACATTTAAAAGCCGGCGCATTCTACGTGCGGATGATCACGGAGGTCACTTCAATAGGCGTCGTAGGATGTTATATTTATTTTTTAATTACCTACCTACTTCTAAGTTGTACAGCTGAGAGTAGATCACGCTTGACAATCACAATGCAATTCTAACTCTTATTATATACAGGATAAGATTGGTACAACGGTCGAAGTGTGAAGGTTGACGTACTCTTAGCTGTACTCACCTATGCATCTGATTTTAAGTAATGAAACTCTTTGTGTTACTTATTATTGTTATTTTGTATTGTGTTTATCGTATTTATTTTTCTATTGCATTTGTAGTATGTATGTAATCTCTTTAATATACCACAAAACAATACAAATAAAAGTAGACAAATAAATTAAACAGTATAAAGGCGGGCTTATCTCTGAAAGAGATCTCTTCCAGCCAACCGTAGAGTGCTTGAAAGGATTCATCATAGGCGTGCTTAAAACAAATAGATTAATAACGTAAAGAAGAAATATATAGTATGTGTGTAATTTACGTAGCGTTCAAATAAAAAAGTCTATATCTATATAACAATTTAATTGAACAATTATTTACGTATTTCATTCCCTTATAATGCAAAACTGTAGACACATAGAGCGTTATGGTTATTAACTAATACTTAGTTTATAGTAAGGTGAAAGTGCAATTGCATATCAGGGATGGTAACTGTATCAAAAATAAATATGAGGTGTACTGTATACGCCAGGCCTGTGTGCCTTCGTATAATTGTTATGTGCCAAGTCTACAATAAATGTCACTATAATTCCAGCCGCCGTTCGAGAATGTCCAACAATGGAAGGAAACGCTCGGGTCCGGCTTCCGGCCGCCCCTCCAAGATAAGAAAAACCCGCAAGCCGTCATCAGAGGAGGACGATAGCGACCACTCCACCGTGTCCGATCAGCCACAGCAGGAGGCGCCACGGTCGCCTTCCCCCATTGACGAAGAGCCAGCGATCAAGTTACCTCAGGTATCAAAGGACTAAGGTCAGAATACATCGCGTCTGTTCTTGGCTCACTTGTCTCTTTGGACTCCACCAGAGACCTGTACTGCTGTAGACTCACAAATATTTTGCAATGAATTTTTTAAATAATGAAGAGGAAACTTTGGTAGATTGTATTCCTTGAAATTTACATGGATTAATCACTTGTCTCTTTGGACTACACCAGAGACATGTACTGCGGTAAACTCACAAATATTTTGCAATGAATTTTTTAAATAATGAAGAGGAAACTTTATTGTATTCCTTGAAATTTACCTGGATTAATCACTTGTCTCTTTGGACTACACCAGAGACATGTACTGCGGTAAACTCACAAATATTTTGCAATGAATTTTTTAAATAATGAAGAGGAAACTTTATTGTATTCCTTGAAATTTACCTGGATTAATCACTTGTCTCTTTGGACTACACCAGAGACATGTACTGCGGTAAACTCACAAATATTTTGCAATGAATTTTTTAAATAATGAAGAGGAAACTTTATTGTATTCCTTGAAATTTACCTGGATTAATCACTTGTCTCTTTGGACTACACCAGAGACATGTACTGCGGTAAACTCACAAATATTTTGCAATGAATTTTTTAAATAATGAAGAGGAAACTTTGGTAGATTGTATTCCTTGAAATTTCCGGGGTAATTACACTGGAAGCTCCTAAAGCCCACTGCTACACAACTGGGCGACTATTATACTAACTTAGTGACTAAGCCAAACCCTAACCTAGTATGAATCTCTCTCGATTGATAAAATTTGATAAAAATCGGTCGAGCCGTTTCGGAGGAGTATGGTAACTAACATTGTGACAGGAGAATTTTATATATTAGGTCTACCTGATAAGCTGTCCCGACAGACGTTGTCATGTCTTCATAACAATGAATTTTGAATTCGATTTGGTTTCGCACCATCTGTCAAATGACTGACAGTTCTATCAAACGAATAGAGTTACATTAGATAAGTTAATATGGTTGTTAGATTTTCTTAAATTTTCTAATTTTTCGCGGAGATTACTTTTTTTTTCTTTCATACCATACTGCTTCTGACAATAGCAAATATAACAAAAAAAGAATTAGCGAAATCGGTTCAGCAATTCACGCGTGAAGCCGTGACCAAGAGAAATAGGGGTTCATTGAGCTCATTGAGCTTGAAAAATTCCATTTTGGTCATGATGAGACCAGTCAATCAGTAATAGTAGTTTTTTTTTCATAACTAAGTCCATATTCTTTTATTACTGTTTCAAATAGACCCACCATTGGTGGGTTCTTCGTCGATAAAATGGTCTAAATAATGCACCTGTAAAATGTCAAAAGTCGGTAAATTAACATGTTGTATAGATAAACCATTAATTAATTATTAAATAACCTGTTTTATTAAGCAACTAGAACAACAACCAGAAGGCCAATTCTCCTAATTTTTATACGATCGCAGATTGAAAGTTGACCGAATCGAGATTGAATTGTGAATTGACTAAAATTATATACTTGATTTCTATAATTAATTATTATCAATTCTTGTTGTCGACAAATTAACATTCTTAGTTTGTTTAATTTTCACTCATATTTCGATATAATCCCGCTTAAATTTAATTTTGAAGTTACATATTGTGTTACGAGAATACCAAATGTGTCATTTTTTAGATCGAGACTGGATCGAAACTGAATTTTGACTATATTTTAATTACGAGAATTGCCCCTCAGAACATAATATCTCGGAGTTTTGCAAGTAACTGGACTGGCATCTAGTCAAACTTCGTTGAAACTTCCAAACCCATTGTTTGCTATTCAAGATACTCTTTAACTAATCTGCTCTAGATAGTGTAACTAGAGCTGAGGAGGCACTCAAACACGATTCAATGAGCACTAGTGAGATGAAAATCACTTGTTGTTGTTCGCCTTTAGCGCTCTCCATCTTTGGTACACCTTCGCCATATCTACCTATTTAAACTGTACTTATTATATTTTTGAAGAGAAAACTTAATTAGCGGCGTTTTTGCACTTTTTGAGTTGCGTAAAAAATGTTAAACTCGCGTCAGTACACGTGGCCTGATCAAAAATTCATAAGACGGAGGGAGCGGGCGAGAGGAAGTGATATCCCCCTCCCTTTCTACCGCGCGGTGAAAATGTATGCCTACTCCTGCTGTTTATTTTTAATCTAATATAAATTGTCATGTTTGTGTTAGCGCAATAAATGAATATTGTATTTTACCACATAAATGATAGTACTCTTATACTGATTAATAAAGCAATTCGTGCGAAATTATTCCCTATCCATTTCAAAATATTCAAAAATGCACAACGTTAATGTTCAAGTTTTCACTTCTGCTGGCACTCCCTGAATGCAACCCGTTTTATTTTTACCCGTATAATATGTTATATATATCATAGTAAAAAAAGTTAAGCTCAAATCTTCTTACAGGTGCAACAACTGGAAAGAAACCTTGTAAGTGTGACGAAAAGAAAACAAAAAAGAAAAACAATAATAAGAACACGATCTGCGAGTGTCCGCAGATACATACAAGACCAGATGATATACAATTACAAACACAACGAGCGCAAGCAATAGAAGAAGACGAATATGACTATGAACGTTTTAATAATTTCGAGTGGGTAGATGTTAAAGAAATAAGAAAAATGAAGTCAGATTTGACCCAGACCACCTCAGGGTTTACAATGAATATTGTACCACGACCGCCAATCCAAGAAGAAATGAGTTTTGAGGAGGCTTTAGAATATTTTGGTGTCCAGCAACCTTCTCCTGTTCCTGCAAAACGTGATGAAGGTTGTACTTGTGATGACCCAGTCGCTGTTACAGATGCTGTGCCAGCGCCAGCACTACCACCTTTACCTCCAAACTTCGATTGTTTATGCCCTACTGATGAATCGTCTGCAATCGGACCTGATCAGAACATGGCGGGAATGGAATTTGAAGAAGGTGCACAGGCCCCTTTTAAAGGAATCAGATTAACTATAGGCGGTAAAGGTTCTGGGTCAACAGGCCTGGCAGGCATCTGTTGCTTTGACATGATACAAGAGGCCAATTGTACGCATTTGGCTCACGCGCAATCTGCTTAGATTTAATTTAGCACCTATATTGAACACGAAAGGGCTATCAAACTATCGTCTGTCAATAATGTTCTTTTGTAGAAATTTTTGTGACTTTGAATTTGTATTTTTATTATATTGGTTGAATCATGAGTATCATTACTTATTTTTGTTTTTTTTTCTACTTAGATTACCAAGATCGACGTTTTTATGCTGTCATGTCAAAATAATATGTAGCATTCACCTGCAATATTTAAGGAACTGCCCCCTTACCACCATCTTGCAATAGAGTCGCTTATTTATTGGTATGAATAAGCATTCTATTCAGTTATTGAATCGCAATAAGAGATGGTGGTAAGGGGGCAGTATCTCTAGGGGATATACTGCTCAAATAAAATAGTGACCTTTAGGCGGTTTGAAGTTGAGCCGCGTAGTGAAATATGCTCTAAACCTCTTCCATTTGTGGGGAGACCTGTATCCCAGCTGTGGGATGAATAAGGGTTAAAGAAGAAAAAGAATTGTTTACATTTGATATTATTAGAATACCTGGACGATCGACCTTTTTTGGAGATTTAGACGAAAACTATCTTAATTTTCCAGGTTTGAACCCTAACTATTAGACTGAGTTATCACCCCCATAAATTCCTATAATAAAAAACGGGTTGCACTCCGAGAGTGCCGGCAGAAGTGAAAACTTGAACATTAACGTTGTGCATTTTTGAATATTTTGTAATGGTTAGGGAATAATTTCGCACGAATTGCTTTTTTTATCAGTATAAAAGTAGTATCATGTATGTGGTAAAATACAATATTCATTTATTGCGCTATCGTGCACAAACATGTCAATTTATATTACATTAAAAATAAACAGCAGGAGCAGGCATACATTTTCGCCGCGCGGTAGAAAGAGAGGGGGATATTACTTCCTCTCCTACGCCTCGCGGCTGTCTACTCTCCCTCCGTCTTACGAACTTCCGATCAGGTCACGTGTCCTGACGCGAGATCTACATTTTTTACCCATCCCAAAAAGTGCACAACGCCGCTAAAGAAGTTTTCACTTCAAAATTTCATCGAATTCGTTGTAAAGAGCCGTTCGCAATGTCGTCTTAGCATGTTATTTATTTGTATACGAGAATTATTGTTGAGTTTGCTCGGTTTATTGGAAGTTTTGTGTAAATAAAGATGAAATCTTGTATCTGAATGCGCAGTGAGAATCTCTTATTTATTATTTATTTCTCATATCCAAGCTATGTCGTCGTTTATGCTAGTAGTGTTCATTTAATACTAAATCGAGGCTGTAGACATAGTACCAACAAAATTCTTACTAAAGATTTATCGAGTTTACGTAGCCAGAGAGGTAGTCAGTTTTGATATTTCCAAGTAACTTCATGTTTAATATCTTGAACTTAAAACTAATTAATAACTAATTTAACTTCGAGGTTTTCCCAGGACACCGCAGGATGGAGTTCTTCAAGAAACGCGTGAAGGGGTTTTTACAAGGTCGGCAACGAGTGAGTTATTAATACTTAGGTATTGCAGGCAACTATAATCTGTGATGACAGCTTACCGTCAAGTAGATGTATTGTTGTTTGTCACCTTGGTGGTACAAAAACAACTTTAGACTACTGACGAACACAAAAAAATAACAAGATTTTGTTAGTTGTAATTTAAAAAAAAGTTGTATTTAGTCTTTGTTCGGTTCTTTAGTTGCCTGTTCTCGTAGAGGTTAATGTGGAAATTACTAATAGGAAGGGATGGGGCCCACCAAACATTTCCACCACTGTGTCTCCTGCGTAGCCAGGATTAACAGCGGCGACCACCAAAAAGGCAATGAATAGTGAAGTCCGTTCAGTAAAACTCCGGCTGCCTTGGAAGTCACAACGAATTTAATCAGAAGAAATTATTAGGAGTAAGAAGCTTTTGGAAATCATGAAATTATAAATCGCAAATTTGCGGCGGTGAATTTTAATTTTTTGTAGATTATTGTGCATTGTCACGACTACCAAATTTCAGCTCCATCGGACTATCTATTAGGAGTAGTTCGGTTGACTGAATTAAGACTATTGCGTAGCAATATTTCGGTTGATACAAATCACCTGAAATTTTAAAGTTTCTGTAGTTAAATTTAAAGGATAAATCTGGTAACTTTCTTTTCTCTCGTTTTTCTCTTTTTTTTATTTTATTTTTGACGTGACAACGTTTTATAAATTGGTTAGCCGGGTGACACTTCAAGAAACTGGCTCACGTTATGCGCTTACAATGAGAGCGAGTGAAAGGCGCGTGCCTTTCACTCGCTCTCATTGTAAGAGCGTCCCTTCTAAGAGCGAGAGAGACAGACATAAAAAGTGAAAGGCATGCGTCCCTTCCACTCGAAAACATTTTACCACTCAAAGTCGTTGTCACGTAAAACTTTCGCCCGTATACCGACTTTACAGGCAACCAATTTTTATTTTTTACTGAACATTGGGAAGTGGGACAAATTTAATTTATAAGATTTGACTACATAAACTACGGTGAAACTTAATAAAAGCTTGCAAACGATTAAAATGCTTTTTTTGATGTGAGACCGCAAACGAGCATGTGGGTCACCTGGTGGAAAGCAATCACCACCGCCCATGGAGATCAGCGACACCAAGGGGTCGCCGATCCGTTGCCAGCTTGTCATTAGGTAATACCACAGTATAAGTTACGACCAGTATGGCCACTCCCTGCCGCTCTCTCATGTTGACCTCACCTCCCCTCTGAGACAAATCTGGAACCGTTTGTATGGAGCAGTACGCACACACGCACATTCAGTCTTTGCACAGATGTCAAAGTTTATGTAGTAGTAAACGACGCGATATTTGTATGGAGTGGCCGGGGTGTGGTAATACGTCGGGTGGCAGACAAGTTCGGCCCGCCTGGTGTGAAGTGGTTACTGTACGCAACGTGAAATGTCAAATTGTTATTTGGCTGCGGTATTCTATTAAGTGAAGACACTACAAAATGTTTTATTGATCTTTCGACCGAAATTTTGAATTGGGGTGTAAGCAGTTCATCAACATCTTTGAACCAAAGCCAACTTCACCTGCACGCGGTGCACCCTGCACCCTGGTGACTGACACGAAGCTCTTATGAAAGGAGAGGTAGAGAGAAGAAGAAGAAGAAGAAAACATATAGAGAGCGCAATTCGAAGCTACCCGACTGGGGAATGTTCCACCTCACAGAATACCACAGCCTAATAACAATTCCCTTGAGGGTCGTTGTGTTCTTGCGAGTGAGTGAGATCACCAGAAAGGAAGGAGATGCTGCGTTGGCAGCGGAGGTGGCTGCGCGCGAACGATATGTTTTGTTGCGAGCGTTAATATGGGTAAACACTTCACATCAGGCGGGCCGAATGCTTGTCTGGCACCCAACGTAGTATAAAAAAAGCAAATAGTAGCATGTATGCTATGGCCTTTAATATATAAATATTTTTAGGATTATGTACAAAATTGTGTAAAAACTAAAAGCCTCACGGTTGTCAAACAACGGCTAAAAAACAGCAACACCCAGCACAAACACTGCTCCACTCGCTTGCTGTTTCCCGCGAACACAGTACACCTGTGTTTGTTTGCCAAAAAGATTACACAAACAGCAAAAAACAAACACTCATCCACACGCTGGTGTTTGTTTGTAGCAAATTTTTACATTTTGACAATTGCGACTGTTAAATGAACCAAACCATCGTCTGAAAATGCTATGTGCTGAATAGTTGTCACAGTACGTCGTATAAGTAGTATACCTAAAATCACTTAACAGTTTTTTCATACGATGGTTTGATTCATTTACCAGTCGCAATTGTCAAAATGTAAATTTTTTAAAAATGCACATATGTAGCAGATTTTGGTTTGACAACGACGACGACACATGCGTCATGATGCTGTGGGGCCCCCGGCCCCGGCCGCCGCGCCACGCCGGTATCTTACCGCGTGATTCGAATTTGGAACGCATTCGCATTTATTTAAATTTCGAACAAACCGCCGGCGCAAGTCGGCGCAAAAAAATATTTTCTATTTTTTTAATTTTCGTGCCGAAATTTAATTTCATTTAAAAAAATAATTAAAAAAAATAAAAAGGCGCCAGCCACAGCAAGACTGCAAGGCAGATAATAATATTTTTATGTATGTCATAATATTTTTATCATCTTAATCAAAACTTATTAAAATAAACAAATACAATAATAGAAAACTAAAGAAAATCGTGCCCGTGTGACACTACGGCATTCTTAGCTGGCTGCATTACCTCGCTGAATAGTAATGCTTATTCTCTAGGCAAAGAAAGAGCCAGCCATCTTGTCCCCGGCGGCGGTAATAAAACGCGAAAAGATTTCTTTCTGAAACCCCCCGTCTCTCTCTCTACTCTCTACTCCAAACTCGCTCGACACCCAACGGAAATATTGAAACTCTTGTATGAGAGATTCTTAGCTGCCGCCCCGGCTCTCGCGACAAATACTCTGAGATGAGAGGGTGCTAGTGTATCCGCACAAGTCGCTTCCCATGCTACCGCCCTCCCGCGCTCCTAAGGAATTAATGTCGTACCAACTGGCCTCTGGCCCTTGAAAAAACGGCAACATAAACGGACCCGTCTGTCTATGCGCAAATATGTCTAAGGTTGACTGCATAGCGAAATCAGTAGGTACCTTGCGCTGTGACGTAAGACGTTACTTTGGATATTATTGTAATAATAAATATTTAAAGTTATCTTTAAACGTTTATTTTGATTAATTGTGACTATGAAACGGCATTATAACCAGTTACTTTCCCGTGCTCCACTACATGTTTTACGCGGGTTGTAATTGTTTATTATGCAATCTAATGTTGTTTTCTATTGAAAATGTGGAATAAATATCAATATTCAACTTCCGAAAATTCCAATAAATCTCGTCTGATCAACGATTTGTAAAACGGTACAATATGTAAAATAAATATTTTACAAATTTAGATTAGATTGATGATTTAGAAAAAAGAAATACGTAGTTTAATGGTAATAAAAAATAAATCATTTTATCATTTAAAGAAAAAATTCAGTTGAGAATAGATTAGGTATATACCTAAGAGAGGTGCGCGGTGCGCTTTTGAACGTGCCGGACGTGTTAGTAAGACCTCGCGTAATTTAATAATATTAAAGTGTTATTTGTTTGATTTTGAAGTACTAACATATGTAAGAATAATCTTTGTAGTATTTACTATCGTTTAGTGTCAGTAAGTGAAACAGTGAAGCAGTATTTATTGCAAAAAGTGAACTTGAAACGAAGTGATTGACGGTATTTTCGCATAACAACAACGGTCAGTGACGTGAAGTGGCCTTGACTGTGACATTGAATGCTCACCCATTATTGTCTCTGCGCATTGCTTTGTTGTCGTACTTTAAAAGTGAAGTTTAATTTTGCCAACTAATTTGTCGAATCGCTGGCGAGCTTGTAAATGCTTCGTCTTGTGTCCACTGACGTGGGTTCGATACCAGTGACGATCACATGACTTTTTGCTTCAATTTTTTTTTTTTTTTAGTTTTTGTGTTATTTAAATTTTTTGTCGAAATTTCGATCCCAAGCCGAGTACTGTTTTTGACGCTTTAATTGCTGCTTTACAATTTTTTGCTTTTGCACCATGTCAACAGTTGATTTGCATTGCTCCGGTTGCTTAACGGAAATGAAGGACGGCCACTACCTGGTCTGTAGTTTGTGCTCAAAAAAGTTTGATCTTTTTTGTGCCAATGTCACCGAGGTTCGTTATAGCACGGCGATGACCCCGGAGCACAAAGCTGCATGGAAGTGCGTGCAGTGTATTAGCAAGCAGCCGCGATCGGACAACTCCAACACGCCAGTGCGGGGAACGTTTGATGGGGTCACGCAGCGCCGAGGAGCTGCGACTGCGAGTTCGGAGGAACAGCTCGATGAGTCCTCGACCACAATACCTGTCGTAAACCTCAGCACAACGACCTTCAATGAGACCATGGATAATTCGGACATACAAGCTCTTGTTTTAGAATTGCGCCAGTGTAGAGAAGAAATGAGTGCGGCTCGATTACAAATCAGTTTACTGGATAAGACACTAGGCGCACTGTCTTCAAGGATAGACATCTGTGACGGTCGTGTCGATCAGCTGTCAGCGCGCGTTGAGAGATTGGAGCATCAGGCTACGGAGAAACGCAAAGAAGAACATCTTGACGGATCTTTATTATGCACCATTGAGGAGCTGAAATCCGAGCTGAATGATAGAGACCAGGATCTATTGCTCAACGATGTTGAGATCTCCTGCATTGAGGAACAGAGCGGTGAAAGTCTGCCGCACATAGCTATGACTTTAGCGAATAAGCTCGGAATCAAACTGCTCGAGACGGATCTGGTGAGTGCGGTGCGAGTCGGGCCTAGGGTGCGCCAGTCAGACACATCGCCTTCGGCACAGCCGCGTCCTCGGCCAATTGTCGTGCGCCTGGCGCGCCGCGCTCTTCGTGACGATTTTCTCAAGTCGGCCCGAGTTCGCCGCGGCGCCACTACCGAAGGCACTGGTCTTCAGGGTCCGCCCAGGCGATTTTATATCAACGAGAGGCTGACCAAGGTCAATCGACAGCTATTCCGACGAGCGCGGGAGCTCGCGGGCCGATTCAACTGGCGTTATGTTTGGACGAGGGACGGCAGGATTTACGTGCGTCAACATCAGGGCGCTGACGCGCCGCGTCATCGCATACGCGCGGAGCTAGACCTTCAGCGAGTTTTTGGGTCCGTTGACGTTAGTGCTTGTGACGATTAAACGTGAATCCTCGATTCACTTACTGCTGATATGCTTTTGTTTGGCCATTATTTTAGCTTTTCTGTTGGACATTACTGTAATTTTTTTGTTAATTAATGTTGTCTCATTGCAAGTATCTTGTAGTTTATCAAGAGATTATGATATCTACATGAATTTTAATGCATTAACTGTTAAAATATTTTATGTAAAATCTTGCGCATATGTTTGTTTTTTTTCTACCCTTTGTGCTGGGGATTTGTGTCGTGTATTTTTGTCTATTTACTGTGCATCGTGTGTTGCAGTGAAGCAAGTCCAGCTCAGTTTCAGCGAGACCTGGCAATCCACTGGACTACATTCGTGTCATGCCTCTCTGTTAGGGCTATACGAGTATATAGCTTTGAACTTAGAATATATTATTGTTATGATTTTTTGCATTTATATTACAATTGATTTATGTTTCTTGAACGCTGAGCCCTCTTTGTTATTTTTAATTATAAATTTTATAAATAAACACAAATTATATCAAATTCTACACACTGTAAATCATCCATTACTCGTTGATTTGGGTTATAATTTTCAATTAACACTTTGTCAAATTTCATACGTATTATATTTTGCTAAAATACATCATTACGTCTACCATATTATAATCATTAAAATAATATTTAGGACATTGCATCTATGGTCTTGGACAAATAACTCTATTGATGTGGAAAATGAGGGTAAAATCTAAATTTCTCAAATTAGCTTTGTACAATGCGGGATATTTGAATACAGGTCATGATGATTTTCTCGTGGCAATGAGTCGTTTTGAGCCTGACATCGTAGCAATAAACGAAACTTGGCTGCCGGAGGGCCAAGAGGCTCGTGCGCCAGCTGTACCTGGGTATCGGCTGAGAAACTCGCCTCGTCCGCGCCACATGAGAGGCGGAAGAGGTGGCGGTGTCGCCTTTTATGTAAAACAGGACGTACGTGTACATTATATGAAACATCCCGATGCCAATATTGAACAACTATGGCTCTCGACACAAATAAACGGCCATCGTTTGATTATAGGTACAGCTTATAGACCACAATGGGTAAACGTGGATTTATTCATTGACGCATTAACGGAATCCGTCACGCAATTTTCTAATTACGACTATGTGATGTTATTGGGAGATTTTAATATTAATATGCTTGAAGGATCCAATTCTGATGTTGCCAAAATTAATCAGTTTCTTAACTGCCTAAATCTTCAGCAAGCTGTGAAAGACCCTACGCATTTTTCGTTTGGGGCTGATACATTAATTGATCTTGTGTGCACGAATTGTAACATACACGAATTATCAGTCACTAATATTACCGGGTCTCTGGGTCATGCAATGGTGAATGTGAGCTTCATGTTAAAAAAACCTAAATCTCCTCCTAGGTTAGTCACATATCGACCAATAAGACGGATTGACATGGCAGAATTCAATAGAGACCTTGCTAAGCTGGATTGGGAGTCTGTGTCAAAGTTGGATACGGTTGATGGAATGGTTGACAGATTTAACAATCTATTCTTATCACTTTGGGATAAACATGCGCCACTTACCACTTCTAGCTTCCGACATAATAAGGCATTGCCATGGATAACTGACGTAATCAAGATGATGATAGAACTTCGTAACAATGCTCACGACAAGTATCGCAAATCGAAAACTGAAGCACACAAAAAATATTACAAAGACTTAAAGAATTTAGTGGTAAAAAGTATTGACAGAGAAAAACGAGCATATTACAATCATTATGTAAATTCTAATATTAAAGACAGTAAAAAGTTTTGGAAGAATCTGAAGGAAAAAATTTTAGTAGATCCATGCAAAAGTGAGTGTCTACCGGATGGTTTCAGTGATGCTAATAAAATTAATGAACATTTCTTACACGTGCCAGGTCCTGAGGCGGTTCCTATCTCTCAGCTGTCTTATTATGAACATCATCGATTTAAAGAATGTGTAGATACTTTTAAATTGAACACGGTCAGTGAAGAATTTGTTGCCAAAATTATTATGTCGATTAAATCGAACGCAGCTGGAAGAGATGGTATTACTCGGGACATGCTTTTGCTTACTCTTCCACGTACCTTGGCCGCCATAACTGATATTATAAATCGTTCTATTGTTACTGGTATTTTTCCTGCTCAGTGGAAGGAAGCATTAGTCACACCCATGCCTAAAATTAATCAACCTGATGACCTCAAAGACCTTAGACCGATCAGTATATTACCTTTTTTGTCAAAGGTTCTGGAAAAAGTGATTTACAATCAGGTAATTCGGTACGTTGAAGCCAACAATATTCTGCCACCATTTCAGTCAGGCTTTCGAAGGGGCCGCGGAACTGTCACGTCCCTTCTCGACGTAACGGACAACATACTTGCAGATCAGGACGAGGGGCGTAGTACAATTTTGACTCTTCTCGATTTTTCTCGCGCATTTGACTGTCTAAATATATCTCTGTTGCTTTCGAAATTATCTTATTATGGTTTTGATCACCAGACAGTACAGTGGTTTTGTAGTTATCTGGACCAGCGATGTCAGTCGGTGAAACTCTTGAAACAGAATGGTTCTTATGCTCTATCGGCTCCTAAAATATTAAAGCGGGGAGTCCCACAGGGCTCCATACTTGGCCCACTTCTATTTATCATATACAGTGCTGACCTTCCTAGAGTCATTAAACACTGCAATTATCATTGCTATGCAGACGATGTACAATTGTATATTTCGGGACCTCCATCAGATATTGCTGTGTCTTTGCAAAGAATGAATGCAGATTTGAATCGTGTTGCCGATTGGGCTACTAACAATGCTTTAGTACTTAATCCACTGAAATCGAAATTCATGGTACTTGGTACAAAACAACAGATCGAACGTACAATGAAAGCTGGACCCATTGTAAGAATGATGGGAATGAACATAGAGCAGGTCAGTCTTGCGAAAAATTTGGGTGTCATTTTTGACAGCCATCTACGTTTCGAGGCGCATGTTTTGGATTTAGTTCGGAGGAGTTTTTATCGATTAAAGGTGTTGTACAAGATACGCAGTTATCTGAACGAAAAAGCCAGGATCACTCTGTGCGAATCCCTTATTTTATCTAGGCTTAATTATGGTGACTTAGTGTATGGGCCACGTATGCTATATAACACTCGGCGTATAATTCAACGTATACAAAATGCGTGTTGTCGGTTTTGTTACGATGTACCACCACGTACTCATATTTCACCCTATTTAGATAAAGCATCCCTGCTTAATATGGTTTCACGCAGACACTTTCATTTAGCAACTCTCATGTTTGATCTCGTCAAATTTAAAAATCCAGAATATTTATACAAAAAGTTAAAGTTCTGCACTACAAAGTATGGGGCTGGTGTTCTTCGATCGACACGTCCTCCACTGGCGGTATACAAGCACAAAACTGTCACTTTTACGGGTAGCTTCCGTTACCAAGCGACCAAATGTTGGAATAACATTCCACCTCCAATAAGATTTCTAACATCAAGACCAAATTTTAAGAAACAATTAAAGCTGTTTTTGTTAGATTATCAAAAAAACGGTTCGGTGCAATCGCTTAGGTAATGGTGACTATGTATTCGGAATTTATTTTTTATATATATTATTTGTATTTGGTAGCAATAATATAAGGGTTGATTTTGTACCTGAATTTTACTGTAATATGTATTCCTATTAACTATAATGTCTTTCAAATATGTGGTATCTTGGCTGACACGTCTGTGGCGTTTGGATGCGCCCAGCACCTACTCAAAGGCAATAACTGAAAATCAGTGTTTTGCTCTCTGAGCAAGTCCAACACTGAGTTGTTGCCCGTTTGTATCACTGCAACACACGCTGAACAACGGAGCGGGGGATGGGGCTTCGGTTAATTTGTGAGCTCTAATATATATAAGTTCTGTTTTATTATTAGAAGTATTTTAAGTTTCTGTATTTTGTGTGTTTCAGTGTGCAAATAAAAATGTTATCTATCTATCTATCTATCTATCTACCTACTACGGACGAATCGTACTACGCGATCAAAGAACCAAATAATTCCCTTTCTACGTTTGTTCGAAAGTATAACCGGGCGAGAGAGCCGTAAAGGTGAACGCACTTTTATCTGAGCCGAACGCGCCGAAGAAACGAAATAGAATTCTCATTATTATATTTATGACATCATGACACTTCGCATACTTATCCCCGCCGAATCGTCTACATCGGGAAGGTAGATACATATAGTAGGTAGTGCGAGGTTGCGATTTAATATAATAATAATAATAATCCTTAGCACGGCAAGTATTGTGAGGAGGTTCCTTTCTCTGTGACCTTGACCACCGATAGTTTGGACCTTGTTCCCGCTATCGGGGGACTCTGTTTTTTATATTTTTTAATGTATTTTTCTTTTATATTATATATTAAAAAAATGTATTAAATATGAAAATGAATAAATAAATAATTCTAAAATTCGATTTGTTCGGTTCGTTCGTCGCGTGCGGCTCGGAAAAGTGCATGTTCACTGTAAGGCCAACATAATCTAGGTTTTTCATTTTTACATTAAAAAAAAACATTTGTAAATTATAACAGAAACCTCGAAAAATCTGTTTTTTGACACCAGCTTTTGCGCAACTTTGGACGTAAATAAATACCTACCATTACTATTTACCAGTACCATTATTAGTTACTTAGTACAAAAACATGAAAATTGAACAACAGACATACATAATTTATTTATTCAAAATTTTGAATAACTTTATTCTGCGTAAATACATTGAGTAGTTTTTCTGTAATTCCATTTCTACCAAATGCTTGGCCATTTTCGTTATGAATCATTCATTCGTGCATCTCAGCTACTTTTACACACGACACGATTGACGCGACACGACAGGTCTCATAAGCAAGTCGTACCGTGTTGCATTGATATGAACTATTTCTGGCTGGCAATATTTTGTGACATTATTTTAAAAAAAATGTTTTTTTCGCGGCATCCCTGTTGTCTATCTGTCATTCGTCAGAACTAGGGCTTGCTTCGTTCGGTGTTTAGTTTTTGGATTCATATTTTTTGATTCGTATTTTTCTTTCTTGTTGTACAAATATCGGTAAGTGGCATTAATTAACCATACTACAGCTTTCTTTACTAATTTTATTGTAAATGTTCATTTATAATAAATAAATACTATTTTTATCATTACATACACGTGTCATTTTTATTACAATGAATAAATTTTGATGATACAAAATATAATAATAACAATAAAACGTACTTACGTACTAAATTTAGCTGATGCGATTGTTTTTGTTTTAATAAATTACCTAATTATAATAATATTCGTACTTATTACTAATATTTTATGTCTAACATAACGGCTTTTGTTAGTTCCATTGTCATGAATCTGCCGATGCGACTTGTTTAGATTGATAATTCCTTTAATCAATGATGTTATTGTATAGAATTGAACTTAATACTCTGTTTTAAATGATATTATATATTAATTTATGTATTTTCAAATAATTATCATCTTCATTATTTTATGCTGATAGGTGGGTAGGTTAATACCTTAAATTTATTAATAAATGCTTAGAATCATTATATTATACTCAACATTTTTTATTAAGTACTATTATTTGCCTGTGGCTTCTTGGCTCTTATGGGTACTGGAATAAAAACTATGCTTTGTGTTAATCTAAATCTTATTCTATATGTATGGCAAATTTCATTGTAATCCATACTGCTGTTTATACATGATTTTCACACATAAAATATTAGTGGAATTTTCCTTATGAGTTATTGAATTACATTTACAAGAAACAATCACCTTTGCACTCAGGGATGCCAACGTTTTTTTTTACAATAAATAAAGTATATTTAGGTCTGAGAAGAATATTAAACAGTATTTTAGAAAAAAGTACAGTATTTTACTTTGTATTTTAAATACATATTTTTTCTCGCACAACTTATTAATTTAGTCTTTAAATATTACACTCGCCTCACCACAATTATAGCTAAAATTAAATCAGAAGCAATTTTTTTATTAAATTAATAGTTTTAAGCTATTAATGACTAAATTAAAAAAAATGTGTGAGAGTCTAACACTAGTGTTAAGCATTTTGATACAGGAAACAGTATTTTGTATACTTTATTTTTGTTCAACTGTAAACTGTATAACATAGTGATAAACAGTATAATACTGTTTTTAACAGTATAGTGTAATTAGTGAAAAACAGTATAATACTGTTTTTAACAGTACCGTTGGCAACCCTATTTCCACCTTACTTCTCTAAACGAGTATATTGAAATAAATCTTGGAATTTTAGGACGAAGAGCAAGTAGTCTGTTATATTGAAGTAGAAGGTAATCTTTGAAGTCGGTCACCAGTTACCTACAAAACAGTGTTTGATAATTTTGTGTCGTAGCCATGTATACCTGGAGACACGAAATCTATCGATTAGGCTTAGATTTTGTGCCTGTGTCAACGTAAGTTTACTTTCATTACAGTGAAAACTGTAATAGAACTTGTTACATTTCTACTATGGGACTGTAGTGGTATCAAAGACTCGTTCCACTATAGGCAGTCATAATAGTATATTTAAAGTAGTTAATAATAATAGGGCAATAATCTAACAATGTGTTGTCTTTGTGTCTGTCACTGTAATTGTTTTGATTATATTGATATTTTAGTCTTAAACTTGAAAGCAAGGAAGGAGTATAAGCTGCCAAGGGATCGGCGACCCCTTAGTGTTGATGGAAAGCAATCACCCGATGAGGTGACCCACATTGCCCCCCCCCCCCCCCCCCTTTCATATAAAAAAAATAATAACTATGTCCCGAACGTAAACAGAGAGCAATGCTCTTGCATTATTTAATTCTTTCCTTAGTTCATCTTTTAATAATGAGTGAATAAAATTTGAACAAATGAAAAATAAATATCCATTCAAGTCACATAAAATGGCATATAAATAATCCTTTTGGTTTTGTGTATTTAACATAAAAGCCACAGAGCACGAAATCGCGGCCAGACGGGCGCGGCGATTTCGTGCTCTGTGATAAAAACCTTTTTATTATGAAAATAGTTTAGAGGCTCAATAAAAAATTCAATAAATAATAATACGACCATGAGTATTATTATTTATTGAAAATTTTTATTGAGCCTCTAAACTATTTTCATAATAAAAAGGTTTTTATCACAGAGCTTACATTACATTTATTTAATTTTAAAATCATCTGGGGTAGCTTCGGGCCTGACAGTGACTATAATCTGAGGTCTAAGATTTCTTGTGTTCTCATCTAATAAATAAAACGGATGTTTGCCCAGCAAACACCAGTCAAGCCCCATGTAGTAAGTCTGTCTAATGTCCAATTCTCTCCCTCCATCCTGTTGGTCCAATGTCCCAGTATAATTTCTTAAGTATACCTTAGCTTGTGTAATATAGATTATGGAGAGTGGTAGAAAATGCATATTGTTTAGTGTATATTTCTTTAGTTGGTAATAGTAGTAGTAGCATTATATTAGAATGGAATTTGGTGTCGATAAATGCGCGGTCGTCCATATACAACGCGGTAAAGTTGTAAATAGAGAAAATTTATAACTTTCAGAGACTATGACTCTCAGAACCATCTCCGAAACCGAAACCTATAAATATCTTGGTACGGCGGAGTGTTTAAGTATACAGGTTAGGGAGATAAAACAATCAGTGAAGGAACGTTTCTTTGGCCGTCTTTCAAAAGTACTGGAAAGTCTTTTGTCAGGTGGTAATAAGGTGCGTGTCTTCAATGGTTGAGTTATGCCTTTGCTTGTATACCTTCTGAATACTAGTAATAGTAGCTCTTTTTAATCACGGGTCAAGCCCGGTCATTTGATAGGCGTGCGCGGGGATATGGATCCAACGCGTAGAGGCCCCTTTGAGAAGTTTGATGTAATGTAGTAATCGTATTATTATGGTATTAATAAATATGTAATAACAGTAGTTAGTTTATTGAGTAGTTTGAGCAAAAAGTACTATGTTGTTTTAAGATATAAACTGTTCATCACAGCGTCAGCCTATTATCAGAATGAGTAACTTCTTCAAGATGAACGTTACAGGAGCAAACAAAGTCTGTTTCTTTTGCATATTACTAAATGGCAGCCAGTTGGCAGATGGTTTTATTATTAATTCATTTTTGTAGGAGATACAAAGTAATCCTATGGATAAGGCTTTAAAATACTCCGCTAGATATTCAATTCTCTTGCTAATGTCTGCGTATGTGACTGTGCTCAGTAGGTAACTCTGCGATGGAATGAATAGCCTTGCGAGTGTACGGAATACTTAAATTCTTAAAAGTGTTATTTTGATATTGTGTCGAGTTGCGCATTCTGATACTAGGGCCGATGACATGTAACGCATAGCCAGTGTTCCTAACAGTTTATTGCTACTGGTATGTGTGGGTATAAGTGGACAAAGTAAGCGTGGGCCAGTTAACCTGTTAAACCTTATGGTTTTTTTTTATAGTACGTCAACTTTCAGACAAGCATACGGCCCGCCTGATGTGAAGCGGTTACCGTAACCATATTAACGCTTGCAACATAAAATATCGCTCGCGCGCCGCCACCCCCGCTGCAAATGCAGCATCTCCTTCCTTTCTGGTGACCTCAGTCACTTGCAGGATCATAACAACCCTCAAGGAATTGTTATTTGACTGCGGTATACTGTGAGGTGGAGGTATATTCCCCAGTTAAGTAGCTTACAATTACGCTCCCTACCTCTCTTTTTCGCCAGAGCTTCTTTTGTCAGTCAGCAGGGTGCACCGCGTGCAGGTGAAGATGGCTTTGGTGCAACGATGTTGATGAACAACACTCCAAATTTTGGTTGTATTATTTATGGCTCTGACAAAGTGCTATTAGTTTCAGAATAATATTGAAGTACAATTTTGCAGTATTTTTTATATAATTTAATGCAGATGAAACAGTCACAAACAAAGCCTATTCACAGCTGTTTTATATTTCAACTAGCTCTTTCGCTCCTGGCTTGGCACTTGTAGAATCTTGTTTTTTATATAAATAAATGCATGTCTTGCAATAATAATGGTACAGGCATGCTTTTCAATAATAATGGTATAGGCAACAGGTGTATCTTTATAAAATTTCTCTGTACAGTGTGTATGTGACTGAACTTCTAAAAAGCTGAACAAATTTTAATGATTTTTTTTGGACCCTGGATGGTTTAGACAGATTCACAACTAGACCTGATAGGTGAAATTTGGATTGGACAATGTCCGTCGAATCAATTAATTTGATATAGTTTTATCCAATAAAGATGATAAATATTTAATTAAATAATATTGTTATTGGAATTCCTATTAAAAATCAATGGTATGTCCATACGATTTTCCCTTCCTTATTTATTAATAATACTTAGTAATTAATTTTCAAAATTGATTGATATTGTAAGTAATAGTAGATTTTTTGTGATGTCATTTTTTTTCTGCGTAACTCGTCTACACGTGGTGTATCGTGCCGACTAGCAAAAGAGGCTTTTCCGAAAGAGAGGGACGTGGGGCATTTCAATCACGACTGGGAAAATATCTCCACGGCAAAGAAGATCGTAGCCAAATAGCAATATTTTGAGGATTGTTGTGCGTGAAGTTATCAGACATGAGGAGATGCAGCGGTAACCTCGGAACTTGGGAATGCCGCGTTAGAGAGCTTTTCATCACGCGAGCAAATCGTAACCACTCGTAACTACTCGTAACCGCAGGCTATTACGACGAGCTCGGTGGTCCAATGGTTAGCAATGGCCACTTTGACTCCGAGGTTAAGGGTTCGATCCCCGCACTAGACAAATATTTGTGTGCATGAACATGTTTGTTCTGTTTGTCTTGGTTGGGTGTACTGTATATATATGTTTACATGTATGTATTTATAAAAAAAAGTATTTAAGTATAATATCAGTCATCTAGTACCCATAGTACAAGCTTTGCTTAGTTTGGGACTAGATGGCCGTGTGTAATTTGTCTTGAATATTTATTTGTTTATTCATTTATTACTTACTACTCGTAACCACTTTACATCAGCCGGGTTCACCGGATGCCAAACCCATGCATATACCGCGCCGCGACGTGTTATATAAAATAAACAAAATGAAAATATTACTCTGCATTTTTTTTTTTTATGTGAGAAGGCAAACGAGCATGTGGGTCACCTGGTGGAAAGCAATCACCACCGCCCATGGAGACCAGCGACACCAAGGGGTCGCCGATCCGTTGCCAGCCTTAAGCCATAATCTTCGAGATTGTTTTTTATTTTTTTAACTTTTAGTTGCATCCGTAAACTTACAAACTAGGCTATCGCAAAAAGAGATAAAGCACAAGCTGCCGACTGGGGAATTACCTCCATCTTACAAACTTACTGCAGCAAAATAACAATTCCCTTGAGGTTTGTTATGGTGTTCATTGTAAGTGAGTTCACCATGAAGGAAGGATCCCGCATTGACAGCAGGGCGGCGCGCCAGAAAAAATGAAGCTAAAATTAAATATTCTTGAAACTTCATTCAAATTAGAAATAGGTCCGTACACGGCAAACTATGTAGATAATAAAGAAGTCCTTAGACCGTGGTGAATGAGCGTGTGTGCGTGCAACGCCATACGAACTTACATATTCTTCTCGGAGCGATGTGACGTCCATACGTGGGAAGTTCAGGAATTGTCCATGCTATCTATTGTTATATTATTAATATTGTACTACACTGTCCCAGGCAATATTAGTTGAAATTCTTCAAGATTGGTGTACGGTGTACCTTCACTGATTGTACCTGTTATCCATATTATGCTATTTGAAACTTCTTTCAAAACTTGACTAGCCTGGAGGTCTGATGGCTAGCATTGTTGGACTCCAACAAGGGTCGCGGGTTCGATCCCCGTACAAGACAAATTGTGCGCATGAACATGTCTGTTTGTTTTGAGTGTTTTATATTGGTATCGATGTATTTACAAAAACAAAAATTAAGGATGTTTTCACTTATCTAGTTACAAGCTTTTCTTGGTTTTGGGGCTAGATGGCGTTGTGTAAACTGACCTAGGAATATTTAATCTGCACCAGCTGTTGCTAAAGCGAAGTACCCTCTTAAGTAAGTAGTTTCATACCATATATTATTGCATACGCACTACAAAAATCTCATCTTTACGTTTAATTTGTTACCGAAATGACATAACCGCAAAACCTTAAATCTATGCCGAAATTATGTTAAGTTTGCACCTTTTTACAAGCTTATATTTAGTTTCATTACCGTTATTACAGACATCGTGTAATAAAATCTTGCAAGACCAATTTGACCAACTTCAAAATGTCCGATTGTACTAAAATTTGTCACTCATTTGACTTGGCGTGAAAATGCATGTTCACTAAAATGCCGCCATTTTTAATCCTAATTTATCTGCCTACACAAAATGGTGACTTATAATTTTCACATTAGCTCTTATGACATGGGTATTAAAAGATAGGGCTTGATGAGCCGAACACAACGAGTAGTAACCTTTTAGTTCTTTTTATTTATTTCCAACTAAAAAAAGCTTTGTCGTTTTACCTACAGCAGTACGGCCCGCTTGATCTAAATCTGTTATAGTACGTATATTGTTGGCAATTCAAAGCGAATGTGAAGCGATCCGAAGTAACATGACATTTAAAAGCCGGCGCATTCTATGTGCGGATGATCACGGAGGTCACTTCAATAGGCGTCGTAGGATGTTATATTTATTTTTTAATTACCTACCTACTTCTAAGTTGTACAGCTGAGAGTAGATCACGCTTGACAATCACAATGCAATTCTAACTCTTATTATATACAGGATAAGATTGGTACAACGGTCGAAGTGTGAAGGTTGACGTACTCTTAGCTGTACTCACCTATGCATCTGATTTTAAGTAATGAAACTCTTTGTGTTACTTATTATTGTTATTTTGTATTGTGTTTATCGTATTTATTTTTCTATTGCATTTGTAGTATGTATGTAATCTCTTTAATATACCACAAAACAATACAAATAAAAGTAGACAAATAAATTAAACAGTATAAAGGCGGGCTTATCTCTGAAAGAGATCTCTTCCAGCCAACCGTAGAGTGCTTGAAAGGATTCATCATAGGCGTGCTTAAAACAAATAGATTAATAACGTAAAGAAGAAATATATAGTATGTGTGTAATTTACGTAGCGTTCAAATAAAAAAGTCTATATCTATATAACAATTTAATTGAACAATTATTTACGTATTTCATTCCCTTATAATGCAAAACTGTAGACACATAGAGCGTTATGGTTATTAACTAATACTTAGTTTATAGTAAGGTGAGAGTGCAATTGCATATCAGGGATGGTAACTGTATCAAAAATAAATATGAGGTGTACTGTATACGCCAGGCCTGTGTGCCTTCGTATAATTGTTATGTGCCAAGTCTACAATAAATGTCACTATAATTCCAGCCGCCGTTCGAGAATGTCCAACAATGGAAGGAAACGCTCGGGTCCGGCTTCCGGCCGCCCCTCCAAGATAAGAAAAACCCGCAAGCCGTCATCAGAGGAGGACGATAGCGACCACTCCACCGTGTCCGATCAGCCACAGCAGGAGGCGCCACGGTCGCCTTCCCCCATTGACGAAGAGCCAGCGATCAAGTTACCTCAGGTATCAAAGGACTAAGGTCAGAATACATCGCGTCTGTTCTTGGCTCACTTGTCTCTTTGGACTCCACCAGAGACCTGTACTGCTGTAGACTCACAAATATTTTGCAATGAATTTTTTAAATAATGAAGAGGAAACTTTGGTAGATTGTATTCCTTGAAATTTACATGGATTAATCACTTGTCTCTTTGGACTACACCAGAGACATGTACTGCGGTAAACTCACAAATATTTTGCAATGAATTTTTTAAATAATGAAGAGGAAACTTTATTGTATTCCTTGAAATTTACCTGGATTAATCACTTGTCTCTTTGGACTACACCAGAGACATGTACTGCGGTAAACTCACAAATATTTTGCAATGAATTTTTTAAATAATGAAGAGGAAACTTTATTGTATTCCTTGAAATTTACCTGGATTAATCACTTGTCTCTTTGGACTACACCAGAGACATGTACTGCGGTAAACTCACAAATATTTTGCAATGAATTTTTTAAATAATGAAGAGGAAACTTTGGTAGATTGTATTCCTTGAAATTTCCGGGGTAATTACACTGGAAGCTCCTAAAGCCCACTGCTACACAACTGGGCGACTATTATACTAACTTAGTGACTAAGCCAAACCCTAACCTAGTATGAATCTCTCTCGATTGATTATTTTCCTTACAATGTACTCAATGTACCGTCAACAAAAGTAATAAATAGACAAATTACTGATTTAACAATCATCAATCATGAATGAATCGTGCGGTGTCGAGAAAACTTCATCTATCTGCGGCCCGGGTTTCCTTATCTGTTTTACTGACTGTACTGTACAACCATCAGTAATCATTGGAGCATCTGGATTGTGATATACTCTTGATTGATATCAATAAATGTTTAGTTTTTTTTTATACTACGTCGGGTGGTTGACAAGCATACGGTCCGCCTGATGTGAAGCGGTTACCGTAGGCATATTAACGCTAGTAACATAGAATATCGCTCGCTCGCCGCCACCCCGCTGCCAACGCAGCATCTCCTTTCTGGTGACCTCACTCACTCGCAGGAACACAACAACCCTCAAGGGAATCGTTATTTGGCTGCGGTATTCTGTCAAGTGGAGGTACATTCCCTAGTCGGGTAGCTTACAATTACGCTCCCTTTTACTTTACTTTTCGCCAGAGCTTTGTTTGTCAGTCAGCAGGGTGTACCGCGTGCAGGTGAAGTTGGCTTAAGTTCAAAGATGTTGATGAACCACTTACATCCCTGACCCACTTAAAGAGTTGAGACAGATTTGAAAAAATCTTTTAAAGGTCATTTAACATCATAACTCGATCATTAGGAGTCTGAAATGAGGATAAAACAACGGAGCCAGCTACTTACATATAATCGTATTTCCAGGAGTTGCTGAAGTCGTTCTACAAGACGCCTGGTGTGCTGATGATAGCCGGGATGGTGTCCTGGGACCTGGTCGCGAAGAGGGACAACAATCCGACCAAGCGCACCCATCCAAACCTCTACACCTTCCATAAATTCACTGATCGTAAAGTACGTTTTTGTATATTGTTCCGTTTGAAACATGCATACATTCTAATGGTAAGCAGTTACTTATATTTCTGTACTTTACAAAGGGGTGCTAATAGAACTGATTTTTTCTTGTTTTATGTAAGCACCCTTATGTAAAGTATTGATTGTGGATATTATTGCGTCGCGCCGATTAGCAAACGAGGTGTAAGGCACACCGATGAGTAAAGAAAGTTTAAAAATGTATTATTAAGGCGGGGTGGTACCAGTGGTACCACAGATTACATTATAGTTACTACGTAACAGATACTTCACTCAGTAGAAAATTACCAATACCTACTGCTATAATAGCCTACTCCGTCGCGTCAGCAACCGCTGCATGCTAAAATGTGCCTAAATGCTCAAGCATACAGTTGTGATTGCTTCGCACCGCGCGATCCCACAGCAATCGCAGGGCTTGAATTTGGTCCGCAAACGGCCCGGACCGTTCGGCCGAGCGGTAGGTAACTATAGCGCGCAAGTACATTGAGTGACGGAGGCCTGGTGGTACTGCAAAATCCACAATTTAGAATTCATCTTTGAAGTAATAAACAGAGGTTTAAAATCTAGGAAAATTATATTGATATTGTGAGCTATATACTAGGGAATATATCCGATGGAAACATGATTTGATGAAGTTGACTCTATAAAATAAATTCACAAAGTTACCTCTTTTTTTCGTGACATTTTATATTCTATTTTCGGTTTTGTTCTTAAAATCAGGTATTTTACATTATAAGTCATGTACTAAAAAAAGATCATAAATAACTGGAGGTATTATACCCGATAGATTTTTTTTATTACATCTTTAAAATTTTTAATCGATTATTCAATTGATTTTCGATCGCCAGAGTCGCCAGTGTCTCGCGGAATTGTCATATTGTTGCTACCGCTGGCTCACCTCGCCTTAAAGGATATTATAAAAATTAAATATAATCACAGTATATATAATAGCACTACGTGCAGTATGGTCACTCCCTGCCGCTCTCTCATGCCGACCTCACCTCCCCTCTGAGACAAATTTGGAACAGTTTGTAGTGGCGCTGCACGCACACACGCTCATTCACGCTCTGCACAGATGCCATTGTTTATGTAGTAGTTACCGTCACGACGTTTGTATGGAGTGGCCGGGGTGTGATATAATTATAAAATTTATTTAATTTAATTTATTAATTAAATATTTTTTTGTAATGCATAATTGCAATCATCTATTGGTTTTATTATTTTTTGTTTGGTGGATCTATGACTTTGTAGCAAACTTGTTTTCGCTACGTGTTAATTTTAATGTTACAGGTCGCGCAGTGAGAGTTGAGGTAAACATAGTAGTCACACAGGCATATGTCAATGTGTACAAGTGAGGTAGAAAATGTCTTCCATCTCACTTGTGCACATTACAATGCGCATGATATGTCTGTGAATACTGTGTTTACCTCACCTCTCTTTGCACGACCTGTACCAACCAAATAAGTTTATTTTATACCACTAAGGTGACGCTGCTTTCCATTAGGCACATCCGCCTGATGGAAAGCACAAAGCAGTTACTGTAACATCAGAGTCATCACATGCGCATTGCCGACCCCGTAAAAACGTCTTCACGCTCTTTTTGAAGAACCCCATGCAGTCTCCGGGGAAAACCTCAACATGTAGTTCATTCCATAGATTGGTAGTACATGGAAGAAAACTTATCTGGAACCAACAGTACGTGACCATTTCGGTTCTAATGTGAGGAGTTTAGATAAAAAAAAATATTCAGTCGAATTGAGAACCTCCTCCTTTTTTGAAGTCGGTTAAAAGCTTCCGGGAGTTAGTTGTTGTGAGTTAATAATAAATTAAAAATATTGTCTTTTTTTTCAGTACCGCTTAATTGTAAGTGGTTGCACCGCTGGACACTCTGTTTTGGTGTCGGAGGAAGGTGAAGCGTACACTTTCGGTAAGAATACGGAATATTATCATAATTATATAAATAATTTAACATTGAAAATGTTTTTCGTTCGCTCCAGTAGGCCCCCATTTTCGCTGAAAGTGTGACTCGCCCGTGATACCCTGAGGTTTAGGGCCACAAGGACGTATGAGGGCTCAAAAGACGCGGAATTTGAAGGGCTTAAGAAGATGTAAAAAATATTTTGGAAAAGTCAGAAACTTTTTTGGAAATCGTGTGTTTTCACAGAAAATTTCCGATATCTCGAGAACGGGGCCGAATTTCAAAAATATGAAAAAAAGCACTTCGGTATTGAACCGAGGAACATTTTAGCTCATTACACTTTTTTCGATATTGGTGACGGTTGAGGCTGTAGAGGTGCCCTTAGCCGAGAGTTTTGCGCGGCGCGAGGTGCGATATCACGCGGCGGGCGGCTCGCGTGCGACCTAAACGACGTATGAGAGCTCAAAAGACGCAGAATTCGGCTTTAAGATGATGTAAAAATATTTTGAAAAGTTGGTTTTGAAAAAAAAAATTCACAGATCTCGTGCTCGGGAATTTTTTTTTAGTACATTCATTTTCAATGCCCTTTCAAGTCGTGTAGAGCACGAGATCTGTCAATTTTTTGAACTAGATTATGGAAATTTAAAATGGAAAAAACTCCGAGAAAATGTTTGCCGAAATCAACTACTAAAAAGAAACGAATGTGCTTTAAACCACACGACTGATGTAAAACTTCTTTAGCTCTACTCACTTATATCTCCCTGTCAACTTCCCTTCGCCGTATCCGTAACGCTCTCGTCACGTATTAACCAGCTTACTCCCCAAGTCAATCGTGCGTAAAGAAGTTTTACTTCAAAAATCTCCTCGTTACTTCTGTACGGACTCAACTGTAACATTGTATAAATCAGTGATTAGGTAGCATTTTAATTCGCGCCTACTGCCGCGACTAATTAGGTATAAATAAGTAAACACAGTATTATATACGACGGCGGAAAGCGAAAACGTCGTAGTCCACAAAGTATGATTTTTTTATTATTGCACTATTCGAATCAGAAATAAAAACTGCTTCAAATGGGTCACGTAATACGCATCTGAACAATGTTCGAAAATTATCAAAACACACTATACTATGTAGATTACAAAAATTCGCTTTCCGTAAAAAAAGATGCATGTTGGCTACTACGTTTCGTTTCGAAAATATGTACCATTACTTTCCACAAAAAACATGTCAACAAAAGTTAAAACATCAGTGTTACCAGATACAGAATCTGAAATAGTTCAAAATGTCGTAGTCAACAAAATTTTGCCAAATAATCGTTAGAATGAGATTTGAGTTAGAATAATATTGAGAAATAAATAATAAGTCTAAAAATCGTAAACGTTAAAAAACACGATAATTATGATTTTTTGAAAAAAAGTGTAAAAGTTTTTTGGCTCTGGTGAACAATTTCGTTTTTGTGGATGACTACGTTTTCGCTTTCCGCCGTCTATATGAACAGTAGATACAACATAGAATAACTAAGAACAATATACGTTTTCTGTCAAATCGTGTTTAATTCAGCAACTACGGAAACTCCACACTACTTCTAGTGTATGTCCTCACCACGTAAAATACGTACTGGACGGTACAACTTCATTTTTGTGTGTTGTCGGACAGGTCGCAATAGTTGCGGGCAACTGGGCTTCGGAGACACAGTGACGCGCAACGTTCCCGAGCTGGTGCCTGCGCTCAAAGGGATGAACATCATCCACGCCGCCGTCGGCCGGCACCATACACTGTTCGTTACTGGTATGTGGTTTTTAACATGAATATGTCTTTAAAATTGCTACCATAGGGAATTCCAATTTAAAAAAATGAATGACAACAAAATCGGGGGAAACAGTTTGGTGTTGCAGCTACATTTCTATCATCTCCATCCAAAAGTCAATGACACCACTGGATAGATGAACGATCAAATAATTTATTACGCTAAGTAAGGACTATGGAACATCGCGTGCGGGGGAGGAGGAAGCGCTGCCATTTTTAGATATTTTTAGTGCATATAACGTATTCATGTAGAAGACACGGCAGTGCCCATGACATAGCCACCATTTCTTTTTTATGCGACGCCGAGTGCTTAAAATACTGCTAATGTAAATTAATTATAGAAATACGCTACTTAAATAGCAGCTCCTCCTACCTGGTGACCTCACTTATGCGCAGGAGCACAACAACACCACAGGATAAGTAATAGTATTATGTACAATTTGGCTACTCCCTGCCGCTCTCACAAGGCGACCTCACCTCCCCTCTGAGTCGAAGGTGGAACTGATTGCAAGGGCTGCCACTATTACGAAAGTTCGTTCGTAGTATATAAACTATTCTCAAATGAACTTAAGTAGTAAAAATGATTGATTTCTTATTATGTATTTATTACAATTGAACTATGTATTAGTTTTTTTATTTTTTATTATTTCTTATTTCTATAAGGTCACATTTTGTTCACTTCTTATGTTATATGAAAATGATCGAGAGCCGATGTGAATTTTAAAAATAAACCTTACGCCAATGTTCCATGAACAAATGAACCTTTTGTTATTGGAACGAATTAACGAACGAAAATTAGTAGTTTTTTTAACGAATATTTCTGTTTCTAATGAGAACAAGTGATGCCTCTTAGTGTTACAAGGCTCTGTTGGTTGCGATAATTGCTTATCATCAGCCGGTTTGTGTGATTATTTCCGCCTTAATGGTGTTCTTTTTTTTTATTCATACAGATACGGGGACCGTGTATGCGTGCGGCGACAATAAGAGCGGCCAGTGCGGCCTCGGGAATACCACGGCGCAGATACTGAAGCCAACGCGAATCCGATACAGGTGAGAACTATTGACGTGTATATCTATAATTACTAAGGTTTAAAAATCTTTTTATTTTCTTTGTATTCTATATATCATAAGTATGTATTTACAAAAAAAATGTATTTATGTATGTTTATCAGTTGTCTAGTACCCATAACACAAGCTTCGCTTACTTTGAGGCTAGATGGCGCTGTGTAATTTGTCTGACAATATATTTGACAATATTTCTCACAAAGAATTACAGTATTCACTTACGGAGAAATACAAATTTCAAGAAATGCAATATCTGCTAGCTGCTGACACAAACGATATGCACAATAATTGCTATAATCAATGTAACAGTTATAATTATTAGCGTGAAAAAAAAACCATTGAAGTAATTCACCACACGATTGAAGTAAAAACTTCAATCTCTCTCTAAACGTGGGTAACTCTATGAAATTTCGTGCGTCAACTTAGTAGCGCTGGTGTAGCTTACTGCGCTGGCTCACTGAGTTAACCCTAAATTGCGCCACGGCGCAACGAGTTCGAGCGCTCTTCCGGCCGCCAAGCGAGCTGCGTAGCGGCGCACGGTCTGTTGGCTCTAGGGTTGCCAGATGTTCGGGAATCGTCTGGATTCTCCCGACATTTCATGCGATGTCCAGACTCCCGACAAATATACGTATCTTATCATCATTTTCTACCGCAATCATCATCCGATCATTTTAGTCTCCTTTACAGGAGCTCGACCCTCTCTCTTCCGTCCCAGATGGAGGATTTGGCCTACACTCCCCACGCTGGCCAGACGGGTTGGGGAGGCCTGATCGATGTTTTATAATGTATTTCCCTTAGTCGTCCCTTGTACGACATCCACGGGAAGAGACGGAGTGATTCTATTCTATTCTGCCGGAAACCACACGGTTGGCCGTGTGGTTTCCGGCAGAATAGAATACAATAGAACTACATCTACCTTTTTACCGCTACCGCAATAATAATTTGAAAATGACACACGCGGTGCTTGGTCCTCGGGCGGATTGTAGCGTGTAATATTTCGACTCATAAATTTTCATTTCTCCAAACAACAACCGCAAATTCCCGACATTTTGAAATGTTATCCAGATATTTCAATCTGGCAACTCTAGTTGGCTCGTTGACTGAGCGAATGAGAGACAGAGATATTGGGAGTATTGACACATGCGTTGAATGAAACTGCGTTGAATGAAATTTTGGAAAAGTGTATCAATTCATCAGCGCAATGAACTGTGTTAGCGCAATTGCACTGCGTAGCGCAGTGTTCAGGGGCGGATTTGTAGTCTTAGCCGCCCTAGGCCGCGTCTTCGCCGCCCTAGGTAGTATCGTCGTCGCCTTAGGTCGTATCTTTTTTTTAAAATATTGCCAGACAAATTACACATCGCCATCTAGCCCCAAAGTAAGCGAAGCTTGTGTTATGGGTACTAGACAACTGATAAACATACCAAATTTTTTTTTTTTTTGTAAATACATACTTATGATTCGTAGAAAACACCCAGACCAAGACAAACAGACATGTTCATGCACACAAATGTTTGTCCTATGTGGGAATCGAACCCACGAGCGTTGGTGTCGAAGCCGCTTCATTGACCGCTACGCCACCGAGCACGTCAATGGTCGGCAGTGTTACCCAGGTCTATCTCTCTCTCCGTCTCGCTCCCTCCTTGCCGACTTTACCCGAACGACTAATCCGAGCGTAACGACACAAAGATGATTCTTGAGTTATGTTATCTATGGTGCAAATTATAATCTGTGACTTGTTTATTGCGCGGCAGCGGTGCCCCGGTTGTGAAGGTGGGCTGCGGTGCTGAGTTCTCCATGATCCTGGACTGCAATGGAGCTCTTCATTCCTTCGGCTTGCCGGAGTACGGACAATTGGGTAACTATCCATATTTTTCTCACTCCGATTTTTCTCGTCGGGCAAAGTCAAAGTCAAAGTCAAAATTCTTTATTCTGTGGGCCCTCGCGGGTACTTAGACACGTCTTTTATAATTAGGTATATTTTTTATCTACCAGCATTTCGGAATGACCATTGACGAGAAGAAATGTCGAAAGAAACTCTGTCAATATAGGTCTTTTTTAAATAGCCATACAATATTATCATTATACATAATACAATAAAAAAAATGGTATTCAACCAAAATAAGAGAAAAAAAAAATTTTAGTAAAATAAAATAGTAAAAAAAAATTAAAATATAAAAAATCATAGTATAGAGTGTATATACATCACTACATAGTATAAAACAAAGTCGCTTTCTCTGTCCCTATGTTCCTTTGTATGCTTAAATCTTTGAAACTACGCAACGGATTATGATGCGGTTTTTTTTAATAGATAGAGTGATTCAACTGGAAAGTTTATATGTATAATATATGCATAACGAAGTAGAAAAACACTGATAATTTAGAGGTTTCTAATGTGATGTCGTAAATAAACAAAACAGCAAAAAAATTTGCTCTTTCATTGCAAACGCTGGCTGAACCCAACGAGATAGATCAAAATAATGTAGTACAGTATTGTTCACCTTAAAATGGTCTACAAAAAAGTTCGCGATGGTATATGTCTATCTCTTAGTGGTAACACACAATAACCGTTATTTTATCCTTTGCTTTTTACAAGAAATAATGCCTTATTTACGAAGCGATTTTAAGCAATACAGAATTAATCCTTATCCAATTAAGTACCTTAAATACATTGCGCATTTAATATAGATCAATATGGCCCTTCACAGCATGTAATTTAAATGAATAGTTTAGAAGATATTACACATTTAAAATGCAGGGACATAACGGCTGTGGCGGTACCGGCCGCGGAGCCGGCGGCGTGTGCCTATAACTGGGGAAGGACTGGATAGGACAAAGCGCAAAGACCTTCTGTAGTACATTTAGTATCAGCATTGCACCCGTGCGAAGCCGGGGCGGGTCGCTAGTATTGTATAAAAGTATAAAAACGAGAATTGGCCTTCTGTATGGCATGTGTTTTCATTGTGTTCAAATCTATGTGAATAAATGAATATGAATGTATGTAATTACTCGCTAACATCGTCTATTGCCATTGTATCCAGGACACAACACTGATGGAAAATACTTCGTGACATCGACAAAGCTGTCGTACCACTTCGAGACTGTTCCCAAGCACATCGCTTTGTTCTTCGAGAAGTCCAAGGAAGGCCACGTGGCGCCTGTCAAGGAAGTCGACATAGTCGATTTCTCCTGTGGAAATAACCATACGGTAAGGTAATATTGTAAAATAGTTAGTGCAGTTATCGGAAACAGATACATAATTATGCAGTTTTAACAGATGTGTTAAAACTACCTTCGCCCTACTAATTATATATAACTACTGTTGTACATACTTGCGAAGCTCGATGCCGACGTTGCGCGTGTCGCGTGCCACGTGTTTGATTAGAAAGGGAGGAGATGCTGCGTTGGCAGCGGGGGTGGCGGCGCGCGAGTGTATTTTATGTTGCCAGCGTTAATATGGCTACGGCAACTGCCATCCGACTTAGTATAAAAAATAGGTGGAGGTACATTCCCCAGTCGAGTAGCTTACAATTACGCTCCCTACCTCTTTTCGCCAGAGCTTCGTTTGTCAGTCAGCAGGGTGCACCGCGTGCAGGCAAAGTTGGCTTTGGTTCAAAGATGTTGATGGTGTAAGTAGACACCCCAAACAATTTCAGCATACCTGGGAACTTTTATATAATATGACGAGCTCGGTGGTCGAATGGTTAGCAATGGCCACTTTGTCTCCGAGGTCGCGGGTTCGATTCCCGCACAAGACAAACATTTGTGCGCATGAACATGTCTGTTTGTCTTGGTCTGGGTGTTTTCTATATATTATAAGTATGTATTTGCAAAAAAAATGTATTTAAGTACATTTATCAGCTGTCTAATACCCATAACACAAGCTGCGCTTAATTTGGGACTAGATGGCGCTGTGTAAATTGTCCAGAAGTATTTATTTATTATTTTATTAATATGCAGTGATATCTCTTGATGTCCATCAGGTGGCAATAGACTCGAAGAAGCGTGCATTCAGCTGGGGCTTCGGCGGCTTCGGGAGACTAGGACACGCGGAGCAGAAGGATGAGAGCGTTCCGAGACTGATCAAGTTCTTCGACTCGCAGTCCCGGGGGGTGCGCTCCGTGCACTGCGGAGCTACCTACAGCCTCGCTGTCAACGAGAATGGTGAGCTTCTTATATCATCATCATCATCATCAACCTGTATCTACCCACTGCTGGATATAAGCTTCTTATTTATTTGGGTTATTTAAATCTATATTTACATTAATACAGGCTTCTGCCCGGGTTTTGGCCCTGAGTCTAATTACAACCTTTTTTTTTATTTTTAAGTGGAGGGTCAAATGAGCATTAAATCTACTCTGACAACTAGTTAACAAACAGCGAAAAAAAAGCTTCTCTTGTAAAAAGTCTTCTCTTGGTTATGAAAGTTTAGTTAAATTTAGAAGTGATGTGGATCACCTGATGGAAATCAATCCCACCGCCCATGGAGATCAACACCACCAAGGGGTCACCAATCCGTTGCCAGCCTTTTAATTGAAATATAGACTGTTCTTATAGGCTCCCATCTCGTAATTGTTCAGAAATACCGCTGAGGGAAGTAAAGATTCCACAGTTTCACCGTTCGTGGTGTAAAATGTCTTAGTAAATATATTGTGGTAAATTGTCACTTATCAAGACGATATGGATGGAATTTTCATTTATGGCGAGCTGTATGATACTGGAACTCAGCGGCAGGTATCAAATTAAACAGCACATCCAAGCACTCCCCAAATAAAAAATAAAAATCTGCAGTTATTACAAATAATTACTTTTTTAGGGTTCCGTAAAATGGACCCTATTACTGAGACTCCGCTGTCCGTCCGTCACCGGGCTGTATCTCATGAACCGTGATAGTTACACAGTTGTAATTTTCACAGATCATGTATTTCTGTTGCCGCTATAACAACAAATAGTATAAAACAGAACAAAATAAATATTTAAGGGGACACCCATTCAATAAACGTGATTTTTTTGCTATTTTTATATATAATGGTACGGAACCCCTTCGTTCAAATCCGAATGTATTTCAGTACATTTATCAGATATTATATATAAATTGCTTATAACGCAGACCTCACCGCGAAGCAAACTAGTTAAGCTCAAGTTTGATGTAATTCATTCCAATTTATGTTCAATTCAAGCAGCCGTTCCTCACTTAATAACAGTAAAATGATGTTTCATTGGTTTCAGGCGCCCTGTTTATGTTCGGTCAAACGAAGCGGACCGGCGAGGCGAATATGTACCCCAAGCCGGTACCTGATCTCAGTGGTAATGTTATACTTCATTTTAACCGATTTCAAAAAAAAAATTTCTGATGTCGACGTATTTTTTTGTGTGTTAGTTATCTTAGTACTTTTCTCCAGGCGAACCGATGTTGATGATTCTTTGTTATTTTAAAGCTAGTGCTTCTCATGTGTTTCCATTTTAATTTGATCACACCCCGGACACTCCATATAAATGTCTGTGCAGAGCGTGAATAAGCGTGTGTGCGTGCGGCGCCTATAAACTGGTCCAGATTTGTCTCAGAGTCTCTGGCCATGGGAAGATTTTTTTATACTGACATCGTAACGGAATACTGTTAATGTGTTGATTATTTTCAGGTTGGAACATCCGCAGCGTGGGCACAAGCAACACTTCCATTGTGATAGCAGCCGATGAATCGCTGATCGCCTGGGGGGTGTCACCCACGTACGGCGAGCTGGTGAGTAACATTAGCCGTCAATTACTGGTCAATGACAGTCAAATAATCCTTAATAATTGTTTTTTTTGTGCTTAATGAATAAGTAAATTAAACAATTTGAGTAGTAACCATTAATAGTAGATTAGTAGCCGAGGGCTGTAAGGCATCAATTGCAGCCCGAGATATTTAGGCGCACGAGCGCAGCGAGGGCGCCTATAGTTCGAGGGTGCAATTGATGCTTACACCCGAGCTAACTACTCTGCTTTACATCTCGATTGTGAGGTAAGTAGAAAAAAACCGGGATTACAAGAATAAAAGACTTTACTTGTTTTTCTTTTCGCCACTTCATGAACTCGTCGTAAGTTTTCAAATATCTCTCTTTAGAACTTTCAGGCAAAATATTGTTAATTGCTGCTTCAGCTTCCATTTTCATTGAATCGGGAGTGCAGCTTATATCTTCATCACTTGCACAACTCATGTTTTTTTCCTAATTAGCACGTAATTATAAAAAAAATCCCGAAAAGAAACAATATTAAAAGTAAAAGTTTCTATTCCCGCCTTTTTTCATCTCTTTTTTTTTATTTTTATTTTTTTCTAGAAGGAAATTGAGCTTCGCCGTTCGATATTTAAATTGATGACTATTATACTCATACGAAGACAAGGCTGAATAGCGAAGCGACCTCTTTTGTCATTGGGCTGAATGCATGATGTCTATTGCCAGTATGATGGTTAGATGTACGCGAACTTTTTGAAAGAGTGAAGTGTTTTTTTTTTAATTACCGCCCTAGAGCCTTTTATAGCTACATTATTACCCTAGAGCGCTAATTGGTCACCTACAAGCCCCATTTGGGGGTAATAAGGACCTACTTACCGAATATGAGAGATGTAAAGCTTCTTACTCCTTATTTATTTCATTAATACAACGAATGATCGCATATTTTTAAAACAAGCTCTTTTTTAGATTATATTTAAAAGATAATACTTATTGTGTTTCTTCTCAGCAAGCAATATACAGAAATCAAATTCAAATTGCAAGTCCAATTCGAAAAGTTCTTACTTTTAATAATTTCTTCTGATTAAATTCGTTGTGAGTTCCAAGGCAGCCGTAGTTTTACCCCCGGGACTGCAGTGGACTTCACAGCCTTTTTTGGCGGTCGCCGCTGTTAATCCTGGCTACACAGGAGACACAGTGGTGGGTCCCCGTCCCCTAAAGTAGCCATTAAAGATTTTTTATTTCGGGTTCTCCCGTCCATGACAAGTTAAGCTAATTCTGGATGCTATAGTTAAACGGACAGTAAACGAAGTAAACAAGCCTTATTGGGGCTTGAAAACGCTAGACTCTGCTACTTCACGGCATCGCTTCGTTCGCGTTTGTTGGGAGAGAAAGTCTAATAAAATAATTTTGGGGTTAAGTGGCTCTCCAGATCTTTAGCGCCAAAGCCGACCTCACCTGCACGTGGTGCATCCTGCCGTCTAGTGAAGGAGACTCTGGTAAGAGAGGTAGGATACAGCATATTTCTAAGCTGCCCGACTGGGGAAGAACCGCCACTTCACAGAATACCGCTGCCAAATAACAATTCTCTTGACGTTTGTTGTGTTCCTGCGAGTGATCATTCACTCCCATTTCATCAAGAAGTAAGGATTTGCTGCGTTGGCTGCGGCCTTTGTGACTGAGATATTTGTCCAACCGGGTTTGACGTGCCTTACCTCTTGCGTCAGAATATTGTTAGGTAGTCGGCAGGACGCACCACATGCAGGTAAAAAATGCTAAACTCCAAGCTGACAGTACGCCCTTTACACCCCAAAAATGAACGCGATTGAATATTATCCATGAGGAGTGGATTGCAATATTAACTCGTCCCACATTCATCCCACTGCAAAGATACGGGTCTCATCTCAATCGGAGATGTTAAGAGCGTACTCCAACACGCTACTCAACTACGGGCTGAATAATTATAACAAAAAAAACAACTCCAGACATTACTCTACATTTATGTATGTAGATATAGGCTGATGATGATGATGATGATGAAAAATATGGGACCATTTAAATCACGGAGTAATTAAGTAACAAACATTAAAAAAAAATACAGCCGAATTGAGAACCTCCTCCTTTTTTGGAGTCGGTTAAAAAGACTGAAAAGGACTGAGTAAAAATGTAGTTTCGTTTTTTTTTTATCATTTGTAGGGTACCGGCGAGATAAACAAGTCGTCGGCTCGTCCTAAACTCGTGAGTCGTATGGACGGCTCGAATGTATCGCAGGTGGCCATGGGCTTCTCCCACACGCTGCTCCTCTGCGACGACACCACCGACGAGGTCAAGGAGAAGCTCGCCAAAATGCCCACATTCAACCCTTAAACGTGTTACAGGGTCAAATTAAACCATTTTATTTTAGAACATGGTTTGAAGTTTACTGAGAATTTAAAGATTTCTAACGTAAAAAAAGGCGTAACTTAATCTCTGCTACTTTACATATTTTTATAACAATGCCATTAGAATGCCGAAAACTGGGTAATTAGTTACGTGAAATATAATTAAATGTCTTAATGAGATATTTTTATTAAGTCTGAATTAAATTAAACACTGCGCAGTTTGTTTAGTCCGTTGCTGATTAAAAAGATTTAATTAAAACAGTAAGACATGTTTATTTCTTCGATATTGATTTTTATAAAATTAAATTTGATATCTTCAAACGATGTTCTGAAATAAGATGGTACTAGCGTAAAGCGGAGATTAGCGAGCGAAATACTGAATAATAACGATATGGCCGGTACCGGTCTAATCGGCTCTCGACCCCAATTCTTCAACTTGGTAACGACGAATTAGGGGTTAAATCTAATGCGTACTGAGCATCATATCTCGTTTTGAAAGTAAAGAAATGGTAGTTATTGCTCAATAAAAAAACCTATGATAATTTATCGTTCATAACATATGGGCGAATGACATACATTTACTATATCGTGCGTTATTGTAACATTATGGTAACTGTATTATGTTTATAAGGTAAATTAGTTACCCATATCTTACTATTTTTTTACCTTGAGGTATCCATTTTACGAATTTTTAATACTCTGTCTTATAATACGAAATGTGTGTATCTTCCCAAAGTTTATCTATCTAAGAAGACTAGTAAATTTTTTAGAGAAATTGTAAAATTATATTAGTAAAAAATAATGGAACACTCTCTGATTTAAATGGGAATTCGTAGCCACCGTAATACCGATTAGATTATTTTATTTAGAATTTTAGATAGATATTATACTTAAAAACGAAAATAGTGGATACTTCGCTTGGCTCATCTCCGCTGTATGCACGGTGTCCAGCGACGCCGCTCAGCGTAAGACTGTTTCTTCTCGATATATTTACTCTAATCTGTTTTTAAGCCTCATGCGAGCGTTTTATTGTACACATAAAGAAAAATTCCTAAACCGCATCACACACTAAGCAGATACTATATATTTAGTAAGAGGCACTGTTACATGAGTGTAAGAGACGGTAATACAGCGTCGTTCGTCTCGTGCCTCGCTTTATATCTCGTATCTGCTTAGTGTGCTTACTCTCTTTAAAGTTGATCCTAATCAAACACAGGAGAATGTTTTAGCTATATAAGATTACCAATTTATTTCATAAAAGTTGATTTTTTCCCTAAAATTAAAATGATCGAATAGTGACCATGTGATCAACCCATTTTTCTATGAAAATAATACATATGTTTTGTTTTTTATGTCGATTTACAATTATATCAAATTATGATTTAAAATAATTATTGGAATAATAATTCCAAGGTCTTTTGTAAACCTTTTAGCATATCTGTGATTGTACTTTGAATTGATCTTAACGGTTGTGTTACAGTGGTAAACCGATTTATTATTGTAGAGCTCGCATGAAAGGTACTTCAGAACAAAGTTGACTATGTATTTATAATAATGTATTATATACAGGTAACTTCATCTTCATATACCACCATATTTTACTCGAAAATCGATTGACATTATTGTAGCGTTGTCTCTCGTTCGGTACTCAATGAAGTTTTATGAAAATTTCATTTTGTCATAGCACGAGCGACTTATCAATCATTTGTCGATTCGTAACTTCGTTAAAATTGCGGATACGTAAATTAAATGTAGAATTTAACTTGGCATTTGTAATTTATATAGTGTTTTTGTTAGTTGTTAACATTATTTATTAAGAAACGTGGGCAGTTGTCATCCTCGTGGTTTTATCAAACCATACTTTAACAAAGCGGTAAAAAAAATACATTTTTCTTTAAAGTTTTTTTAAGCTGATATTTGCTAGTATGATTACAAATAAATGCACATTTTTTTGTCATATTAAAATACTAAAGCGCATATGAAATATTATTATAATAATCTCATATGATCCAGTACAGAATATGTTTAGCGCAGATATTTTTCAAAACGTTTCATTTCATATCATAATAGTTACTAAATTATGGCAATATTTATCATCACAAAAGTTCCAGTACTTATTATAATTTTAATTTATAATAAACAAAATCAGTAATTATATTAACCTTTTTAGCATTTATGTAATCATTAATTTATTTTTGTGATAATTTATTAGTAATAAAACTCTTTGCTCTTAGTGTATCCGCGTTTAATAAAGCTGTCGGGGAATTATTTTTACACTGGTAACACTATTTGTTAATTTACGTATCCACACTCATTGCACCGTGTACAAATATTTTTTTAAGTTTAAAACCCGAGTATCGTACAGATGATCAATAACCTCAAATGCTCGGGTATCTGTAATATTAAGATGTACTAAAACTGTGCGAGGCACACTCGTTATTTTACCACTACTTGGTTTCTTACCAACATTTCCTTGCAATCCAATAGCCAATACCCTAATAATAATAATAGGTATAGACGCATGATGCATATGTTGTTTATATTTGAGGTTGCGTTGAAAAGTATAGTTGTTCTGTTCTAGCGTATCGATCAAATATTAGATTCTATTCTCCTAAGCAATTTATTATGATTATATTTGATTTACAAACTCTAGAACCAAAAGACTTTTTGTTATCAAAACTACATTATAGTAGTTACTTACTTTGTCGTAGTTAGTTACTTACATAACTAACATAAGCCAGCGAATTATTAGGAGTATAACCTATATAAACTGTAGCTAGACGTACATAGATAGGATTATAATGAATAATACCAGTATTATAACCAATATATATAATACAAGACCGCCTTACCCGTGCGCGATATATTAGAAATCCCGTGTTATTCACGTATATAGAAAGGAACCAGTGAAAAACTTGTCATGGAGATCTGTGAAATCAGAAAACCAAAGATTTGTTAGTGGTTCCTTGAGGTGATCGTATCACTTCCTCGGTACCAGAGCGGGTGTGCCGTGCACAGGATAATTTAATGTTAATTATAGTATTTCGTACGGAAATCGATGTTAAACCGTACCACGGTACCCACCTCCGTTCAACGTGTTAGTATACGAATTTAGTCCTTAACATTTTTATATAGATGTATACCGACTTTTTTTTTTTTGCAATCAACGTGATTGTTTTGTATTTTATAAGTTTTTCACGCTGTGTACTTATTGAATTGATTTTATTTATAGGTTATCGTTACAACACGTGGTTGATACATTGAACACAAAATACAGTAGTGATATAGTTTACAATGCTCCAGACAATATAACGCTGCGTTTGTCAAATATAGCGTCAAAAATATACTAAATACTAGGATACTAGGTTTTTATCATCCCTAGTCGTCAAGATGTGTAGTGTGATGTGAAGTGTAAAAGTAGCCCGATTTTATAATTTTAAATGGACTATTTATTCACTGCCTGTAAATTAATAACAGCTATAAACAACAGAAGGTTCACTAGAGCAATGGGGTCCGAGAAAGATTTAATTATGAGGAAGATAATTAGATCTTTGACCTTTCCTTTATGTTGCCATAACATGACTGAACCCAACAGTATTGCCAGTTCGAGTACGTTAACTACTCGTATTCTCGATTATTACATTATGCTACGAAGAAAATTTATAATATATTATCCGTTTCGTAAATTTGCCTATAAAGGCTAAAATAATTTAGCAATTAATAGGCTTTTTAACAATGTTTTAACAAATGATACCAAGTTGATTGATATTTCACTGATGGCAACCATGTGAAAGGGTTGCCACGAATGTAATGTCACTTGAATCTTTCAGTTGTTACAGTACCATATCAATTACATTGTGCTCTGATTGATTGACCTACAGCCTGTTGATTTGTCATTAATTAATTAATTAACGATATAAGTCACAAATTTTATTAAAACGCCAATAAAACAGTATAATATATAGTATAATTAAAGATATATTCACTCACACATTTCCAACGGTAAAGCAGACCAATATCGATCTCAAACTGAGATCTTCATTGCGAAAACTTGGCGCGAGGAGATGATAGCAGCTGCGTACAGGCATTATTGACCCTGGAAGACCTCTTTAAGATCTTAACTAGTCATTGGCGAAGAAAATACGCGAGTGACTAATGAAGTAACAGATCATTGCCAGAGTTAAATTGTGTCATTCTACTGGGTTTTGTGTTCGATGGCTTGGCCTTTCGATGGAAGCGGAGGAAAGACAATGCACAATCGCAAAAAAAAAAAAAAGAGATTTTCAAACAAAATTTCGTTCAACAAGATAACATAGGTATACAGTTTGATTGTCAGACAAGTACTTAATATAGTTTAATGTTAAGTGACCAGATGTCGCTGAAAATAAATTAAAAAAAAAAGAGATACAGACATGCGTAATCGTTTTACAAACATTGTTTTTACCTCCGCTTCAGTCGCACCGAAAGAACAGACTTAGAAAGGGCGCCGCGTTGCTAATCACTGAAGCACATTTATATTGATAATAATTATTCAATTGTATACCACTTATCAAGTAAAATTTAGCTTTATGTTTTGGATTAACATATAGATTTTTTTTTTATTGTGGTGTAATATATTTACACAAGAGAAGCCCACTTATTATTACATAAATAGTAAAATCGTATATATTCATAACTAAGTTCCGCTAGTGCAATACACTACCGGAACAAATGTATCCAATATATTAGTCCAGTATGGACTGTCTGCTAATTTTCCAACCCAAATCCATCAGAAACTTTCACATTTAAAAGTATATTTTTGTGAGAATCTGTGATAGGGCAGTCCCATTAAAAAATAGGCGCAGATTAGTCACCACAATAAAACGCCTTATGCTACGTGTAAAGATCTCTTATTAACTTGGCGATACACTTCAAATGAGCTTCAGTTTTCTATAGCGATGCTGCGCACTATTATAAGTTCACGATAGAAATATACATTCCCACACAGGTGACTTACTGACTGACTTAATTATTTCTTTATTTGCCCTAAATTAAAATGTAAGTCACCATTTAATGATAAGAACTTGTCTAGTATTAAAACACGTCTCAAAGAGGACTCAATCTCAAGCTCGGTGTATGTATCGAGTACAAGATATGTCATAATAACTTTCTGTCCTTGCCAACGATTTTTAGTGATTTGATAAATAAAGAATTTCTTTTCATTTAATTTGTTGTTTTATTTTCAATCAACAGTCCCAAATTGGACCTATTATCATGTTTAAGGTATTAAAATAACGCAAGTGGGGTGTAAGTGGTTCATCAACATCTTTGAACCAAAGTCAACTTCACCTGCACGCGGTGCACCCTGCTAACTGACAAACGAAGCTCTGGCGAAAAGAGAGGTAGGGAGCGTAATTGTACCCGACTGGGGAATGTACCTCCACCTCACAGAATACCGCAGCCAAATAACAATTCCCTTGTGGGTTGTTGTGTTCCTGCGAGTGAGTGAGGTTACCAGAAAGGATGGAGATGCTGCGTTGGCAGCGTGGGTGGCGGCGCGCGAGCGATATTTTATGTTGCGAGCGTTAATATGGCTACGGTAACCGCTTCACGTCAAGCGGGCCGTATGCTTGTCTGCCATTTAACGTAGTATAAAAAAAAAAAAAAAAAAAAAACCTCTCCGTATCAGAAGGTCAAATTAGCAAAATAACCATGACACATTAACAACATGAAAGTAAAACATTTCAGTCGTTTTATTTGGCTATGCGTTATTGTACATTCAAGTGCATTTTATAAATTACTCCTTTGATGACTATTTTAGATTTCAGACGTTTTACTTTCATGTTAATGCATCATGATCATTTTGCTAATTTGACCTTTTGATATGGAGGGCAATAAACGCAATAAAATTCCTGCAAGTACTAGTATACAATTAAAAAAAATAAGTATACAATTCCGTTTGTAATATCAACTTTCGATTTTGATAGCGATCGACTTGTCGCAATCAAGACTGACGAGAAATATTTCAGTATACTATCAGAGAGTATCTCTCAGTCAGTTTTAGTACAAGATATGCTACCCTCGGCCCACACACTGGAGACCTTCATGAAGTTGTTGACGAGGGCTTTATGGACGAAGAACCTGACACCGCCCTGGGAGAGCTGGTCTCTTTCGCGGTACCTACCGCGAAAGAGACCAGCTCTCTTACCGCTAAGAATAATTTATAATGCAGAATAGCGTTTGCTGGTCAGTCAGTATTACACAACTATACAGACATTCATAAAATAAATTACACTGATTTCGAATTGCTTAAAACAACTCGTTTAAGGCTTTAATCAGACGAGCCTGCCCCCCTAGCCAAGTGTAATTCGTAGCGTAACGAACGTTAGACAGATCACGTGACATTTGTCAAAATCGAAAATCGAACTTTTTAGTATGAGAATTGACAGAATTACACTTGGCTAGGAGGGCTGGAATGAATTCCCTGACGGTGACAGGCGTACGTAGGTGGGGTGCGAATTCCAGAGCATTGCTGCCCTAATCGTAAACAATTTAAAGTGTGTAAGTTATGGATAGGTAACTTAGGTAAGTATAGTCGAAGGCTTCCACATGAAGGTAAGCACTGTTACTAGTACTCGTATGGAAGTACTATATTACAGCGCAGCGCAGTACGCGCTCACACTTGAATATAATCGAATGGTTTCTGTGTTCTCGTAATTATAAATAAAATACCAGTGTTATAATGAAAACATTTTTTATTATGTATACGCGTGACGTGCTTACATCAAGTACGTAATGTCATATTAGTTGTATTACTGGTGCTAATTTAAACGAACATTGGCAATAATGTAAAAATAACGATACATATTGCTTAGGAACGTCACAAAGCCGTCAATGGGGAAATAGCTGCCAATTTCTGTCACGAGAGGCGCCACCATCGAAATTAAACCATCCACAGACAAAAATGGATACCATTTTGCAAACGAATTTATACCAGACACTGCCATTAGCACTATTCATAACGACCGATTCGGAAAGTCCGATTCGCAATGACCTATTTGAAAGGTTCGGTAAGTTACGTAATTTTATTTTTGTGGTAAATGTAGTTTCATTTTGTATTAATCTTTTACAATATATTCATCTCATATGGATTCCAGTATTAATATTGTATTAATATAATTGGCATATTAGAAATATATTTGGTACAAACAAATAGCAATGTGAAGCCTTACTTTTCACGTAGAACACGTTGTAGCTAGTGACGCTATCTATACAAACAGAAATAAGCTCATGTCCCCATAAAAATAAAACAATTTAATTTTTCTAAAATAACTGCGACGTCTGGAGGAATCGGAGTTACCCGATTGCTCGACGTAAAGGCGAATTCACATCTGTTTCTCTTATATGCTAGTTTTAAAGGTAAAAACAACTGAGCGGTGCCACACTTCACCACATCACATAATATACAAAGTAAATTGCGGCATGACCGTGTTTGTCGCGTCGCAGAGAGGTGCGTTGCGGCGACGACTCGCACGGTTTTGTTTTCTCCTAATACTTAGCTGCTAATGCAAAACAATTTGTGCTATAAGGCGTCACACACGGGAGTACAAAAGTAATTATTTAATGTAAAATAATAAAGCACATTCGTTTACTTATTATTACTTTTTAAAACGATGCAGTTAGATGCGCAGATCCTTTTACAACCTCTAATTCACGCAACTTTCTTTCCATTTCTCAACTCGCAGTACCTAGTGCAAGTTTACTAACATAATGGATTTCGACAACGTTAATATCATTTAGTACGGGATTGGCTCTACTTCGACTGTTTGTCGGTAGATGGCGCTATATTATACTCATACAAAATGAATTTAACTTTGTCGAAAACGAATACGTAAAAATCTCGCACTTGCATGCTTAAAGCGTGTGCCAATGCCGGTCCCTTTCATACCCTTTTTTCAATTACATATAGGATAGACAGCAGCACAACGCAGCAAAGCACATACTTCATTAGTTTCTCATCTTCCCTAATACAGATAAACACTATAGTAGCCTCCACACAGCTCGCGAAGTTGTACGAGGTTAGGCGAATGCAATAGTGTGGAGAGGCACTTCGTATTACTTCGTCCAACCTCGGCTCGCCTCGGGGGACTTCCATTTATGGACGGTTTTTGCGCCAGAGTCAAAGGACTTGAAGTTGCACTCACCGGTGCGATTGAGTTTCTCGCGAAGTTGAATGAGTGTAGTGACTTCGGACTTCTGTCAACTTTCCCGAGTATTTCGTCGAAGAACTTCGTGAGCAGTCTGGAGGTGGCTTAGGGACTAAACATACATAGCTTAAAAAACAGTGAAACATATTTCGATAATAACAATATTGCTTGTTTAAAATGCACTTTTAGGTAATATTGCAGCAATTTCCAACTAACATGTTATACTGGAAGACAAATAATAGACTTCACAGAGCCTAGAAAAGACCTGCGAAAAATTACCAAACCATAGGCAATCTTTTATACACGGTTAATTGAATACTACTGTATTATTATTACACCGGATATACGACACCAAACATTTACAAACTGTGTACATTATTATCAAATACATGTTAGGTGTAACTAAAATGTGCGAAATATTTTAGAAGGTCAATTAGGTATTCTAATTATATTGGTAGAGTTGCAGTTGAGCAGCGTAGTGGAGTATGCTCTAAATCCCTTCGATTGAGGGGAGACCCGTGTCCCGACAGTGAGATGAGAACCCATAATCATCTCACTGTGATGCCGAATACCGAAAAACTACCTTAAGTATATAGAGTGAAATCCAAATGAGTTGGCCGTGTGGTTTCCGGCAGACTAGAATAGAATCACTCCGTCTCTTCTCGTGGATGTCGTACAAGGAGACTAAGGAAAATACATTAGGTATCGAAATCGATCAGGCCTCCCCAACCCGTCTGGCCAGCGTGGCGAGTGTAGGCCAAATCCTCCTTCTGTCTGGGACGGACGAGAGAGGGTCGTGCTCCTGTAGTGGAGACTAAAATGACCTGATGATGATGATCCAAAACAGCCTGGCGCAACTCAAGGTAAAAAAACGACTCTATGAATCGGAAGCGAATTTGGTACAAATTCTGATTGTTTTCGCTTCCATTTCATACATATTATAATTACGCTATTTGTACGGCACATCCGTCTCTTAAAACGTAGTGGTTACATTCTCTTTGATCCAAAACGAGAATGGTTGGATTTCTTTTATTATATTTTTTATATATTTATATCGATATAACATGTATATAGTCATAGTGTAACAGTTTAGAGTGAGCACTGTCGTTAACAAAAGTTTTTAAAGGATACACTCAAAATAAGCCTTTAAAGCGCGGTGCACGTCAATATTCGATGACCTCCTGAAATATTTTGCATTACATCGTTAACACTTTATTTCTACAAAGGATTATATGTAATTTCATACAACCATACGTTTTAAGTCGTTACTAATATATGCTTTTCACTTGCCTGCAATACAAAAGTAATTAATTACATTTGACATCAACTACTTTTTATTTCTGCACTAAGAAAAACAGACGAATTCATACCGTCCATTCGATGTTCATAAGTCACTATAAAGAGCAACAAAATATATCTCTGAAATGCACATTGTATGCTTGTGTCATAAAACTGAGAACAAATTAATCAGGCCTAACGCCTTATATAAATTGGGTTTCTGTTATCAAAACTCTTGTAGAATAAAATCTATAACAACATTACAGTTCAATGCAATTGACTCACTCTGAGCGAATTACTCAAAAATGTTAATGCAAAAAAGGATCAAGCTTTGTCATTTTTTGCATTTACTATGAATCATTAAATATATTTCTGAACGTTTCATTGAAGTGTGTAAGCATTATGTGAATGTCATAGATATTCTACTAATATGTCGAGAACAGAAAGCGACTTGATGCAAAACGATACTTTGAAACACCTAATTGTAATACACAAGGATGTCTGACATTATAATACTGTCTATATGACCATTATAAACATTACTTACACATAATTTAAATATTACTCAGTCTTCCAGTTCAAAATGCTCAGTTCTTCAAATGTCTAAATGTTCCAAAACGTCCAATTAGCTAAAGATTATTTTCTTAAAATGTCCTGTTCCCAAAATTTCCAAATCCAACCGAATCCATTGAGACTAGAATTTTTGATGCATGGGACCGCAATGTGTCTAGATAAAAACAGAATTGAAGAAAAAATAAGCTAAAAGGAAGTGGGGAAAAAACGAATGCTGACGAATGTTACCTGGACTTATAAAACAAATTAACCATATTTTCTGTCTGGACATTTTAAGAATTTGACATTATGAGGGCTGTTTAAAAACTGGACATTCTGAACTAAAAGGTGACGAGTGATGCTACATGTCACCACGTGGACTTACTAATGACCACTACCTTTACTGGGGGAAGGACAACGATTACAATTTATTGTCGCTCGTAAAAACTATATTAAAAATAAACTGGCAAGATGAATATACTTCACTTTTAAATTACATAACACAAGATAATTGTTGATATAAAACCAACTGACGTGAGACGGTGTGTGGCAACTAAACATTACCACCACATTAACCATAGCGACTGCTTGCCCGAAACCTTAATCCATCGTATTGCAAATAGTGATGTTACGATCTGGAATTTTGTCAAACCGAGTTGAATCGGTTAGACAATTCATGCAAGTCGATTCCAAACCGAATCGACGGATTCGCGATTTAAATCGGTTTGAACCGATTTGAATCGGTTTGATAGCGAAAATCGGTTTAAAAAGTCGAGTCGTTACAACGACTCGACTTTTTAAACCGATTAAAAAGTCGAGTCGTTACTCGACTTTTTAAACCGATTAAAAAGTCGAGTCGTTACTCGATTTTTTAAACCGATTAAAAAGTCGAGTCGTTACTTGACTTTGTAAACCGATTAAAAAGTCGAGTCGTTGCTCGACTTTTTAAACCGATTAAAAAGTCGAGTCGTTACTCGACTTTTTAAACCGATTCAAACCGATTTGAGCATAAACCGAGTTGCGTCGATTAGCGCCTTTACTAAACAGATTTGGCCGAGTCGAAAGCGATGTAACGACTCGACTTTTTAAACCGATTTGAGCATAAACCGAGTTGCGTCGATTAGCGCGTCAGCGCGTCTTGCGTCTACTAAACCGATTTGGCTGAGTCGAACTTACTTACGCATCTCGCTCGCGCCGCTCTGCGCGCATTCGCCCGTTTGGCCGTTTGCTCGTTTGACCGTTTGCTTGTTTGGCCGTTTGCCCGTTTGGCCGTTTGACCGTTTGGCTGTTTGCTCGTTTGGCCGTTTAGCTATTTGCGCGTTTGCCCGTTTGCTCGTTGGCCGTTTGGTCATTTGCCCGTTTGGCCGTTTGCTCGTTTGCCGTTTGGCCGTTTGCTCGTTTGGTCGTTTGCCCGTTTGGCTGTTTGCTCGTTTGGCCGTTTGGCTGTTTGCTAGTTTGCTAATTTGGCCGTTTGCCCGTTTGGCCGTTTGGCTGTTTGCTCGTTTGCCAAACGGCCAACCGGCCAAACGGTCAAACGGCCAAACGAGCAAGCGGGCTAACGGGCAAACGAGCAAACAGCCAAACGGCCAAACGGTCAAACGGCCAAACGGGCAAACGAGCAAACAGCCAAACGGCCAAACGGGCAAACGGCCAAATGAGCAAACTAGCAAACAGCCAAACGGCCAAACGGGCAAACGACCAAACGAGCAAACGTCCAAACGGCAAACGAGCAAACGGCCAAACGGGCAAACGGCCAAACGGGCAAACGGCCAAACGGGCAAACGCGCAAACAGCCAAATGGGCAAACGGCCAAACGAGCAAACGAGCAAACGGGCAAATGACCAAACGGCCAAACGGCCAACGAGCAAACGGCCAAACGGGCAAACGCGCAAACAGTCAAACGGGCAAACGGCCAAACGAGCAAACAGCCAAACGGTCAAACGGCCAAACGGCCAAACGGGCAAACGGCCAAACGGGCAAACGGCCAAACAAGCAAACGGTCAAACGGCCAAACGGCCAAACGGGCGAATGCGCGCAGAGCGACGCGAGCGAGATGCGTAAGTAAGTTCGACTCAGCCAAATCGGTTTAGTAGACGCAAGACGCGCTGACGCGCTAATCGACGCAACTCGGTTTATGCTCAAATCGGTTTAAAAAGTCGAGTCGTTACATCGCTTTCGACTCGGCCAAATCTGTTTAGTAAAGGCGCTAATCGACGCAACTCGGTTTATGCTCAAATCGGTTTAAAAAGTCGAGTAACGACTCGACTTTTTAATCGGTTTAAAAAGTCGAGCAACGACTCGACTTTTTAATCGGTTTACAAAGTCAAGTAACGACTCGACTTTTTAATCGGTTTAAAAAGTCGAGTCGTTACATTGCTTTCGACTCGGCCAAATCGGTTTAGTAGACGCGCTAATCGACTCAACTCGGTTTATGCTCAAATCGGTTTGAATCGGTTTAAAAAGTCGAGTCGTTACATCGCTAATTGCAAACCATGGTTTACGGATAATCCGGGTTTAGTATTTCTCGATTAAAACAGCTATACGCATGTCTCTAATGCACAAAATGTAAACACTTGTTTGTTTTTACTTTAGAGGTCAATACTCCGAATTCACCGGCACTGTGGAGTTGTACTGTGACTGGGCTTGTTTAAATTATTATTTTTAATATGTCATAAAACTATGACCTTTTAAAAAAATATTTCAAACAAGCACCGCGGCCTAATTCGTACAAGTTCTTCTGCCTGCGTAGGCGCATTCGGTATGTAAACTCCTTTAAGTGACAAATAGACGCGTATTTATCTGTTCACCATGGTGACGTACCTAAACCGCAGATTATCGTTAATCCTTGATTAAAAATAATAAATATTCATTGCTGGCAAAACATATTACAAAACAAAGCAAAATTATTAAAAAAAAAAAAAACCATACATACAATTTTCCCAAATAGAGTTGCAGTAAATATTCAAAGCTCAAATTTAAGGAACACTTAGACAAAACGGCATACTTGCCGACAAGAAAATCTTAACAATAAAACTTGTTAAGAATTTATTTAAGATTAACATAGCAACATTAGCAATGGAATACAATGTACGATCGGCCAAAAAAAGTGACGACAAATGTAAATGTTGCCCAGTTTGATATATGTACTACTACATACTAATATTAATCTAAAGGCAGTCGACCACCTATTTGGGCCATTGTACAGCGTGTCTTAGTACATAAGTAATGTACACAATGCAATCCAATCTCACAATGTCGATAATATTCAAATCAGTAAAGAGTCTTGAGTGAGAGGCTCTTTATGTTAAATCCTCCAGATAATTTTACGCACAACCAGAAAATTTCTTAAGGTTTTAAGATGCTTAAAAATACTGTTACGAGCTAGGGTTCTGGATTTGGATGTAAAACGCCAATGACAACTTCCAAGGATTTATTCACGCAAGGTCTGGTCTGCAGGTCTTCACAAGACGAAGTCCACACCAAGTTTCCAAATCGCAGGTCAAATCGAAGTCCAATAGTATCGCTGTGGTCGTAGGTTATCGCTTGTCTCGCAGGTAGATTCGCTCGAAGTTTACTCTCCCGAAGTCCAAACTGAACTGCCTATGCGCCGCGGCGGTCGCTATTTATATCCGCCGGCAAGGGTTCTCGAATGTTCCGGTATGTACATGCATGTACTACCCATCGGTAATTCATCGTAATGTCTCGAGACACATCTCGAACATTTTCATGTCATAGTGTTATGAACCTTATGGCAGTAGACATACGGGTCATTATTGCTTGCATCGAAGTATGCGGCGACTATTCTAAAAGGTTCTATTCTAGATCGTTCGAGACAGGACCGCGACACTGCTCCCCTCTTAGAGATGCTCGTCCCGAGCATCTTCATTACTGCCGTGATAAGAAGCTAAGCGGTCAATGTGAACCACTTTTTGTGCACCTCTCGGCTGCCGTTGAATTCGATATGTCACGTCATTCAACCGAGTGACCACTTTGTATGGCCCTTCCCATCTTGTCTGTAATTTCGGAGACTTTCCTTTTCGTCGAGTTACGTTGTGAAGCCATACTAGTGCTCCTTCTTCGAAGCCGTTTGTATTTGCTCGACGGTCGTACCTAGTTTTCATCTTTTCACTCGACTGCAACCCATTTTCCCGAACTATGGCATGAATTTCTCGCATTTTCTCACGTAACTCGGAAATGTAGTCGTGTAGAGTATGTGGGTCGTCAGGAGGTCCTCCAGTTAGCAGATCTACTGGTATTCTCAGTTCTCGCCCAAAATTGACACGTGCTGGGGTTACCTTTGTGCTTTCATGTTCAGCAGTTCGGTAGGCCAGGAGAAACGGCGGTATGTATTTGTCCCAGTCTCTCTGGTGGTTGTCAACGAGTTTCGCCAAATGTCTCTCAAGTGTCTGATTAAATCTCTCTACCATGCCGTCGGATTGAGGATGATATGGGGTGGTCCTAGTCTTATGCATACCCAATATTTTGCAGAGTTCTTGAAATATCTGTGACTCAAAGTTCCTACCTTGGTCGGAGTGTATTTCCAAAGGCACACCAAATCGGCAAACTACTTCTTCAAACAACTTGGATGCAACAGTTGTGGCTTCTTGATTAGGTATGGCGAATACTTCTGGCCACTTAGAGAAGTAATCCATAACTACCATGAAGTACTTATTTCCTGATTCCGTTACAGGGAATGGTCCAGCCACATCAACTGCAATGCGTTCCCATGGCGCACCAACGTTATAAAGTTGCAGGTTTCCTCGGCTTCTAGTTGATGGACCTTTCACCGCAGCGCAAGTAGCGCACTTGCGGCACCAATCTTGCACATCCTCTCGACAATGAAGCCAGTAAAACCTTTCCCGAATCTTTGTTAACGTCCGTTTCACGCCCAAGTGTCCACCTGACACGCCATCATGTACTTCACGAAGGACATCCTGTACCTTATCTCTTGGGACAACTATCTGAAGATGGAACTCTCTGCCGTTAGGTTTCTCCCATTTACGGTAAAGTATTCCGTTCTGAAGAATAAAACTGTCCCATTGAGCCCAGTATGCCTTGGTGATAACACTAGTAGGGGCGACTTCGCACCATCTTGGCTTGTCCTCGCCTCGTTTCTTCCATGCGACAACGAGTCGCAAATCTTCGTCATCTTCCTGTGCTTCTTTCATCGCCTCATCTTCCCAGGATCTCGATTGGCCCATTCTTGTCAATCTCAATGGCAGTTCCTTTGTCTCTTGTTTGGCACAGTGCTTGCAGTCTTCAGGACATGGCCTTCTTGACAGTGCATCAGCATTTCCATGCGCCTTTCCGCTGCGGTGTTCAATCGCAAAGTCGTACTCTTGCAGTTGTTCGATCCATCGAGCAACTTGACCTTCTGGATTTTTAAATTGTAACAGCCACTTCAGGGCGGCGTGGTCAGTGCGAAGTGTAAACCGCATGCCAATGAGATATTTGCTGAAGTGCTGTAATGTCTTTACCACAGCCAAGAGCTCCCTTCTTGTCACACAGTAGTTCCTTTCAGATTTCGACAGCGATTTACTAAAATAAGCCATCACCACTTCTCTGTCGCCTTGTTTCTGCGATAACACACCTCCGATCGCTGTGTTGCTGGCGTCTGTGTCTACAATGAATTGGCCAATAGGTTGTGGAAATCCCAAGACTGGAGTCTCGCAAAGACATTTTCTTAGTTTCTGAAAAGAACCCTCGCAGGTCTCATCCCAATGAAATGGCTGCTTGTCTTCAGTTAATCGGTGTAAAGGCTTGGCAATTTCGGAGAATCCCTTAACAAAGCGTCTGTAATACGAGCATAGCCCTAAAAATGCCCGCACTTCTGTCTTATCTTTGGGAGTAGGCCACTTTTGTACCGCTTCGATTTTGTCTGGATCAGTCTGTATGCCTTCGCTGGTAATCACATGGCCGAGATAGTTTACTTTCTTCTTAAATAAACTGCATTTTTTTGGATTTAACTTTAGGTTGGCTCCCTTTATCTTTTTCAAGACCTGCTCTAGGTTCCGTAAGTGGTCTTCAAAATCTCTGCCCATGATTATGACATCATCCAAATAGACAAGGCAAGCGTCTCCAACTAATCCTGCCAGTACACACTCCATAAGTCTTTCGAAAGTAGCCGGCGCGTTGCATAATCCAAAAGGCATGACGTTAAATTGCCATAAACCTTTACCAGTTGAAAAGGCTGTCTTCTCTTTATCCTTCGGATCAATTTCCACTTGCCAGTAGCCGGATTTCAGATCTAACGTCGAGAACCATCTCATACCACTCAATGTGTCCAGAGTATCATCGATTCGTGGTAGTGGATAACTGTCCTTCTTTGTCACATCATTAAGTCGTCGATAGTCCACACAGAACCTTGTGCTACCATCTTTCTTCTTGACCAACACAACTGGAGAACACCATGGACTAGCAGAAGGTTCTATAATGTTGTTTCTTTGCATGTCTTCCAACATGTCTTGAACTTCCTTTTCTTTAGCAATTGGTATGCGCCTTGCTCGCTGACGGATAGGTCTTTCGTGTCCGGTGTCAATTTTGTGCTGAACTAAAGATGTTCTTCCTGGATTTCCTTCGTCCGAAGAGAAGATTTCCCCAAAACGCAGTAGCAACATCTTGGCCTTCATGCTCTGCGAATAGCTCAGATTACTTTTACAATCTTCAAGCAGTTTAGAGACTATAATTTCGCTCCTGGTGTTCGACGTAGTTGAGCTTGAAGGTGATTGGCAATTTCTCATCCAAACAGCTTCTTCACATCTTCCAATAACTTCACCTTTGCTTAGGCTAATCTCTCGGTCGCACAAATTCACAACCCTTACTACAGCGGTCTTACCTCCACGGACGAGAGTTCTCGCTGTCAGCACTTTCTTACAGGCTGCACTGCCGGGCGTATCTTCAATCAGCACACATCTATCCGGCTGATTCTTCTGACTCAAAGGCAGTTTCACCTTTACTTGAGCTTGTGCTCGTCCAGGTATTATGATTTTCTTCAGGCACGTTACTTTTCCATCGGGACCGCCAAGTATGAAGTTTTCCTCATCACCACATTTAAAGACACCGTTAGTGACATCGATGTGACAGTTGTGTTTCCTCATGAAGTCTAGGCCCAGAATGCAATCATCCATAATTTCGGCTACGATTACGTCATGAGTATATGACGACTCTCCAACACGTATCGTAACCAACCTTTCCCCTAGGACGGGTATCTGTTGGCCAGAAGCAGAGAGAAGTCTGCATAAACTGGTGTCTTTGCGTCTCCCTACAGCTTTCACTAGATCTGGTCTCACTATTGTTCTAGAGGCTCCTGTATCTAAGGTGATTTTGCAGTCTATTTCGTTCACTCTACCGCGTATTAGTAGACTGTTCCCATTCCATGCTTGTGAGATTACGGTTGCTGGGGCTTCCTCCGCTCCAGCCAGTACTCGCCCCACAGTCCTGGCTTTTACTCGTTTCCCTGATTCACGGTAGAGGGCGCAGCATCATGCTTCTTTACCAATTCTTCAAAACGCTGCTCCATTTTGTTTAGAAGTGCATCCAGCCTGTCGTCAGTTTTGGTCGGTTGTCTTTCCTTCTTAGGGCACTTGAACTGCAGATGTCCTCTTTCCCCACATTTGTAGCACATGGGCCCGAAGTTCCTTTTGGGCGGCATCTTGAACTCCTTAACATCCTCCGTAACTTTACGAAGTTTGTACCCTTGCCGGATATCTTGTCGCACAGCTTCAACTTCCAGGGCGTGTGCGAGTGCTTCTTTTAATGAGGCATGGTGGCGAAGCTTCACTGCAGCCCTAATTTCAAGATCCTTGATTCCGTCGACGAAGGCTTGAAGAATGTTGGTGTTCACCATCCTACTATCAGCAGAAGGGTACGCCTTTCGAACCAGCTTTTCGATCTCCAGCGCCCATTGTTGAAGTCCTTCACCTGGGCGCTGGGTCCGGTCCCGTAGCTGGGCACGAAAAACGTGTTCCAAGTGTCGTTCCCCATATCTAGCCTCAAGTGCCTCCAGCAGGTCTTTAAAGTCGCTGCCTGAGGTAGGCAGTGCCTCCAGCACAGACAAGGCCGAACCTCTGAGCGCGACGGTGAGGGCTGTCAGGCTCTGTTCGTCCGTCCACCCATTCGAAGCAGCGACAGTCTGAAACTGCTGGCGGTAGGCGGCCCAAGACGTAGTACCGTCGTAAGGAGGCACCTTCACCTTAGGTCCCTGGATTATGCCGACAGCTCCGCTCGACGTAGCTCCAGCAGCTTCTATACGCCGAACTTTCATCTCCAGTCCAGTGAGACCAGTTTTCACATTTTTCAAGACTTCCTCTAATTCGGAAACCCGTCCATTCACTATCTCTACATCTTCATGTAGCTTAGCTACCGTATCGCTAAACTTGGTAACGGCAGAAATAATCCTTTGTTGATCTGCCTTCTGTTCTTCTCGCAGGCCCCTCTGTTCTTCTCGCAGGCCCCTCTGTTCTTCTCGCAGGCCCCTCTGTTCTTCTTGCAGGCACCTCATGTGCTTGCTTTGTTCTTCTCTTATCCTTGTCTGCTCATCCTTCATGCCCTTCAAAATTGCCATCAGGCACGACATATCCAAAACCTCCGTTGAAAGTTTCGGAGGTTTAATGTCTCCGGTGGGCGTGACCAGGTGGGCGTGGCTAGAGGGCGGGGCCTGTTGGTCGGTGGGCGTGGCCTGCTCGGTGGGCGTGTCCCGGTGGGCGGGGCCAGGGGGCGTGGCTTGACTGGTGGGCGGGGCCTGGTCAGTGGGCGTGTCCTGGTGGGCGGGGCTAGGGGGCGTGGCTTGGCCGGTGGGCGGGGCCTGACCGGTGGGCGTGGCCTGGTGGGCGGGGCCAGTGGGCGTGCCCCTATGGCCGGTGGGCGTGGCCTCAGGGGCAGTAGGCGTGGCCTCCGCAGCACATTGTGCCCTAGTCCTCACGCCAGGAGTATCCTCCCTCGGAGTCAGTGGCATCTCCAAATCCCACTTCTGACACCAAATGTTACGAGCTAGGGTTCTGGATTTGGATGTAAAACGCCAATGACAACTTCCAAGGATTTATTCACGCAAGGTCTGGTCTGCAGGTCTTCACAAGACGAAGTCCACACCAAGTTTCCAAATCGCAGGTCAAATCGAAGTCCAATAGTATCGCTGTGGTCGTAGGTTATCGCTTGTCTCGCAGGTAGATTCGCTCGAAGTTTACTCTCCCGAAGTCCAAACTGAACTGCCTATGCGCCGCGGCGGTCGCTATTTATATCCGCCGGCAAGGGTTCTCGAATGTTCCGGTATGTACATGCATGTACTACCCATCGGTAATTCATCGTAATGTCTCGAGACACATCTCGAACATTTTCATGTCATAGTGTTATGAACCTTATGGCAGTAGACATACGGGTCATTATTGCTTGCATCGAAGTATGCGGCGACTATTCTAAAAGGTTCTATTCTAGATCGTTCGAGACAGGACCGCGACAATACACAAAGGCAATAGACTTACAAGAAATCCCTTAAGGCTCCATTCTGTTGTAATAGAGCTTCTCTAAACCATCAATATTTATATAGATTATATACCAATATTATAAAGAAGTTACATTTGTTTGTAAATGATAAATTACCATGACTGACTGCATAGCGCGAGTTTTTTGTTCGCGTTCGATCATGTCGACGTAAACAAACCGACGAACTGGAAAAAAATAGAGAAGTACTCTCGTGTTGTGAACATAATACGCGCGTTACATATCAAAATTATGTAGCTTACTTGCTGACATTTTGAAGTGAGCAACCCGGCTGATTTTGATATGTAACACGCGTCTGGTAAATTCACAATATGAAACTTTTTCCCAATTTGGTCGGCTTGTAAACGTTAACACGTTCGAATGTGAGCAAACTAACTCGCACGAAGCGATTTTTTATAATTGTTATTGTTTGAAAGCTACATACATTATCCAGAACTTATAGCTATATAGGTGGATACAGGCTATAAATTATATTATTACGGATAAAAAATAAAATTTATAGCCTATACAACGTGTAACTTCAAGTACGCAAAACCTAAAAATAGTTTGTTCAAAATCATGAGTAGAATCAATTCCATAATTTTCATCCATTTTTAAAGTAACTGGTTTTGAAAAATAATTATTATTATTTTTAATTGCCGTGTCTATTATTAAATTGCGCTCGACAATCAAGCGATAAAATGTGAAGTAGGTAAACAAACGTAATACCGCCGCGTCCAAAAAGTCTTAAGCGCCGTGCAGAGAGCGGCGCTTACGCGTCATTGACGCGATGCTCGCTCTTTAATATTAATATTTGCCTATCGTAGCCATTGGCGCGTCTTTTTGAGAAAGCGCCACAGAGCTCAGAAACTATTAGAATTAATAGGAAAACAAAAAAGTGTTCATATCTCCGAGAATTTCTTTTTTTTTTTCGAAATTATTACTTAGATATATCAATTTATAATAATAAAACTCAGTTGGGGTGTTTGAGGTTTTGCGTAATTGGAGTTACACGATGTATACACTTATGCTTAGACACAGAAATTCTTCGATTTTATTTTATATTATATTTTATTGCAAAGATGAAGTAATGAGGGAAGGGAATGCTCTGTTTTATCTTCGTAAGTTCCATGACGAAACTACATTTTTGATATTAGCGAAAGCAAATAAGTATATAGCGATTTGCAAATAGTCTTCATAGTAATAGTTATTTATTTTCGTGTACGGAACTGGCTCCTACTAAAGGCAATACTGTCAGTTTTTTGCACATTGTATATTTTAAACAATATAATAATGAATATATTTTAAAAACAAATAAAATATTATCGACGAAGTTGCTACGTTCTTTATATGCGTTGTAACGTTACGAATATTAAACAGAAGTATATAAAACTCGAAGTATTTAATGCGTGAAGAGTTTGGATTCTTCGTGTAAAGAGTGGTATATATGATGAAAATTATTTAAAATATATCTAACTTTTTCAGTACATAATATATAATATGAACGCAAACAATTATGCATATGCCTGTGCATATAAACTTCAAAATATACATATTTGATTAGCCCACTAAATCCTCCGTATACTCATAATACTATAAACAATGTTATACAAAATGAAATCAAACTATCAATAAAATGAAATCCCCAATAAAGGTATTATAGAAAAATATTAATTATTCGTTTAACTAGTTTTAATATACTAATATATATTCTAGGACTTACAGCAAATATCTTAGTTCACATTTATGTACAACTTATATGTTTATTTATTCGGTAAATGTGGAATATATCCGACTTATGACGTGCCGTGTAAACGTAAGCGCGGAGACACATCAGTAAATAAAAGAAACAGAGACAAATCTAAGGAGCGTGCAAAATTGTTTCCTGTTTTGGTATAGTTGGTACAGAAAAACATAAAATAGAACATTTTAATTATGTGTCTTTGATATAATTTTATATCTTTCTTTTGATACTACACCGGGCAGAGTACTAAACAAGCGCACAGCGCCACCTTGATGTTAAGCAATTAACGCTGTTTTATAGACGCTCGCGATACTAAGAGTGCCTGTTTGTCGCACTAAGTATTATATAAATAAAATATTAACCTAAAATTTAAATTGTACACATTTAATATACTTCAATACATATAATAAACCATAACGTACAATACAACTAGATAACAATAAAGTTGTTACTTAATTTTATTGTTGTATACCTAAAACTTTTCTTTTTATTAATAAAACAAAACTTTAAGCGAAATAAAACAAATAGGCCTGCGAGAGCACTGGCTGAACTGATAGGATCCGATTTCCCTCCTTACGTGATGAGCATGATGAGATACAGTGCACACACACACAAGCGCCTCAATGTTGTATTAGTGTACTAATCAAAAGCGCGGTTGTATGAAGAATTGTCTCTGTTCCGTTTCTCTACTCATGTGCCGGAAGTATATTGTGTGTAGTCGCACGCAAAGATATACCTCCCCACGAGAACTTCATACATACAATCGGGTGCATATAATCTTCGCTCTACGATTTGGTATTGTGTCGGGACCGCAATGAATTATGTGGACTGATTAAGCAAATAATTCAATTCTGTAATTCAAGGCGCTACATCGCACATAGTAGCGCCTCGTAGGGAAAAAAAAACCAGTTCGATAATAAATAAATAAAAAAAATTTTCAGAAATAATTTCTTGAATCAAGCAATGGTTTTTAAGCCGCTTTTGCCGGAGTTTGAAGCTAATTTCTATTTATATATGCGGTTAGTGTTTAGCTGGTAGGGATTTAAGTTTCAAAATGTAGTATACTAGACCGTACACATTATAAATTTTTGTTTGAACTAAGCTCTTTTGACGGTTCTCGATGTGATACCTTAGCTACCCCGGAATAAGCAAAAGCTAACTTTATACGTCCCCTCATCACACACTAAGCACCGTCTCTCTGTATCATTCTATATCGCCGTCTCTTACATGCATATAACAATGTCTCGCTCTAAATATAACGTGTGTGCTTAGTGTGTGATGCGCTTAAAACGAACTACGAAGGAAACGAACCTTCAGATCAAACAAAAAGGCTAGGGGAGTAAAAGAATCTGTAGGATCGATGTACCGCTAGTACATTTTAATCGAACCAAATTGCTTCTATTAATGGATTCATTTCACGGAGAACCTATAAATTAGAGAGGATCTAACGAGGAAGTTACCGAGCAGATTTTAAACTCTCAGAATCAAAAATGGTTAATTTAAAATGCCTATTTAAACCTACTTAGGATTGCAGCGTATCAATTAGGTCCCGACACAGAAAATTCATTCATTCGCAACGTGGGAGTGGCGACGAGCGAGTGATATTCCTTGAAAATTACCGTTATGATTCAGGCTTCGGTAACCGTTTCACATAAGACCGGCCGTTTGCTTATTTGCTGCTCGATGGATAGGTAAGTTAATTTTACGTGGCTCCACAAGTAAACGTAATTCTCTATCGACGGATTTTCAATTCGATTGTTAAGAAATTTCTTATTTAGCATGTGTGGACTTCATTCATGCTTTTGATAAAGTGATCGACACATGCACGAATTATAAAAAGCGATAGCACGCTAACGTAGCATGCTAACGACCAAATGTCAATTACAAGCGCGTGTGAGAGCTATTGTCAAAATTAAGCATGCGAATTATATAGTTAAGGATGACTCAGGTTGGAAATGCAGAAGGAATAGAAGCCAACGATAAACAAAACACTTAATATGTTAATACAAGCTTTTTCGACTTGCAAAGTAGAGTCAAGGTAAAAATGTTTAGAATTTTCGACACTATCGTACACTACTTATATACGATTTGATAGTAAAAAAAATGTTCGTATAAAAAGTGACAAGTTCTGTTTGTGACGTTATTAACAAATATGCTTGTGACAAAATATGTATGTATATATAATCTGCCTGAATCATCTTTACTCGCCATGCTTATTTTTAACATTAAAGCATGCTAATAAGCACGTATGTCACTTTCAGCATGACTTCACGTATGACAACAAGTAACGTCGAGCGATAGCATCGTTATAATTACAAATACACCCAAAATTTTCTTTCAGCGTTTATAAATAACCTTAGTGTTAATAAAGGGACCAAAAACGTAGTGTAAAAAGCTGATGGATACGTTATCCCTTCTACTCGAAGGATCGACACCCATACTTAATGAAGTATTTTCGATCGACGCTAATTCACAAGGAAATAATTGAGACGTTAAGTATGTGTTTACAAATTGGTGCTAGACCATTTTCGATTTAAATTTATTACGGAATATGGTTGAACAGTAGTCCCTTTAGACAAGACTAATATTATTAATCCATATTCTATAACAAGAAACAGTTTATTTGTGATCATAAACAGGTCAGAATAGAATGCGCAGATAATGGCTTACAAGGGTAACCTATCTTATGAATTGGTTTCGATCGACAAACATCATTAGGTATATGCCTTATTTAGCGCGTTTTTCAGAATCGTGTTGATTACGTCACGCACGTGGGCATGCTACGGACACAAAAAGGTCATACGTTGACGCAAACGCCCTTTCTTGAGGTAATTTCCACGAAAGTCAACCGTGCGTAATGCTCTAAGAAACAGGGCTTGAGTTTTGTAGAAATACGATTTTATATGAGCCCGTGTTTTGTGCTATATTACCGCATGATGACCTAAGCAACTGCGGCATACTTGCTCCACTAATCATATCTTTGTTTATACGGAGACAACCGACGTGCGTAAAAAATCCACTCGATTCCAAAATCGACCTTTTAAGGGACAGTTGGCTTGGTGTTCATTAGAAATTGCTTGTAAATATCATCGAAAATTTTGCCACAGCGTTTGCGAGAGGACGGAGGCATGGCGAGCACCCGCGCCTCTGCACTAACGCCTCATAATGCTCACCACAATATATCAAAGATATGTCCAAGGCTTTTATACAATAATTGTTCTAAATTACCTAATCTTCTCAGTCTTCGCGTGGTTCGGTATGAGGAATGCCCTCCGATTTAAACCTGAAATTAATAAACTGCCGTTCAATTTTTTTTTCGCAACCCCAGTAACCTATTTCTACGATATTATGGATGTGAATTTTTAACACTTAGCACCTTCGCGTTGTGTAACTACTCCAATGGGTGTTATGGAAATAAATTAAATTGATCGATTACCTATATCTATATGATTACAATGTCGATATTCGTGTGGTATAATAAAATAACTACACCATAAACATGTGTACAATATAAAAAGGCTATACAAAATATTCAAATTGATTAATGAAATGTTTACCTACGTGATTTCAACCACTAACGAGCGTTATTGTGGTTATGAGTTAATAATCAGTATAGATTTAATATAGTTTGGTAAATTTGTGGCACGCGCAACCATTGCCTATCTGTAGCCCATAGGTCTCGTTTCAAATAACGGTATCGCGCGAAAAAGCGGACGCGCGCGTTAGTCTGCGGCCGCCTTTATAGAAGTATAAGTTTATTTATATCGCATACATACTTGTTCTATCAAAAAAATATCTAAAAAAAACAGTGAATAATAACTACGCCCACGGTGTAAGATGGATCAGAGAAATAATAATGAAGCTGCCCCAGAGGGGATGGGTGGTAAGCATGAACAAACTTGAATATGTCGCCCACTATCTCCTTGCCCCCGCAACAAGGCAGTTTTTACTTAACGAATTTGTTCCTTATTTGCAAAATATATACTTGCAGTACAGTGCTGAACTGTTACATACATGTAAGTATATCAATTGCCTGATACTCTGTTCTATTTTCTTATACCATTCTGTCTATCCTACCATCCACCCACCACCCTACCGTCCTGTCCATTTTGTCTATTCAGATTAAAAAAATCTACTGAATATAGAATTGTGTATTTGTATGCAAAATTTAATCGTAGATTAATTTAAATAATCAAATAAATTTAATCGGAAGGATAATTAAAATTGATTTTTTACCTAATCTCCTCAGAACTGTTTAAATTGAACTGGTTAGCCTATGTTTTATTGTAACACTTTATGGTTACTTTTGCTTGCATATATTAGATTTAATATAAATGATGTCATGCATCCCAAAATAATTCGTATCTTTTAGATCTCAAATTTAATTTAAAATGGACATAAACATACACCACAAACTTGGTACGGTCAACAGCACGCAGGGCGTTACACTTGCAATATAAGAAACTCCAGCGTCGCCCCGAGATATAGTACTATGCGAGACCCTCTTAAACTGGCAGTGGCACGCGCTGCACGCTGTTGACTGTACATTAGTAAAACGCGCTTTATTAGATTCATCTTTATTACAAATATGTACATATATAGTATAACATTGTATGTATGCGATAGTATAAACAGTTACAAATTTTATACACTATAATGATGTAAAATGTGTATAAGCTCATATTTAATAATTTAATGGTTTTAAATGATAATGCGATTATTATAACTACATTACAAATAATAAATCAGTACGTGAGAAATAAACAAATTTTATTAAAGTCCGTTTTTTGTTAGGTGACGTAATGGAACGCACTATGGTGAAATCATAATTAAAATGGCTAATCTTTTTTTTGCACCTAACATCGGAAATGAGTGAACATCAGCTATTGATGCATAAAATAAAATAATTTATTTTCCACAGGGCTCTTGTGGACTGTTAGATAAGTCTAAGGCGACTCATTAAGCACAGTGAATCTAGAGCGAGACACTGCTATAAGTGAGACAAGATCGGATATAGCGAGACTGCTCAATCCCAGGCACACGTCAGTGGCGTCTGTCACGGACGCATTCAAATATACCCACCAACAGCTCCGGTCGACCAGCCTTCGACACACAATTGATATGATTTGAAACTAGTATTCATTTAAGGTGGACTAACAGCTGACAAGAAATTGAAATTACCTACACCACGTTCAAAAATTATTGAGCAGCCTTGGGCTACAGCACCGCATCTTACTCGCGTATAGCTGTCTCGCTGTATTTCGAAGCAATTACGAAAGAAACTTGACAACTTGTTTTTTTTTGGAACGAAGTTCCATATGGAGCGTTGCGGGAGGCAACCTAGCCGGCAAAAAACGTCAAAACGTTAAAAAAAACTGTAAGATTTTTATGCGTAGTCTGTTTTTTTTTTTTTTTTAATTTATTTAACATTTATACAGAAAATAAACATAAACTAAAAATAGCATCAAAAAACCACTTAGGTTTAAACTTGTGCTATTAAATGTATGATGGCTATACAGTGTCTAATGTGACTGAGTGTCTACGTGATGACTGTTATTATTATTGCAGTTTGCTATTATTATTTATTATATATTTTTATAAATCATCGTTAACAAAATAAAGATGTTAAGATAATTTTGTAAAGTATTTTTTATTTTATTTTTATCGATAAAAAAATCACAATAAAAAATGTATACCCGAATAATTATTTTCTTTATACTTCGAATAGAACTAATATTTTTATAAGGAACAACGACACCACTCGTTTGTTTTTAGAAAATGTATTAAATGGAGATACGAACTACGAAATGCGGACATTTTAAATTCACACATTTCCTAAAAGATCTAAGCCATCGGAACCCTGTTTCGTAGAATGAATATCATTTCTATTTAAGGATCACTAGAAAGCCCTAACTCACCGAAAACCTAATCTTATTTCATTGTATTTATACTTATTTCATTGTATTTATACTTATTTCATTGTAAAATATAAGTTCTGACTCTATTAGACCTCGTAATATGTCTGCTGTATTATACACATTTCCGATACATATACTCATAGGTGTATGTAGTTATAGAACATAATTAGGACTCCATTTTAGTGAACAGGCGAATATTAAGAAAAAATATTAAGCAGAGCACCGTATGGTGTATCTACGTACTACGAAAAGAAATATTATATGAAAATTTGTCAATTTCAAGTATTCCAAAAGTAATTATACAATACTTTACTTGAATTTGTTTAATTTCTGCATTGTTTACTAAAAGAACATAGGAATGCGTTACTTATTCTACTTATTACTTTCATGGCATGGGTGTCATTTATTTGTTTGTGCTATTTTTTATCATGTGTGTTGCTTTTTGAGTACTCGTTGAATATTTTTTCAACCAAAAACTCAACCCCGGTAAAAGTAATCAAGACCAACAGTTTTGTACTGTTAGTGTAGTGATTGCATTAAGCTGAACCTTCCCAGTTAGACAGATTGCAGATAAAGAACATTATGCAGCCGATACGTTATCATATTGACCATATTTCCATTTCGTCACCAAATCATTTGTCTTTTATGTCGGTGGTATGTGCAGATACAATTATATTTACGTGCAAAAATTACTCCAAATGTATAAAAATATTGCAAATTTGCTAAACTTCTTTTATTTCTACGGCTAACGAATCTGCTTATCTCTCAAATACATAAAAAAGAAATTTGATATTGTTCAGTGGAAAACAGAAATAGATACTAACAAGACTGTTATAAAAAAATTGTTAAAAAAAAAAACATTTTTGGTGTATCTTTAATTTCTATTTTAGACAAAATAGAAATTAAAGATACACCAAAAATGTTTTTTTTTTATATAAAAATAGAAAATATGGGATCAACTTAATAAATTTGAAAAAAATGTATTTTGTAGGTTTTAAATTAAAAAATGTAATAAGGGATCACTCTTTCTTTAACGGGATAATGAATGCTAAATAAATATAAATTTAAATGTAATTTAATTAAGATATAAATTTCCAATGAATTATAATGCAATGAATTATAATGCATAAGCAAAACTAATTTTGGATACCTATTATTCGACTGGATTGGATTTCATAGTACACCCTGTAAATCATTGTAAAGAGTTGATGTTTTTAAAAGGTTTTTTTGAGGAACTATCATTACTATGCTGTATATTCTAGTATACTCATAAGAAAATCCATTTCGCAATTTTCAATCGAAATTAACCTTTTGGTTTATAGTATCAAAAGTACTATAAAGTATTAAAATTTACATGTATCAAAATGTTTTATTTATTAAAAAATATCCAATCAAAAACGTCAGTCTATCAAAAGAGCAATTGACGATGTGATACACAATTATATTGTCTATCTGCGTATTGAATGTCGACATCTACTCTTAAGGGCAATAAACCACTTTCGGATTAATTTGTATTAAGTAATAATGTCAACCTGGGAATGTCAAACTGAGGAATGCTCCTCGTCGACACTAAGAATGCTTTAAATTCCGTGAACATACAGTTAGCTCTGTGGCAAGCAAGATTTTACTGGCCACACTGTGCCCGCGTCCTGCATGCTGAACTCGTAATCCGTAATTCAAATACAACCATGTACATATCAAAACTTTAGACCACAAGGTCCTTCTGTTCATAAGAACAGAAAGGGCAATGTATACCGTCCTTATAAAGTTGATACTGTTGATTGTTGGCACTTGGTGGACCATTATTATCATGTTATAATAAAGCACTTGTATTGTACCACGTTATTATATTTATTTGTACCTACCGGTTTCGCCACTAAGGCATTATCAAGGTAAATAGATGGTGTTTGTGTGTCTACGAATCATTTTTTTTATACAGTTCTTGTTTATGAATCGATCCTACAGTGATCCAATGAACAATATCAAATTAGAAGACACATACTTTTTAATAATAACTGCTATATCGATGACTTTTCTACTAACTAATGTATTTTTAAATGTATTTTAGAATGCTTAGGCAGTCATATTTTTTAATACGTAAGGCGAAGCTTTACAGATCGAAACCGTTTAAATACTATGGTATATTATATTCCACCTATTTCATTTCATTCGAAATAACTCGTAACCAAAATGGTCTTTATTTTGCCTAAAGAATTAGTGTTGCGCTCCAACGAGGCAACTGGCAACATTTTTTTTTTTTTTTTTTTTTATACTACGTCGAGTGGCAGACAAGCATACGGCCCGCCTGATGTGAAGCGGTTACCGTAACCGTATTAACGCTCGCAACATAATATATCACTTGCGCGCCGCCACCCCCGCTGCCAACGCAGCATCTCCTTCTTTTCTGGTGACCTCACTCACTCGCAGGAACACAACAACCCTCAAGGGAATTGTTATTTGGCTGCGGTATTCTGTAAGGTGGAGGTACATTCCCCAGTCGGGTAGCTTACAATTACGCTCCCTACCTCTCTTATCGCCAGAGCTTCGTTTGTCAGTCAGCAGGGTGCACCACGAGCAGGTGAAGTTGGCTTTGGTTCAAAGATGTTGATAAACCACTTAAACCCCAACATTGCCTACTGTTAGTGGTTTATTAGTTTATATATACACTAGCGAATCGCCCCGGCTTCGCACGAGTGGAACAAAATATAGCCTATATTACTCGCTGATCAAATGATCAGCTATTAGCAGATACTATAGGCGAAAGATTTTTTAAAACAGGTTCAGTAGTTTTTGATTTCATCCATTACAAACGCAAATATAAATCTACTTCTTCTTTATAATATTTGTATTAGATAAGTTTATTTTGTAGATATATTCTGTATAAGGTATACTATTTAGGACATATGTATGTATTTCAGTTTTGAATAAATGCTAATATTTATAAATTAAACAATAAAACGCATATTTTATGCATTGATTTCCGTTTAACACAGGAACGGCTGTTCACCCAAACTTCATCATCGTATCAACTTCAACAGTAATGACGTTAGACCCAACCAGCTGCCATTCTACTATACAACTTTATTTTAACTTCAGAATGAGCAGGCATCAACCTATGTCAGTCCCTTCAACCTACCTCAGTCACTACTTGGGAGATGGGGCCTCCTCTCAAACGTAGGGGTTTAGTGGGTACTCCACTTCGATTGATTTTTAGATTGTAAGGGGTTCAAACATACATTTTGATAGCATTCGTAGGGTATATATGATTTAATGATATTATACGAAAGGACAAAAAACGTGGCGTGATATGGGAGTGATCTCACCGCTATTCTTGCCGGTTCATTTACGTTAACTTAAAAACTACGCCTTACAAGAAATTCATTAAAAAAATATATCTAATGAAATAGTAACATACCATATTATTACCATATTTAACAGTTTCGATCGTTAAAACATCATTGTATATTTATTATTTTTAATCGTAATTGAAAATTAACTATAAAGTTAAATAATTTCACGTATTTGACGGAATTGAAGCTCGTGAGAAATTAATGTAATTCCAATTACTACTGGCCTACTAATGGACAAGTATATATAAAATAGGTCCGTTTTCGTAACTAGTCATCTCACAGTTGTGAAACAGGAATCTAAAACTAAGCTGTTATATATTTTTTTTAATAATTTTAAAATGAATTGATACATCAATTATCATAAAAGGAGAATTAAACTCAACAATGGTCGCCTTCCGGCTAGAACATTGGTGTTGATATCAAAAAATAATACATGCTCGTCACTCAATTGCGTAAATAATTTTAATTGTAAATTTCGATTTACACGCATACGCGTATCTTTTTATCTTTTATCGTATCTTTTTTATATGTGAAATATGATTTTAAAATTAAAATACTAAAGTAATATCTCGATGAAAACAAATTAGCTTACCTTAATAGGAATGAGTTTATGCGATGTAAAAACTAAAGATGGCTACGTCTTGTGCAATCGTTTTAGAAAATTGTGCACAGTATATATTATTTATAATTTAATCAGACTTTTAGGCTTCGATATTTATTTCAACCACATTAGTGTTACTAGATGGTTACGAAAACGGAATTATTGAAAAAAGTACTATAAATAAAAACATATATACATTTAATCGTAAATTTATAGAATCTAACATAATTTAGTAAACTTCAGTATCACACATACAGAGCTGTCAAGACATCGTACAGAATTACAGTACCAGAAAGAAGAAATGCAGAATACGATTAATGAAAATAAAACTGGCAAAATTTCGCTTCATTTTCGACGGTGAAAACGGAAAACATAAACTTTATAATTTTCAGCAGTATTTATTTCATCACAAGGATTATTATAAACCTAAGGCCTTACAACCCTGGCGTACTGGTTACCCGTAACTGCCGAAAAATGATCTATTTTTATCCAAATCAGTTTATTATTTAAATATTGCCGAATAAATTCACTATTTTTTTATTAAGATTTCTTGAGAATACTACGCACAGGGTTCTATCCATATTTCCGAACGTGCCAGCCCTGCGCGATTCAAGACTTTCAAATTCCGAATGTGTCAATTTTATTTCTAGGTACTGTACCAACAAGTTCGAATCACGCGTTCATAGTATTACGCGACGACTTAAACGACAGCGCTTCTATCAAGTCACTGTCTGAATTTTCAATAGAAAATACGTTCTTACTGATAACGCATAGTTGGAAAATCGGAATTTATATCCTTAGTACGATGTCAGACGACATTCTACATCTCAGTTGATAATTGAATAATATTAATGTCACTAAATATTATATGACAGCTGCCGGAAACGTCGATGAAAACGGTGGTTATATTAATTTAAATGCTTTAAGATTATACACTTAACCCGTAACGAACGAATCGTTCAATAGACAATCTCCGTTGAAGTAAACATCGATCAAAAAGTGTAAACGTAAAAATGAATGTTTGTATGTTAGTCTACTATGCATTCCGTTATATTTCATCGGATCGATGAAACTTTGGTTGTATTGGGTAAACATCGACCGTAGCCTGCCCATGGATGGGTTTAGATATCACGTTAAGCCGTCGGTCCCGGTTGTTGTCATTAGATGACGGTCGTTAAACCAAGTCAGTGGCCTTTAGGCGGTTTGAAAACACTGGCCTCCACCAACCCTCAATTGAGCAGAGTGGTGTAGTATGCTCTAAACCTCTTCGTTTGAGGAGAGCGTATCCCAGCAGTGGGATGAATAAGGGTTGACGACGGCGACGGGAAAGGTTCCGGGCAAACCGACTTCTCGCTATTCCCCTTTCACTCAACGGGGCATTGCAATGCAGACCCGGAATATTGTATATTTTCAGTGCTGACTTCTTCAGAGATCGTCCGAATGCCATTCGATCGATAGCGGGAAAGTGGAGCCGTAAAACTGGCCATAGATAGGTTTTTCAGAATATTATATTTCGCTAATATATTCCCAGTTTAATGCTCGACCACTGAGTAACCCAGAAAATACTATCAATACTAAACTTGTGATTTCTAAGCATTATAACAATGTTTCTGTTTGGAATTTGCTTATCCTATCACGTTTATATTATTTTATATTATGTATTGAACAACATTCGATACGAAACGTGGTTATAAGAAACGAACGGAAATCCAAAGGCACCTTTTTTATTTTTTTTTGTAATGAAAGTAAAATTTGTAAGTACAAAAAGAACTTTAAAAAAATATTGTACTAAAAATATAAAAATCGTACCGCTTCCCTTCCCGGTATTTTACTAACTTTCACGAATGTCTTAAAAATATTTTCATTAATATATTACGTGTATATACAATGTATTACTATAATATACATATATTGTATCTATGTAATATATTAAAGGAAATATTTAAGACAATCGTGAAAGTTACTAAAATACCGGGAATCACAAAATATAACCAGTGTATAAGCAAGATGTTCTAGTAACTTAGTTATTCTACCGTGCTTAGTAATTACAAATTCAATTAATAATATTTTCCTAGTAACTCAGTAAATTTAATGACATAAGAATTTCACTAGATTGAGACAATGCGCCAACACTCAGATACTCGTTCGTGTCACGTGCGTGGACACCGCTTTAGACGACCACAAAAATTTTACTTCACGGCCGTATTATTAACTAACAATTCATTGCGAGGATACTGTCTTAACCGCGACGTGTTTTAAGTAGTCGAGTTATACGGGCCTTTACTCATTCGACCAATTTCTGACTCGGGTTTTTAATACACTGTCGACGCACTATGAACTAACGTTTGAGTAACAGAAATAAAGTTTACACCATGGAGGCAGGAGTATGATAACTGCAATGTACAGTAATGGACAATTAATCTGACACATCTATGAAGATTATGATATCGATGTTGGTTTATTAACTACCAGAAATGATTTTTAAACTAATAATTGACATGCCATCTGCGCTGTACCTACACAACTACATGGTACAAACAATATGTTCAGTTCAATTGAGATCTAAGTTTGAAGTTCATCGTACGCCATGTCTTTTTAAAGGCCAAAGTTGGGCTAGTGTGCGTTGTTACTATTTACGTATGTTTCACGTAGGTGTATATAAAAATCCCGGCTAGGAGGAAGCCGAATGTGATGGACAGGGGTTTATATAGGGACCTCTTGAGTGCGTGCCACTTCTCGGCCTCCCGGGCGCGTTTCTTCATGTTTGAAACGCGATCTGCCATTTCACGATTACGCCGTCGGCGAAGTGTTTCGGTCTCGGCGCCGCTGTTGAAGGAAAAAAACATATGCTTAAAGTTAATGCTAAAATTTAATTTGCTGAAAAATGTAGTCACGCATTTTATTACTAAATCCAAATTATGTAGATAGAATTAAAATGTTCCGACGGACGGACCGTATGCCTACAGCTAATGCGCCCCTGTGCACCAACCATCCGGTTATATCACAGGATTGAGAGTCTCTAGCCCATAAACCAACAAGGCGAGAGGACCGCCATCGCGCTCGGTATACCAGCCAAGTACTCAAGCAGAAGCAGATGTTCGGACGAACGGTTAAATATCTAAATGTCCCCATGTCAATCGGTAGCAATGTAAAAACAAAATGTCTTACTAAAAGAAAAAAGAAAATTTGCCAAACGGGCGATTTCCAAAGACCGCAAAAGTCTAAGAACAGAAAATCTGAAAAATCATTTCCTAGTCTAAATATAAGTCTGAACCGTCCGAGCTGACATAGAACTTGTTTTTAAAAAATAAATAAATAAAATAAAAACATTTTATTACTGATTTGCATCCATATCGTGTTAGTAAAAAATAGAGAAACTTATGCACAATGTTAGTAAGCTAAATTTTAGAATTGAATTGAATTGTAGAACAGATTTAATTCAAATAATTTTTAGGCTAACTTTAATCGCCTCCAACTTAACTAGTGGAACTTCAATGCTTTGGTGCTTACCCGTCAACGTTCTGCGGTGTCTGGGCAGGATCTTCGTCTTCGTCATCAGCCGATGATGCGGTGGTCGCGGTCTCGTTGCGAGCCGGCGGCGTCGGCGGACACTCATCTGATGACGATGAAGACTCCTCGGCTGCGTATTGGAGATTGCCTGTCAAAATAACGTTATTTATTTACGTGAATACCTCCTTAAAAATGGCTTCCATAGGCAGGCAAATCAAAAAACCGGCCAAGTGCGAGTCGAACTCGAGCACGAAGGGTTCCATACCATTATCTATAAAAACGGCAAAAAAAAAATCACGTTTGTTGTATGGGAAATATAAATTTATGTTTAATATATGTTTAATTTTAATTTCATTATTTATTTTTAAAGTCGGTCTGCTTGTCGGCAGGGTGCTTAACGTTGGCTTGGAAGATGGCGAATCACTTGCAGCGTGCAACTTTGCAGCATATTCGTGAGTAAGTCGGTTTAGTTACATGAAATCAATAAACAAGCCCGGAAAAAAGCTTGTGGCCGGTCTGTTGATGACCTTTCGGCTAACGTGATTCGTAACCAACGAAGATTGTCTTGACAACTAGTTACTACAGTAACTACAGTAAGTAGTCGTCCTTTATTTCTGGGTATGTCTTTTCCATTCCCATTCGTTTGCCGGCTAGAGTGTTCCGTTAAAAGGATTTCATGGTCACCAAACATTAGCACGTTCTCCACTATGACCCTTTTTACACGACGGCCAAAAAAGGAGTGTAGTGTAACACATATGTAAAACTACCCTAACTAAATAAACGGGTCCGAGGTCCACCACATATTCCCACCACTGTGTCTTCTGTGTACCCAGGATTACCAGCGGCGACCACCAAAAAAGGCAATGAACAGTGAAGTCTATTTGCAGTCCCGGAGGTAAAATTACGGCTGCCTTTGAACTCATGCCTAATTTAATCAGAAGAAATTAGTAGGTGTAAGAAGCTTGTGGAATTTGACTTCCCCTCTTAGCAATGTTGTAGAAAAACTTATTCAGGGAAAAGTATTTCTAAAAAGGCAAACATAAAATAATACTTACCAAGTGACGCACTGGCTGGTATTGCCGGTAGGGGGCGCGCAGGGGGGCGGGTGAGACTCTCAGCGCGAGGCGGGGGTGGAGGAGGCGCCTCCTCTTCAAGCTCCTCAGCCACCGCCGAATAAATGCTTTCTTCCATTTTATGTTCTTCTTTCTGTTAGATAATTGATACACAATGATATTTATATGAAATGTCTAAGGTTGACCCACATTTGTCACATTCTTTTTTTTGCCACTCAGAAATGTCATTTGCTAGAGCAAGATAAATAGCGTGACTCTTCGCATCGCCGACGCTGCCGAGTGCGATATGATAGCACTGATGCAGTCTTTATCGCTCTATGGAATGGAATCTATACATTCCTGAGTGACAGTACAGACACACACACAGACAAGGATAAAGCTTGTAAAAATGCAATTTCGTGCTGACAAATGTGGTTATGCGTCGGCTCGGATCGGAAGTTAACGTTGGATGTTACAACTGTTTTACAGTAGGCAGGCCATACACTTGTATGGCCCATACAAGTTTATGGCCTACCTACTCTAAAACAGTTGTTACAGTATACCGGGATACGCAAGTAGGAAGTCGGCGGCGCAAGCAAGTTGCGCACGGTTTAGAGCTTGTGGTTCGCTGACGAGACTATATCATCGTCATCAGGTCCATTTTAGTCTCCACTACAGGAGCACGACCCTCTCTCGTCCGTCCTAGACAGAAGGAGGATTTGGCCTACACTCCCCATGCTGGCCAAACGGGTTGGGGAGGCCTGATCGATATTTGATAATTTCCCTTAGTCGCCTTGTACGACATCCACGGGAAGAAACGGAGTGATTCTATTCTAGTCTGCCGGAAACCACACGGCCAACTCGACGCCACTATATCCATACATATAATTTCTGACCCACATCACAATTTTTCTATGGACTAATAGTTTCATGGCGGTATTACTGAATTAAATTTTCATTTACTAATTTGTAGACGAGTATTTTAAAGGAAAAGATAAAAAATCAAAGCTTACCCAGTTGGGATCGAGTCTCTTAGCACCCTCAATGATAGCCTGATAGGAGAACCGCAGCTGATCTGGCGTCTGGATGAGGCCCATGCGGTCACGACGCATCTCCAGCAAGATCTGCTGTATGTTCACGCTATCTAGACCTTCGTTCTCGATCTAAAGGACATAAGGATCATTTTACAGTAAAATAACGTAAGAAGATATAAGAAAAATGAACCGACTTCAATAAAAAATTTACTTATTTGCTTTTAGGTTTTACCTATTTTTACAGTCTAGGACAGTGTTCAGTCCTTAACCTGTGATCCGCAAACCCCTGAGGGACTGCGAGTATGTGTAAGGGGTCCGCCGTCTTTTCTATGAATATTTAATTTAATAAATAATGCCAGCAAGACTTGCAAAAAAGCAGCACCAACCTACGCATTAATACAGTATTTTTAATTTTTATAAAAATGTAATATTTTATCAGTACTAAAATCAATTATCCTAAATATATTCCTGTGTATTTTTATTAAGGGGATCCTTGATATTGTGCTTGATTTTACGGCGTCCACGGACCGCGCCGGCGGATCAGGAAAATATACAGTCGAATAACAAAAATCCCGTGCAAATCGGACCAGTAAATTTTGAGAAGTTCGTGAACATACATACGAGTCAAACAGAGAACCTCCATTTGTGAAGTCGGTGCAAAAGAGGGCACTATTCATGGATTAAGTTTTAAGTAATCTACTCATTAGCACTGTGATATGTAATGAGTCAATGCTATACAGGCATTCTCTGGGGAACACGATGGCATAATCGATCACGCAAGTTAAACGACGCCGACCGTAGCCTGTCCATGAACGGGTTAATTCATCTCTAGCTCTTTTATGTTTCGGTGTGCACGTCAAGCCATAGGTCCCGCCTGTTGCCACTAGATGACATTCATTAAACCAAGTCAAGTGTCCTTTGGCTGACTTGAAAACACTGGTCTTCGCCAACCTGTAGTTCAGTAGCGTGGTGTAGCACGCTCTAAACCCCCCATCGATAGGGATGAATATGGATTGATGCAGAGGCATTCTCTATCAGTCAAAATTAAGGTGACGCTGAGGTAAGACATGGTAGGGTCATGATTAGGATCAACTGAATCAACCACATACTTTCGAGTTCGACAGACAGAGAGAGATGACAGACAGATATTTTTTTCAGTAGTTCGTTCGTCTAGAAAATTAAACTGACAGAGTTGATCTCAATTAAACCACGGTATACGTAATAGTACGAAGAAGTATGGCCACTTCTTGTCGCTCTCACGACTCGACCTCTCCTCCCTCCCGTCTGAGAAGAATCTACAACAGTTTCTTTAGGTAACAACTCAAGGTTTTAGGTCCCCAATAGTGTTAGGTATATAAAAACCGTGATGCACGGTAGTTGAGCTTCACTTGACTAGTCATCTCTTTAGGCTTTAATACGTTATTTGCCGTATAGCTGTCTCTCACATTCCTATGAGGGGAAGTCAAAATCCAAAAGCTTCCTACTCCTACTAATTTCTTTTGATTAAATTCGTTGTGAGTTCCAAGGCAGCCGTAGTTTCATCCCCGAGACTGCAATGGACTTCACTGTTCATTGCCTTTTTTGGCGGTCGCCGCTGTTAATCCTGGCTACACAGGAGATACAGTGGTGGGAATGTGTGGTGGGCCCCCGTCCGGTAAAACAGTTTCTTTAACGTCACACACAAACACGCTCAAACACCTCACAGCATCTTTCTTCTTTAACAACCTGCAGACACCTAATTTTAAGAAACCCCTTCACGACTCTCTTGAAGAGCCCCATACTATACGTTTCAAGGATGATCCTCATCAGGGAGTCCTTGTCACAACCTGAGAGCTCGAGGTAGAAAATCTCACTGGAATCGCTTGGTTCCAGTGAGTTTCCCTGCCTATTATATTGAGCGGTGCGCCTATAGACAGTTCATATGTAGTAATGAGCTCATAGGCATTAAATCAAACCTCTTCTTGCATTTTTTTACACCACATACATAAGCTTACAATACAAGGATTATAGCTCGTACGCAGGCTAACGTATTCTTACGTCTGGTAAACTAACTAACGAGAAGGAATGCAATTATCCTTAAGGGTATTTTTATTTGGCTGCGGTCTTCTGTGAGATAAAGGTACTTCCCCAATCAGGTTCGTCATGCTGTACTTCTTTTTCGTCAGAGCCTCGTTAGCTAGTCGGCAGGTTGCACCACGTGCATGTGAGTCTATCTTCGGCTATACACATGGTGGTGAGATATTTACTTTAAGATACCCATAATGTAGTTTGGGATTACTTCCGGAAAAAGAAGTATTTATTTAAAAGAAAAATTAATATCTTTGAATCAATTTTAGTTAGGTACAGCAAGTCGAATTTCCACAGAAGAATGGAATGGGGTCAATAGGCGTTAATCGCTTACCATCAGTCGGCTGTGTGCTTATGCTACCACATTAGTGAAAATAAAAGTAGCTTTTAGCAAAATCGGTCGCCAACGGCAGGAAATTCTTTTACACAACCAAAATACTATGTATTTTATGGTTAGGAATGGTTTCCTTCCACGAATTAATTATGGAAAATGCTCCTAAAATCTACCGATTATTTACTTACGACAACAAGACAGGAATCCACCAAACAGAAAGTTCCAGAGCGGCCAATACCAGCGCTACAGTGAACCACGGCCGGTCCCAGGTCAGGACTTAGGGCGCCCGATGTCCGGACTTTCCTGAGGAACTCTAGGAAGGCGACAGGTGAGGTCGGCACCCCGAAATCAGGCCAGGTGGTGTAATGGAACTGGATCACCTCTCGGCTAGTAGCACTCTCTTCGTCGAAGATTCTAGACAGAAAAGAAATGTAGATTATTCATCAAGATTAATAAAGAATTATCTATACTAACATAATAAAGAAGAAGAGTTTGATTGTTTGTTTTGTTGAACGCTCTAATCTCAGGAAAGTAGTTCCTGAGATTAGAGCGTTTAGAGAGAGAAATTCGAATGAGTAACATTCGAATTGAAAAAATATTTTAGAGTTAGATAGCCTATTATTCGATGAAGCCTTCCTCGAAAAATAGATATAACATCACGCTACCACCAATAGGAGCGGAGCACCAATGAAAAATATTGCAAAAAAAAAAAATAGGAAAAAAGTATTCCTTTTCCAAATGGTAAGCTTACGCTTCACTCTCAACGCTCTGTCTCACGCAGACGAAGTTGCACGAGTCAGCTAGTGTATTAATAATAATAATAATAAGTCCGCAGGGCAGCTTGTGGCGAGCTGTTGTGTGAGTAGCGACACCACGGACCCGAGTTTCCAGAGAGTCGGTCAGAGCCTTCGTCTCCGACGTGTCCTCATCGGTCGGAGTGTAAACACAAGAAGGCCCGCAGGACTCTCAGCTCTGACTTGCCTTCATTGGCCGTCCAGAGAGGAGCCGCTAGAGCTATATGCTCCAGGAGTGGAAGTGTTAAAGGGCATCACGCCGCGAGTAACTTCGGAGAAAGCGCAGCACACCTCTAGACATCCCTGAGTCACTCACACCGGTGTTGCCCCCGGCCGTTTTCCTGGCATTTCGGGGGCCCATCTAGTGAGTGGCAAGCCATCGCCCGCCGCAAATAACTAGCAATAAAAGCAGTTATGGCAGGCGTCCGTCCCTCTTCTGTAATAGCCCGGTATTAAGTACACCCAGATCTCATCTCCATAAGCCATTTATTTTCCAACACACTTCGCAATAGTCTCAACGCCTGCCGAGACCTGCTCATGGGTATATCGTTCCATTGACATATCCTGGAACGGGTCACGGCGGGCATACAACATTACATCAAACTTCTCAAAGGGGCCTCTACGTGTTGGATCCATATCCCCGCGCACGCCTATCAAATGACCGGGCTTGACACGTGAATTAAGAGAGATACATAATAATAAATAAATAAATATACCTGGACAAAATCCACACAGCCATCTATTCCCAAACTTCTGTGGGTACCTACTGATATACATTTTTTTTTTGTAAATATATACATATTACGTTGTTAACAAAGCTCTTGTACTGTTTTACGTAATTACAACTGATAAACATACGGCCCGCCTAATATGAATTAGTAATTGTAGCTTGCTTGCAACAAAGTATTTTGCGACGACTCTACGTACTTAATCGATATTGGAGCGCTTCATATAGTATCCTGCCCCCTTAGCCAAGTGTAATTCGTAGCGTAACGAACGTTAGATAGATCACGTGACATTTGTCAATTCTCATACTAAAATGTTCGATTTGACAAATGTCACGTGATATATCGAACGTTCGTTACGCTACGAATTACACTTGGCTAGGGGGGCTGGTCAGGCATTTTACATTTTTCTCTTCATCATACCCATACCTGCGAACAGCGGCTCTAATAACCCTGACTCCTGAGTTAGCCCAGGCAGGGAGGTACGGCTCGAGTTTCAGTCGCACCTGATATTGTGAGCGCATGACCACCAGAGCCAATCTCCTAAAGAAGCATTACATTTAAACTTACATTTGAATTTCATCCATTCATCATCATAATCAGGTCATTTTAGTCTCCACTACAGGAGCAAGACCCTCTCTCGTCCGTCCCAGACAGAAGGAGGATTTGGCCTACACTCCCCACGCTGGCCAGACGGGTTGGGGAGGCTCCACTTATACCATTTCATCCATTATAGTATTGTTTATACGCCAAAATGCACAACTTGGAACGAAACACGAAAAATATACTGGTGTACGAAGACAGCGTACCCTTTTTCGATGAAGACTACGACGATTGGTGCTTGAAAATGTCTGTTTGTCTGGGTTTGGGTGTTTTTTATGTATTATACGTATATATTTAAAAAAATGTATTTAAGTATAATATTAGAACAGCAAGCAAGTAATATGATATTAGTTATCTAATACCCATAGTTCAAGCATCGCCTAGTTTGGGACTAGATAGATGGCCGTGTGTAATTTGTTCATAATTATTTATATTTTTTATACATTCACGTGTTGCAGGGAACAGACATTCGTCATTCGTTTTGAAAATTTCTATTGCAGTAATAAAAGAATAAATATTATTGTTTATAGCACAGAGCCTGTTTAACAAAATATCGCTCGCGCGCCACCACCTCTGCAGCTGTCGCAGCTTTCCTTACCTCCTCATGCCCTCTCTCTCACACAAAAAGCCAAAAAACCCTCTTGGAAATAGCTTTTTACATTTGGTAATAATTTTAACAAAAAAAAAAAACGACTCGAAATATTACTCTGCATATGAATGTAGATACAGGCTGATGATGATGAAAAAAATATGGAACCAATCTGGAAGTATACTCTTTCAAATAAAAAAGTTTTATTCAAATCGGTTTATAAATGACGGAGTAATGAAATAACAAACCTAACAGTGGGTAGACACAGGCTTCTGATGGTGATAATGAAAAATATATGGGACCGATCTGGGAATATGCTCTTTCAAATAAAATAACTTTTTTCAAATCGCTTCATAAATCACGGAGTAATTAAGTTAACAAACATTAAAAAAATATACAACCGAATTGAGAACCTCCTTCTTTTTTCGAGTCGGTTAAAAATCTTAAAGGAGACATGAAATGTCTTTGTGATACGTCAAACATAGGTACAGATTCCATTGATGAGCGGTGTATGAGAATCCTTGATAGATTGATTAGTTTCAATTGTAGCCATTGTAGTGACAACCTGACAACTGTATTGTGATCTATGTATGTACATAGAACATCCATACAACCATTCTGTGCCTGTCCACTACAACGTTGTAGTAAATAAACAAGTATAATAAATTATTATATTAATGTAATAATATGTTTTTTCTTATTTTTAACCCAACTTTTTATGTACCTCTACCTGACAGAATACCGCAGCCAAATAACAGTTCCCTTGAGGATTGTTGTGTTCCTGCGAGTGAGTGAGGTCACCAGAAAGGAAGGAGATGCTGCGTTGGCAGCGGGGGGTGGCGGCGCGCGAGCAATATTTTATGTTGCAAGCGTTAATATGGCTACAGTAACCCCGCTTCACATTAGGCGGGCCGTATGCTTGTCTGGCACCCGACGTAGTATAAAAAAATAAAAACTAGCAAAACTGTCATAATAGGTAGTATTTTACCGCTAAGTTGTGATACTAAAGTCGTATATAAGTAGCACTTATCACTGCTAGTCGTATATCTATGTTTAGAAATACTTATTAGCTGTAATATATAGCTAAACTGTGATATGAACCTATCGCATAAACGTTTACATAGCTGCTTTATAAAAACACAGCTGTAGATTGTGTGTACAGTAACATACATGTCAAAACAAAAATGTAAACTAATGTCGCTCTAAGATTACTAATATAGCGCTAGAGATATATAAATGATAAGGGGATCTTTATAACACTCATAAGATAATGAAGCTTTGTGCACACAAAGCTTCATTATCTTATGAGTGAAGACTCATTTATCATCAGTGACATAAAATTGAATAATTATTGTATTATATTATTGGATGGTTAATTGATACAAGTGTTGTTTCTGCATTAGTGTTATTATTTGTAGGAAGTGACTGATGTCTGAGATACAGGCTCCTAGCCTAGTTCAGACACAGAAGCTATAAAACAAATTTGGCAAGATGTTATAATTGTATATTATTTATTATGTAATTGTGTACAAAGAAATAAAAAAAAAATTATAAATATGAAATATTAAAATTAGTTTATTTCTAATTTAAAGCTAAATAGATACACATAGGTATCTATTCACATGAACATATTTATTAAACCTTGATGCTTCATTTAAGAATTTCTGTAACCAAATTATAACCATTTTCAATCAGGCGACCATTAATGTGCTCATTCACTAAATGATTATGAAATATTTTACCATGAAAATGGATGGCCAAAAAGGGTTATTATAGAATCACTATCACCAATGTTATCATCATAGATTAACAATTGGTCGCCGCTCCGCTTCGACTAGATGCCGCACTATCTAAAAACAACAACTCCGTGAATGCGGCAACTCAATATTGTAGTGTGCGTAAAACAATGTCACAGTATTACTATTTTTGTGACAATGTGCAGAGATGCTAGTGTGCGTGAAGAATTGTATTGCAACTGATGTGCAGAGACGCTAGTGTGCGTGAAGAATTGTATCGCAACAGGCTCGGGTACACCGAGTTCGGCGTAGTATTTGTTGCCGCATTTTACAAATGCGCCGCGGCATCTAGTCGAAGCGGAGCGGAGACCAAATAATAATCTAAGGTTATCATGAAATAACTCAATATAAGCGTAGCCCTTTTACTACTTTATTATGTTACAATTGATTTAATGTCACTGATATAACACCAAACGAATATGTATCCTAATTAATATATATACTAGCAGTCCTAAGCAGAGCTACAATAAATACACTATATCCCTTAAAGTGCTAAAAGTGGGGCCAATTTCCCCTTGTATCTGCGTTTCTAACAAATGTGACTGTTTATGTCACGGATATTTTAGGAAATTTTGTTAGTTGGGATTGCCTACTCTCATAATAAAGGATTTGATTTAATCACTACATAGTATAAAACAAAGTCGCTTTCTCTGTCCCTATGTCCCCATGTATGCTTAAATCTTTGAAACTACGCAACGGATTATGATGCGGTTTTTTTTAATAGATAGAGTGATTCAACTGGAAAGTTTATATGTATAATATATGCATAACATAGTAGAAAAACACTGATAATTTAGAGGTTTCTAATGTGATGTCGTAAATAAACACATTTTTTTGCTCTTTCATTGCAAACGCTGGCTGAACCCAACGAGATAGATCAAAATAATGTAGTACAGTATTGTTCACCTTAAAATGGTCTACAAAAAAGTTCGCGATGGTATATGTCTATCTCTTAGTGGTAACACACAATAACCGTTATTTTATCCTTTGCTTTTTACAAGAAATAATGCCTTATTTACGAAGCGATTTTAAGCAATACAGAATTAATCCTTATCCAATTAAGTACCTTAAATACATTGCGCATTTAATATAGATCAATATGGCCCTTCACAGCATGTAATTTAAATAAATAGTTTAGAAGATATTACACATTTAAAATGCAGGGACATAACGGCTGTGGCGGTACCGGCCGCGGAGCCGGCGGCGTGTGCCTATAACTGGGGAAGGACTGGATAGGACAAAGCGCAAAGACCTTCTGTAGTACATTTAGTATCAGCATTACACCCGTGCGAAGCCGGGGCGGGTCGCTAGTAATATAATAAAAGAGTACCTATTAATAGACTATTGTATAGAATATGCTGTGTGCGTCTACATATAATCGGCATACACTCGAACTATGTACCCTAGATTGAATATATTATTACATTATTAACTAGCTGACCCTTCAAACGTTGTTTTGCCATATACATTAATCATTTAGGGGTATGAAAAATAGATGTTGACCGATTCTCAGACCTACCCGATATGCACACAAAATTTCATAAAAATCGGTCCAGCAGTTTCGGAGGAGTTTGGTAACAAACACCGCAACGCGAGAATTTTATATATTTGATGTGCTGTTATGCTGTTGGAGCGCCTAAATAAATAAATAAATAAAGGATGAAATTGTGAAACTGGACGCCTATTATACTGACTTGGCGACCAAAGTTGATAAGAAACATACCAAAGCTAAGTTAACCTAGTATTTCTGTGGCACATTTAGTATTTTTTGTTGCTCATGTTATTATTTTCGGGTAATTTGAAGTAAGGGCACAGTATAGGTAATAGTACTACGTAGTAAGGGTAAGGATTAAAGCTGCCATACATTAACCAACGTGTTAGCCGTGTTGGTCATGTTGTCTAACAATATATCTGTGTTGTCAATCATGTTGGCAGATATATTATAGTGCCACAAACTTATCTGGCCCGGTGGCGGGGGCGGTACGATCGACTTAAGTGTTGCCATTAAACGAAATGCCGCCAGTTTTAGGGGAAACATAAAAATCAAAGAAATATATACACTGTTAAAATAATAGCATTGATATACTTATTAATTGTGTTGTATGGTGTTTCAATTAAATATCAATTGCCTTCTATTTTTTGTTGATTAGTTTTAAAAATGCTCCACGTTAAGTCGCGATCATAGCTATTATATAATATTAGAGAGTTATAATATTACACATAAATAACTCGTTGATGATTTTTTTATTGTAAGAAATGAAATATGTGTAGAAAAAGATAATATGTATTTAAAAAAATACACCTCAATGGAATGTGCATACGCGGTAAGTAAATTAATTGTACCTGGCAATACTACATTTCAAGATGGCGGCTTTAGTTCTAAATTTCGCCACCGGGTCAGATAAGTTTGTAGCACTGTAATTGACAACGCGTCCATACACAGCTTAATTGTTAGAGAACATGACCAACACGGCCAACATGTTGGTTAATGTACGGCAGCTTTTATTTAGTAATATTTGGTAGTATTAAATAATATTACATAACTTCTATGTTCATAGCTGATACAATACGTAACATAGTTTGCATGGCAAATAAACTTTAAAATTCATGCGATGTCATAACCCTCTGAAGAGGCCGATTGAGGCCTAGTTTCAAGAAACTAGGTTAGAACGAAATTACTGAATATTGTACTAGCTGGCTGTTAGGGCTTATATTACATACTATTTTCAATAGTCCAGTAAAATAAGCATACAATCTCGGAATGGAAGCGAATAAGCTGTAAATTTGTATAAACGTTTGTTTTGGTGTTCGAATGACTGGTAGAAAAGTCTCATATAATCACTTGTCTGCGTCACAAGTTATTCAAGGTCAAAGTTCACGAAAGTCAGTATCTCGTTTCCTATAGGAAATATGCCATTTTTGGTTATTATAAAATTTGTATATTATTAAATTCTCTACAATTTTTGTATTAAACATTTTTCTGTATCTCCTACCGTACTTTTTTCGTCTTATTTGACTGTACTACAAGCCCTAATCAAAATGGCTGCTGTTTTTATTGCGAAACATCTATATGTAGATCTGTTTACTTTGATAAACATACGGCCCGCCTAATATGAATTAGTAATTGTAGCTTGCTTGCAACAAAGTATTTTGCGACGACTCTACGTACTTAATCGATATTGGAGCGCTTCATATAGTATCCTGGTCAGGCATTTTACATTTTTCTCTTCATCACACCCACACCACCACACATTGTGTACCACCACGCCACAAAAAAGCGATTTATGATTTCCACTTTAACTCCTACCATAGGTATCAAATGAAAGGGCTCGACGATTGAAATACAGTAATAAACTTTTTAGCTTTTTCTTAACTAACAACTAATAAACGCTTGCTTCAAAAACATTTTTTTAGTTTTATGTAATTACAAAGTTAATTAAAATCCCAGTACTGGGAGCATACAGATAGCCCCCAAACATATTGTACCGCATATGCCGACGTACGCAATATGTAGTGAAGAAACCCAATTTCAATTCAGGTTTTCCCGGGAGGCTCTAGCATGAGGTTCTTCATTAAGGCCGGCCTTACGCAGACGGAATCCGTCTCGAAAATCAGAAACAGAATTTATGAACCCAAATTCTGAACGGCAATTCTCGTAATTTTTCTACGATCGCAGATTGAAAGTTGACCGAAACGAGATTGAATTGTGAATTAACTAAAATTATATACTTGATTTCATTAATTAATTATTATCAATTATTGTTGTTGGCAAAGTAACATTCTTAGTTTGTTTAATTTTCACTCATATTTCGATATAATCCCGCTTAAATTTAATTTTGAAGTTACATATTGTGTTACGAGAATACCAAATGTGACATTTGTGAGATCGAGACTGGATCGAAACTGATTTTTGACTATATTTAAATTACGAGAATTGCCCCTCTGGTGGTGTGAGTTCGCTCCTAAGTAGGGTTGCCATCCCGTCCGGGGTTCCCCGGATTTGTCCTAGTTTGGAGGATGTCCAAGGTGCGTCCTGACGGGGTTTCATTTGTAGTCCAGGGTTTAAAACTTTTAAATGCTTTAAAAACAACGTTTAAAGCTTTGTTTACTATAATAAATACTAATAAATAATGTAATTGGCAAAATACGTTAGGCTCTAATAGGCTAGATGAGCCATTTGCACCCTAACTTTTTAATTTACTATACTATTGATATAAGTAAATGAAAATTTAATTCAGTAATACCGCCATGAAACTATTACTCCATAGAATAATTGTGATGTGGGTCAGAAACTATGTGTATGGATATAGTGGCGTCGAGTTGGCCGTGTGGTTTCCGGCAGACTAAAAGACAATCACTCCGTCTCTTCCCGTGGATGTCGTACAAGGCGACTAAGGGAAATACATTTATAAAACATCGATCAGGCCTCCACAACCCGTCTGGCCATCGTGAGGAGTGTACGCCAAATCCTCCTGTCTATGACGGACTAGAGACAGTCGTGCTCCTGTAGTGAAGTCTAAAATGATCTGATGATGATTGATATGATATTCAATTGAGCAAACTTTTCAAGGTATTACTTACCACAATACAAATACTCGTCAAGGCGCAAAACTTTAAACTACTGTAGTTACTGTAGCAAGCGTTTTGAATCAAGATGTTTTACCTATAGATGTGTTCTATATGCCTCCATTGTTACTACAATGGACCTATCATGGATATCAGGAAGCCAGCTATCTGGCGTCGAAGTGTGTACAATTACACTAGGCGTACAGAGTGCCTCGGGAATTGAGTGAGCGACCCTCTTTAGGGAAGCGCACCTACAGCTCCGGTGCCCATCATGGAGATTAGAGAGTAGTGGTAGTGCCCCGATGCTTGGAAAACCGAGCGTCGTTTGCCACGAGCTATTAGAGTGCCAAATTAGACTGCTTGCAGTGAAGGAGATCTGCTACCAACCAGTGTTGCCAATTAAGTAACTTTGTCGCTAGAAGTGACGACTTTCGCTCAAGTCTTAGAGACTAAAAAAAAATTTTGTCGCTAAAATTGTTTATGTCTTGTTACAATGATAATAATATAATTATTTAATTAAAAGATAGATATTGTACGTTATTGCGCCGATACGTATTTCAATTATAATCTAATTACTTATCAATACATTTTTTTTTCACTTATCCTAATGTTTCACAGCGCCAGTGACCTCTGGCACCTCTCCCAGACAGCTTTAGCGACTTTCTAGCAACTTTTGATTTTGAGTCTAGGGACTCGAACTTCTAGGAGTTGGCAACACTGCTACCAATCCGGTTGAGAGCCTGGTTGGTTTACCGGGCGCGATGACCATGCGGGTAAAGGTCCCCTTGCCTGGTTGGTTTACAGAACGAGAGACTCGTCATTCTGTGATATAACCGAAAGGGTTGAAAAGAACAGAAATGCCTTCAACAGGAAAAGAAAAGAAACAGGGAAGCATTAACTGTAGGCATAGGGTCGTTGTTGCCACAACGGAGCCTGATAGAACACATGTATACGCACACACAACACGATAGAAAGCCAGGTTTTCACGCACTCCCGCGCCCCTTATCGGCGCGGCAAGACGTTGGTTCTAATCAAAAACAATTATTGAAAAGTTGTAGATAAAATGCCTACCTGTGTTTTCACGTTCTTTTCCTTTCTTCGCGTACTGAATGTATAGGTACATATATATGTATTGAGTACACAGCTTTTGTAGCCAATTTTTACTGCTACTAATGATGTTCGCCTATGATCCGTCTATATATATAAAAGGTCTTAATTTTGAATAGATGTTGTTGAAGGTATAATTTTCTCAGTAATATGATTTATTACTTCCAATTCACATATCACAGTAGATATACAAAGATTCCCAGAAGAAAATTGACGACAAATTACCATAAAAATATTTCAATATAACGTAATCGGCTTATTTTTCAGGTTGTTCTTAGAATCGAGAAATAAATTGAAAATGTGACGGACGACGGTATTTCCATCTTTCCCCATAATAATATCGATAAAAGTCATAACAATCTTCACAAGCTTTTTATGTCATTAAGGTGGCAAACCAGCATACGGCTTGGCTGATGGACAGCGCTCACCGTACTCCATATTTCACAACTTTATAGTTCGAAGGAAAACACCTCTCTGAAACCCTCCTAGAGAACCATACGCCCTAATCCTGAATGACCTGCATCCGTCGACTCACTACAACTTCCTGACGAGGAGCTCGACGGCGTCGTTGCGCGTGTCAAACTAATCGAACACAGATGTTAAGCAACAGCGGCTGTAACCTGTCCATGGATCGGTTTATTTATCTCGAGCTCTTCCGTGCTTCGGAGGGCACGTTAATCCGTCGATCCCGCCCGTTGTCGTTAGATGACAGTCGTCAAGCCAAGTAAGTGGCCTTTAGGCGGTTTGATAACACTGGCTTCCGCCAACCCGCATTTGAGCAGCGTGGTGGAGTCTAAACTATTTCGATTTGAGCGGAGACCCGTATCCGAGCAGGGGGATGAATAAGGTTTCACCACAGTATAAGTAATAGTATACAGTATGGCCACACCCTGCCGCTCTCTCGTGTCTACCTCACCTCCCCTCTGAGACGGATCTGGAACAGCTTGTATGGTGCCGCACGCACACACGCTCATTTAAGCGCTGCACAGACACCATTGTTTATGTAGTTACAAAAAACGACGTAACTTTTGTATAGAGCGGCCGCGGTGTGGTTTAACGAAGAATAATAAATAAATAAATATTTCTCGACAATGTTACACAGCGCCATCAAATCCCAAATTAAGCACAAAGCTTGTGTTATGGGTACTAGACAACTGATAAATGTACTTAAATACATTTTTTTTTTTGTAAATACATACATATAATACATAGAAAACACCCATACAAAGACAAACAGACATGTTCATGCACACAAATGTTTGCCTTGTGCGGGAATCGAACCCGCGACCTCGGAGTCAAAGTGGCCATTGCTAACCATTCGACCACCGAGCTCGTCAGAAAGAAAGTTAAAGAAAAAGATGAAGAACCGATACTAAAAAAACATGGCACTAACTTGAAAATTCTCGTAGAGTAATAACTGCAGTCTTCCTCGCTGATTTGCTCCACTGTCAGTTTGACATCATTCAGCACCATTTTGTGCTGCTCGCCGACACCATGAGGCCAGTACCAGTGGCATTTGATTTCGTTCTTCTCGATTATCTTGTTCAGCATCAGGATCGCCCGGCTGTTCTGCTCCCATATCATCAACCAGAAGTGGCTGACGGTGAATGCGAGAGGACCTTGGGTGAGGATGTACTGCCGGTGCGCTCTGGGCATCTGTTAAAAATATTTCACAATTATATTAAGATGCAGATTTGGGGTGTAAGTGGTTCGTCGACATCTTTGAACCAAAGCCAACGTCAGCTGCACGCGGTGCACCCTGCTGACTGACAAACGAAGCTCTGGCGAAAAGAGAGGTAGGGAGCGTAATTGTTAGCTCCCCGACTGGGGAATGTACCTCCACCTCACAGAATACTGCAGCCAATTAACGAGGATTGAGGATTGCTGTGTTCCTGCGAGTGAGTGAGGTCACCAGAAAGAAATGAAGAAAAGAGTATAGGCTGGCAACGGATCGGTGACCCCTTGGTGTTTGCTGATCTGTATGGGCGGTTGTGATTGCTTTGCATCAGGTGTCCCACATTCTCGTTTGGCGCCCTCTCATATAAAAAAAAACTGAAAGTTAAGGGATAATGGTACTATGGACATAAAGGGGAAAAAATGGCTCCGTCATCGTCTTCTTCTGTATCTATAAAAGGCAATAGTTACTAACTCATCTATCGACGCACAGCTCAAAAAATTGGACGGATCGAGTTGAAAATAGGTATACATTTGCCTCCCCAACCCGCCTGGCCAGCGTGGGGAGTGTAGGCCAAATCCTCCTTCCGTCAGGGACGGAAGAGAGGGTCGTGCTCCTGTAGGGTATGTAGCTATTATGACGTAGGCATCCGCTAAGAAAGGATAAAAAAAAAACCACGGAATAGCGGGATGCGAGGGCACGAATAGATTCTATCCTGAGGAAGGATATAGGCTCCCTTTTGGAGCGTATTAAAGAATGAAAGAAAGGTAGGAGTTATAGGTTGGCAACGGATCGGCGACCCCTTGGTGTTGCTGATCTCCATGAGCGGTGGTGATTGCATTCCATCAGGTCACCCACATGCTCGTTTCCCCCTATATATATATATATATATATATATATATATATATATATATATATATATATATATATATATATATATATATATATATATATTATACTACGTTGGGTGGCAGACAAGCATACGGCCCGCCTGATTTGAAGCGGTTGTCGTAAGCCATATTAACGCTCGCAACATTAAATATCGCTGGCGCGCCGCCACCCTCACTGCCAACTCAGCATCTCCTTCCTTTCTGGTGACCTCACTCACTCGCAGGAACACAACAACCCTCAAGGGAATTGTTATTTGGCTGCGGTATTCTGTGAGGTGGAGGCATTTTTCGACATTACCCTGTCGGGTAGCTTACAATTAGGCTCCCTACCTCTTTTTTCGCCAGAGCTTCGTTTGTCAGTCAGCAGGGTGCACCGCGTGCAGATGAAGTTGGCTTAGGTTCAAAGATGTTGATGAACCACTTACACCCCATATATAAATAAAAAGAAACAATCGTTCGAGCGAAGCGGCGGGCATACCCGATTACTTCAAAATTACTTAATACTTACAAAACCTTTTAACCTTAAAAAAGGTCCAAAAGGTTCGATCCTTATTATTATTACGTCTCTAAAAGATCGCCATGAAAACATTTTTCGTATTTTACAGGATGGCAAAGTCGAACGACCAGACTAGTGTTACAAAAACATTACCTACGCCATATTGCCACTAGATATGGCACATAAGTGTTATTTTATACCTATGGGCTATAAAAACTCGATTGCACTAATTCTGCAGTTCTGACAATATTGCTGGGCGAGCGATATATTGAATGTCTCGACGGTCGATAGCAAACGAAGCTTTTTATGTGCTTCGCTCATATTATGTTCGAAGCTTGCTAAGCATGTAGAAACATGGGAATCGTTTTACATCAGGCGGTTTGTATACCTAACTTGTATATGGGGTGTAAGTGGTTCATCAACATCTTTGAACCTAAGCCAACTTCACCTGCACGCGGTTCACCCTGCTGACTGACAAACGAAGCTCTGGCGAAAAGAGAGGTAGGTAGCGTAATTGTAAGCTACCGAATGAGGATGTAACTCCACCTCACAGAATACCGCAGCCAAATAACAATTCCTATGAGGGTTGTTGTGTTCCTGCAATTGTGTGAGGTCACCAGAAAGGAAGATGCTGCGTTGGCAGCAGAGGTGGCGGCGCGCGAGCGATATTATATGTTGCGAGCGTTAATATGGCTACGGTAACCTCTTCACATCAGGCGGGCCGTATGCTTGTCTGCCACCCGACGTAGTATGAAAAAAAATATGAATAGTATTACGTAAATTGACTGTGACAGTCAGGCAGACAACGCACTAGTCCTTTTTTCATTCGGAATATCAAGCCTTGCCTGGAAAATTTAATACGACATGAGAATCATTTGCATCAGACGGGGTGTATACTTGTTTGTTACTAGTACAAAAAAAAAATGGTCACGGCTATGTTTTAAGATAGGGTTGCCATTTCCAAACGCTAGCAAACAGGACAAGATACGTGAAAACTGAGGAATTTGAATCTTGAAACGCGGACATATCATCAGTGTTTTTAGTACTACATAGTACTAATTTTAAATCTGTGACGAGATGGCTATACGCAGTATGGAGCGGGTGGTAATAATTAAAAAAAATTAACACTGGACTACAAATGAAATTATTAAAATCCTATTGGTACAACCAATAGACCCTAAATACATTTCATTTGCTACTTACTAGCTGTCAAGCTGTTACCAGCGACTTTGTCCGCGGGATTTAATATAACTTCTGTATTTCTCAGTTGTAATAACAGTTTCTTTAACTTTTTTATACCATTAGGGTAGCAAACAAGCATACGACCTGCCCGCTGCTAAGCAGTCATCGCGGCCTATGGACAATTGCGACAGCAGAGGTATCACTCACGCGTTGCCGACCCTGTAAAAACCTCTTTACAGGTGTTTTTGAATAAGCCCATAATTTATATACCACAAACCATAAATATTTCCATGATAAAAAATATAAACCCTCTAAACTCGTTTACCTTTCAGCGAAAATCCTATTACAATCAGATTAAGCGTTCCGGGAATTATAGAAGGTTCCGGACAAATAAATACTCTTCAATTTTATTTACAAATATATTTATAAAGTAAAGACCAGAATGCCAATTCTCGTAATTTTTCTACGAACGCAGATTGTAAGTTGACCGAATCGAGATTGAATTGTGAATTGACTAAAATTATATATGTACTTGATTTCATTAATTAATTATTATCAATTCTTGTTGTTGGCAAAGTAAATTTCTTAGTTTGTTTAATTTTCACTCACATTTCGATATAATCCCGCTTGAATTTAATTTTGAAGTTACATATTGTGTTACGAGAATACCAAATGTGACATTTGTGAGATCGAGACTGGATCGAAACTGAATTTTGACTACATTTTAATGACGAGAATTGCCCCTCTGAACATGAGGCGTACTCAAAACGAGATATGTTGTGTAAAAAGGATTCGAGGATTATTTTTCGCTTGTGACGAACAGAGTCTTCAAGTCTTCGAGTCCTATTGTACATATTGAGTCGTGTAAACATCAAACAAGTCCAAACAAGAGAATTGTGATGAACCTCACAGAATACCACAGCCAAATAACAATCGCCTTGAGGATTGTTTTGTTGCTGCGACAGATAGAAAGAAAGGAAGGAGTGTTGGCTGACAACGGACCGCGACCCCTTGGTATTGCTGATCTCCATGGGCGGTGGCGATTGCTTTACATCAGGTGACCCACATGCTCGTTTGCCCCCTCTCATTAAAAAAAAATGATTGTTGACGAAACTGACAGACGGTTTAAAACCTTTGTCTTAGAAGAGATTTTGTGTCCCCTTCGTGTGTTCTATACAATCACTCCATCTCTTCCCGTGGATGTCGTACCAGGCGACTAAGAGAAATACATTATCAAACATCGATCAGGCCTCCCGAACCCGTCTGGCCAGCGTGGTGTAGGCCAAATCCTCCTGTCTGTGACGGACGAGAGAGGCTCCTGCTCCTGTAGTGGAGACTAAAAATGACCTGATGATGATGATGTGTGTTCTAGCCCACGGCCTCCTTCTACAGTCACATCGCTCCCCATCGACAAGGAATTCATCCTCACACATTGAAGACCAAGTGGTGGCATTCTGTACGGTTCCATAGGTTTCTCCCGCGTACTGTGAAGCTGTGGAATGAACTACTACTCTCGCGGAATGAACTAATACTATCGACGTTGTGTCAGGAGGCTACAGCATGGGGTTCTTCAAAAAAGGGATGAAGAACTTTTTACATGCTCGGCAACGCGCGTGTAATGCTCCTGGTGTTACAGGCGTTCAGGCGGGCCGTATACTTGTTGGTCACTTTAAAAAAACACAATTCATTATTTGCGTCGTCGTCGTCATCAAACCTTATTCATCCCACTGCTGGGACATGGGTCTCCCTTCAATCGTGGTTTAGAGCATACTCCAACACGCTTCTCAAATGCGGGTTGGCGGACTTTCATCATTTTGTAAAAGCTGAAAGTTTCCCTGTGCATGCCCATAATATTTAAGAACAGAACAGAACAAAATAGAATGGAACAGATTTATATTTGCTATATACAGAATATATATAAGTGTGGTTACATCGATTGTATAAGTCATACAAATTAGTGTTATTTTATACATTCGCTGTATATTTGCACGAGCAAAAATCACAATAAAACAAGTCGGGGAAATTCGCTTGCAGAAAATTCATAAAAAAAAGTAAATTCGCTTGTGAATCATATTCGCTTGTATACCTGGTGACTTAAAATACTATGCCGGATTCTAGCCCACGGGGCCGAAATCAAGGTTGAGTGCAACGAGTATATTAGTTGAGTGTATATTTTCCATTGATTTCAATGGAAAATATATATAATGATCATTACTCTAACTAGGACATGATCGATCTCTATTTTTCCCATCATCAGGTAGAGATCAGGTAGCTAGCTACCTGCTCTGCACATACGTTGTTGTTTAAAGCGCCATCTAGTCCCAAATTAAGCGCAAAGCTTGTACTATGGGTACTAGAAAAATGATATTATACTTAGATACATTTTTTGTAAATACATACATATACATAGAAAAACACTCAGACCAAGACAAACAGACATGTTCACACAAATATTTGTCTTGTGCGGGAATCGAACCCTCAACCTCAGAGTCAATGTGGCCATTGCTAACCATTAGACCACCGAGCTCGTCATTCCTTTATGTAGTTGTTAACGACATTCGTATGGAGTGGCCGGTGAGAGGTTCCACGTAATTGATACCAGGGTGCATGGCTGGCTGACTGATTGATTAATCAACGCAAAACTTCAACTACTGGACGGATCGATGTCAATGGGGTTCGAGTGACTTTCCGGACGTATGCAATATGAATAATTTTATTGATTTGTACGGAAATAGGTTTACAACGCAATAGCAGAATGGCCTACTATTACTTCATGAGCCAAACGCCTGAAATCAACTTGCATGTGTGCACGTTTCTACAGATTGGATAAAATAGTTTAATTTCTTCGAATTCGACCTATACATCCTGGAGAATAGCTTGACCCCTAATAATAATTTCCTATATAATGAGGGTATTATGATATTTGGTTTGTTTGAAAAACTTTATTGTAACTTCTGTACTGTACTTCTGTTCTGTACTGTACTTCATAAACAATCGTTAATGTAGTTCACATAATAACATTACAGACTATTATATTATATATTCGCAAAGGCTTATTCCTTCGAGGAATCTATTCCAGGGGGGCTAGCCAAATGGCAGTTTGCGAAGTAGAAAAGCGTAGCGATCGCTAATTTGAACTGTGAAGCTCATACCAAAATGTTCGAATTGACAAATGTCACGTGATCTATCTAACGTTCGTTACGCTACGAATTACACTTGGCTAGGGGGGCAGCAATAATTGCCTTCGAGTTCCTGAGTGAAGCAATGAATAGCGGTGAATATGGTAGGAAAGATTATCATCCGAGGAAACAACTGGGACTTCAACTTGCAAGATATTCAATTTACATTCATTCAAATAAAATTATGGCAGGACCTGGCGCCCTACCACGGAAGCTGAAGCCGATTGGAATATTTTGATTTTGATGAGCTCGGTGGCGTAGCGGTCAATATAAAACAACGCGGCTTCGACACCAACGCTCGTGGGTTCGATTCCCACACAGGACAAACATTTGTGTGCATGAACATGTCTGTTTGTCTTAGTCTGGGTGTTTTCTATGTATCATAAGTATGTATTTACAAAAAAAAAAATGTATTTACGTATGTTTATCAGTTGTCTAGTACCCATAACACAAGCTTCGCTTACTTTGGGGCTAGATTGCGCTGTGTAAAAAAAAAAAGATAATTGAAATTGATTTGAAAAATAGGTCTTAGAACTCTAGTTTCTAGAGCGAAAAAAACAAATAGTGTCAACGATTATATACCTATAATCATATCAAGATAAACATACACACTCTAAAATAAACAAACACATTTACACTAATACTTAGAAACTTGTAATGTATAAATACAAAAAAAATGTAATCTCAATTTATCAGAGGAGTGCTAGTAAACATGTTATTTTAAAAGAACTAATAGTTTGCAACATTGTGATACCAAGACGAGGCGAGGCGCATTCCACAACCGTGCAGCTTGCACTGTGTGAGATTGCCAGAAAGAATTTGTCAGGGCGGCGGGAAGCTTTTAAATAGGAGCGGTAATCCTACGTCGCAGACGAGCGTCTGCGATTTACTTCTCAAAAATTTAATCTTTCCCAGATGTACCTATATAAAAGAAGGATTAAAAAGTATATTGTACATAGAAGTGGTAATATGAACTACACGACGCAGCCTGATAGGCAGCCAGTTATGTTGCCGCCGTAACTGTGAGACAAAAATTCAAAACGACTACATTAGTAAATAAATAAAATCAATATTCCTGAACAAATTACCCAATACCATTAGTCCCAAACTAAGCAATGCTTGTACTAAAGGTAGTAGATAACTAATACTATAGCTAAATACTTTTTTTTAATGTAAATGAAAAAGAAAACACCCAGGCCAAGACAAACACGCACGTTCATGCTCACAAGTATTTGTCATGTCCGGAGATCGAACCTTGGGGTGTAAGTAGTTCATCATCATCTTTGAACCAAAGCCAACTTCACCTGCACGCGGTACACCCTGCTAACTGACAAACGAAGCTCTGGCGAAAAGAGAGGTAGGGAGCGTAATTGTAAGCTACCCGACTGGGGAATGTACCTCCACCTCACAGAATACCGCAGCTAAATAACAATTCCCTTGAGGGTTGTTGTGTTCCTGCGAGTGAGTGAGGTCACCAGAATGCAAGGAGATGCTGCGTTGGCAGCGGAGGTGGCGGCGCGCGAACGATATTTTATGTTGCGAGCGTTAATATGGCTACGGTAACCGCTTCACATCAGGCGGGCCGTACGCTTGTCTGCCACCGGACGTAGTATAAAGAGAACCCGCTACTTGGGAGTCAAAATAGCCACTGCTAGCCCTTCGACCACCGAGCTCGTCAAATATTGATTGTTAACTTTGTCTCATTTGTCCCGTAAATCTTCAAAATGATCAAGTAAAGCTTTATTCGGCATAATTGGTAATTGAGAACTAACAACAAACGAACGCCAGCGTTAAGAAATTAGCTATATTTTTCTACAAATCACTTAAGGGGCCAGATCGTGAAAACTGTGAAAAGAGTGTTACGATTTTTCATATTTAACCTATTTAGATATGATTGATATCAATGATAATTTGTATATATTACAATCAAAGACCAAAAATTATTGTATGATTATATTAAACTCTTAAAATCTAATAGTTGTTTTATAATAAAGGTCAACAAACGCACAAAATTGAGAAAAAATGCAAAAACATGCCTTCGTATTTTTCAGATTTAACCCAATAAATCAACACAAATTGATAAAAAGAAACACTTTTTGAACACTGAAGAAACCAATAAATATAACATATACTTTTTTTTTGTACCTTTACAAACAAAGACTTCCTCTTTTAAAGCCCTAAAATCTAGATATGTTTTACGTAAATTCTCCATAGAAAAATGTATGAAAAATGACGCACATTCCGATATTACGAATTAGTACTCTGGGTCGCCGCTAATCGCCAGTGTGTTTTTATATGTCAAGGTGACACCACGCGCGTCGGATGCTCTAGCAAAATTACGTGTTGTGAATTTGTGTTTTTTGTGAAAAACTGTAAGTATAACTAATTTACCAATATAATGAATGTATATAAATCGTAAAAAATACAAAGAATGAATTAGATACTTTGTTGAGTAGGTTATTTTATGAACCTTGTAAAATATGTATCAATTCAGGCTTGAAACATGATTTCAACATGCTATAGCCAATATCATAAACGTATCTAGTCGGTAATCGAGAGTTTTTTTCGCAGGACTGATTGAATTTGAATTTGCCAGGGAAAAGAAAGTTTAGTACGCATTATAAAAATATGAAAGCCAAAAGATCTCGGAAAAAATGTAAGTTCCTTCCTACTTATTTATTTATCTGCCTACTTTACTACGTCTTGTCCTAAATACCTACCTAGAAAAAAATTACGAGATTTCTGTGAAAGTGTCATGTAAAAATCCTAGTTTTATTTGTGTGCTTATCCTGTCTAAGTAGTAATAATAATATAATTTATTTTCATTTGAACAGGGTACATTACAAAGCTAATACAATACCTATGTCATATGATTTAGATCGCTTGATTCAGACATATACAATAGCATGTAAATATTGGTTTGTATTATAAGTAATAAAGTCAATTTCTACCTAGTATTCGTTTTCATGTTCATCATTATTGTCTAAATATCAGATTGTGGAAGTAGGTATGTTTCATAACAGAAATAGCACGGGCGCGCGGCTTTGTCGACATACTTCCCGCCAAAGAGACGCGACGCGCCTAGGGTCTGGTGTTGTACAAAAATTACAAAATAATTATAAAGTGGATAATAATGATGAATAATATTTCCAGTATTGAAAATAAAGAAAACCTTCAGGCCGAGACTCCAAGCAACACTGCTATGCTTAGACTACACACTATAGACGTAAGTTGTTATACGTAATTCTTGTAGACTTATTACATAAATAAACAAACTACCTTGGGGTGTAAGTGGTTCATCAAGATCTTTAAACCAAAGCCAAATTCACCTGCATGCGGTACACCCTGCTGACTGACAAACGAAGCTCTGGCGAAAAGAGAGGTAGGGAGCGTAATTGTAAGCTACCCGACTGGGGAATGTACCTCCACCTCACAGAATACCGCAGCCAAATAACGGTTTCCTTGAGGGCTGTTGTCTTCCTGCGAGTGAGTGAGGTCACCAGAAAGGAAGGAGATGCTGCGATGGCAGCGGGGGTGGCGGGGGTGGCGGCGCGCGAGCGATATTTTATGTTGCGAGCGTTAATATGGCTACGGTAACCGCTTCAGATCAGGCGGGCCGTATGCTTGTCTGCTACCCGACGTAGTATAAAAAAAAAAAATACCTAGTTAGTGATGGACGAAGACAAAATCTCAGTAGGGTGAAGTCTTCTAGTATCGGCCTCCTCCTAATATCGGCCTTTGCGAGAAAATGGAATATAGGGTAAGTGCTCCATTGAATGAACCCTTAAGGGCATTCCAAACTTTGAAAATTACAGCCAGCTACTTATGAGATCCTAACCAAAAAATATTTTATTTTATTATGTTCACAATTTATTCATGATTGATACAGTATACATATTTTAGCAAAAATGCTGATAGTTATTGAGATAATCTGCATTTTATACAAATATGGGGTATATTTGTATAAAATGCAGGTTATCTCAATAACTATCAGCATTGAACACACAAATCACCAGAGAATGAACAAAAAAATCCAGTGAATAAACCTTTTGAAACCCATTGAATGAACTACCACTTTTATATATCAGTTCTATATATAAATTATTATGTAAGAATTTATTTCGGGTAATTGTTATTGTAAATATATATATTTTTTTATTATATTAAATAGACGATATGATTACTATTATAATTGCGTGTTACTTGATATTTTATAACCTAAAGAGAACTATCTAACATTTTTTTTTTATACCACTAAGGTGGCAAACAAGCATACGGTCCGCCTGATGGAAAGCAGTTACCGCAGCCTATGGACGCCTGTAACACCGGAGGCATCACATGCGCGTTGCCGACCCTGTAAAAACCTCTTCAAGCCCTTTTTGAAGAACCCCATGCTGTAGTCTCCTGGGAAAACCTCAACAGGCAATTCATTCCACAGCTTGATAGTACGTGGAAGAAAACTTCTCTGGAACCGCACAGTACGTGACCATTTCGGTTCTAAAGTGTGAGGATGAATTCCCTGTCGATGGCGAGCGGTGCGACTGTAGAAGGAAGCCGTGGGCATCATGTCAAACAACTCCTCTGAACACACCCCATTGTACAAACGGTAGAACACACAAAGGGACGCAAAATCTCTTCTCAGACTTAAAGGTTCTAAACCGTCTGTCAGTTTGGGATCGTCAACAATCCTCACAGCACGCCTTTGAATCGAGTCACAGGGTGCAAGCTGGTATCTAGGCGCTCCCGCCCATAGATGGCAACAGTACTCCATATGCGGCCGAACTTGAGCTTTGTATAAGTCTTTGCCGCGGGTTGAAGTAATGTTTCGCCCTGTTGAGCACACCTAGTTTCTTCGATGCCAGCTTGACCTTCCCCTCCAGATGACATCGAAACTGGACGTCGCTGGAGATGTCAACTCCTAGAATACCAATACTATTGGCGATGGTGAGGGATGTGTTTTCGAAGTGTGGAGCCACAGCAAATGGGGTTTTTTTAGCGGTGAACGCGCAGACTTGTGTCTTAGAGGGGTTAAATCGCACTAAGTTCTGTCGCCCCCAGTCGGACACTCTACTTAGTGTGCTCTCAATTTGCGACACAAGTTGTTCGCGGCTCTCCTCCACCAAAGAACGAGGGATATTTGCGCGGCCCGTGTAATAAGTGTCCCCGGTGCTGTCGTCCGCATAACAATGAATGCTGTCATTATACAACATATCATTAACATGCAGCAGAAACAGCGTCGGGGACAATACAGAACCCTGCGGGACGCCAGCATTGATGTCCATGCTATCGGAGCAACTGCCATCTACAACGGCTCTAATGCTTCTGCTGGACAAGAAGCTAGCAACCCATTCGCATAGCCCCTCGGGCAGACCGTAAGGCTAAGATGCCAAATGCTTAAAACATAATATTAATACTGGATTATTATTATAAAATATTTAATATTATTATTCATCACTTCTATGTTAGATTCTCCTTTCTCTTCTAAACTATTATATTTCTATAATAGAAGATTGGTTCTATATGTCATCATTATTTATTAATTTCTTTTTAGCTTGCATTTTGCTGTCTTTCCATGGTCGTTTTAGCTGAAAGGCACTTCTATGTGGAGATCTTTATTTATTTTATTTAATCAGTTCACTCCGTCTGGTTTTCGTCCTGGGCACAGTACTATTACTGCACTTCTAAAAGTTACTGAAGATATCAGGCTAGGTATGGAGGATAAACTGGTAATAATAAAAGAACACCTCGTTCGAATATTGGTCAAAAAATTGACAACCGTTTATAAAAGTTGTGTACAAAAAATTAGCCAACTGCATTAAGGCTAAGATGCCAAATGCTTAAAACTGTGTGTTCATTGATTAGATTTTCTTCAATTTCGTGATCCAATTATCGAACACCCCTATAATTTATTTATGATAATTAAAATTTATGCAATCTGCTTTTTGTAAGATAAAACAGTTCTTTTTATATCCTACTATCAAATTTTGTTAACACTATCACATTTATAGTGTCTACAAAGTGAATATCAAAACACGAAGTCTCAGCAATGCCCTAAATTCTGCTCCATACAATCAAAAATACGACAGAATACTTTCATTTTAGGCGGTCGCGATTTTGAAACTATAGGTCACAGGCAAATACCTGTGTGTTCAGTTGACGTAATATAATGTTTCGATTGAGAAAAAAATACTGGCTTGAGTAGAAAAGCTTAGATTTCTTATTATATTGAAAAATGTGTGTTTTGTTCATTCACTGGTGGGTGTTAATTCACTGGAGCACTTACCCTAACTATTAAAATAACCCTAAAATTATAATAGTTTTTATTCAAAAAGCGACTCTATATGCGAATAATCCATATTTTGGTGCGGGTGCTTCAATATTTGAACGTTCAGTTGGCAATAGAGCACGCGCCGGTACCGACTTGTGTCGTTTAGTGGCAGTGGCGAGTCAAATCCCGGTTGCGAGCGCATTGAGTTAGTTAGTATTTAAATGGAATTAAACATACCTATGGTATTTTATATTGTTTTTTATTGAAGAAAAACCAAGGTTTTTACATTTACTTGTCTTTTTTATGAAATAATCGCAGGGTCGAGGTTAGGGATCTTTATTTATTGATAAATCCCAATATCGGCCACCCGGCCGACATTAGGAAAATGCATGAAAACGCTAAACAACATGTTTAGCTATTTTTTATGTTAACAGGAATATTAATAAGGTTAAAAATGAAACAACAGCTTTTTTTATTAAAATTATTGTCCTGAACCGACTTTACAAACAACCAGTTTTTATTACGTTTATTTATATAAAACGTTCAAGATTTTGATCTAGTGTTATGTGTTTCAAAGATGTATTCTAAGGGAGTTCTTAGCTATGTTTGAAGAAATTTGGCCCATTCTTTTTTAATTATTTTTTATAAAAAAAAATAAAGCCATTATCTTTCTTTACAGGAACTAGTTATTGAAAACAGTCAAGAGGGAAAGGTGGATGAAGTGGAAGTTGGGCGTAGAGTAATAGATATTTCTTTTTTTTATAAAGCTCTTCAGGCCATAGGGGACCACGGTCCAATGGATTGTAAGTTAAGTTACCTCAGTATAATAGGTGAAGTAAAAGTTGGTCTGGACTCAAAACTCATCATGAAATGTAGTATGTGTAGTATGAAGTTTACTGTGTGTTTGGTTGAAAAGAAAGAAGATAGCATGGAAGTGAATCATCAAATTGTATCTGGTATCATATCATCTGGTGGGAGCTACTCTCAGTTAAAAACATTAACTGCCGCAGTAACCGTTACCAATCATGTCACCTTCATTATACAATGAAATTAATAATACGGTTTGCGATTGGTGGGAAAAGACAGCAACACATTCCATGGCAGAAGCTGTCAAGGAAGAAGCAGAGTACGCAGTCTATAGGTAGTGTTGATAAAAATGGTACACCATTAATATCTGTTGCTGTTGACGGTTGTTGGAGGAAGAGATCTTATGGTAAGAATTTTTCCGCCTTATCCGGCGCAGCTGCGATAATTGGCATTAAAACTAATAAAGTATTGTTTTTTGGAGTTAAAAATAAATACTGCGTAGTCTGTGCACGAGCCGCAAAGAACAACAGTCAGCCCCCGGAACACCATTGTTTCAAGAATTATTCAGGATCATCTACCGGGATGGAATCGACCATAATAGTTGAGGGGTTTAAACGTTCCATTGTTGATCACGGTGTAATTTATAATAAATTTGTAGCAGACGGCGATTCTAGTACTCATAAAAAAATATTAGATTCGCGTCCGTACGATAATTTAATAGTAGAGAAAATTGAATGCAAAAATCATCTTTTACGAAACTACTGCAATAGCTTGGAGAAACTGTCAAAAGACACTAAGTATCCTTGCGAATTGCGGAAATTCCTAAAAGAAAGGTATTTGCGTTTAAGAACGGGTGTAAAATGCGCGATTAAATATTGGGCGGATCAAAATCAGTCACTCGAAGAAAAAATAAAAAATCTTAGTGAAGATATCCTAAATGGTCCACAACACGTATTTGGTAATCACCAACATTGCAAGGAGTATTTCTGTAGACCTGATACTCGTCGAATAGAACCTGTTGGATTACTTCCAACAATTGTTGGATGCGGATTAATGGACGCGGTAGAAATTTTAAGTAAAAGACTGTCATATCATTCTAGAAGTTTAATTCATAATTGCACAAGTAATATAGTTGAAAGTTTTAACGGAGTAATTGCCAAATTAGTTGGGGGTAAGCGTGTAAATTATTCTTCCCGTGGTTCTTATGCGGGCCGATGCGCAGCTGCTGTTGTGTCTTTTAATACGGGATCGATTCATAGTAAAACTCATGAAGTCATATTTAAATGTAGTCCGATTCCTTTGATCGCGAAAGTGGAAAATTGTAATCGTAGAAACCGTTTAATTGCTAAACCTAAATTAAGATTGAAAAAAAGCCACAACACTGTATCGAAAGACGCTCACTATGGACCAAACTGCGAAAAACCTGATCTGAGTCCAGAATTATATGAGAAAGCCAAGCCATCTTTTTTAGCCGATTTAAAGTTGTCTTGTGCTGAAAGAGAGGAGCTTGAAAGGTCGACCCATTTGCAAAGAAGTAGTGCTGAGTGGATGAGTACAAGGAGAAAATTACTAACCTCATCATCATTCGGGGAAGTTTGTAAAAAACGAGAGAGCACAAGTTGTGCTGCTTTTGTTGGTAAAATCGTTTATGGTAGTAATATCTCCAGTTTGCTTGCTGTACGGTACGGTATCGAAAACGAAGAAACCGAAATTAGACAGTTAGAAATTCAAAAGAATATTAGTATACAAGGTTGCGGTTTGTTCGTCGACGATCAATATGAATTTCTTGGTAATACACCAGATGGCATTTATGCAAACGGTTTAATTGAAATTAAGTGCCCACATTCTTTAGCTGGCATGACTCTTGATGAAGCAATGGCCAAACATACCTTTTGGGCAAGGCTTCCAAGAGTTATGTCATAAATAAAAATCATAACTGGTATTTCCAAATTCAGGGACAGGTACATATTACTAAAAGAAACGTTTGCATGCTTGGCATCTGGTTTGGTGCTACTGTACCTATGAAAGTTTATATTTTAGAAAAGGACGACAAATTTTGGAAGGAGAAAATGGAGATGAAATTAGTTAGGTTTTATTACGATTGCCTACTTCCAGAATTAGTTGATCCTCGGCAGTCACGAAGCATGCCCATTCGTGACGCGCCCAGTATCATAGAGGCTATGTAAGAGAGGAAAGAAAGACCTTTACGTGTTTTGAAAGAGAAGAACGCCTAATGGTTTTGAAAGAGACTGAGGTAACTTAACTATCCAGCCGGTCGATTCACGTAAACACGCCAGTCCAAAAGTCGTTTTAACTTAGAAACTTAGAAATCGCCTTTTGCTTTTCTGTTTTAAACGCACTTACTTATCTAGTCTTGGATTGTCATAAATCTTTCAATAGCTCAATTACTATACAATTCCTATACGATTTTGAAGAGTTACCTGGTGTAAAGAATCATCAAAATTGTTTCAAAAATACAGCGAATTGAGAATCTTCTTCTTTTTTTAAGTCGGTTAAAAGGGCTTAATTTGCAAAAAACGAAGTGACATTTTTAAGTCCCTACGCTACGGTTTTTATTACGTGAATCGGGCAGCTGGTACTCATTCTGATAAGTTTTGCAATAGCAATTGATTTTATCATCAAATTAGCAGAAATCAAAATTTGATCAGTAATCGTTAAAATGAAAAAACATTAGAATTTTGAACTCATATTTTGTTATTGTTTACTTACTTTTAATTAGTATATTAATAATTTATAAACTTGTGTTTCATTTATTTTTGTACAACCCTAGCACGCTTTTTAGATGGCGACTCATATTTGTTATTGTTTACTTACTTTTAATTATATGAATCATTTTTATACTTTCGTATACTAGCGTAGCAAAAGTTATTAACTCAAAAATTACATGCAAACAAAGTTGAAAAAAAAGTTGACATGGCCGATAATTGGTGCCACCACCCTATTTGAGTTTACGCAATAGGCACATTTCCTTGCGTAGAGATATACACTAGCGAGGAAAGCTCGATGTTATTTCGACCGTACTTCCTACTGAATTTGCAATTATTTTGTTGAATGAATATTTTACGAAATAAGAATAAACTTTGGTAGGAAAATTACAAATAAATACATAGTTGGAATTTTTGGTAAGTAGAATACAAAAAGGTCAGTCCGGACCTGCTCTTGATTGTTTAATATAAATAGAAAAACATAAAAATTGTGTCTCAACTACTCTTATTAATCTAGTAATTAATATTTATTATCATTTTATAACGAAAAACTAGTCTTAGAATATTTTACACTCGTCGTTTATTTCCAATAATCCAACATTTTTGTTATGCTGTAAATATTCAACTTCAATAACAATTGGAACGTTTGTCGCAAAACATTTTGAAAATCGCGCTGTCTTTGGGTCATTCACCCGCCCCGTCGGTTGTTTCAGTAAACAGTAGCGCTGCGGTCGCTCGAAACCGATGTCGCGCCTAGACAATCTGGGCCCTTAACGTTTAATGTTGCCGTAAACAAACAATCACTTAACGTTTAAAGTTGTCGTAAACAAACAGTGGTTGTTAAGCCTCCTTTTTTTACTGAAACCAACAGTATTACAAATTACAACCATAATTATTTCAGTCAAAGGAGTACTGACCATTTAGGTCGTCGGTCAATTTAGTACGAACTATTTTATCTATATAAATTTACAAAAATCATATCCAAATAACTCCTTCTCTTCCCGTGGATATCGTACAAGATGACTAAGGGAAATACATTATAAAACATCGATCAGGACTCCCCAACCCGTCTGGCCAGCGTGGGGAGTGTATTCCAAATCCTCCTTCTGTCTGGGACGGACGAGAAAGGGTCGTGCTCCTGTAGTGGAGACTAAAATGACCTGATGATGATGATGACGACATCCAAATAAATTCGAATACATCCCTCCATATGTAAAATTAGTTACGTACAAAAATCTACAGTAATCTTAACATATAAAAATTTCGTGTCACGTTATTTGTCCGCGATGGACTCCTTCAGGAGTTTACTACTGAACCGATTTTAATAAATTTTCCACAGTGTGTGCAGTTTGATCCAACTTAAGAGATAGGATAGTTTATAACTCATCGGAAAAAATAACGTAAAAATATTTAAAGGCGATACGAAGTTCGCCGGGCCAGCTAGTAATGATATGCCTCATTGCTGCATTGTCGTAAGTAAAGTAGATACAGTTTCAGTTTTCAGTTTTGTTCATTAACAATAGGCTATTTGACTAACATTTTTTTAGGTTTGATACGTAGCGACGTCACAATAATATAGCCATATAGGTGAAAGAATTACTTCGATAGCACAACAATCTCTTGAGATATGTTAATTTGAAAATCACAATTTTGGACTGTCCCGAAAACACTCCATACAATAGGCTAGCGAGTTATGACGTCACATGTTTGTATTTTGTATGCATCAAATCTGAAATTTGTACGACAGCTATGTTAAATATTACGTTTATGTAATTAGTGTCATAATAAAAGTTATAGTATTTCTTATTGCTTCTCCAATGGAAATATTATTTTTTAATAATTTCATACTTTTAAAATGGACTTTCCCGCCAAACTTTGATCGACCCTAAAATAAGTCGGACGGAAGATATTAGAATGAAAGTTTGCAAATCTTTATAGTTTTGTGTATTTTACGATATGGTTAAATAATTTATACAATTTTTAAACATTGGAAAATAGCCTATTATACATTATGTTTGAAAATCATCTTAAAGTTAATAGGTTACATTATTGTTACATTGTACTCAATATTTTGAAACTAAATTACATTAGGTAGACCGTACATATCAAGCTTCAACAATCAAACAAATTCAATCCCATTTTACATTCATTATCAATCCATATTATTATTTATATTACAAACTAGCGGCCCGGTACGTGCTTCGCTACGAATAAAGTGAAATACTAAAAAAAATTGATTGGAACATCAAATTCATTTATTCAAACAAAAAAATATTTTATTAATTGCTAGCTATTTTAAAACTTTATCCAAAACATTAGGATAAACAATATTTTATGTTTTTCCATTTTGAGCATGAATAAACAAACGGCTGGGGGTACCGACTCTGGAACAGGCAACATAAAGTTGAAGCACGTCCAAAATGAAATGACCGCATGAATGTCTAACAACATGCTAGTACTGTCAACACTGAAAAAAGTTTCAATTTGACAGCACAATCCCCATCTGAAAAAAAAAACTATTTGACAGCAAAATCCCCATTAACAAAATGATCCGCCATGTATTGAATTCATTTGTTACAAAAAATGTGATAAATGAAGAACCGCTCTACCGATTTTGTGCAATCTTCACATAAACTATCTACTAAATAGTCCGAACAAAGCCTAAATATTTGGTTTGGATAGGTGAGCCCGTTCTTGAGTTATAAAATTACAACGAAAAGTGGCATTGATTTTTATATATATAGATATTATGTCATTTCAAAGCATTAATATGATTACTATTTATGTCTGAAATTCTATTTCTTTTTTTTGTACCTTCTACGCTACCAGTGCAGTGCGTGCATCGCTCGCCGTATAGTATACGTCGGGTGGCAGACAAGCATACGGCCCGCCTGATGTGAAACCGTTACCGTAGTCATATTAACACTTGCAATATAAAATATCGCTCGCGCACCACACCCCCGCTGCCATCGCAGCATCTCCTTCCCTTCTGGTGACCTCACTCACTCGCAGGAACACAACAACCCTCAAGGGAATTGTTATTTGGCTGCGGTATTCTGTGAGGTGGAAGTACATTCCCCAGTCGGGTAGCTTACAATTACGCTCCCTACCTCTTTTTTGCCAGAGCTTAGTTTGTCAGTCAGCAGGGTGCACCGCTTGCAGGTGAAGTTGGCTTTAAAATAAAAAATAAAATAAAAATAAAATAAAATTTATTACCACTAGAAATACAACAAAAAATGCTATAACGTTTCTAACAGCATCAGCCACAAAAATACAATATTATACATACATCTACATACATACATATTATACATACACTTTGGTTCAAAAATGTTGATAAACCACTTACATCCCAAAATATCATGTCAATATCCGTCGATAATTATTCGTCCTGCATAAATTCATCAACAGAATAACATGCCTTGTCAATTATTAATTTGAGCAATTATGATTTTAAACTAAATACCAATTTAGTTATATTACGTTAGTACTATTACTTATACTGTGGTTATATCCTTATAGATTTTAGGCAACTTATTATGATGATTAATGATGCGAGTGAACTGTTTAACGAGGTAATGAATGAATAGAAAACCGAATTGGACACCAACATGTGTATTCACGTTCAAAGACACCAAAGCAATAGAAAGATAAAGGCTATTCAAAAATCTATATAAATAAAAATTATTGTTGCAAAACGCAAATCTCGAGAATGTCTTGACTAATTCGCCAATTTTATTTGTTTTCGTATTTTCCTTAAGGCGCACGGAAAGTTTTAATAAAGGGAAAATACAAAAATTGCGTGGACAATAGTGAAAAAAAAACTTAACTTTTGACAGAAGGAAGACTGTCCGGGGCAACGGACAAGTAAACAATAAAATAGAAATTACAATAGAGTCTACAACAGTCAATATTGCGAAACACCAAAGTTATTCGCACAACTCATTCTTTAATATGGTTCAAAAATCTAATTTGGTGGGAAAAGGATGAAATTATTAAAAAAATATATTAACTTTCGAAAAACAATAAAAAATACTGTAACTTTTGTTACGGAATTAGCTATTATGGTTTAAAGTATACAAAATACCTAGGTGTGACATTATAACTCAGTACCCTTTTGTATGAATCGTGTTCGGGAAAGTCCAAAATTGAGATTTTTAGGTTATCATATCGAGAAGGTTTTATGATATCAAAGTAAGTAATTCGTTCACCAATAGTCATAATGGGCGTCCTTACGTAACAAATCGAAGAAAAAATTGTCGTCTAGCGGGATGCGGTGTTGCGGGATTTTTATCGTAGTACATACATACTTATTACATTTGGTGCATTGGTGGCTTGTTGAATGCCAGGCAACCGTGGGAGATACAATAATCCTAGCCTGCCCGGCGACAGTGCTGTACAGAAGTTGTTTGTGCTCCGAAAACGGAATTTTGTTTGTCCACGAAAAAGGGATCACACTCCCAATAACATCGCGATCCCAGCGCAAACGGAATCAAATAACGAATCCTAAGCAATCAATACGTCAGATGTTACTGAGTCTTAAAAATACTACAATGACAAAAGAGGCGACCGCTGGTAACAATAAGGACGTTTTGACACCCATTAGCCGCAAGTTCTCTTATCTAACTATTGGTTTCATTGTTCGCTCATTTAATTTAATTACATCATTGCTTCACTAAAAATGAGACGGAGGGCAGCGTATTTAAAAGCTGTCCGACTGGGGAGTACTGCCACTTCACAAAATACCGCAGTAGAGAATACCCATAAGGGTTCTTCTGTTCCTGCAAATGACTGAGATCATCAGGAAGGAGTTGCTGCGGTAGCAGAGGTGGCCGCGTCAAGGATATATCAAGAGGCGAGCGTTCATATGGATATGGTTGTTCTTCTTCTTATCGTGTCGATGACGATTTTATGACTTAGATATTTATTGGTCATCTGTACCTTCATAGAGGTCTCGGAGAAAGAAAGGAAGAGGGCGTCCCCATATGGGCATGGTCACCGCTCCACGCTAGGCTGGGCCGGCCGTGGTGAAATAGCTTCTCTTAATAAGTTTGTCAACTATTAAAGCTAGAAGACTCAACGTCTGTTCGACGTATATATTTTTTCTTTTATTTCACTTCATGCAGGTTAGTCACCTATTTCAAGTACATAGCATAGAAATAGATTTCAACTAATAAAAAAAACCGGCCAAGTGCGAGTCGGACTCGCGCACGAAGGGTTCCGTACCATTATCTATTAAAACGGCAAAACAATCACGTTTGTTGTATGGGAGTCCCCTTTAAATATTTGTTTTATTTTTGTTTAACTATTTATTTTTAAAGTGAATATATAACTAAATATTATATGAGTATTTCAGGCGTCTACCTATTGCCGTTATCAATTGCGAGCAAAAAAATCACGTTTGTTGTATGAGTGCCCCCTTAAATATTTATTTTATTCTGTGTTTTAGTATTTGTTGTTATAGCGGCAACAGAAATACATCATCTGTGAAAATTTCAACTGTCTAACTATCACGGTTCATGAGATACAGCCTGGTGACAGACGGACGGACGGACAGCGGAGCCTTAGTAATATGGTTCCTTTGTACCCTTTGGGTACGGAACCCTAAAAACAGAAAATACTTGACTTGACTCTAAAATTTAACTGATAATATTTACTTAATTGATAATTTCTTTTTCGCCTATAGAAAGCCGTAAGAGTTTTAGCTTGTGAACCCCGACCCGAAGCCCGGCGACGGTCGGCGAATTAGTCTCTATACCATAGGTTATAGAGGGGAAAAGAAATTGAATTCGGAATCGGAATCGAACTCTAAAACGACATCAGAAGCACATGTACTTTGATTTCAAATACATCGTTCATATTTTAGCGTTTTGAACAACGGACCCTATGTCTACATCTAATGCACCCCTGTGCACCAACCTTTAGGTTACATCACAGGATTGCAAGTCTCTCGCGCAGTAAACCAAGCAGGCAAGAGGACCTTTACCCGCACTGCTATAACGCCCGGTAAAGGGCACCCCCGACCAGGCAATCAAGCAGATTGGTAGCAGGTCTGACTTCCCTTTCACCTGCAAGCAGGCTACTTAGTCACTCATACGTCGAGTAGCTAATGGCGAAATTAGTGCTCTGAATAACCTAAAGTGCTAAAGCGCCCCTGTGCACCAACCTTTCGGTTATATCACAGGATTGCGAGTCTCTCGCCCAGTAAACCAACCTGGCAAGAGCATTTTCCTGCACCGCCATCGCACCGCGTAAAACAGCCAGGCACTCAAACAGATTGGTAGTAGGACCTTTACCCGCACCGCTATCGCTGACAGTAAACCAACCAGGCACTCAAGCAAATTAGTAGCAGGTCTAACTGCCCTTTCACCTGCAAGCAGAGTAATTGGGCACTCTTTTAAGTGGAGTAGTCCGTGGCGAAGTAAGCGTTCTAAACGGTTCTGAATGAGCATTCGTTCACTTGATATGAAAACTGAAATGAAAGAGAAGTGAGCAAACATTTCCGTTTGTTCGGTGATGATCGGTGGGTACCGCCGAACAATTGTTCGCTCGCTCATTCATTCAATGAAAACAACGTCTCGCATCAAGCGAATGCTCGAAACTACTGCTCTGAGCATTCTCTCAGCGTTAAACGCGCTCAATTGATGTCTGATCTACCGTGTGAGAACGCAGCAGGGCCAGCAAACTATTCATAACGAGCATATTATTATATAGAGATTTTGAAATGAAAAGAGACATTTCTATTTCAAGCGAACATCGGTTGAACGACTAAACAAACTGTTCGCTCGCGAGGGTAGCGAAAATGCGGCGTTACCTATGACATCTTGGAAGGTTGAAAAGATATATTTTTATACCACTAAGGTAACCAAGCCTACGGCCCGAATGATGCAAAGCAGTTCAGCATCCTATGATGTAACAGCACGTGTGATGTCCTGGTGTCCTGTAACAACAGGACACCAGGACATCACACGTGCGTTGGCGACCATCCAAAATCCTCATCACACCGTTTTAGAATGTTGTAGTCTCCTGGGAAAACCTCGACAGTTCATGCCACAGCTATGATATAATGTGAACAAAACCTCAGGTAGAAGCTATTTTGCAAATATATCTTTACATTTATAAAATATTGTTAAAAAATTAGGTGTGGCTGGACACGGCCTTGTGTTGTACGTGAATTCATTATATGCACTAAAATTATCTCAAAATTATAGCGCTTCCCGCTCCCCCGCACGCAATGTTCCATAGTCCTTGCTTAACGTAATAAATTCTTCGATCCTTCATCTATCCAGTGGTGTGATTGAATTTTAGATTTAGAGCCTAGATTCGAAACTACAACGCCAAACTGTATCCCACGATTTAGTTACCATAAGTATTTTTGGATTGCCCCCGTATGGTAGCAAATTTCACGACAAAAATATTCAAGTTACGCCTACACGCGAACGAAGATAATGACATGAAAAATGTTTTCCAAGTATTCAAATACTAATAATAAAATACTTGGAAAATATTTTTCGTAAATATCTCTTATAAATAAGAGAAAATCTTATTATCAATACATAAATAGAGACATAAATATCGCCTTGAGACGGCCCCGACTTCGTCAATTTATTCTTGATTTTCCATTTCATGTTTTGAGGTGGGACGGTAATCTTCCCATTTGAAACGTCTATACATCGTTATTTTTACTGAAAAGGCCGACAGCTAAATGAATATCTTTTTTGAAATACCTATTCCATTTAACCGAAGTACGTAAAGCATCCGCCCCCAGTACATCCCAGTAAAGTGGGAATGAACTTTTTTTCCTTTTTAACCAATAGTGTGTTAGGTTTTTCGAAAACAATGGGGGGTTTGCTAAGATCATTTTTAGATTTAGGGATCCGTTTGCGAAATATTTAGCTTTAAAGTGCTAATTTTCGTTGGAGTCAAAAAACTGTTCCATGTAGAAATGTGAATTAAATCATGTAAGTAGTACACATAGTGAATTTAAAAGGAAAACTTAATTCAAATATAAAGAAAGCAAGGAGTTGCTTAGCAGCAAGGGTAATGGCACGCCAGCGATATATCATGTTCTGAGCGGCCGATAGTTACGGCCAAAAATATCGCCTTCGCCCACACCTTCGGCTTCAACCAAAAATCAGCCGGAACCGATGGCGGACTCTGCAATTCCAGAGGGGATTTCTACCTCGTGCTCTGAGGTTGTGGAATGAACTCCCTGGCAAAGATTTTCCCAGGACAGACAATATGTGATTCTTCACGAAAGGCGTCATGGTCGGCGACGCGTGAATGATGCCTATGGTGCCGGAAGCGTCCATAGTCTGCGATGTCTGCTTACCATCGGGCAGATAAATGCTTGTTTCCACGATAATAGTATAAAAAAATATATAAATCTTACTGAGTATTTCTTATCATTACTGTCATGCATTAAACTAAATAATTACTACCCAATTTGTATTAATATTATCAAGGTTTGTAGACTGTTTAACCAGTATTATAGAATTTCATGTTAAAGTTAAACGTTCGGATTCTGCCGAACCATTACGGCCAAGACCGAACAACCGGCTTCGGCCAAAATCTGTCCTTCGGTCGGACTCTAGTTAATATAGCTACGGTAACCGTTTCACATCAGTCGGACCGCATGCTTGTCTGGCACTTGGCGTAGAATAAATAAAATTAAAAACATCCATATATCATTATTATATACTGCTGTTGGTTAGTCTCGCTGAAACTCGAATTCGACCGAATCGATCCAGGACGCCTACCGCCTAAGCTTAAAGCCGATTACGATCGGATTATTTCATTGCGCACATTCAACTTCATCTTAAATTCATGCTAATAGTATTAAGTAAGCATAACTAGTTAGGGCTAAGTGCTCTACCGATTAAACTGAACATGTTTATCACAAATTTAGAAGTCCGATTTTCGAAAAATCCCAATGTGAATCTGCTTCAGCTTAGGCGGTAGTCCCCTGATGTGGCTAATTTTCGTTTTGAAATATTTGTGGAGGTCCAGGCAAGGTTTATGGTGAAATAATACAAAAAACAAAATATAAATAATATTGGCCGTGTGCTCTCCGGCAGACTAGAATAGAATTACTCCGTCTCTTCCCGTGGATGTCGTACAAGGCGACTAATTGTATTGTATGAGTTTAATACTTAGATCATTATTAAGGTTTAATAGAGTAATAGGTAACTTATGTTTATGGCGGTGGTGATGTCATAGCAAAGACAATACACAAACTCACAACGTAAAACATGACCATAAAACGACGAAGCTAATGAGACAAAGTAATGCTTATATGTCTGTGGGTGAGTCCAGTAAGGGCTCAAGTACATGCGCGGCACATCGCCAAGGCAACTGCAGCTATCGCCAGCCGCCGACGGCTGACAAACAGTTGCAACATTCGCCATTGGCAACGTGCCGCTCGTGTATATGAGCCATAAGAGTACTTTTTGCGGGAAATGGAGACTCGAAAACTCGTCTAAATCGACAAAGCAAGAGGGAGCAGTCATTTTGTATAAAAAAAAAACAAAAACATTATCGTTAGGTACGTTATAATTTTGTTATCCAGTTGGTTATTACCAGGAAAATATTTTTATTCATAGAAACGAGAAGAACAAGCACTGTTGATATTCCTATAAATGTAAAGAGACACGGCTTTGACTCTTACCTTTACCATTTTTGTTATTTATTCAATCTGTTTCGCTTTGTTCGTGTTTTATCAAAGAGAAATATATCTACTAAAAAGGTAATAAACAATAAACAGTGCCTACAAAGCATATAAAGAAATTATTAAATGAAAGAAAGAATAAACCATTTATTCTTTAATCTAAAATCTCTAAGTACCTAACTAAAATCTATAATCTCATAAATGTCACATTTGGTATTTCTCTTATCACAATATAAAATACCAAAGAATTTACAGTAGGAATAGACATTGATACTCGAGCTTATTTCACTTCTGCAACAATAATTATTGCAGTACCCACAGGTATTAAATTTTTTTGTTGATTATTTACTCTGCATGGAACTCAAATTAACTATAGTCCTTATATACTTTGAAGTTTAGGATTTGTATTTAATTAAATTGTCATTACATTTAAATATGGCCAAAAATTAAACAAACCATCGTAATGGTATTCTGTTCGCAATAAGAATTGATATCAATTAATAAATTAAATCAGCTATACAAATTTCAGCCACCTCATATTTCAATGTCGACTCGGTCAACTTTCATTCGGCGAATAATTACGAGAATTGCCTTCCTAGTAATTAATAAGCGAGGCTCTGGAAGAAGAGGGCCACAGTGTAAAATTACAAGCGGTCGATTGAAGTACTGCCGACATTACAGAAGACCACATGAGAACATTGTTTCTAGAGTGTTGTCGTATTTTTACGAGTGAGACGACCAAAGTTGCTGATGGCAGCGGGTGGCGGCACTTTAAATGTTTAATCGATGGAACCGATGCAGTGATGAAGATATCTAAATCATGACAGACATCGTTATACGACAAGAACATTCGATGAATCGGAGAATGCCGACAATATGTCGTACAACAAAATGGTAGATTGAAAATGTGTTTACCTAAATCTACTTTAAAATTGCACAGTACTAGCCGATGCTATGACCGTAAAAGTCTATAATAAAATCCCCGAAAACATGAAAAGCGAACAATCAAACAGAGTGTTTGAATGGTTACTAAGGACATTGCTCATTAATAAATACATCAGACGAATCCTATAGCGACAAGAACATCGTTCTGCCTGGCTCAAAAAATTGTTATGCCCTGCCAGGGCATATGTGAAGCTATTGAACTTTTTTTTTATACGACGTCGGATGGCAGACAAGCATACGGCCCGCCTGATGTGAAGCGGTTACCGTAGCCATATTAACGCTCGCAACATAAAATATCACTCGCGTGCCGCCACCCCCGCTGCCAACGCAGCATCCCCTGCCTTTCTGGTGACCTCACTCACTCGCAGAAACACAACAACTCTCAATGGAATTGTTATTTGGCTGCGGTATTCTGTGAGGCGGAGGTACATTCCCCAGTCGGGCAGCTTACAATTACGCTCCCTACCTCTCTTTTCGCCAGAGCTTCGTTTGTCAGTCAGCAGGGTGCACCGCGTGCAGATGAAGTTGGCTTTGGTTCAAAGATTCTATTCTAGTCTGCCGGAAACCACCCGGCAAACAAACGGCATTACACTACACATATGAATGTAATAAATAAATAAATAAATGAAAATCTTTCTATTTCAAAGACGACTGCTAGGTCTAGTATTCTTAGTACTAATTTTAATAGTAATTCCGGTTTATCTATTTTCCCATTCATTCATTTATTTGATAACACTACATTGGCGGTAGTTCGTCTAAAATTGTTAGTGGAATCATTTGGAAATATGCCAATCGAGAATTGAATTGTTAATAATAATAGTCAACGACGCGATATTAGTACGGAGTGACCGAGGTGTGACAGTGGTACGTAGTCTTGTTACATACCACACCCCGGCCACTGCATACAATCGTCGCATATATAGCACAGTATAAGTAATAGTACTATGTACAGTATGGCCACTCCCTGCCGCTCTCTCGTGTCGACCTCACCTCCCCTCTGAGACAAATCTGGAACAGTTTGTATGGCGCCGCACGTACACACGCTCATTCTCGCTCTACACAGACGTCATTGTTTATAACGTGTTTATGACGTCATTGTGTAGTAGTAAACGACGCGACATTTGTATGGAGTGGACGGGGTGTGGTAGTAGTAACAATGGCGTCTGTGCAACGCGTGAACTAGCGTGTGTGCGTGTGTGTGTGTGTGAAGAGTTCCCGATTCGTCTCAGAAGGGAGGTGAAGTCGATACGAGAGGGACAGGGAGCGGCCATACTGTACGTATGCTATGCTTATCCTGTGACTATGGTACGCTAAAATGCTTACCTTGCTACGACTTTATCTTCCACACCGAGCGAGGTAAATAATACCTCGCTCGATATGGAAAAAAAAGTCGTCACTACAGCCAGTGACGTACAGTTGTTTGGGAAAAGGCATTAGAAAAAAAAAACGGGTTGCACTCCGGGAGTACCGGCAGAAGTGAAAATTTGAACATTAACGTTGTACATTCTTGAATATTTTGGAATGGGAATAATTTCGCACGAATTGCTTTAGTTATCAGTATAAAAGTACTATCATTTATGTGGTAAAATTAATGTGGTTAAATATTCATTTATTGCGCTATTGTACACAATTATGACAATTTATATTACATTAAAAATAAACAGCAGGAGCAGGCATACATTTTCGCCGCGCGGTAGAAAGAGAGGGGGATATTACTTCCTCTCCTACGGAGCGCCGGCGCGGCACCAGCGCTGGCTCCGTCTTACGAATTTTCGATCAGACTACATGTCCTGACGCGAGTTTAACATTTTTTACCCATCCCAAAAAGTGCACAAATTCGCTAAAGAAGTTTTCACTTCAAAAAATAATAGTCTTTTATTAAAACAGATCTTATAACAAAAATACTACATAAAGGATTTATACTTTTAAAGTGAAGTAGTTAGCGTATCCAATAGACGCTAGCAATCCAACTTCTGTGAGCTGGAAGTTATTCAGTTAAAGTTATTCCTTAGAATAAACTTTGCCAATTAGATAATAACTTCAAGATTTTATTTACGTTCAAAGTGGCAATAAATCGGTATATCATTCGAGGCTCATAATTTCCAGATCACAGATCTTTTAACTTCATTATATAGTATGAATGGTAGTCCCGACATAAATCAATTATGCCGGGACCTATATATAGTATCGTACAAAATTTTGGTAGCAAATCATTGAATTAAATCAATTATAAGACTAAATGCGACTAAATTATTTACAGAAATGTTTAATGACTGGGATAAGTCGAATTTAACGTGATCGCTTAATTTGATTTCAAATAATAATATATTGATCTACCTATTTTTATGGCATAATGTAATAACAGAAATGTAAAATTAATCTGTAGATATGTATAAAAATGAATCCTAATTTTCCATGGTCGACGGCATCACGCGTGAACGGCTGGACAGATGTCGCTATTTCTTTTTATGTTACATTTGTTCTTGTCAGGGGAAGGTTCTTTATAAACGAAAAGAAATGGAACAATATTTTCTGTCACCAGTATCAGTCCGCAGGGCAGCTTGTGTGGCGAGCTGTTGTGTGAGTAGCGACACCACGGACCCGAGTCTCCAGAGAGTCGGTCAGGGCCTTCGTATCCGACGTGTCTTCATCGGTCGGAGTGTAAACACAAGAAGGCCCGCAGGACTCTCAGCTCTGGCTTGCCTTCATTGGCCGTCCAGAGAGGAGCCGCTAGAGCTATATGCTCCAGGGGTGGAAGTGTTAAAGGGCATCACGCCGCGAGTAACTTCGGAGAAAGCGCAGCACACCTCTCGACATCCCTGAGTCACTCACACCGGTGTTGCCCCCGGCCGTTTTCCTGGCATTTCGGGGGCCCATCTAGTGAGTGGCAAGCCACCGCCTGCCGCAAATAACTAGCAATAAAAGCAGTTATGGCAGGCGTCCGTCCCTCTTCTGTAATAGCCCGGTATTAAGTTCACCTAGATCTCATCTCCATAGCCCATTTATTTTCCATCACACTTCGCAATAGTCTCAACGCCTGCCGAGACCTGCTCATGGGTATGTCGTTCCATTGACATATCCTGGAGCGGGTCACGGCGGGCGTACAACATTACATCAAACTTCTCAAAGGGGCCTCTACGCGTTGGATCCATATCCCCGCGCACGCCTATCAAATGACCGGGCTTGACCCGTGATTGAAAAGAGATATCTATCGCCAAAAAATATATTAGTCATCATTTTAATCAAAACTGTCTCTAAATATAAATCATCAGCTTAACAAACTATTAGTATCATTTAATTCGTTTGATCATCAAAATAATAGATCTGTTACCAAATAAATAGACCAGCTCCTTAATTTAATGAAAAAATGGCTAATAGGTGCGAAGTCAAATTGGCGTCATATTCACTGACGAGTCTTACCAATACTTGGTCAATGTAATAAATCATGTTTTGGTTAGATTTGAGTAAATTTTTGGTTAGGTTAGGGTTTTATTGTGTCCTGTCATCGGAAATAGGAGCTCCGTCAACCTAGATGGTGAATGATGTGATGCCAAGTAAGCTTAATTATTAATAATTGACAATATAAGGGAAGCTCATTCAAGTAGTGGAATCATTCACACTTTTAGGCATCACTATGGATTCCACCCTATCATGGAGGCCTCACGTGACTGAATTAGTAAGCAAACTTAGTAGCTTTACATATGCACTGCGTGAAGTGCGAAAAACAACAAACGAAGAGTGCGCTCTAACAGCTTATCACAGTTACGCCGGAGCCTGGATAAGATATGGCATTGCACTATGGGGCAACTCTACTGAGGTCCAGGCTGTGTTCGTCTTACAAAAGCGCTGCCTTAGAATAATAACATCGACGCCTCCAAGAGAGTCTTGTAGACCAACATTTATAAAAAAGCATATTCTTACCGTAACCTGTTTATACATTTTTGAGCTGTGTCGACTTGTAAGGAAGCGCCCGCATATTTTCGAAAAGATCTGCGATATGTCTAGGCGTTATGTCTCACGCCGTGGTAATGATCTCCGTCAAGCTACACCGCAGCTTGAATTATTTAAAAATGGGCCGTCCTATATGGCTGTCAAACTGTACAACCATTTACCCGAACACGTCAAAGTCCTCCAGGGCAGTGGATATGAGAATACTTTAAAAAAAATTCTCCAAGGTAAAGCATACTATAGCGTCAAAGAGTATTTAGATGACAAATTTTAATGCTGATAAATGTTAATTTTAATTCCAATTGATATATCCAATTGAGACATAGATACATTATGTACATTAAATAATGAGATATAGTTGACATTTTTCGATATATTATTATCATTGACAATTGTTGTATAATATTTAATCAAATTGACATTTAATTTGGCTAGCAATATTTAATTAAATTATTTCATTTATTAAATTTATATTACTAATTTTATGATATTATTATAATGATTATTTCTTATAGACAATCTTGAAATAGCAATGAATGGCTAGAATTATTAATGCGATTATTGTAAGACGAATTAAGTAGTAATAAAATGTATTTCCACTGACATAAAAATAATATAAAATGTAAATACGACAGATGTAAAATCACGAGTGCCTTATTAAGGTGATTTGTAACATTATTAACCATCTTTTTTACCACTATGTGCATGTACCCCTTGTTATAAATCATTGTGAATAAATGAATATGAATATAATACATACAAAAGCATTTATTTGGTACTAGACCCTATATCTCCATGATTTTAGGTGACTTATTGTGGAATCGATTTTATATTGTTTGGTGACTACATTTTGGTGACAAATCTATTATTTTGCGGGCGAACCCTATTAATTAAGAAACACAAAACTAATTAAATTGGTGATAGCTTAAATGATACCCAAAAAAAATTAAGAATATTGAGCACAAAATTAGAAAATTTTAGAAAACTGAACGACCATATTAACTTTTCTAATGTAACTTTATGTCGTTTGACAGAGGTGTCAGTCATTTGACAGATTGCGCGAAACCAATTTCAATTAAATATTAATTGTTAAGAAGACAGGACGTCCTTCGGGTCAGCTAGATATATTTTTTTACGGGCTACTAGGCGTCTACAACCATTGGTCGCAGCGACTATTTATACGTATGACAAAGTATGCAATACGGGTCAAGCTGCGACCATGGCCGCGGTCGCGGTCGCCTAGTGCGCGGAAGCCTTTATAATTTCTGTTTAAGTTAGCAATGCATTATCAGTGTTTGGAACTCACGGTATAATACATTACGAGTATAAGAACTATGTATCTACTACAGGACAATGTCAAAGATAGCAATAAATTGAATACCTATCAAAACAGCTATCTATTAACATAGTAGCATAATATTATAATAAATAATAATAAATATTTCTGGACAATTTTACACAGCGCCATCTAGTCCCAAATTAAGCGTAAAGCATGTACTATGGGTACTAGACAACTGATAAATGTACTTAAATACATTTTTTTCAATTACCCAGACCAAGAAACAGACATGTTCATGCACACAAATGTTTGTCATGTGCGGGGATCGAACCCGCGACCTAGGAGTCAAAGTGGCCATTGCTAACCATCTGACCACCGAGCTCGTCATATTAAAATATGTAGAATACATTCCTACAAGTATAATAGTTGTTAATGAATCTTCTTTAATTTTGTGTGTAATTGTTTATGTTGTTTCTTTTGTTATCTTTTTACTTGTGATTGTATGTCCGTGATGTTGCAACTGGTTCTAACTGAAAATCAGTGCCAAATCAGTGGCAAGAAAAGTTAATACGTAAACCAAAAAATTTGTACCTCATTTTACAAAAAATTCGCGAACGAAGGAGTATGAAATTCCCCACACTTATAGTCTAATATTTAATCAATAAAAACATTACACACACTACCACGTATTCAACACAAACACGCATATTATATACTCTTATATTTATTGTTAAAGTCAAAATTTAAATTAATTGTTGTCGAATTTAGACCACTGGGCGACCACTAGTTTTAATAAAATGATTGAACTCTAAAAATATCTTAATTAATTTATATAACTAAAACTGAATGGCCAAATGTGTTGCTAAGCTCAAAACTCGAGAACGGCACGACTAGGGAATGCAATCCCGGTATACCGGGATCCCGAAATACCGAGATACCGTAAACATTTTACGGGACTATTTCAGTCGAAAATTTTGCGGGATAACGCTGGACTGGCGGGATTACAGAGAAGTGTAGTTCATACGTGTTACTCTGCGCGCGTCGGCGCGTAGACGAAGCTATTCTATTCTATGCTATGCTATTCAAACGAAGCTATTTCCAAAATAATGTTTAAACTTATGATGCTTATTGTACAAGAATATTGTTTGTCGTGTGAACGTTATTATATATTGTTAGTCATAAATTGGCATAGAATATGTCTTATCTTATTCTATGCCAATTTATGACTTAATCTTTACCTATACCTAAATAAAGGTATATTAATAAACAATTTAAAATGTGTTGAACTTGTTTGATTAGGTATAAAATTAAAGCTATAAAAACAAGGTTGGTAGATCGAGGTATTAGGTCTTTATTATATGATTGATTAGATGTCTAAGTCCACCCTGCTAGATCCCCCAAATACCTGGATCCAGCGGGACTAAGATTGTTCAGTCCCGCAAATACCTGGATTGAAATGGTCTTGCGGGATTGCATTCCCTAGGCACGACCAATTCGGGTAATTTTTTGTTTTATATTGTCAGTTAAGGCATAATGAAGGTTCTAGTAGAAAAAAAACCGTAATAATTGCTTAAAAATAGTAAAAACGCCACTTTTCTTTTCCCATGGAAACCAGAATAAATTAAACATTTGACGTGAACCAAAACAAAACAAAGTCGCTATTTATAGTTGCCAAGGTTAGTACGAAAGAACATTTTGGAAAATATAATGTTAAATCTAAAATTTGGAAGGTATTTTTGTATAAAAACGTCACAATTAGGACTTTTGAGTGTTTAGTTCTTTTATCCATGCGAAGGCTAGACGGGTCGCTTGTCATTTTCATAAAAATGAAGGATATCATATCATCCCAAGCATAAGGTAGAAGTCGTCGTCGTTAACCCATATTCATCCCACTGCTGGGATACGTGTCCCCACGCAATCGAAGAGGTTTAGTTCCAATCAAAAATTCAAATCATTTTATTTAATCTCTCTCACAAACTAATTCAAATTCTCACATTCAAATAGGTTTCACTTTGATTTTAGGCTGGGTGTTTGAGAGACTGGTGCCTGAGCTAGGTATAACCCTGTGTTACAGGTCACCAGGTTCTCGCCCGTGGACAGATAATAGTAGCCTATTACAGTTTTTTAGAGTATTTAGTTAGAGCATACTCCACTACAACTGCTGTCTGGTGGAGTATAGCGTGTAGATCAGTTATGTGTAAGGTAGAAGTGCGCGGGCATTTTTCATGTATACTAGATGATTATATCTGAACACAGAAATGTAAGATAGAATCTAATGTAACTTAAATCGAATTTAATCAAATTCAGAAGGACGATCCACTGACTTCTAACTGTAACGACTAACAAGTATATTAACATCCGGTACCATCTTTACGATTTTGGAATGCGCTACCCAATTCTCTCAGAGGCATTCCGCATTTTAACTTCTAAGAGAAAACCTTTGCTTACCTTTTAGACAATTTATCAAAGTCACGAATTATCAATCTCCGTCATATTTAATATTAAAGTTACATAATGTGTAGTGTAGTATCTAGTGTTTATGTATGTATATTTATCGTTCTATAGTAATTAATTATAGGCTACTGTTTTACTGCTGTTATTTTATCTTTTCTTAGAGCCAAGGCCGATTTTGGGAGTAAAGGAGTGGGGGGGGGGGGGGTTTGTTTCCATTAGATTACGCCATCTACGACCCAGGACAGCCGACCTTAAATCGAAATGGGAAAAGGCCGGAGTAAGAAGAATTAAATAGCGACAATTATTAAGCATTAAATCTCAACCTTTTTCCTAATGCGAGTAAATGCTAGATTCTAGGCTGTTTACCGCGTCCGAGAATATCTTCGTCATTAAGCCCGGGATGGATTAGGGCCTAAAGGCATCAGATGGCCAGTTGTATTCTAGATGGAAAGAGCACTTCAAAACGTTACGTAAGTAACTAACTATATGCACGGTCTAAAAACGGACGTGATTCATTGGTGCGTTTGTCAGATATAATTTTTCAAAGGCGTCGACTTACTATAAGGTCCTATACTATGGTATACCAGTGAAACCACCATTCATTGCATCAATAGTTTTTCAAAAAATCGCGAGCTTACATGGGATTAAACAGAGAACCTTGTTAGTCTTGATACTGTTGATTGTTGATACTTGGTGAAACATTATTGACATTCTGTTATTAATAAAAGCACTTATACAGTTCCACATAAAAAAAATATTGGAGAAACACAAACAGCATCTGTTTACCTCCATAATGCCCTAAATGCGAAGCCGATTGGCAAAAATAAATTTCATTACGTAGAACAATACTAATGCTTTTAGTAATAACGCTGAGGAATTTGTTCTGAAATCGATATTATTATTTTTTCAATTATTCCCAAAAGGGTACGGTACGATAATCGTGCGAGAAGTATGCTCGTATTCCTCCCGACTATCCGACGTGATGTGACAAAAAATGTGATTTACCAAGCGAAACGGTACGGTGTACCGGCCCGGCACATTAGGAATTAGCCTTACTCACGCATTGCTGATGAGGCGCTTATCTATCGTCACGCTCCGCTTTCGACCGGAGAATATTGACTGGTAAAGAAAGTAAAAAACAGGAACTGTAGGTTAAGGTAGGCGCACACGCCCGGCGGCGGGCTGCACCGCAAGACCGAGCATTTACAACAGAGGACCTGAAGGCAAATTGGATGCTCGAGATCTAGAAATCCCTAAGTACGTTTTATATATTTTGAAGTAGCAACACTAACGAAAATAGTTAATTTATAGATATGTAACTGCGAATATTTCTTACATAATGTCTAAAAAAAATTGGGTGGGGCTGTGTCTTGCACGGCCGTTGGTTAATATCATCGAATCGCTTTTAGTGTTAGAGATTGAAAGAAAAACTGCAAACTTAAGGTCTTATACGCTAAATAATGACGAGATTCATATTTCTTTCTAGGACATATAGTTTTGTAATTATTAAGCTATTCGTTGCATTAAAGTTTTCTCACCTGGGACCCTACCACCGAAGCCGAATACCATCGGTTTTTTGATTCCAAAAATTGGTTTTAGGTTAAAGTTATTGACAAACATCTTCAGCTTGTGGGGTGTAAGTGGTTCATCAACATCTTTGAACCAAAGCCAACTTCACCTGCACGCGGTGCACCCTGCTGACTGACAAACGAAGCTCTGGCGAAAAGAGAGGTAGGGAGCGTAATTGTAAGCTACCCGACTGGGGAATGTACCTCCACCTCACAGAATACCGCAGCCATATAACGGTTCCCTTGAGGGCTGTTGTGTTCCTGCGAGTGAGTGAGGTCACCAGAAAGGAAGGAGATGCTGCGATGGCAGCGGGGGTGGCGGCGCGCGAGCGATATTTTATGTTGCGAGCGTTAATATGGCTACGGTAACCGCTTCACATCAGGCGGGCCGTATGCTTGTCTGCCACCCGACGTAGTATAAAAAAAAAAAAAAAAAAAAAGCTTAGTAGGTAGACCTCTAGGGTTTCTACTAGCAGAGCTAAACAAAATTAGCAACAATCTAAACAGTATTTTCATTTTCGCATTCAAAACTTCCCATGATAATCGGGTTCAGCTTCTGCGGTAGGGCCGCCGGTACCCGTATGTACTAGAGTGATTTCGAATACGTTTCACGTCAAAAGTAAAATGTTTAAAAAAGTAGGTTTTTTTTAAAAACATTTGAAAAACCTACTTTAATATTTTAAAAGAAATACTCACAAGAAGTAATCTATACACAAAAAATAAAGTAAATGCATCGGTGTTGCTACTTCAAAGTATATAAAGATGGAATTGAGGATGTCTAGTCTCGAGCATCCAATTTCTCATAATTATTAAACATCGCTGAATGAAAGCTGACGACTCGGGATGGAATTATTTATTACATTATTTTGACAAAAAAATAATTGTGTACTTGATTTCATTCATTAATTGGTATCAATTTATATTATGAACAAAATACCATTGTCAATCAGTTATATTTCCATATAATTACACTTTAGACTTTGGAGTTTCATATTGTGATAAGAGAATAGCGCATGCGAAATTTATGACATCGAGACTGAATGGGAACTGACCTGTCGCATAACCTGAACCCGATTCCCATCGGGTTTTTTATTGCGAAAATCGGAGTTACATTTAAATTTGTGATATACATCTTCAGTTTAATCGGTTGAACGCCGAATAAATAAACCCATCCATGGACAGGCTACGGTTGACGTTGCTTAACTTGCTGTTCGATTGACACGTGCAACGACCCCAGCAAGTTCCCTTCTTCGTCAGCCGAATAAAATAAGTTTAAATTAAATAAGTTCGTTGAAACCTTTTTTGCAGAATAAGTGAAATTCACTGCATAAGACAAAATCATCAGGGTGATTTAGTCTTTGAATTAATGAAATTTAATTCTAGCCTACGAAAATCACTTATTATTATAAATAAAAAGACTAATTGTTAATAGATTTGTGGGTATATTAATGTAATCAACAAACATATAGGCTAATTAACGACGCAGTAAGCGTGGTAGCTAAATTGTGAGCCCACTGAGCGAAGGGGCGGGCAAATATTAGTATAGCCTTCAAGTAATTGGTTTCGCTGGGTGCGACATATTAGCGACATCGCTATCTGTTGCTATATATCTAACTAGTACAGTCTAGACTCTAGGTCAGTGGTTGTCAAACCATAGTCAATTTCGAATTCTGTGCCGCCCGCGATGGAAGCAATAGGCTATATGACCAACATATGTAGGGATGTCTCAATAATATAACCATAGGTGAAAGAATAACTTCGATAACACAAAAATCTCTCCATATGTTAATTTAAAAATCCCAATTTTGGACTTTCTCGAAAACGCTCCATACAAAAGGCTACTGAGTGAGTTATGACGTCACAGGTTTGTATTTTGTATGCATCAAATCAGAAATTTGTACAACAGCTATGTTAAATATTACGTTTATGTAATTAGTATCATAATAAAGGTCATAGTATTTTTTATCGCTTCTCCAAAGGAAATATTATTTTAAATAATTTCAGACTTTTAAAATGGACTTTCCCGCCAAACTTTCATCGACCCTGAAATAAGTCGGACGGAAGATATTAGAATGAAAGTTTGCAGATTTTTATAGTTTTGTGTATTTTACGATATTGTTAAACAATTTATACAATTTTTGAACATTGTCAAATAGCCTATTAGCCACATCCATATCAGCTCAATTCAGCTTTTGTTATGGACAAATCTTATATTTAATACATCATCTATATATATAAAAATCAATGCCAATTTTCGTTGTAATTTTATAACTCAAGAACGGGCTCACCTATCCAAATCAAAGGTTTAGGCTTTGTTCGGACTATTTAGTAGATGGTTTATGTGAAGTTTGCACAAAATCGATAGAGCGGTTCTTCATTTATCACATTTATTGTAACAAATGAATTCAATAATTGGCGGATCATTTTGCTAATGGGGATTTTGCTGTCAAATTAAAACTTTTTTCAGATGGGGATTGTGCTGTCAAATTGAATGTCATTCATGCGGTCATTTCATCTTGGACGTGCTTCGACTTTATGTTGCCTGTTCCAGAGTCGTACCCCCAGCCGTTTGTTTATTCATGCTCAAAATGGAAAAACAAAAAATATTGTTTATCCAAATGTTTTGGATTAAATTTTAAAATAGCTAGCAATTAATAAAATATTTTTTTTGTTTGAATAAATGAATTTGATGTTCCAATTAATTTTTTTTAGTATTTCACTTTATACGTAGCGAAGCACGTACCGGGCCGCTAGTATAATATATATAATATTATTTCTTCTGGATCATTGTATCTCCCACGGTTGCCTGGCATTCAACAAGCCGCCAACGCACCAAATGTAATAAATATCGTAGTACTACGATAAAAATCCCGCAACAATAGGCTAGACGACTTTTTTTCTTTCGATTCATTATGTAAGGACGTCTTTATAAATCTATATAAATAAATATGTATGTTCCTAAGCGTAAAACTCAAGAGCGGCTCGACGAACGACGATTCTGCCAATTTTTGTTTTAATATTTTCGTTAAGGTGGAGAGAAAAGTTATAAAAATTGCCCTCATGTGCCATCAAATCACGTCTATAGGCGTTTTATAGGCCCTGGGGCCCGACCGCCGAAGCTGAAGCCGATTACCATCAGATTTTTTGATTACGAAAATCAAACGTTAGCTTAGATTGGCGGAAATTGTGTTTAGCTTAGCTGGTAGAAAACATACAGCTCTACCGACTAAGGTGAACATGTTTGTCAATAACTTAAACCTAAGATCTAGTTTCGCGATGGTAATCGGCGTCAGCTTCGGCGGTAGGGCCCCTAGCTCGGCGAAGCCGGTGAAGCTACACGAGATAAATAATGTGTAGTGCTGTCATATAACAGTCTGATAAAATGTTCACCTATGTACGCACGAACGAATATCGAAGACGAGTATATGAAATATCGTTCAAAGAAGTACAAAATTCGATCTCCGTCTAACATTTTTGACGAACACAATGTTCGATGTTTGTTAGCGGTTCGCATATGCAAGCAAAGTTGTCGCGTACCATGAAACGCAACAAATTTGTTCGTACATTTCCTTTGAGAAAACCGACGTTTTCTCAAAGGAAATGTACGAACAAATTTGTCGTACATTTCCTTTGAGAAAACGTCGGTTTACGTTACTCCTTTATACGTTACTCCTTTATACGTTACTCCTTTTCTTTTATAAATGCCTAAGAATTTTTTTTTCTTTGTGTACACAAAAGTAGGTAGACAACCACTGTTCTAAATAGATCAAATGTAACTTAGCAAATGAATTTCATATCGACGGTCCCTCCCTACCTATAAAGCGATAACATATTAACATGAACAATAATATATTATAACAAGATCAAAAATGCGGTTTGAAATAGTAACACAGAATAATATACACTAATAATAACTCACACGAGAGCAATATGTTTTATACATATTACACAGTCTATGTTGGTATAATATTAGGTACTCGGCGAACTTCGTACCGCCTAACAGTCAATGAATATCATGTTACTCATTAGCTGAACTAAATTTATTATGATTAAAAAATTTTAAACAAACGATAAATATCTCAATCCTTTTTCAACTGGCACTATTTGCATGGGAAAATGTTCTTTATTAAAATTTTATTTTTTCGTCAATTTTCCAATATTTTAATACTTATTATCCTATTCTGGAAGAGGACAAATCCAAAAACCCAACAGTCATAAAATTCGGTACAGCCGGTCTTGAGTAATAAATGGTATAACTAACACGACTTTGTTTTATATATACTAGCTGTACCGGCGAACTTCGTACCGCCTAACAATCAATGAATGTCGTGGTACATATTAGCTGGAACTAAATTTACGTTTTTATGGAATAAATACAATAAATAATAGAAAATAATAGAGATATAGATTATTCAATTCTTACTGTACCCACGGTATCATACAGCATTTATATCTCTAGTCCTGACAGATTGAATATCTCCTCGTCTAATAGACCCTTTATTTGATCCTGACAACACATATAGAATAGACTCTGTTTCAGCTTTTCGTCAGTAGATGGCATTGTCGATTCCATACAAATATTTAGTACATTATGGATAGGAGAAATTTCATTCTGTAATGAATTAATTGCAATGTTTCCTATTCTTTCATATACACTAAGTACATACTAAGTAGTCGTCATTGATCCTAGTGATCACATTTCACAACTCATAGGATACGTGCTTCAGGTACAATATATTATTTTGTCTTAAGTCAGCATAAAATATGCAGTCGCTTATTCCAAGACTATCTTTAAATAGTTATTTGCAATATAAGTACCTACTGACCAGTTTTATAACCAACTTGCGCCCGTGACTTCGTCCGCGCGTATCCCGGAATCCCGTGGGAATTTTCAAAAAACCATCTTAGCGAATGCCTGCCTACGTCATAACAGAAGAACGTCAGTTTTAATCGATCAAGTTAAGTAACATCAAGTATGGCCTGTCGATGGATGACTTTTTCTCAAGCTTCTCCGTGCTGCGAAGGGCACGTTAAGCCATCGTTTTCAGCTGTTATCATTACACGACAGTCGTTGAGTCAATTCAGTGGTCTTTGGGCCGCTTGAAAACACTGGCCTCCACTAACTCTCAGTTGAGCAGCGTGGTGGAGTACGCTCTAAACCCTTTCGATTGAGGTGAGACCCGTATCCCAGCAGTGGGATGAACAAGGGTTGTCGACGACGACTCTTTATCTAGGTGTCCGACAAAACAGACGAGTTTACGTTTCACCACTCCTTTTGTCGTTTATAAAACAAAAATACAAAATACTTTTTTTATTTATTAACATTTTTTTTATACTACGTCGGGTGGCATACAAGCATACGGCCCGCCTGATGTGTTACGGTAACCGTATTACCGCTCGCAACATAATATATCACTTGCGCGCCGCCACCTCCGCTGCCAACGCAGCATCTCCTTCTTTTCTAGTGACCTCACTCACTTGCAGGTACACAACAACCCTTAAGGGAATTGTTATCAGGCTGCGGTATTCTGTGAGGTGGAGGTACATTCCCCAGTCGGGTAGGTTACAATTACGCTCCCTGCCTCTCTTTTCGCCAGAGCTTCGTTTGTCAGTCAACAGGGTGCACCACATGCAGATGAAATTGGCTTTGGTTCAAAGATTTGATAAGCCACTTACACCCCATACATAGCATTTTTTTAAGGAAACTATCTCATCATCGTAATGACCGTCTCGTATCGTATCATACTTGACCTACTACATACATACATACTTGTAACTACTTGTTTCCCTGATTTTGCAATAATGGGCAATTATTAGTTACCCATTGTACAAGCTTTGTTTAGTTTGGGACTAGATGGCGCTGTGTAAGTAGTCCACCAGATGTTTATTTAAACAGTGGTTGTTCAATATACGTTATTAGAATCAAGGTAACTGACTAATATACAGCAACGTTTGGCTGATTTTAGAGTCGGTCGGGTAACCGCGCGTGCGGAAAGCAATATATCCAGCGCAGGTTACTTTGTAACATATGGAAAGTATTGAGAATCTAGTCGCTTCATTATTTCTAGAGCTGCCAGCCATAGTAAAGTAAAATAAAACAAAGTATAGAGTACTCTACACCAGTATATCGACGGCGAAGTGCCAATACCTCCTATCTAACATTTTTTCGGGAAATTGACTTTCTTTATGCCATTCACTTTAAAATCAATTTCTATTTTATATTTCAAATATTATATATTTATATTTCATTGATACTTTAGCTTTCCATATTTGTATATTCACCATACAAACGAATTTATTATTTTTAAAGGTTTCAGGAAACTAAACGTTTTTTTACTTTCTGTGAAATTTTGTTCGTGTTAGTTAGAAGATATTGGCACTTCGCCGTCGATATCGCAAAGTGTGTGCCGTGCCGCGGCACTCTGGTGTACCGTGGTCATTAGTTGGTGTGCCTTGGCAAAATAAGGGTATCTCATAAAGCTGAATAAACGCACGGAAGAAAAATTCTTACACAAATAAAAACAGATTTTTATTTACGACGAGCTCGGTGGCGTAGCGGTCAATGACGCGGCTTCGACACCAATGCTCGTGGGTTCCATTCCCACATAGGACAAAATTTGTGTGCATGAACATGTCTGTTTGTCTTAGTCTGGGTGTTTTCTATGTATCATAAGTATGTATTTACAAAAAAAAATGTATTTACGTATGTTTATCAGTTGTCTAGTACCCATAACACAAGCTGGGCTTACTTTGGGGCTAGATGGCGCTGTGTAATTTGTCTGACAATATTTATTTATTTATAATTTACGGTGTACCTCCAAAAATTTTCGTTTTCCTCGATGTACATTAAACACAAAAAGTTTGGGGAACACTGCTCTACACCTCACAAAATACCGCATAAAACACAATGTTTTAAATCAGCGCTGAGAAGTTTCTTTGCCGAATCCTGATTTGAAACCTAGCACCATTTAATTTTATTAATTTGTACAATGTTAATTTTATTCTTCTCTATAATATTGTATTATTTCTCTTAATTCACGGGTCAAGCCCGGTCATTTGATAGGCGTGCGCGGGGATATGGATCCAACGCGTAGAGGCCCCTTTGAGAAGTTTGATGTAATGTTGTACGCCCGCCGTGACCCGCTCCAGGATATGTCAATGGAACGATATACCCATGAGCAGGTCTCGGCAGGCGTTGAGACTATTGCGAAGTGTCATGGAAAATAAATGGGCTATGGAGATGAGATCTGGGTGAACTTAATACCGGGCTATATGTACATACCAGTGCATTTATAATTAACATAGTAGTTATATCCCACAAGTGTTTGGTACTCCACTTGCCTATTCATGAAATTCTCTCAGATACTCTAAGGTTGGCTGGAAGAGATCAAAGTGGAAATTTGGCAGGTAAGGTTCCTTATAGGGTGTACACACCCGCTAAGAACGGATTTTACGAAACTCCACCCCTAAGGGGGTAAAACGGGGGTTGGAAGTTTGTATGAAAGTCCTATGTTTTTGAAGTAAGAAACCTGCTAGGAAGCTAGTATAAGTGTAATTAGAGGTGAAACTTATAACTATACTAAATATATGGCGATCGGTCGAAAAGTATGCAGATGACAGATTACCTACAGAAAATACGATTTTACACTTTCTAAATATAATTTCTAAACAAATCTAATTCGTGTTTTTGTAGCTGTCTAACCAGCAGCCTAAAATATCAGATTACCAGCTAAAAGTCATAAAGACCTCAAAAATTACGTTCCTTAAGACGTTTTATACCACGAAGGGTGAAATGTGGAATCAATTTACCTCAGCGGTGTTACCGAACATTTACGATATGGGAGTCTTCAAAAACAGGGTCTAAATTTCCCTTATAAAGTTGGCAATGGATTGGGCTGACCAAGGTAATGCTGATTTTAATGGGCGATGGTGATTGTTTTCCATCAGGTGGCTCACATGCTCATTTACCACACACCCATATAAAAAAAATCCATTCAAAAAATTTCTAATCAAATAATATTATTATGGATTTTCTTTGTCTTTGTTCTCACAAAAGCATATGAAACATGCTGATAGCATGCTGAAATCTAAAACCTCTGATGTGTATTTAAATTTCAATTCTAAAAGAACTAATATGGCCTTGCAATAGGATAGTAACTGGTAAAACGAGTAGTAATGCACCTATGTGCATTACTATTTAAAAGAAATAATGAATTATAGACGACTTTAGATTTAAAACTTCATATCACATATGGGCTTTAAGATTCTAATAATGATATTAAATCTCATGTAAATATAAATAAAAAAATAAATATTTCTGGACAATTTACACAGCGCAATCTAGTCCCAAATTAAGCTTGTGTTATGGGTCATAGAAAAATGATACATGTACATATATTTTTTTTTTTTGTAAATACATATTTGTGATACATAGAAAACACACAGACCAAGACAAACAGACATGTTCATGCACACAAATGTTTGTCTTGCGCGGGAACCCGCGACCTCGGAGTCAAAGTGATCATTGCTAACCATTCAACCACTGGATTAGTCAAATAAATATTCACCACGTATCTGGATAGTGAATGAAATAGATAAAAATTCTATTTCTCGAATATAAAGATAGATAGTATAAACAAATATTATGGAACCCTAAAAAGTACATAAAAATAAAATAAAGACAATAATATTAACCTATGTGGTATTAGATAAACCGGAGAAGCGAATGTCATTAAGAATAGAAAAGAGTGCATTGAGGATCAGAATGGCTCTGATCCTCAATGCACTCTTTTCTATTTCTATTCAATTGAGATTGATAACTTGAAACATGGTTGTAGCTCCGAAGCCCAAATGCAAAACATATGCGATTTTCATGTGTGTATTTTGATAATTTGTGTTCTCACAAGAGACAGAGTGAGCACAAGTATAGATAATGTGAAAATAATTGAATAAAAGTCACTTATAAATGTATATTAACTGTTCCTTATTATTGCTGCAAAATGAAAGGATCATAACATGTTTATTGAAGATTGAAAGCAATATTTTAGACACTATTTGAAAATTGTACGCTTCTAATTTCTACATAGTTAGAACAGCTCAATCAATTCTACAAATTTTTGTTTTAATATTTCCGTTAAGGCTTCTTTTTTTACCATGGACAAAATTGATTATATTTTTCCTAGCGGAACCCTAGCAGCTGTAATTATTATATAGGGTCTACGCACACCCTTGTGGCACTTCCACGGAACCCCAGTGTTGGGTTCCACAGACCACCTTTCGACCACCTTTCGGGAAACCTTGCAATAGGCTACCTGTAGTTTGTGACAATATCAATCTAATGTATTTTAAATGCATGATTAGGTATTACTGTTGTTAAGTGACTACAATTGTGGTATTTTTTTTAAATGACTATGGTGACAAACAAGCGTACGACTGCCTGACAGTAAGCAGTCATCAAAGCCTATGAACACTTGGGACACCAGAGGCATCACTACCACATTTCTGACCCTGTAATGCAGTGGTATGCTTTTATGTGTTGTTTTGAACACATTTTAAAGTGCCTTTATAAATATAATAAGATAATGTATTCTTTAGGATAATGAAATCGAAAGTGTACATGAACTGGAAAGATAGGAGAATAACGCTAATTTTATTGGAAATTTGCAATAGAAAAAAAATCTTTTTGAAACCCAAAACCCAGGAAACTATAAATATTGTCCAATATTATTATACTGTCGCCTTGAATTGAAAAGTATGTTTAGATAATTATGTCATTACCTTAATGTAGTAGCTATCTACAACTTACCTTAACTAAGTTAGCGTTGATGTAATCTCGCTCACATCTCTTCAGGATGATTCGGCTATGGTCATACGGATTGACGTCTCGGTAGCGATTTAACGGTTTGTTCTGTGGTTTCTTCGCTTCTATGCATGTATATGGGTACGTTTGGCATTCCCGACCAATTTTCTGTAAAATATTATATTGTTTACTGGCATGTTGTGGGGTGTGGCTCTATAGTATTATGCAAGTGCATATAGTGCACTCTTGCAAACAACATTGGTGAAGGTAGTTGGATATACTGGAATTAACTGGAGAAGTTTATGTATACCTCACAGGAGACTGCATATAACAATACCTTTAGGCTGTTTTCACATGACACCGCAGCGGCACAGGCACTATCGCCACCGCAGTGCGGATTAATCACAGTAGGATTTATATGGAGCCCTTTTTTTTATTTTTTTATACTACGTCGGGTGGCAGACAAGCATACGGCTCGCCTGATGTGAAGCGGTTATAGCAGTCATATTAACGCTTGCAACATAAAATATTGATCGCGCGCCGCCACCCCCGCTGCCAACGCAGCATCTCCTTCTTTTCTTTCTGGTGACCTCACTCACTCGCAGGAACACAACAACCCTCAAGGGAATTGTTATTTGGCTGCGGTATTCTGTGAGGTGGAGGTACCTTCCCCAGTCAGGTAGCTTACAATCACGCTCCCTACCTCCCTTTTCGCCAGAGCTTTGTTTGTCAGTCAGCAGGGTGCACCACGTGCAGGTGAAGTTGGCTTTGGTTCAAAGATCTTGATGAACCACTTACACCCCTAAGCCTTACACATGGCCAGTCTTCATACTGCAGTAGCTCCAAAACAGCTAAAACCGCTGCCGCTGCGGCGTCATGTGTCAACGCTCTTAAGAATTGTTGTGTTCCAGTATGTGAGTCAGCACACCAATACTGAGATGCCGCTTTATCAGGAATAACAGCGCACAAGCAATACTTTTGTATTGAATGAATCTATAGGAACGGTACCTGCTATTCAAGCAAACTGTGAGCTTGTTTAACATCCAACTTAATAAGTCAAATACTAAAATATGTAAAAAAGAACATTCCGCTGACTGTACCTATCATAACTTGGAGTTTAATAATATAAAATACAAAATAATATAAAATATGATAACATAAAAAAAATTGACGGTATAAAAAACACAGGAAAAGATAACAAGAAAATCACATAACCACAACTTTTATGCAAGTGCACATTATAAGTTGCGGTTTTCTATTATAATCAAAACAATGGTGCTGTAGTAGGAACATGAAGTTTTCAAACAAGCCACACTAATGCGTGGCACAACACTGTTAGCAACGCGTCACTCCTCTACGTAAACTAACTTACCTGGTAAACTAAAGGCCACGCGTTTCGATTCGCGATGTCCATATATTCCGCTTCGACGTTGTTAGAACTCATTTTGTCGTTGTTCATTGCAAAATCATCTCAATCGTTTACAACAATGTATAATCGTTGAAAGTCAACAGTCAGAGCCCGGAAGCCGAACAAGTTACGCGGTAACTGACTGTTCACTTCGTCCAATTTATTTACTCGATCCCCGGCTATACAAAGTAATGAATAATTCCACTTAATACACACTTGCGCTCGTCGTGACGAAAACGAAATTGAGTTTGGTTCAGGCAAACTGACTCTGGTTTTTAGTGTGTGTATCTATGTCTCTTCTACGCTACCAGTGCAGTGCGTGCATCGCTCGCCGTATACTATAATATTGCCATCCTCTAATTGTCATTTTACACCAACCTTTCGTAAAAAGCTTTTATTTTGATTTTTTAAATATTTCCCTCTTTAGGCAAAAAAGAAATTTAAGCTGATTAAGGTCTAAACCTACTTTAATTTAATTACTTATAATAACTAGTACTTAATCAGCTTCATTTATGGAAGTTTTCTTAAATGAATACATGTTATGTGTGATTAATGGTTATTGATTCAAAACTCAATTCAAAATACATAACATTGTAAACACAATGATCTTTCCGCTAAAAAACATCCTTAAAATTTCGTATTAATAAAATACCCCAGAATATAAAAAATACCCTAAATGTACGAGAATACATTCTAAAGTGGTAACCCACAAAGTTTGTAGTGTTGTTGATATCAATTACAAATTATACCAAATTCAGCCATAGACAAGAATATTTTTCGTGATTTTTGTTTTGATTAAATAAGTGATGACTGATTCACGGTACAATCAAATGCCTGGTCGATCTAAACATGCGTAACACTGCCATACGCCGCGCAATAGGCTATTTGACAATGTTCAAAAATTGTACAAATTAAAATATAGATAAAGATTGCAGATCTTTATCTATATTTTAATTTGTACAATTTTCTATTATCTTCCGTCTTTCATTCTATTATCTTGCGTCCGACTTACTTTAGGGTCGATCAAAGTTTGACGGGAAAGTCCATTTATAAGTATGAAATTATTAAAAAAAAAATTCCATTCGTGAAGCAATAAAAAATACTATAATTTTATTATGATACTAATTACATAAACGTAATATTTGACATAGCTGTCGTACAAATATCTAATTCGCTGTATACAGAATACTTGGCATATTTTTTTACAAACTTGTATCGTTGCCTTTGTGCGAGTGTTTAATGGCACATCGTAAATTCGAGCACATATCACTTCACGTTCTTTGGATGCAGTCTTTGGCGACGCGCGCAGCTTCAGAGCGATGTGTTAAATTTCAGGGTTGTATGTATTCTAATTTGGATGCAACAAAGGAGAATTATCAGACGTTTAGGTTTTGTAACTTATCCTTTTACCCGCGGATTGCAATAGGCTTCATTGTTCATTGCCTTTCTGATGGGCGCTGCTATTAATCCTGGCTACGGCGCCAGATGGCGCGGGTCATAAATCAACGGGCGGATGAGCGGCTACACAGGAAACACAGTGGTAGGAATGTTTACTGTAGCCCGCCCATCTCTACTCCTATATAGTTGTAAACGAGCCGTTTATAACGAAACAGGCGGGCGTAAAACGAATATCTAGCCGCCTGAAATCGGCGAGAAACGAGCTCGAAATGGCTCTTAGCCGACGTTAGCAAAGATAAAATAAATATTTTTTTGGGTAAATAGCATTAATTTTAGGAAGTTATGCTCGGTACTTATTTAATCTTTAAAACTTATTTCGATACATAACAATTAATAAAGTAAAGTAAGTAAACTACCGGCATATTAGTTAGCGTTGTTGCCCTGCAGTCAGCTTGTAATTTGCTACTGAGTTCACTTAATGCAGGTGAAAATAAATATGTTTACAACGTACCTAAGCCTTAAAAATAGTTTAAGCAGTCGTAAAAATTTAAACGTACAAATATCTTAGAAAAACGAAAAAACCCGTTTCTACCCAGCCCAAATGGGTGTAAATGGTTTTCGGGCGAATAAAACCGTTTCTCGCGGCTCGTTTGAAACTGTTTCTCGCCGGCTTTGCATCTATATACTCCTATAAGCATTGATTCTAGTACCTCATAGTAACTCTTAACTGCATAACTAAAATTATTTCTACTAAAACGTTGATGTTTCAAACTAGGAAACACTAAAGTCGTGGCAAATTTTAAAAAGTGATAGTCTATGGATGCCAAGTCGACTTGAAAATTTTTGACGTTTAGTGTATCATTGGACATTTCCCAATCTCCTCTTTTCCGAATAGGCCGTACATTTGGAAAGTGCTTGTGAAATACATAGTCCTACTCAATAAAGGGTTTTAGGCTTTCCTTCGGAGTAACAATGGCTTCGCCGCGTACGAAACGCAAATTGAACTCGATCCGGACTACTGATGAAAACCACGTAAGTAGTTAAACAGATTTGATTTGTTCCGTATGTTAGGCATTCGGAAGTGAGTTAATTTTTAAATTTTTGTTCAGAAATGCTTCGAGTGTGGTACTCTCAACCCTCAATGGGTGTCCGTGACCTACGGCATATGGATCTGCTTGGAGTGCTCTGGCATTCACCGCGGTCTTGGCGTGCACCTCTCATTTGTCAGATCCGTTACTATGGATAAGTGGAAGGATATCGAATTAGAAAAAATGATGGTGAGTCGATTGTATTTCTATGCTTCGCTTTGCATTGATGTTATTATAAATTTCATAATTTAAGCCAGGTTTATAATATTTTTTTAAATGCGAATGTGGTTTAATGTTTCCTCTATTTTAACTTCACTTCTTACCTTTGTAACTCATCTAATATGTATTACTATATCAAATGTTACTTAGATGCAGTAGACATATGCTTATGTTTTGTTTTGTGTTCAAGTTGTGTACTGCCATATGTTTTTTAAGTCTGGTGCTAAATAAGTATGCAGATCGCCTGATGAATAGTGGTTACCATAGCCCAGTGTTTCCCAATTATGTGCATAGCCCTAGGTGTGTGTGGAGTTACATCAAATTGTCTACTCGACTATCTTCTGACTAAGATAATTACAGTACTCGTAAAGCATATTGACGGTCCCTATGTATAAAGCGACATGTCAAAAATAGCAATTTTTTTTTAATGCATAGGTATATTGCTGTAGATTGTCCGTAAAAAAACATTTTCTTTTTAAAATTTATTGTATTTAATTAAACAGTATGAAATTAACTAATTTGTGCAATAATAATATTCTTTAATTACTATAACAGTAGTATAAGCAGAGATGTTGTCATGTTTTAAATAAACATGACTGCGCCAAATTGTCACGGTTTTAAAAAAACACAAGACCGGACTATTGGGGCGTTTTAAAAAAGGTTAATGGAATTTAACGTATGTATACAATCAATGGGGTTTCATTTAAACAAGAGATTATAGTCAGTGGCCAAGATGATCAGGCTGCCGTCAACCCAAATTTATATAAAGCTGTTAAAAGATAATAAAAGTAAAGAGTATTCTACTCACAATTTTCGGGCGCCTAGGTTGACGGTCGTTGCGTTGATTGTACCCTCTATAACACAGCGGAGACCATTGAACTATTAATCTCAAGTCGGGTTAAATGCCATACGAAATCTGTGGGCAACTGGCCGTGAAAAATATATATCAAAGCAAAGCGTATAGTTCAATAATACCTCAGAATTTGACTGATCTGTATATTGCAATAAGAAAAAAATTATTACACAATTATATTATATATAACGAGATACAGCGGTACGCTTATGGGCTAAGATTTGTTTTTGAAGAGAATATTGTCTACTTAACAGTTACAGAGAACATAGTCCCTAACTACAATAGAATTACATTTACGCAACACGCATCAACCAATTCAGAGTCACATCATCAATGCAACATTTTGGATGTTTCGTTATGTTTCGTCACGTCAAAGAAGTGAAGAATTTGATCAGAGAAAATGTTATTAGAATGCGAGTCAGAAGTCGAGTAGAGGTGAATTGAAGAGGGAGAATGAGAAGTTGAAGAAGAAGTGAAGTTAAGGGCTGAAAACAAAATAACCTCCATGAGATTCGGACTTTGAACTCTGAAGTGACGCGTCCGTAAAATTAAGGAAAAATAACTTACCGCATTCAAATATGCGCCCTTCTTTAAAAATCAATTACCATACACATGTTATGCACTCAAATGTGCATTCTGAAAAGAACAAATTTTTATTTTAGTATTCACGCGTGGATCGTGGCCGTGAATTGTCACATCGACCAACACGAAAAACGCTTACCTCAAACGCCAAAGGCGCTATATATTATAAATTATTTATAACATCGGGCCATTTCGACCACAAACACCCAATTTTTAAATATTTTCTTATAAAATTGATCAAAAATCGACTATTGTCAAGCCATGTTCGAACGGAAAAGGAAGAGTGACAAAAAAAGTTGCCAGATGCAAGCCACGCAAATCTCTTTCTTCAACGTCTAACATTTTCTCAGTTTTAATTTTAGATTTATAAATAAATTATATATTTATTAATTTCGGCGATATTTTAATTTTGAAAAATAACGTTTTAATAATATGACACCACACTAGAAGCAATATATTATATTTTAGAAAAATGTATTTTTTTTTTGCATTGCATACCGTCCTTTTTATTAAAGAAATATATTAGGGGTCCGGATACAAGGATTTACGAGTTTAATTTGCAATACACAGTTCACCCAAACAAATAAAAAGGATAACTCTGTAGCGTTCCCTATGAGCACGCTACATTTCACCCATTCTGGGAAAAAAAAATTTTAGAAACGGAGTTTCTAAAATTTTTTTTAAAAACATCCTTCCCAGAGGTAAATGTAAATAAAAAATAATGAAATTAAATTCAAATAACCAAAACAAAACACATAGGCTACTACACCTATCCTGCACTAGACATGCATCCAGATGCTGGAAGACACCAACCATGGAAACACTCCGTCGAGATACTACCGGCACAGCTCAGTCAGTTCAAACACCCTGAACTGGCAACCCAACAAAATGTTCCAACAGAAGGATAACCTACCACGATAACTAATAAGATAAGAATGAAAACTAACCAATAACCAAAAATTAGCGAACGGTGTACAACTGGTATAATACGCTGGGCACACTAGCCGCGCATTAACAAACCAATTCACTAAGGTTATATTATAATTAAAGTATCAATATAAATAACTAACTAACTAGAATTGTGGTCTGGTGTACTACTGGCGTAATAGGATGGGCCCAAAGAGTAGCCTCCTATCAGCGAACCAAGGCCGACAAAACAAAACTCCCACTAACTACAAAAAAATATGTCGAAAGACATATAAGAAAAAGCATGTTGAAAAACATGAAAAACAAATGTGTGATCGGTATACGACCGGCGTAATAGGATGGGCCCGAAGTGTAGCCTCCTATTAGCAAACCAAATCAACACAAATATGTCAACGGACATATAAAAAAAACTCCTACCAACTTCAAAAAGAACATGTCGAAAAGACATGCAAAACAAACGTGTGGTCAATCTGCTACTGGCAAATTCCGGTCAGCACCCTCGCCTCGAAATTTACGAACCAACCAACACAATTGGTATAAAAATCGTCCGAAAAGACGTAAATAACACAAGGTGTGTTAAAAAGTGGGTCCGGAGACACCAAAATAATGTGAGCGAATTTCGCAAATGAAATGCTCAAAGTTAAGTTGAATCCAAATAAGTCCAAATCAAGAGATTGGCTTGCTAGCAAATAAAGTCATGTCCGGGTTTAAACTTACCCTAAAACACAAAACAAAGAAAACATGTGACACACAACTCACATAAGTAGGTAAGTATGTATGCACAGGACAAAACATTGACTTAACAAAAAAAATTCAGATAACAATGATCCGACAAAATTATTGTACAAAATATACAAAAATAAATAATAAATGATAGTCCTTTTTGCGTTGGAATATGCACCTCACTATTTTCAGCTTTTTAATTTTAGAAAAGAAACCAAATCTTGAAGAACATACAGAGTGTACAGAGCGTAGCTTAACTGTAATAGTGTATACCAAGGCGTCCTACATTCATCACCTAACAAATTGACCATGCCTTTCAAAACACATTCATACATCGCCTATCAGGGTCAAAACCGAGATACCACAACATGAGCTAGCGAGTTTGTAACGAAACCTCCGTAACAAAATTTTATATTTTAAGAATATCTTTAACATGATAATTACCAGTGGTATTTTTGACTAAGTCCCTCAATAAATAAACGTTATTAGAAACTTTCTCTACAACTTCACATTTCACAAATTTAGGTGCTAATTTAGCGGAAAAATAGTGCTGAGCATTCGACTGAACGAAGTTCCTCCTCCATACAATATCGCCAGCACAAAAAGAAATGCTTTTCCGTCCAATATTATACTAGGAAGCATTCTTTTTATATGCTTTAATTAAATTTGATACAGTTTTATCAAAAATATTTTCCAAAGTAGATAATAATTCAGAGTAGTCAGACCTACTCCCAATAATTAAATTCTCTGAAGAATCAGAGGAAGAAAATTTATATAAAGAACCATCTAAAATTGTCTCCCTTCCAAACATAAGAAAATTAGGCGTATAGCCTGTAACTAAATTAATAGTGCTATTAATAGCAGACTGGACATGTGGCAAATATTTAGACCAAGTCCTATGATCAGTTTCAACATAACAGGATAAACAAGTTTCAATCGTCTTATTGAACCTTTCAACTGGGTTGTTCTGAGGTGTGTATAAAGAATTGTAGAAAACTTTAGGAATATTGTAACCTTCTATAAAGTCTGTAAATAATTTTGAAGTAAACTGAGTACCATTGTCACAAATTATAGTTTTAGGACATCCAAATTTTAAAAATATTTCTTTTTCTAGTATTTTGACTATAGTTTGTGCCGTAGCAGTGTACATTGGAAAAATCCAACAAAATTTTGTGAAAACATCTACTATTGACAGAATGAAATTATGTCCAGAATAAGAACGCGGCAAAGGTCCTATGATGTCTATCGACAGCATAGTCATAGGTCGATTAACAAGCTTAGGGTTGGTCATCAATCCTAACGGTGCAGAATTAGAATGTTTATACGCTTTACAAACGTCACATCTGACTATATAATCTCTAATATCTTTAAACATCTTAGGCCAAAAATAGTGTACTTTAATCTTCTCAAGAGTTTTATGAATACCAAAATGAGCAGAATTAACATCATCGTGATTATTACGAATTGTTTCTAAAACATGTTCTTTTGGTATAACGATTTTCCAAGCTAAGTCTTGTGATAAAGAATTCTTTGGGCGAATATACTTATATAAAACTTCATTTTCGACTTTAAATGTTCCAAACTTCGATGGATATTTTTGACACTCGACAAACATCTTAGAATACCACGGATCGTGGATATCATCGGGGCAAACAACAATAGAAGAGATTTCGACTCGAGATAAAGCATCAGGTACAGTATGTAAACTACCCTTTTTATGTACTACATCAAATTTGTATTGAGACAAACGAGCTGCCCATCTGGCGAGTCTACCAGAAGGATTGGACAAGTTCATCAACCATTTTAAGCTAGCATGATCTGTAACTACAGTGAAATCTGTTCCTTCAATATAAGGTCTAAAATGTTCAATTGATACTAAAACAACTAAAAGTTCTCTTTCAGTTACGCTATAATTTTGTTCAGCTCTAGATAACATTTTAGAAAAATACGCTATAGGATGAGACTGACCAGAGTCATCTTCCTGCATTAAAACACTACCAACGCCGTTTCCACTAGCGTCGCAATGCACATAGAACTTTTTGTCAAAATTAGGGCACTGTAATACCGGAGCGGTAATTAAAGCAGTTTTCAAACTATTAAATGATTCATCTGCATCTTCATTCCAAGAAAATTTTACTTTAGCATTTCTTTTACCTCCAGTTAATTTGGTTAAAGGGGCAACAAGATTAGAAAAGTTACTAATAAATCTACGATAATATGAGCACATTCCTATAAAACTTCTAACATTTTTGACTGATTTCGGTGTAGGAAAATTCTTTATGGCTTCTAATTTAGTTGGATCAGTATGTAGTCCATCCTCATCAACAACATATCCTAAGTATCGCAATCTTTCCTTGCAGAATTCTGATTTCGATAAGTTAATGGTAAGTCCAGCATCCTTCAATCTTTTATAAACTTTATGAAGTAAAACTAAGTGACTTTCGAAGTCGCGTGATATCAATATAAGATCATCTAAGAAACAGAATATATTATCGTCAAATTCAGGTCCAAACAAGCGATCAGAGAGTCTCTGCAATTCCGCCGGTGCATTTGTCACACCAAATGGCATCCTAACGAATTCAAATAGACCTCTGCCGGGAACAACAAAAGCTGTCTTTTCTCGTGACGTTTCTTCCAATAAAATTTGATAAAAAGCTTTAGAAAGATCAATTGATGATAAAAATCTAGCATCTCTAAGGTTAACAAGTATTCTAGAAATATAAGGAAGTGGATAAGAATCCTTAACAGTAACTGAATTTAATTTACGTGAATCCAAACAAACTCTAAGACTACCATCCTTCTTTGTCACTAATACAAGTGGACTACTCCAAGGTGATTTTGAAGGTTGTATGATACCTTCCTCTAACATACGATCAATTTCAACATTGAGTGCTTTGGATCTAGCGGGGCTCAAAGGGTAATATCTCTGCTTAATAGGTTCACCCGTAGTGACAATTTTATGTTGCACAAGGTCGGTCCTACCTAGTCCCTTGTTTTCATAAGAGATATCTTTAAATAATTCCACAATATGATCTAAACGAGATTTTTCCTCAGGTAACAAGTTATTAGCAGAAGTAATAGGTGATATTTCAAAAGGTTGACCACTAGAGTTCACAAAAGATACTTCTTTAGATAATTTATTAAAGATTCCAAACGATACCCAAAAATCTATACCCAGAATAACATCACTAGTTATAGAAGGTATAACAATAAATTTGATAAGCTTAGTCCGTTTTGCACATTTAACTGGCAATTGCATGTACCCAAGAACTTGTTGACATTTGCCGTCAGCTGTGGTAGCAATAAAAGAAGATTCTTGTAACACAAATCCCAAATCTTGAAAAGTTCGGTGCGAATTATTACCAAGTACACTAATCTGTGCACCGCTATCCAATAATCCTAAAAATTCATGACCTCTAATCGAAAATGAGATGTAAGGTCTACTATCTAAGTTTTTAAATTTCAAAAACGAAGCAATTTGAGAAACTAAATTAATTTGAGAATTACTGACATTATTGACAGATGATGATGATGATGATTTGTTACAGGTTTCAATAGAATTATAAATTTCTCCAGCTGTGGTCCGTTCACTTCTTCTAGAAAGAAGTTGGTCACAACTGGCCCTCATGCGTTTTTTGAACCGCAAGATTCACAAGCAGCAACGCCACTATCCAAAACTGAAACATTCTTACTAACAGGATTGCACCTACTGCAGTTCCTAGTCAAAACATTCGGTTGTCCACACTTGAAACACTGAACAGCCGGAAACTTTCTACACTCTTTGTAATTATGACCAGACTTTTTGCACTTTAAACAAATGGCTTCAGTTCGTGGTGAAGACACAACACTCATCCTAATATTGGGCTCTGGCTTAAAAGTTGTAGGCCTCTTAACATTTAAATTTTGATCAACAGGACGAAGAGATTCGATCTCTCTGCCTAACTGTAAAAGTCGATTAATAGTCGTAACTGACCTACCTACCAGATGATACGAATATTCCGGTAGCATGTTATGTTTTATAATTTGAATCAAGGTATACTCCGATAATGGACTATTCAATCTAGCAGACATATCCATCAATTCAATAATAAATTCCGATAAAGTTTCAGATGATTTCTGTGTTCTAGTACGGATTTCATATTCCAACTTATAATTCAAATCAATTGGCGCAAACTGTTCAATTACTTCATATCTAAACTGATCCCAATTGAAAATACCGTCCTTCCTTCCTCTATACCATTTCAAGGCAATATCAGAAAGAAGCACAGGTATAGCTAAAAAGCACTGTTCTTTAGTAAAACCTTTAACAGGACCTAATTCATCCAAACGAGTAAAAAATTCCATAGGACAAGTCCTACCGTTAAAAACTAATCCCAATTTTGTGAAATCAAAACGTTTTTGATAGCAAGAATAAGAATTCATATGTGGAGAAGCACTGTTAATGTTTGTTGAATTATGGTATGCAGTATTTAAGTTCACTGAATTTAAATTGACTTGTTCCGAATGTGGTGCGTTCAATATAACATTAGGTTCAATAACATTTTCTAAATCTATCATATTTCGAATTTCCGTAGCGGGTGGTAAATCGTCCTGATTCCGCTGCTGGGTCTGAGGTTGTATATTAATATTGTTAAGCGAAGGCATGTTAACATCCATAGCCTGCATATCAGACTTAGTGTTAGAATCATTCGACTTATCATCCATTTTTCAAAGTTAGCAAATTAAATAAATTTAAAATATACACAAGCGTAAGTGTGTATACACCTTTATGAATACAGTATACATTCACATATAAGCCAAGTAAGAAAGCACAGCACAAGCTAATTAGGCTTTGCAAAACTCAAAATATCAGCAATGTTTCAAATCGGTTATGTCCAAGTATTTTTCAATGTTTATAAGTATATTGTTTAGTTAAATTACACTTCCAATATAATTGTTTTGTTATAATGTTCAAATGCAATGAGCAAGCTTTATATTTTTGATAATATTCACAGCAAAGTTGTACAAACATCAACCAACAATGTAACTTTTTCTTTTTAGGTTATGTAATGTGTGAAATTTCAAACTAATATGAATAAGCAAGTAGCAATATGAAGTCACATCCAAATCTATCACTTTTGAAAACAATTATCTATATTTTTTATCATATTTACTCAGTATTTACTTAAATTCACCAAAATGTTCAAGCGTTGAAAATTTTTCATACAAAATGTGTCACTCCTGATGTTAAGCTAGTAATGTGTTTATGTATTCAAGAAAATAGCATTAATTCGCAATAAGCTGTAGCACTGTTAAATAAATTCAGCAATTGAAGTGTTAACAATGTGTAGTAATATGTTTTACCTTTGTTTTATAATATTTTTTTTCAAATTCAAAATTAAAGTTGTCACATATGAACAAACGTTGTACACATAGGTTACAAGTATAAGTACAAGTCACACTCTTTACCTGTTGAAAAATGGTTCACATAACAAGAAATGTTTATATATATGTCAGTTGAAACAATTGATCAAAAAAAATACAAAGTATAAGATAAGGTTGCAAATAAAGATATAAACAATGTTTATTCAATAAATAACTCCATATCCGTCATCTTCATCATATAAAATATAACTCAAATGTTACATTTCAAAAATACTATATAAAGTTAGCCAAATACCATCTGCTCGCTTCACCAAAATAACAAAAGTTTGTCAACGACAAAGTATAAATTTGTATTCAAAGGAATATCATATAAAGATAACCAAGTAACTATTTAGAAAACAGTCACGGCTAACAAGAAAGTTAAATATCAAAGTTAAGACCAAGTTGTCCCAGACTTCATGTGGGTAACCAATATTTTCAGTAAATTCAATTATCAAATATTAAAGTTTTCATATATTTTTATATAATTATATTCATAATATCAAGTTTTTAATAAATCAAGTCCCTGTTCGACTGCGTCAATTGTCATGTTTATTTAAAACATGACTGCGCCAAATTGTCACGGTTTTAAAAAAACACAAGACCGGACTATTGGGGCGTTTTAAAAAAGGTTAATGGAATTTAACGTATGTATACAATCAATGGGGTTTCATTTAAACAAGAGATTATAGTCAGTGGCCAAGATGATCAGGCTGCCGTCAACCCAAATTTATATAAAGCTGTTAAAAGATAATAAAAGTAAAGAGTATTCTACTCACAATTTTCGGGCGCCTAGGTTGACGGTCGTTGCGTTGATTGTACCCTCTATAACACAGCGGAGACCATTGAACTATTAATCTCAAGTCGGGTTAAATGCCATACGAAATCTGTGGGCAACTGGCCGTGAAAAATATATATCAAAGCAAAGCGTATAGTTCAATAATACCTCAGAATTTGACTGATCTGTATATTGCAATAAGAAAAAAATTATTACACAATTATATTATATATAACGAGATACAGCGGTACGCTTATGGGCTAAGATTTGTTTTTGAAGAGAATATTGTCTACTTAACAGTTACAGAGAACATAGTCCCTAACTACAATAGAATTACATTTACGCAACACGCATCAACCAATTCAGAGTCACATCATCAATGCAACATTTTGGATGTTTCGTTATGTTTCGTCACGTCAAAGAAGTGAAGAATTTGATCAGAGAAAATGTTATTAGAATGCGAGTCAGAAGTCGAGTAGAGGTGAATTGAAGAGGGAGAATGAGAAGTTGAAGAAGAAGTGAAGTTAAGGGCTGAAAACAAAATAACCTCCATGAGATTCGGACTTTGAACTCTGAAGTGACGCGTCCGTAAAATTAAGGAAAAATAACTTACCGCATTCAAATATGCGCCCTTCTTTAAAAATCAATTACCATACACATGTTATGCACTCAAATGTGCATTCTGAAAAGAACAAATTTTTATTTTAGTATTCACGCGTGGATCGTGGCCGTGAATTGTCACATCGACCAACACGAAAAACGCTTACCTCAAACGCCAAAGGCGCTATATATTATAAATTATTTATAACATCGGGCCATTTCGACCACAAACACCCAATTTTTAAATATTTTCTTATAAAATTGATCAAAAATCGACTATTGTCAAGCCATGTTCGAACGGAAAAGGAAGAGTGACAAAAAAAGTTGCCAGATGCAAGCCACGCAAATCTCTTTCTTCAACGTCTAACATTTTCTCAGTTTTAATTTTAGATTTATAAATAAATTATATATTTATTAATTTCGGCGATATTTTAATTTTGAAAAATAACGTTTTAATAATATGACACCACACTAGAAGCAATATATTATATTTTAGAAAAATGTATTTTTTTTTTGCATTGCATACCGTCCTTTTTATTAAAGAAATATATTAGGGGTCCGGATACAAGGATTTACGAGTTTAATTTGCAATACACAGTTCACCCAAACAAATAAAAAGGATAACTCTGTAGCGTTCCCTATGAGCACGCTACAATGTCTTAAATGAAAAAAAATTGTCATTTTTGACATGTCGCTTTATACGTAGGGACCCTTAGCGACCCGTAGGGAGACCTGTTGTTATTAAATCAATTATTATTTATTTTCTTATGAAATGACTAATCATATACACAAAAAACAAAGCAAGAAATTGGGGTGTGGCTATGTTATGGACACGGCTGTGTATGTTGTACGTGAATATGTTATATGCACTAAAATGATCTCAAAATGGCAGTGCTTCCCCCTCCCCCGCATGCGATGTTCCATAGTCCTTACTTAGCGTAATAAATTCTTTGATCCTTAATCTATGCAGTGGTGAGATTGAATTTTGGATCGAGATGATAGATTTGTAGCTGCAAAACGAAACTGTATCACCCGATTACTATATTTAAAGAGTTGTTTTCCGCCAACTTGTCAGCATATTGTAAATATTTTTTTAAAATGGAAAAATTCACCTCTCGGCCTAGATGGGTGGGTTCTCAAATCCCACCTAGGTGGGGTAGGTGAATTTTGAAATTTTTAAAAATATTATATCCCCGATTTTGTTATTCTATCATTCATTTCGACGAGACTCTCGAGACGAGCTCGGTGGTCGAATGGTTAGCAATGGCCACTTTGACTCCGAGGTCGCGGGTTCGATTCCCGCACAAGACAAACATTTGTGTGCATGAACATGTCTGTTTGTCTTGGTCTGGGTATTTTCTATGTATTATAAGTATGTATTTACAAAAAAAATGTATTTAAGTACGTTTATCAGTTGTCTAGTACCCATAACACAAGCTTTGTGCTTAATTTGGAACTAGATGGCTCTGTATATAATTGTCCAGAAAAAAAAAATTATTTGAAATGCCTCCCTATGGAAGCAATTTTAAAGACATTCCGTCAAAAAATGACTGCTTACCATTAGGCAAGTTGTAAGCTTGGTTCACACCAAAAGTAGTTCTGTAAAAAAATGGTGTCCCACAAATCGAGCTCTTTCTTAAGTGGTATACAATAAAATCAAGTTTTCGAACAAACTACTGTGGGTTATGTACATATAGGGTATTGCTTTTGACTCCGCTCTTCTGTAACATAGAGTCCCTAACTCGTTCCGACGATACTACCCCAGTCAGGCTTGTTACACCCCTTACCAAGGTCGTCACCAGCCGATGGCCAAGGGGGGCAAGTTGATATGGAGAATGAGAAAAGTATGAATTGTAGGTAAAGCCGAGAGCTCATGAAGCTTTTTACTTTAGAGCGAGCCTTACATCTACATATTTTATATTATATGGCTAATGTTAAGCTTCACGAGAGACTAAACAATAAATAAAACTTATAAATTCATTAGAGGCTGTGGCGCCACAGTGGCGAGTTAACCGCGCCACTAATAATGTTCATAGAATTTTTAGAAGCGCAGGCGCAGCGCCGCTTAGGTGACACACGCACGTCTTTTTTGCGTAGGGATGTGACGCAAGTGGTAAGGGGGCAGGATATTTATTTAGTTCAAAACTTGCAGTCGGGTCAGGTCAGTCTAACTCTCATTCTACACAATATAATGTGGGACAAAGGTCAAACTATCAAGTTTGTCATGATCATAGCTGTTTCAGAGAATCGACTTCTTTGTCAATCAATTTGCTGATAACAAATCTATCGTTGATTTGATGTGCTAATTATGTTGTAACTTAAGTCTTGCAATGTACCTTGAACCTTCATAGCCTTTCCGATTTGTCATTTTATATTTGACACTGAGTTGCAAACAGTTTTATTTTACTATACTGGGTGCCAAACAAGCTTTGGGGTGTAAGTGGTTTATCAACATCTTTGAACCAAAGCCAACTTCACCTGCACGTGGTCCACCCTGCTGACTGACAAACGAAGCTCTGGCGACGAATTGTAAGCTACCCGACTGGGGAATGTACCTCCACCTCACAGAATACCGCAGCCAAATAACAATTCCCTTGAGGGTTGTTGTGTTCCTGCGAGTGAGTGAGGTCACCAGAAAAGAAGGAGATGCTGCATTGGCAGCGGGGCTGGCGGCGCGCAAGTGATATATGATGTTGCGAGCGTTAATACGGTTACGGTAGGTAACCGCTTCACATCAAGCGGGCCGTACGCTTATCTGCCACCCGACGTAGTATAAAAAAAAAAGATTACAGCCCTAACGATGTAAAGTAGATACTGTATCCTATTGACGCTTGCAATACAAAGAATATTGTTAGCGTGCTGGCATTCATACTGCTAATGCAACATCAAATTTTAATTCTTTCCTGAAGGATATTGTTGAGGTACTACTCCAGTCAAGCTTGAGATGCTCTATCTCCTCATTTAGCTCTCTAACTAGAGAGCCGTAACCCGTAGCGCATCCTGCCAACTGGCAGGATGCGCTACGGGTAGATAAAGTTAACTTGACACTAAAGATGGTGTTCAGCCTATTTCCATACCATAATGTATGTATTACTAGCGGCCAGCCCACGCTTCGCTGTGGCTCAATCTTCTCGTTCCCATCTCATTCCGTTGGATTACACATACAAACTTGTTCTGACGATGTAATCATGATTTTTTTCGTTTTTTTTCTGTTATATGAATAGCTATTCTGCTATTCGAGTTGGAGACAAATCCAACAAATCAATATATCGTATATCGTACAAGGCGACTAAGAGAAATACATTATAAAACATCGATCAGGCCTCCCCAACCCGTCTGGCCAGCGTGGGGAGTGTAGGCCAATTCCTCCTTCCGTCTAGGACGAGAGAGGGTCGTGCTCCTGTAGTGGAGACTAAAATGACCTGATTGATGATTGATTGATGAACTAGCCCGACTTGGTTTTATATGTATAGATTGTTAGAGATAAGTGCTTTGTTGAGATTTTGAACCGGTCACAGCATAAGTATTATGGTATTGCTTTTTTTAAGGCTTTTTCCCAGGAGACTTTAGTGTAGAGTTCTAAAAAAATTAAAGAATTTATTAAACAATAGTGAGCACATATATAAATAAATTAATAGTTTAAAAAACACTAGAAAAACGCGCTTTTATAAGTGCACCTGATCGTGTTCAAAGTCCATTACGTGGCCTTTCTCACAAGTGCAAACACGACTATGATACGATATTCCATCATGCAATGCCAGTGCCTATCTTCCCGCTTCATCATCAGACCTTGAAACCTAATCGTGGTCAAAGTTCATTACAAGACTTTTCTAAGAAATCCAAAAACAGCTACGATACGATGTTCCAGTTCATATCTTCCGGCTCCATCATCAGATCAGTTCGACAGTACCATATTATTGTATTGTCATCAGAACTACATACAGCTGCCAATTGTTATTACGCTACGATCCTTGGAAGATGGTTAAATTAGTTACCTTAGAGTCCATTACATAGTTCGTTACATACAGGTCGACCTAATAAAAGTGTGTTAAAAACAATAACGTACGTAAACGACCGCGTTAGCATTTAACTGTGTTGCAGTCGTTTGCGCCCGTCTCTGAGGTAACATAATTCAGATAGTTTATGAACAATGAAAAAGGAGGAGGTTCTCAATTCGGCTGTATTTTTTTGTGTATGTTTGTTACTTAATTACTCCGTGATTTATAACCCGATTTGAAAAAATATTTTTTATTGGATTGAGTATTCTTCCAGATTGGTCCCATATTTTTTTCATCATTACCATCATCATCAGCCTGTATCTACATACATAAATGTAGAGTAATGTTTGGAGTCGGTTTTTATTTGTTAAAATTATATATAAAAGTGCAAGTGTTAGAGCAAGCACAATTTCAGTATCGGAAAATATCAGGCCACAGAAAGCATGATTCAGTAGTTGTTGACTTTCTAATCAAAAGTCGACCAATGTTCATGTTATATTTTTTTCGTTGAATAACCAACGAGTTAGTAGTATTCCCACATTCATGCATTTCCATATTT